>CM057338.1:43504506-44104506 GCA_030015575.1 Agapanthus africanus
TGGAGACACTACCTTTTGGGCGAAAGGGTCGAAGTTTTTACTGATCATAAGAGCTTGAAGTATGTGTTCACACAGAAGGAGCTTAATATGAGGCAGCGTAGATGGTTGGGGCTGATGGCTGACTACGATCTTGATCTTAAGTACCATCCGGGGAAGGTTAATGTCGTGCCGGATGCGCTTAGTCGGTTACCAGCAATTCAGGTGTTAACTACGCAGAAGGAGCTTGTTGAAGATTTTCGAAAATTTGACTTGGAGGTCGTGCTACCGCATTCTTCGGGACAGTTGATACAACTGCAAGTACAATCATCGTTGATCGAGAATATTAAAGCAGCACAATCGCAGGACCCTAGACTGCAAAAGTTTCGAGGATAGGTTGAAGCCGGACTACGAACAGATTTATTAATCCCCGAAGATGGTTCGTTGAGTTATGGTAGCCGTTTGTGTGTGCCAAAGGGAGACATTCGCGAAGAACTTTTGAAGGAGGCACACAGTTCAGCTTATTCTGTACATCCAGGAGGCACAAAGATGTACCGAGATATTCGACAGCATTTCTGGTGGGAAGGCATGAAACGGGAGATTGCTCGCTTTGTGGCTAAGTGCTTGGTGTGTCAGCAAGTTAAGGCTGAACATCAAAGGGTTGCCGGTTTATTGCAACCACTTTTGATTCCTCAATGGAAGTGGGAACATATAACCATGGATTTCGTGACGGCTTTACCGCGGAGTCCAAAGGGCAACAATGCTGTATGGGTGATTGTTGATCAGTTGACCAAGACAGCTCACTTCATTCCTTTTCAGGTTGGTCAATCAACAGAGACTTTGGCAGAGCGGTACATGCAAGAGATTGTAAGATTGCATGGAGTACCGGTGAGCATTGTATCCGATCGGGACACTCGGTTCTTATCACACTTCTGGAGAAGTTTACAGGAAAGTTTGGGGACTCGATTGAAGTTTAGTACAGCTTATCATCCTCAAACTGATGGTCAGTCGGAGAGAACGATCAAACTCTTGAAGACATATTGAGAGCATGCATGTTGACTTCAAGGGTTCTTGGGAGGATCATCTGCATTTGGTGGTGTTCTCTTACAACAACAGTTTTCAGGAAACTATCCAGATGGCTCCATTTGAAGCTTTGTATAGTCGTAAATGTCGTTCACTTGTTTGTTGGGACGATGTCGGTGAACGAAGATTATTGGGACCAGATTTGGTTGTGCAGACAGTTGAGAAGGTTAACACTATCAGAAATCATATGAAGGCAGCACAAGACCGACAGAAGAGTTGGGCAGACACGTCAAGAAGACCTCTAGAGTTCGCCGTGGGTGATTTGGTGTTCTTGAAGATGTCACCGACTAGAGGGGTGATTCGTTTTGGAAGTCGAGGAAAGTTTAGTCCTCGATTTGTTGGACCCTTTGAGATCTTGGAGCGTGTTAGTGAGGTAGCGTATCGCTTGGCGTTACCGCAGTCCTTGGCGAATGTGCATGATGTGTTTCACGTATCTCAACTACGAAGGTATGTTCGAGATGAAACGCACGTATTGGATCATTCGGAGCTAACAGTACAAGAAGACTTGACTTTTGAGGAGCGACCGATTGAAATCATGGATCGAAGGGAAAAGGTTCTTAAGAACAAGGTGATCCCTCTTGTGCTTGTTTCTTGGGGTAATCGCTCGCATGGAGAGTCCATTTAGGAACGAGAAGACGAAATCCGGCAGAAGTTTCCTCACATTTTCTTGTAGTTAACTATCTTTGTATTCTTGGAATTTCGAGGAATTCTTTTTGTAGTTGGGTATAATGTAACACCCGAGCCCAATGCTACTAATTTCAGTTACCGTTCGAACGTAGTGTGGCACTTATTTCATTTATCTTGCTTGATGGTTAATTATTATAAATTCTATCCGGAAATTAATTTCTGCATATAACAATTTTTGGCATCTAAAATAAAATTAAAAATATTCATCTTGGCCTGCTTGACACCCCTAACCCTGTTGTAGCGTCCGTGCATTGTGTTCTCGTCCCGTTCAGTGAAACGGGCGAGTTTGGATGGCTATGTGCACGTACGTGTGTCCGTTTTGGGGGTATGCTTTTTAATCATAAAACACTTAATTTTAAAATTTGGATCCCGCTTAAAATCCTATTATTTCAATTTCAAATTTTTGGACTCGACCCGGGTGCGATTTGGAAATGTTTTATTTGGCGCCAAAATCCCAAATTTTAATATTATTAAAACCATCGCATATATTTTTTCTAACTAACCTGATATCTTACTGTTCATTACCTATCTTTTAAATTTTTAAGTTAACCATATAATATTTTTACAATCTTTTATATCCTTCTCAATTTATTCTCTCAGCCAATCGCAACCTCCCCTTTAACCCTGTGGGCCCCACTTTCTCTCTCTCTCTCCACTTTTTTCTCTCTCTCTCTCCCTCATATATTCTCTCGTACTTCTCTTTATCATTCTTTCTCTTCTTGCTTCATGTCTCGTTTCTCATTTTTTTAACTGTTCTTTTGTTGCCGGAATTCCGTCGTGCCGGTGACGCTTTTCGACGTTCCAGCGAGGTACCCCGACCCGTGTGGTTCCTTTGTTCGACGTTTGGGTTCATTCCGTGAACCGTGCGCCCGTCGCGAGTTTTCCCCGCCGACGGTTAACGTTCCGTTTTCCCGATTCGCGACCCATCGAGGCAAGTTAATCTTGCTACATGCTATATAATTCATTTTATACCTATTTAAATAAATACCATACCTATAGTTTAAATCTAATGCCCCATGTTTAATTTTATAACGTTTCGATGTTCCGTTTGCATCCGTTTATAGCATATTAAATCTAGATCATGAAAACTTATCTTGTGACATACTAGATTACATTATACTGCATCCATATCAATTAAAATATATATCGTCGTAATGTTTCTTATTATTATCTTTAATTAGTTTATAATCTGCATTTTATAATATTATATATTTGAAAATATTATAGTTTACACATGAAACGTCGTTGAAAAAGCGGATACGACAAATCTGAAATTTACTGTACACCTTACCGTATAAAATTCATTATAAATCATAGAAAAATCATTAGTATACGTTCTTTAGTTCGTTAAGAAGCTAACTCAGAATAATATAACTTTATGAAATTTTTACTTGCAAAATAAATTGTTTATATAACGTAAAATGCAAATGAAAATGTCTCCAAACTGCTGTCCAGGGAAATTCCAGCAGCAAACTTTCAACTTCGAATGTTCATAACTTTTTGTAGGGACAACCTGAGATGCTTATACTTATAAAACTGAAAACCTTATTGAATTATCTTTGTTTTGGTATAAGACACGTCCCTTTTGGAGAACATTTGTTATTTTTAAGCTATTTTACAAATTAGGGTGATGCTGAATTTCTGAACGGAACTTTCTTGTGCTGGTTAATCAATACCACTTTTATAGTTATTAATCTCTTTGAATATGCTATCCATATTAATATTATTATATCAATATTTATATCACATATTGCTTAGTTGTACATCCCACATTACCATTTTATAGTTTTATAACTTTTCGGATACCCGTTTGCATCCATCGCATTTAAGATACATATAATTGCATCCATAGATCACATTATTACATAATAATGTGATATTAACACTCCATGTTTAATAAATTGCATCCTAATTAATATTGGAACTATAAATGTAACCCTAATCGATAACTGTGCATCCATATCCTTGAAATTATATCTATTTGCATATCATATTACATGTTCCAGATTATTGTTCTGATAGTACTCATGCTTGTTTATTTATACACATGCTTATGTTAGTTTGATTATGAGCACCCATGTGACATCTTGTGCTTCCTGACATGACCTGTTACACTTCCTACTTGACATGACATGGTACCGTACACTCTTGACATGACATGACACCTTTATACATTACCTGGCTTGACCTGATGTACCATGTCTTTACCTTTTACCTGATCTTGTGTCTAATGCCAACAAACATAACATGTAGTCCTCATGGACCGTTCCTGTTGTCTATCCAGACAAACCTGTTTATCTGATCCTGTGTTGGCACTAGTTTCTTGATTACTGGATACCTGACTTGACATACACATATAACTTGGGGGTATGGGGAAATCAAAGGTGAAATCTGACTTGTAACTCGACAGTTCACTACCTGTATTGAGTGTACACATTCCTGTTTTGTGCCTAGCGGCATGTCTCGGTTTCAACCGAGAATATTGTGGCCGTGGTCCCGGGTATGTACGGGATACTATCGAGTGTACACATTCCTGTTTTGTGCCTAGCGGCATGTCTCGGCTGCAGCCGAGAATATTGTGGCCGTGGTCCTGGGTATGTACGGGATACTATTGAGTTACATCGATGATTCATCAATTGATTTCAAAGACTTTAGAATAGAAAACCTGATAGAACAGTTTAGTTTACCCACTGCACGCTACCCTGTACTGGTATGATTCATATTATTGTTATTCTTGCTGTATTCATGTTTATATTACATTGCCTGCTATACTGTTCATATTATATTACTTGATAACATGACGCGCTGACGTCTGGGTTTTGCATGGCCCAGATTCCGTACCGCTGTTGCAGTCCGAGCAGGAGTACTTCAGCCAGCAGGCTGAGCTGTGAGTTCGGTAGTAGTTAGTTTTATTTCCTGCATTTATTTCCTGATGTGAGCCCGCATTATGGGACACACTTTTCAGTTATTTGTATTGGATCATTTGCTTCCGCATTTATTTATTATTGACTCCTGTTATTCTGGATTATGGACATGTTTTAGATAGTTTTATCTTGTTCTTGATATCTCTACAGCCGTAATGTGACTGTGGATGGATACTTCCTACCCACAGGTAGCATGGTTGGCTATGTCACGTGCCCAATCTAGCGTACTCTGGGAAGCGGGGAGTGACATATATATATATATATATATATATATATATATATGGTTATGGTTTGTGCTGATTGTCGTGATGGATAGCCATGTGTGCAATGTTAGATGTACAGTTCAGATTCATTTGTATATTCATTATTGCAGGGCGAGTGTCTGACATGTGGACTGTCGTCACTACTAGTTTGTATATTCTTTTGTTGGGGCACGACCGGGTTGAGTTCAATGTCGTCGTTGTATATATATTTTCTTTTCTGTACTAGGATTACCCCACGGAGGAGTGCTCGAATAGCTGGGTTCTAGAGGACAACGGGCTCGCATCTCATGGCGTTGAGACCGGGGGGCCTTACTCTAGAATTGGCGGGCTATTCGCCGCACTTGTAGGGGTATAGGTTGACCCACAGAGGGGTGCTCAAGTTACCGGATTCCGTGAAGTGCCGGATGGCCCACTCACTTTGTTTATTGGGGTTGCCTCACTTTGGGGATTGGTGGGTAACTTGCCGCACTCGTAGGGGTCTAGCATCTTCTTTGCACTGGCTATCCATACGACCGGGGAACGTCGCATTTTATTTATGGCTCAAATGAAACGCGGGACTCCTAGATTATCCGTTATTCCATATTGTTGTTTGCATGCCTTTGATGACTATTATCTGCCTGCGATGCTGATATATATATGATATATATTTAGTAGATGCTTCTATATGTTTTGCTTCCGTGCTAATCCAGCCCCCGCTTTGCCGTTAGTTAAGTAACCTAACGGTGCATGACGGGGTCCCGTGGCGAATGCGGATGGCATATAAAATGCATGTTATTTTGGTTGTTTCTTTTGTGGCTTGGAAACATAAAATGATGGGAACGCATTATCGAAATAATGCAAGAAAAAATAAACCTAAATGATGTTGTCGGAACCAATTTTAAAACTACTCGGTTTTCTTCAAAACTCATAGTCGTATTCTTTTGCTTTGCATATAGGTATTCGGTTAGGAATATCCCGCACCTCATTCTATAAGGGAAGAGCCTTGATCCCTTCATTGGGAGTTTGCTCTTAAGCAAAAGTTTATGCTGCTAGTTTTAAAATGCGGAGATTAAACCACTCCATTTCAAAGCCACTCGAGTTCCTTCAACAATATCAAGTTCATTACGTTAAAGGTTTTTCACCAAAAACCAGCCGTAGCCTTCCGTCATTTCAGATTAGTATTACTTAGTATTCGTGCTACGTCCGTCGTTGCTATTCGCCGAGGCATAGTGTGCGGTAGCTTTGTAATACTTTTCTGTCGCAAGGATATGTGGATTGGCTAGGACAGTTGTATGACTTTGTTGATCATTCATCAAGGGTTGTGCGGGTGGGTTTAACGCAATCAAGATAATGACAGGTTGAACTTGACTACGACCCTTGATTTGTTGATTATTCGTCAAGGTCCTTGGGTCATAGAGGCAAAAACCATATCGGGAGTTTCAAACATACGGGAAACTTGCCAGGAATGCGCATACCTTCTAGAGTGTGGTGACTTGAGTGGAATCCGTCAGGTTATCACATGATGATAGTTGGGTCTCGATTCCCACTGATGAGTACGTATTACTCCTCAGGAGATTTTTCACTTAAATGATCCAGACTAGTTCTCCTTTTAGGATTTGAAGGAGGATTCGAGGAAATAGTGGGAGCGATCCTGATCAGATAAAGTGATAACCAATCTGATCTTGATAGAGTGCACGCTGAGTGTTTCTTTTCTCTCTTTCTGGTACAACGACCCATGACTTACCTTAAAAACTCATGAATCAATTTGACCGAACCTTCTTACACCTTTGGTTTTGGTTTGACTTGATTCACGATAAAGTCGTATGTATCCCTGCCACTCCTACTTTACGCTTTGCATTTCTTCAGAACACGTCGTATCACTACGACGATCCATATTGCTTGGAACGGCCATCGTATAGTTACATACGGACTCGAAGAGGTTACTTCAGTCGATGATGGCCACGGGTTTTGAAGAAATTGAATAGGATTATTCGGTTGTCTCTTCCCTTTACCTTCTCTTAGATTGCGAGAGCTCCTTGATTAGGAGAGTACACATGTTATGTTTATTGGATAGTCTTCTTCCAAACCTTAGGCTGATGCCGAAAGGTAGGGAAAGAAGAAAACCAGTTAGCGTAGGAACGGTGTGCAGAAGGTAAGAAGTAGAGACATATAAAGAGACTGAAGTGAGGGCAAAAGAAATTGAGACTATTGTCATGAATCTGGATAATGGAAAATGCATTATTAGGAATACCTCACCATTCCCTATGAAACATTTTCATGTTTCAGTATTTCTGTGTATATGTAAAAGAGAACCGTTTTCCCGATTAATTCTGACTCCAGGGTATGTATTTATCAGATTTGGATCTCACATCTGTACGGTGTTACAGATGATGAGTAGGAGTAGAATATTGGGAAATGGGCGATTTGATCCTCAATATCGGAATTCGTTGTAATTGGTGATATTGGATTAAATCGTCTGGCTTTTGCCTGACGGCAAACATTTGGTTTTGAATAACCGTTGTTATGCACCAGCTTTTAAAATGAAATATTTGTACCTTTATTTTTATAAAGTGAGATATATATTTTGAAAATTGTGTTATAAACATTTATCTTTATCAGTTCAGGATAAGGTAAGGTGCATTGAATAACGGTGTAAGACATTCTTAACTAAGATACAGTTTTCAATTTACAAAACACAGAATTTGAGTTGGTATACTCTTGGGTTTTATACATGAAAGTGTATGTTGTCCAGTGTCCTTCGAAATAAGGGATTGATACTACTTCATTCAGGATTACCTATGAGTTCTCTGGTTTTAGACACGCATTCGTAGTAATGCAAGGTCAAAATTTTTGAGAAGTTTATAGGTATAAGAATAAAATAGAGAACATACGCTGCAAGTATCAGAATTCTTCGAGGTGATCGAAAATGTAGATACTTGTTTCCCCAATATTTAGCCTAATAAAGAGCAAAGCTCTGTTGGAACTCAATGAGGCAGCGCCTCCACGAGGGCGCCTGCGCCTGCGCCAGTCTTATAGGATAAAACCTATGAGAGCATGATTGATAGAGATTTTCTGTGTTTAAATTTTAATTTACCGCAATCAAGACGATGTCGCTTGGTAACTAGCCGGTTGAGTACGGGTCGATCCACAGGGAGATGGAATTCTTTTCTTTATGTTTTAACGAGTTAAATCCGATTAAGTTGGGTTTTGTTTTAAGATCTACGAATGAGATAAAAGATGATGAAATACTTGCTAGGGTTAGGATTAGGTTAATTTGAGTTTAGGAAATTCGTACTTCTTTCAATGCCTTAGTTATGAATATTGGTGTTAAGGTAATCGGCAACAACGGGAATTAGGACGACTAGGAAGAAACTTACAAGTCTAAGCTAGATTTTTCATGCTTAGTTTCTTCCTTTTGGTCCTTATCCGTCCGTTCTTGTATCTTAGCCCTAACCTCAAATTAATTCAACCACAACCGGTCTAACTAGGGAATCACCGCTATCATGTAGGATAGGGTGCCGTAGTGAGCGGATTATGGTTCAATTAAAGAGAGTCCATATTTAAAATTATTGGGCAAAGAAAGGAGTGAGAGAGATTTCATTCTCTCAAACCTTCCTTCTCCTAGCCCTAACAAGTGAGGAATTACTCATCCATTAAAAAGAGATGAATACAAAAATTTTATATTTTTATTGAAGACCTAAATTGCAGATAATCAAAGAACAAATAAAATTTGCAGATAATAAATTGCGGATAAAAAAATGCAAGATAAAATAAAAAAAGACTTACTTTATTGATGGCCTCTCAAAAACACATTACAATGGAATTTAAATTTTTAGATCCAGAAATTAAAAAGAGGCATAAAAATAAAGAGAGGCCTAAAAATAAAGAGAGGCATGCCTAATTTGTCTTTGAGTTTTCCTATTTATAGATAGAAAAAACCCTAGGTTACATTCTGATCCACACATGAATTTACAAAACTACCCTAAAAAAGCCGGGTCAAAACACCGACACCCCACCGACACGTGCATAACGTGGCCGCGGAACTGCGGCAGAAGTGCCTGTTTGGCCGCGGTTCCGCGGCCATTTGGTGGATTCATGGGACTATTTTTTCAGGGTTTCTTCATGTTGCTTTTATCTTCTGTTTTCTTCACTTGGTTTCTCAAAATCTCTTCAATCTCCTTCCAGATTTTCAACAGTGCAGAATGATGTGGAATTTTGCCTTGAGCTCCGTGTTGAAGTCTTGGATATTGTGTTGCCCTTTTGCTTTGTGCATTAAAGTGTCTAAATGATTTTCCATTTGTTCCTTGAACTGGTAGGCACATCATACGGATTCATCTGTTGTTGGTCGTAGTCCCACATTTGTAGCGACTTTTCATGAATTTCACTGTAACGAGCTGAGAACCTGTAACCTGCAACTATTTAGCAGACATGGATCAAAAGTACCTACTTATATGCAATGTGATTAAGAATGGGCGATATAAAAATGCAAAAATCCGATATGAACAAATACCCCCAAACTTATCTTTTTTTCGTCCCGAGCAAAACCAATTTTATTCTCAAAAATTTCTAACCTCACTTTCGTAGGGAACGTGATTGCACTGAGCTCGTGCAACAAGCAGTTAAACCTCTAGGTGTCCCTAGTAGGAGGAGTGTTGTCTTCCGAGGGTTTTCAGCGGATACTACCCACAAAATCCGATCAATTTGGCCATTCACTCTAATTCTTCAATTCAGATATTCTAGTAAGAAATTCTGTCATCTTCAACTTAGAAATTATTAATCCGTATTTTTCACATTCCCTTTTCATTTAACTTAAGATCATATATGTTTTGCAAATTTATAAAGTTTTCAGCATCTCCTGAGTTTTCCTTCTAAGGTGCAATCTTAACTCAGAAATTTTTACCATCTCTACTGAAGATATAAGCCCTATCTTTCATTCCTATCTCTCATCCAAACCCCAATCATATACCCCTACGTGTGTGTAATTTTTACCCCTACACCTGGAAATTCAATTCAATCTATCATACTCTTGTCCATCGTCCAAAGTATTTTTTAGTTGGTGATGAAATTGCTCACACATTTTTCATGCGACCGTTAATACTTCTTGAGGTACTAAATGACCAATTACAAAACGTGCTTGCGTATTTAGGCGTAATTCCTCGTCTTGTAATACCTAAGGCTTAGCAGTGACTCCCAAACCAGTTGGTCTAAGGCACTAGGTGATAAAGCACCCTTGCTATATTTTTTTATTTTATGCTGCCTTAAGTAATTACAAAACCAGTGTTTATTTTTTTCTTTTCTTTCTTCACCATTTTTATTTTATTTTCCTTCATACTAAGGTTTTTAGACAAGAGCATTTCAAGGTATCCTCTACTATTCCAAGTTTCAAGATGTGTGTAAGTGCATGTAGTAGGGTATATATTTTCAGAATTTAGATTTAAGGTTCAGAATTTATTTTTCAGACTTACACTTCAAATAAAGATTTCAATACTCTTCCCTTATTTTGATTTAGCCCAAGAATTGAACTCAAAATTTGCCTATTTCTAAACAAACTGCAAGAACATATGTTTTCTACAATTAAACTTTAAGAAAGGTTATTTTTAGGGTTTTTAATTTACTAAGTTTAGCATCTAGTTTTTCCTAACCAGTCAACTGTCATTTTAAACTTGAGTCAAATATGACCAATATTGAAAATTTATTTATTTATTTATTATATTTTTTTTATGTGTTTTAAATTTTTGCAATTTTTTTATTATTAATTTTTTTTATATTTTTATGTTTTTATATTTATATATATATATATATATATATTTTGATGCAATGCGGAATTAAATATGCAAAGAAAAACAAATATGTACAAAAAGTAAAAATGCGTATGCAATGCAAAGATAACTATTTACAATCAACCCCCACGCCCAAACTTATCTAAAGCAGTGTCCTTACTGCTCATTGCGGCGTCTACTAGACGCAGCTTCACTGGTCTCACCCCCCGTCCTCTCGATCGCGATCGGGGACGTTCCTCTCTTGCCAGCAGGGTGCTCATGCCCTTCTCCAAACCCGTCACTCGCTGATCAAGGTTGGTCATCATCCCTATCAATCTTTCTACCCTCCTATGGGTTCTTCTAAGTAAGCGCGCTTACGCCGCGGGGGTAAACTCTTCATCGCTCGCGGTCGAGCTTGAGCTAGGGGTCTTGGCCATCATGTTCTCGGCCGGCTCGGTGTGCGACCATAAATCATGTAATCGTGTATAGGACATGGAGACACTCTCAAGAAGGGGTCGAACAGGAATTCCACCATGCATATAAAATTCAAATTCCTCAACAGGGAGAAAATTGCGACACAGTTGTGTCACCAATATAGGGCATGGGTAATTTGCAGCCCTCTTGCTAGCGCCAATCGAGTGAAGTAAAACAGTGCATATATCGTAGCTAGGGTTTCGAGTCATTAATGTGTGCACTATATGAAGGGATGGTGTGAAAAATGTCGTGTTGTGCGAACTACCAAAAATATTATTTTGTGCCTAACGGCACACAGTTAGCATATTCGCAAAAAGTGTTCGAGCTTGGATGCCTTTTTGTGGCTCCTTAAAACAATCGTTTCCTATTAAGAGTAGGTAGTCTTCAAACTGGAGTGGTTGGTCGTGGATGGGGAGTCGTGGAATTAAGGTGACTTCGTGAATGAAGTCCCTATCAATTATTATTTCCTTATCTCCCCACATTAATCTAATATACCCGTGTTGTGCAAGACAACCCTCCTTGTAACAACCCTAAATTTCATATACAAGTTTTTACAAAAAAAATTCAAAAATCCATAAAGGGGTATTTATTGCCTGAGCACAAGACTTAAGTAATTAATTAGCAATTTAATTACAAGAAGGAGCTTGTAGCTCAATGGTAATACCTTGCACTGCTGAACCAAGCCACCAGAGTTCAAATCCCATGCCCAACATTATTTTTAATAATTATTTTGTTTTAAATTTTATAGAAGCCCAACAGTCAACACATGATAACTCCAGATTTTCCCACTACACCCACAAAACTGAAAATACCAGAGCCTACACCTCGAGACCCCCACCTCCCGACCTTGAGGGCGCCGGCCGGACTCGGCCGGACGGCCTAGTCCCCAACACAAAAGTTGGGGCTCTTGGCATTCTATACCCCCTGCATACTTTAAATTCCCAGATCGGTTCCAGAGAAGTCAGAAAGCCCCATTTACTCCAATTTTTAATACATTTTTATATATTTTTATATATTTTTTAATTAAACCCTTCATCTACCCTAACCCTAGCTTAACCCTATAAATACCACCCCTACCCTCTACCCTCTCACCCCAAAACTCTGAGCCAACTCTTAAAAATTCTCAAGAAATCTTTTGTACTTTGAAATCGAGCACGAGGCGAAGCTACGGCGAAATTCCCGGCGAACTTCCGGCGATCGTTCTAGGAGCTCCCGGCGACGAAGCGACACACCGGCGACTCCTTCCGATCAATCTCTCTCTTCTTGTTTTCCTAAACCTGTAAGTCCCCATTTCTATCTTTCTTTTCTTTCAAAAAAATACGGAATTACAAAACCCGACGGAATCGGAACAAATCCGATTTCCGATTCGGTTTCTTATAAAACTTCACTTCTCGGTAATACAATTATACTTAAACTCCCTCATGTTGACTATTAAACACTAATCAACCAAATTGATCAAGTTTCATTTCATAAAATGATGGATATTTCAATTTATCGTATTTTTCACTTAAATACCGCATTGTTTCAATTCTACATTTAACTCCATTAAACTTGCTATACCTTTAAGTAGATCATGAGGTAACGACCTACCTCCTCACACACTCATATGCAACATAATACGATACTCTCGAGAACTTAGAATACGGGAAAACAGACATTTTTATTTAAATACCATTTACTTAATAAAACCATTTCTAGAAGATTTAGTATTGGTACATCTTTACAAATAAATACCACTTATTATGAAAATAGGATAAGGCTGTGGGCATTCAGTTGTTTATCTAAATCTGATTTTGTGGTGTCTAGGCTAGACAAATGAGAAAGGTAACTTTAAAAGGCCCGTCTCACGGTAATTCGTAAACGGATCCCTCATTTCTTCACTTGTACTTACCTGGCCACAATTGGCGGTGAAGAGGCGATTTGAGGTATCTCACAACTTGTCGCTTTGGACCAGTTAGGAACAGTCTAGTTGACTTAGGAGACCCTAGAATATAGAATACGGGAAATCGACATCTTTACAAATAAATACCATAATTAATAAAACCGTTTTTCCTTAATAATTAGTATTTATACAAATCTTTGTAAAGCGCCGCTACAACCCATTTGAGGAACCCGTTCGGGATGATGCGGATTATCGCACATCCTCGGGCTTAGTAGTGTAAGATTCAGACCTCCACAAGGAGCATTCGGACTCGAAAGATTTAAATACGACATCTTAAGAAAAACGAGATTTCTAGAATATAATAAATATATTAAAATTTATTTTCATATAAATATATGTATATGTAATTCAAAAATATCTAATTTGAATTATTATAAATATTCTATCTTTTTCTAAAAATGTCACAAGAATCAGTTTACACTAAAATACCATGAATTCCATATAAACAATATTACAAATAAATACCATTTATTATGGAATTAGGATATTTTCACTAGAAATATCACAATATAAAATCTACATTCATTACAACTCTAAAGATGATTAATAAATACTTGGGGTGTATTTTGAAAACTATAAAAAAGTATTTTTACATAAAACCCCCTCAAGTTCTATAAATTACCCTAAGGACCCTAGTAAACATAGGTTCAGGAAGCAGGAGAAGTGGGTGCTTGCCTAACTAAGATAAACAACTTAACAATGGTGTTATCAATATGATAATCGTCCTTGAAAAAGACACGAAGGTTACCGATAACATCAAAACAATCAAGACTTCAATTTACTTTCTAATTGTCCGACTCATAGTGGGTCTCGTGATAATCTGACTTGAATATGATTCAAGTAAAATCTACAATCTACAATCTACAGTCTACAATCTACAATTTTTAATATTACAATTCAACATGAATCCATGAATCCAATTATCAATCTATACAACTTGACTGAACCGGACCATGGATATACATTCCATTTACATGGTTCTCCAGTTACTCCATTTACATGATTCTACGGTTACATCCGTTTACTGATATCATGGTTTCGGTCAGTCAATCAATTATACAATCAATACAATTTACAAGACAAACAATACAAACAAGACATCGCGGGGTTTAAGGGGTAGATTGGTACGGATGGTGTTAAAAGTGGCACGGGACTGTAAGACTTAATACACCTAACATGAATCCAGTTGCTGTTGTACCGTGGCATAAACAGTTCCTTGTAATATACTTGCCTCTAATCTCTGGCATATAGAGACTCCTCTCGTATACACTGGCATTCTTCTGTACCAAGCTACAAACAACAGCGTTAATACAACATTACAATAAGATAATACAACTTTACAAGATACCTTCTTATTCTGTCTATTCTACTTACCTCTTATCTTTGGGACTTACCGAGCGACCTGTTCGCTGATGACATTCTCTTTCTTTCTCCTTTGAATGTCGTCAGGTGATCTGGACACATCCGAGATCGAGCCTACTGCTGAAGACTTGGATCAGTTCGCTGAAGACCCAGCTCTTTAGTTTCATTGTACACATTTCCTTTCAGTACTTTACATTCCTGTTATGCCATTGTTTAGGCATCGCTTTTATTTCAGTTGTATTTACTTTTCATGCATTGTACAAAAGAATGTTAATAAATAAAGTTGCTGTTCAGTTTATATATCTTGTATCTTGTGTATTTACTTTTATATTGCTTAGATACGCTTAGCGTATTTACTTCAGAGCAATACGTAGCGGACCAGTCCCGTCCTCTTCGCCGTATACCGGGAAGCGGGACGTGACACTCCTCCATGCATTCATAAAATCGGGTGACAAGATCCGGAAGCGCGAAGGCATTCGGATGGTTAAATAGTAAAAAGTTCCATCCGCGCCTTCGGATCTCATCACCGAAGTAACTACCATAAACAGTGTGTGCAAACATTTGGGAAAAATCTCTTTCATATTGCAGTATAGGTGCCATTGAAATAAAATTTCTGAAAGATAAAAATTTCACAGAGTGTAGTTCAGATACGCAAACCTCCCCTGAAAATTTCAGAGGGCGAAGACTGTAGACGGCGATGGTTGCGCGGCGCAGAGGGGGCTTCGGCGGCCGTTGGGCGGCGGCCTGGGGAGATCTCACTGCAGAACTTGGAGCGGCAGCTAGGGTTTTTTCTGAGGGATTAAATTAGGGTTCGGGAAATGCAGAGAGGGGTGGTGGTGTTTTTATAGGGGGTATTGGTTATTTGCAAAAAGGACCCCTTAAAAAGAGGAATTTATTTTGTAAAGAAAAAATTGTATTATTTATTTATTCATTTAATAGAACTGAATATTTACAAAAATACCCCCGAAAATTATTATTTTTATATATTTTTATATTTTTTATTATTTATTTATTTATATAATTACAAGTGTGACATATCCCCAAACTTATTTGAAACAGTGTTTCCACTGTTTATGGCTGGATAACTGAAATTTGGGGGTAGGCGGAGGAAGATCAGTCGATGTAAACCGGCTCCTGCAACATCAGGAGCTCCTCCGAAGGGTCCGCGGTAAGGAACGGTTTGAGCCTGTGTCCGTTCACTTTAAATAGTGAACCGTCCTCCGGATTTTCTAAGTCGACCGCACCGTGCGAATATACGGTACGTACAAAAAATAGCCCTTTCTATCGAGATCTGAGCTTGCCAGGATGGAAATGTAGCCGGGTGTCGTAAAGTAATACCTGTTGACCAGGTGTGAATGTTTTGCGCATAAGGTGTTTATCGTAAAACACCTTCGTTTGGTTTTTTACGACAACCGCGTTCTCGTAAGGTTCATCCCGAAGCTCGTTCAATTCATTTAACTACAGCTTTCTATGGCTGCCCGCATCTTTGATAGATAGATTCAGCTCTTTTATCGCCCAAAATGCGCGATACTCTATTTCTACTGGAAGGTGGCAAGCCTTTCCGTAAACAAGCCGATAAGGAGACATGCCAAGATCAGTCTTATAGGTAGTTCAAAATGCCCAAAGGGCATCAGTAAGTTTTAAAGACCAATCTTTACGGGTTTTGGAAACCGTTTTCTCCAAAATCAGTTTGATTTGTCGATTTGAAACATCGGCCTGCCCATATTTTTGGGGGTGATAGGGCGTTGATAGCTTATGATTAACGGAATATTTCCGCATCAAGGACTCGAAAGTCCTATTACAGAAATGTGTTCCATTGTCACTAATGATCGCTCGGGGGTGTCCAAACCGGGAAAAAATGTTTTCCTTAAGGAATCTAATGACAACCTTGTTGTCATTAGTCCGGCTGGGCACAGCCTTGACCCACTTAGAAACATAATCAACAGCGAGAAGAATATACAAGTTCCCAAAAGAATTAGGAAACGGCCCCATAAAATCAATCCCCCAAACATCAAAAAATTTTACAACCAAGATTGGTTGGAGCGGAATTTCGTTTCCCCTGGATATCCGGCCCAAGTGTTGGCACCAGGAGCACGTCTTGCAGTAATCATGTGCGTTTTTAAAGAGTTGTTGCCAGTGGAAACCACACTGCAAAATCTTTTCGGTTGTCTTTCTAGGGCCAAAATGCCCGCCACATGCTTGATCGTGGTAAAATGATAGCACGCTCTTGAATTCATTGTCGGGGACACACCGACGAATAATCTGGTCGGGACAGTACTTGAACAGATAAGGTTCATCCCAGTAAAATTGTTTTACCTGGGATAGGAATCAGAGTCTGTCCTGATTTGACCATTCATTCGGCAGTAGTCCGGTGGCTAAATAGTTCACAATATCTGTGAACCAAGGTTCACATGATACTGTCAAGAGTTGCTCATTCGGAAAAACGTCGTTTATCGGAAATTTAAGCGTCGGCGAAGAAGGGAGGCGTGAAAGATGGTCGACGACTACGTTTTCGCATCCTCTTTTGTCTTTGATGACAAGGTCAAATTCTTGGAATAAGAGGATCCAACGGATCAGCCGAGATTTTGCGTCCTTCTTCGCAGAAAGAAGGCGAAGAGCTGAATGGTCAGTGTATACGATAACTGGAGAGCCGATCAAGTAGGGCATGAACTTTTCTAAGGCAAACACAACAGCCAAAAATTCCTTCTCGGTTGTTGTGTAATTCAATTGGGCATCGTTCAAGGTTCGGCTAGCATAATAGATTACATGCGGCATCTTATCGATGTGCTGTCAAAGGACAGCACCAATGGCAAAATCGGATGCATCGCACATAATCTCAAATGGATGCGTCCAGTCAGGAGAAGAAAGAACGGGAGCAGAAGTAAGTGAGTTTTTTAATGACTCGAACGCTTTCATACAGCTTGAGTCAAAATCGAATGTGGTGTCCTTGGCCAGCAAAAGAGTCAAGGGTCTAGTAAACTTGCTAAAGTCCTTGATGAACCGTCTATAGAAACCGGCATGGCCAAGGAAGGCTCGAATGTCTCGGACGCATTTGGGAGGAGGGAGATTGGAAATGACTTCAGTCTTCGCTTTATCTACCTCAATGCCATTTTGCGAGATGATATGTCCTAAGACAATACCTTCATGCACCATGAAGTGGCACTTCTCCCAATTTAAAGTAAGGTTTTTATCCTTACACCGGATAAGGACAGCGTCTAGATGTAGCAAACACTCATCAAAGGAGTCGCCGAAAATGGAGAAATCATTCATGAATATCTCCAAGAATTTTTCCACCATGTTTGAAAAAATCCCCATCATACACCGCTGGAAGGTAGCTGGTGCATTGCATAACCCAAAGGGCATGTGGCGATAAGCAAATGTACCGAAAGGACATGTGAACGTTGTTTTGTCTTGGTCCTTTTCGGCGATGGGAATCTGGTTATAGCCGGAGTAGCCATCCAAAAAGCAGTAGTATTCATGCACAGCCAATCGTTCAAGCATTTGGTCAATAAAAGGTAGCGGAAAGTGGTCTTTCCACGTTGCGGCGTTGAGTTTTCTATAATCGATGCATACTCGCCATCCAGTTTGGATGCGAGCAGGAATTAACTCGTTCGCCTCATTGGTTATGTCCGTTATGCCCGACTTCTTGGGGACAACGTGAATGGGGCTAACCCATTAGTTATCAGAGATAGGGTAAATGATACCACTATCAAGACACTTTACGATCTCCATCTTAGCAGTCTCATTCATAACAGGGTTGAGTCGTCTCTGTGGATCCCTGACTGGTTTGGCATCATCCATCATATGAATATGATGTTCAACTATCAGGGGACTAATCCCCTTGATGTCCGCCATAGTCCAGTCAAAGGCTTGCCGATTGCTCTGCAAGATCGTCAGAAGGGCTTTCTCTTGCTCTGAGACTAAAGAAGCCGAGAGAATAACAGGGAGGGTCTCATTCTCACCTAAGTAAGCGTATTTAAGTTGAGATGGCAACAGCTTGAGTTCGAGCATTGGAGGTGAAACGATTGAAGGTAAAATCGGCGAAAATGTCTCAAACTCAAAGGATTCCAGCAGAGGTTCAAAATTAGTGTAAGCAACCGAGTCGGATGTTTCAGCTAACTCATCCGAAAACTCAAAGGACTCAAACTCCGGTGGTGACTGGTCAAGTTCGTTCGAGAAAGTGAAACACTCGTAGTCATTATCGGGAGTAAAAACAGTATCAGGTTCAAGGAGGAACGCACTAGTGGCGTTAAGATTGCTGTGATCGAACAAAAATTTCTCTAATTCACAGTCCTCCGGGGTGATCTCTTGGATGGAACAAACGTCTAGTATATGAGCATTAGGTTCGGAGGGTTGATTCCCCAACTTAAAAATGTTGAGTTCAATTGTCATATTTCTAAAAGATAGGTTCATTGAACCATTGCGACAATTGATCATAGCATTCGAGATTGCAAGGAATGGACGAGTGAGTATCACTGGAATTTGATTCCGGGGGTTAACTACAGGTTGTGTATCGAGAACAATAAAATCGACGGGGAATATGAAGTCCCCAACTTTGATCAACACATCCTCTAACTCACCCCTAGGATGGGTGATAGATCGGTCGGCCATTTGAAGAGTACAATGTGTAGGTTTCAGCTCTCCTACACCTAATTGCTCATATACCGAATAAGGAAGTAGGTTAACACTGGCACCAAGATCCAAAAGTGCGCGGTTGATGTTTTTATCCCCAATAGTTATTGAAATCGTAGGACAGGCAGGGTCCTTTCGTTTTTGAGGTAAAGTTTGGGTAAGAGCATCACTCACGGCACTAGCTAAGAAAACTTTCTTAGGTACCTGAGATTTCCTCTTCTTAGTGCATAAGTCCTTCAAGATTTTTGCGTAAGAAGGGGCTTGTTGGATTGCATCCAGGAGAGGAATATTAATATTAACCTGTTTAAATAACTCCACAATCTTCTCCATTTGTGGATTTATTTTATTTGACCTCAACCGGTTTGGAAATGGAACATTTTGAAAATTGGTTGAGTCCAATGTTTGTGGAGGAGATTGTGAAGCAGGAACAGACCCCAGAGCTGGTGTTTTCATGGAGTGAGAAGTGGGTCCGCTCGGAATAGCAGAAGAAGTAGAGCCTTTGAAGAATGGAGAACAGGCTCAGAAGACGAAGAAGAAGAAGAAGAAGAAGAAGCGGCGGCTGGGGTGTCATCATCTGTGCCAACGTTGTTGTGCAGCATCCTTCCAGATCTCAACATAGTCGCGTCACTCACATTATGGTTTTGTTGTTCAAGAGCAACATGTGCATTCTATGGGTGACCAGGATTTGGAAGAGGTTGAGATGGAAGCTTTCCCTTCTCTCTCTCGCTTAAAGCTGCATTCAGTTGTGCAATCTGGGCTTCAATGGTTTTGATGCTTTACCCGTGTGCAGCAGTGTGTTGCGCCAAAGACTGAATGGAAGACTGGATGTTGGCGGAGGATTGAGTTGATTGTTTTAAAAACGCCTCCAGACTTCGTTCTAGCGAGGAAACCTTATCGTTATTTGGCGGAACAAAATTGTTTTGAGGAAAAGAATTGTTGGGTGCAAAATTATTCGGTGGATTTTGGTAAGGTTAGGGTTGGAAAGGCTGCTGATATTGATGCTGAGTTTGTGGCTATGCTTGTTGTTGAGGAGGAGGAGGCCTTTGGAAATTGTTGTTGCCTTGGAATTGTTGCTGATTTTGATTCCAGGCGAAATTGGGGTGGTTCCTCCAACCAGGATTGTAAGTTGAAGAGTATGGATCATTTCTTTGTCTTTGCTGAAATGCAATATTGACTTGATCCTGTCCTTTAGAAGGTGGGTTGTAAGGACACTCTTCGGTTAAATGTGATGGATCCGAACAACAAGCGCATATAGTGCGAGGGGGAAGAGCAGGGGAAGGAGAAGGCGATGAGAATTTGCTCTCAATTGCTTCTAGTTTTCGTGTAATCGCTGCCATTTCGGCTTTCATTGCAATTGACATATCAAGTTGATGAACGCCTGCCTTAGATGGACCGGAAGAAGTAGATGAAGTGTTCGGTCTAGTGCTTTCCTACTGAAGCGTTTGCTCCACGAGATCGTTGAGAAATTGCCAAGCTTCCTCGTCAGATTTGGATAGGAAGTGGCCTTGACAAATGGTTTTCAACAACTGCTTAGTTGCTGGATTCAGTCCTTCGTATAAGATTTGGCAAAGTTGGCATATCTCAATACCATGATGAGGGCACTGAACAAGAAGGTCTTTGTATCGTTCGAAACACTTCCAAAACGGTTTGGCAGGAAGCTGGGAAAATTGGTTAATTTCATTTCGTGTTCTCGCGGTCTTGTGATTTGGGTAAAACTTTTTAAGAAACGCTTTAACAAACTCTTCCCAACTGTTTATAGAATGCGATGCAGTACTATACAGCCACTTTTCAGCTAGGTCACACAATGTGAAAGGAATGACTCGTAGCCGTATAGCATCTGTTCCCGCCAAAATTTTGGCTCAAAACCCGCTACTTATAAAATAATAACAATAAAAGAAAAAAAGAAAAATAAATAAATAAATAAATAATAATAATAATAATAAAGGAGAAAATCTCCCTTTCAGAGCAAAGCTCTGCTCAAATCCCAAGGCGGGAAATGAAGCAACGCTTCTGTTTCCCCCAATCAGAGCAAGGATCTGTTTTAAAAGAAATTCAAATAATAATAAAGGAAACAATGCTTCAGCTGACTTGCACTCTGCGCTGCGCGACACGTGTCAGCGCAGTTGCGCTGCGCTCTGCGCTGCGCGACACGTGTCAAACACAGGTGCGCTTACGCCAACTGTGCCAGCACTAAATCAACAATAAAATTCTGGAAAGATCTTTCTCAATCTTGTTAAAAACAAGAAGATTGCCTTCTGTAAAACAGAAGCCCTTGGATCAAAGATCCGACGGTGGGGAAATATCCCCAGATCAATCAGAGAAAGATCTCTGTAACCAACGTAACAAATCAATTGGCCCTATATAAAGGCCCCTAGACTCCAAGTCTAAAACGCATCAACATTAACACAGAAAAAGAGATAGGGAACTCCTCTAAAACTTTGAGAAGAACTCGAAGAAAAGAAAAAAGGTAAAACCTTTAAAAAAGAAGAAGAAGTTCTTCTAAAAAGATCAAAGATCTAAGAACAAGATCAAGATCTTCAATAAAAAATAAAAAAAAGAAGTAATTTACTTCATCAGATCTTTTGATCTATATTAAGGCATCGCCTTTTTATGAACCACTGGTTCTTGAGATTTGAGGTAGAACCTCTCTGGAAAACAAGGAAAATTTGTTCCCTTTGATTTAATTTGATCCAAATATTAAACAGTGCCCTGCACTTTTGGAGTTTGCACTGTTGCACTCCTTAGATTGGCGCAAGCTTCCAGAGAGCGCCACGTGTCAATCACAGAACAAACTGCGCCTTGCGCTTTAAAAAAACAGAGCACTGCTCTCTTGGTTTGGCGCAAG
Organism: Agapanthus africanus; assembly: GCA_030015575.1. NCBI lineage: Eukaryota > Viridiplantae > Streptophyta > Magnoliopsida > Asparagales > Amaryllidaceae > Agapanthus > Agapanthus africanus. The sequence goes on from CM057338.1 coordinate 43,526,433, forward strand.
TCACCAGAGCGCGCCACGTGTCAGCAGCGCGTTAGCGCAGCGCACTGGCGCAGCGCACTGCGCTAACATACTTGCGTTCATCAGAGCGTGACACGTGTCACCCCCACATGAGTTTGCGCCTTGCACTCCTTAATTGGCGCAAAGCGCCTGACAAGCCACGTGGGGCACTGTCAGAATATTAAATGCAATGCATTATTGAAGGGCAGAGCCCAATTAAGAGGTCCAATGGACCAAAACAAATACTCTGCATTATTAAAGAAAGGGGGCAGAGCCCAAATAAAGGCCTAATAGGCCAAATACAAATAAATGTCGAACATTTTCAAATGGACTTAACCCAATTCTGGCCATAAGTCCTCAAATTAAATTGAACCGAGCACAACTGCTCTCCCAAATCAATTTACATCCGGTTTGAGGGTACATCTCCGAACTCCTCTGATATTTGTCGTTGTAATCCATTAACGTCGTCAGAAAGGTGACGGGTCCCGACAACCACACATTGATACGGACTGTGGGGTCCTTAAACTCATGGACTAATGCGTCCTTAAACCAATATTCATCCCCAAAATGGGAATGATGGACCACCATGTCCCTAAACTGGCAATGGACCACTATGTCCCTAAACTGGAACAATAGAGCCAATTGCTCTCCTGTCGGATCTAAACGATCCCGTTAAGTTGATCTTAGTATGGAAATTAGATTAACGTATCCTTAACAAACGTTTAAGTTGATCTTAGCCTCAAATATGGCTAACGCGTCCTTAAACCAAAATCTTCAAAAAGACTTTAGTCCCAAATTTGACTATAGATCTCCCAACCAACTTTGGTTCAAAGGGTACATCTCTGAACTCCTCTGATATCTGTCGTTGTAATCCTTCAACGTCGTCAGAGAGTTGACGCATCCCGATGGCCATACATTCAATGGACCACTATGTCCCTAAACTGGAACAATAGAGCCAATTGCACTTTTGTCTGATCTAAATGATCACGTTAAGTTAATCTTAGTCTAGAAATTAGACTAACGTATCCTTAACAAACGTTTAAGTTGATCTTAGCCTCAAATATGGCTAACGTATCCTTAAACCAAAACCCAAACCCAAATCTAAGAAAATACGGATTTGGACTAATCCACGTCCTACGGGCGACGACATAACTCAGTCTCCGTATACAATCCACGGGCAACCATAAACAAAACAAAAACCCACGACACGAAGTGAAATTCTGGAGAAGGAGAAAGTTGTTACCGCGAAGCGGTAGCGTAATTAACTGCAGGGGCTTGCGCCTGCAGGGTAGAGCGTCCCCACAATCAAAAACTCCTCAAGAGAGGGGGAATCTGACAAAGTCTGCTACATCGGCCACATTCGTCTAAACCTCCGATACACGGCGCCATAAATCAACTTGGCATCTTCGGAGATGTGGACGGATAAAACCAAATAGCATCTGCCCCGAATCTCAGGCCTAGACGTCCATGTCTTGGCCGCCATTCGGAGGGGAATAGATTCTGGCACGCCCGGTGGGACCTTTTTCTCTTTCCACTCCACACTTCGTGTGTCGTATTTGTGAACGAATCGCGGTTTGTTAATGGTTGCCCTCGGGTTTCAAGTTACTAAAATTTGGTCTCTTGCTTGGTAAAGAAAGCAAACAACAATGGCGTCCAACTGCTCGAACTGCTCCAAGTGCAACTGCAACCGACGCTCCGCCTCACCTGGAGGCGTAGCCTATGGACCCCAGACGACATCATTATTAACGATGCCGGTGGAACAAATTACTCGGGCTACCACCGGTCTGTTTTTCGGGACCATGCTCCCGCCAGCGAGCTTCACCATCCCAGTGCCCGTACCGGAAGCTTCAAAGAAGTCGGTCTTCGATCGACTTGCTACTCTCACGGCCCCTCTCAACGGGTCGTCCAATTCTTCAGTCTTCACCAGGCTGAGCTCGAGCTCCAAAGGGCCTACTGTTCCCCTCCGAAAGGCGGCCAAGACATGGGCGTTTTTTGCCTGAGATTCGGGGCAGATACTATTTGGTTTTATCCGTCCACCTCTCCGAAGATGCCAAGTTGATTTATGGCACCGTGTATCGGAGGTTTGGACGGATGCGGCCGATGTAGCAGACTTCGTCAGATTCCCCCTCGCTTGATGGTTTTTTGATTGTGGGGACGCTCTTCCCTGCAGGCGCAAGCCCCTGCAGTTAATTACGCTACCGCATCGCGGTAACAACTTTCTCCTTCTCCAGAATTTCACTTCGTGTCGTGGGTGTTTGTTTTGTTTGTGGTTGCCCGTGGATTGTATACGGAGACTAATTTATGTCGTCGCCCGTAGGACGTGGATTAGTCCAAATCCGTATTTTCTTAGATTTGGGTTTGGGTTTTGGTTTAAGGATACGTTAGCCGTATTTGGGGTAAGATCAATTTAAACGTTTGTTAAGGATACGTTAACCCAATTTGAGACTAAGATCAACTTAACAGGATCGTTTAGATCCGACAAAAGAGCGTTTGGGCTCTATTGTTCCAGTTTAGGGACATAGTGGTCCATAGATAGTTTAGGGACATTGTGGTCCATTGCCAGCTTTGGGGATGGATATTAGTTTAAGGACGCATTAGTCCATGGGTTTACGGACTCCATAGTCCATATGGATGTGTTTAAGGATGCATTAGTCCATTAGTTTAAGGACGCATAAGTCCATGGATTTAAGGACCCCATAGTCCATATGGATGTGTGGTTGTCAGGACCCGTCACCTCTCTGACGTCGTTGAAGGATTACAACGATAGGTGTCAGAGGAGTTCGGAGATGTACCCTTGAACCGGATGTAAATTGATTTAAGGGAGCAGCCGTGCTCAGTCAATTTAATTTGAGGACTTACGGCCATGATTGAGCTAAGTCCAGTTGATAATATTCAACGTTTTTATCTTTGGCCTATTAGGCCTGTGCTAGGGCTTTGCCCTTGTTTAATAATGCACTGCATTTTATTCTGGCCTGCTAGACCTTTTTGATTTGGGCTCAGTCCCTGTGTAAATAATGCAGAGCATCTGTTTGGTTTGGGCTCTGCCCCTTTTTAAAATAATGCATTGCATTTTATTTGGCCTGTTAGGACTCTTTTAATTGGGCTTGGCCCTTCTGCAGTGCATTAATTACTTGACAGTGGCTTGTCAGGCGCTTTGCGCCAATTACTGAGCGCAAGCGCTTGTCGTGGTGACACGTGTCACACTCTGATGAGCGCAAGCGCAACAGCGCAGTGCGCTGCGCTGTTGCGCTACTGACACGTGGCGCGCTCTAGTGAGTTGCGCCAACTTTAAAGAGCAATGCTCTATTTTTAAAAGTGCATAGCGCAAGTGGTTCTGGAGCTGACACGTGGCGCTCTCTGGTGGCTTGCGCCAACTCAGGAGCGCAACATTGCTGTTTTTGCAAGTGCAAGGCACTATTTTCAATAACTTGAGAATCTTTAAGATTTCAGAACCAACGGTTCATAAAAAAGTGCAAGGCACTGTTATTATTTATTTTTTTTATTCAAGATCATTGATCTTGTTCTTAGATCAATGATCTATTCAGAAGAAGTTCTTCTCTTTTTAAAGGTTTTTACCTTCTTTCCCTTCTTGAGTTCTTCTTACAATTCTTCAGAGTTCTCTCTGTTTTGTTGTTTTTGAAGTTCTTCTTCTCTTTTGAATTGGGGTCTAGGGGCCTTTATATAGTGCCCATTAATTTATTAAATTTGTTAAAGAGATCATTCTTTGAGTGATTTGGGGAATTTTCCCCACCGTTGGATCTTTGATCCAAGGGCTTTTGTTTTACAGAAGACAATCTTCTTGTTTTAACAAGAACAGAAAGATCTTACTGGAATTTTAATTTTGTTTGGCGCAGATGCACCAGCGCTCGACACGTGTCGCGCAGTGCAGAGCGCAGCGCGACTGCGCTGCCACGCAGATCATCTGAAGCGTTGCTTCTTTTAATTTTGTTTTAAATAGAGCCTTGCTCTGATTGGGCGCGCTGCCTTGGGCGCTGTGCTGACGTATCAGCTTCTGACACGTGGCGCGTTGCGCGCAGCGCAAGGGATTTGAAGCGTTGCTTCAATTTTTGAATTTTTGAAATTCAAACAGAGCCTTGCTCTGATTGGGGGAAACAAATGCCCCCCCACCGTTGCGCTCACGTGGCGCACACGTGAGTGCAACGGTGGCAAGATTCTGGCCGTTGGATCAACGGGTGAGTTGAAGGGGCGCAGGCGCCTATAAATAGGACCCTTGGTCCTTAGTAAATGTTTTACCATTTTTAAGAATCTTGATTTTCAGAGCCTTGCTCTTGCTTTTGAGAACTTTAGAGCCTTGCTCTCGTTTCTTTTCAAGAACTCCAGAGTTCAGATTTTTAGAACAACTTAGGAAAATTTAATTTAAATTAAATTAAATTAAATTTAATTAATAGAGCATTGCTCTTATAGATCTTTGATCTAAAGAAAACTCCTTTGGGGTTACATCAACAGAGCCTTGCTCTCAAAAGTCCATAGATCTACAGAGATCTTGTTCATGGGTTTTAACCCATGAACAGAGCTTTGCTCATGGATCAAATGTAGAACTTTTCATAAGTTTTTATGGATTTTTTTAAGACCCCAAATTTTTAATCTTTAGGAGTTAAAATTTTCTTTTGATGGATCTTTCCATCATTATTACAGAGCTAGGCTCTTTTTAGGAAATTTTATTCCCTTGAGACCAGAGTTTGACAAATGTCACTTTGTGACAGAGCTTTGCTCTGAAAAAGGAGATTTTCTCCTTGTCTTTAGGGATTTCCCATTAATGAGAATATTCTCTTGGGGATCTCTTCATTAATTGACAGTCTTATCCAATGATGGGGCTGTCTTATTAAATGATGCACTGTCATCCAGATTTTGTGGGTCCCCATTTGGTCCCCTACCCACTGCATCGCAATGTAGTATAAATTTTAAAATGCCAAGCGTTGGAATTACAACACTGACGGCTGCTTTTTTTCTCTCTACAGGAAACATGCCTGCTGACCTATCATTCCCGTTCGTTCGCTCGGAGGGAGGTTTTCCCCAGGCACCAGTGGACCGAGAGGTGCTCACCCTCATCAAGGATCATGACCCTGAGCATAAGAACCTTCACTTGTGGGGTAGGTGGTATAACGATATCATCCAGGGTCGCCGAAGCTTCGGTTTTGCTACGCCGTCCGAGCCAATATTTTCGATCCCCTATGCGGATGAACCCCCGGTGAAGTATGCCGTGGAGGTCAAAAATTGGAATTCGGATGACCTCCTCCAGCCTGCAATTGGGTCTATTCCCGTGCAGTCGCCGCCGGCAATAGATATTTTGGGGAGGCGAATCTGTCAGGGTGAAGCACGCCCTTGGGAACAGGCCTATAACATTGGATAGATCCCGCGACCGCCCCCCGGATATTTGCAGTGGGCCCGGTACATCTTATCTGCGAAGAGGACTCATCTGATGAAGATTGGTTTGTATTCGGCCATCTACGTCTCGCTCTTTGAGTATCCCTCTCCTCCAACGTGGTGGGTTAAGGCTTTTATTGAACAATGGAATATCCCCACCCACACCTTCTTGACGACGGACATGGAAGTTTCTATCTCCTTGGAGGAATTTGCTGAAATCTCGGGTCTGCCGATGAGGGGGGAGCATTACGAGGAGCTGCTTCCTTCTGACGAATACGTCTTTTCCACCAAGCCGTTGATGTTTGATCTGACGCCGGAGAACGCTATTCAACACCAGTTTCCGGGCTTGGTGAAGGTGCTGGAGATCTATGAAGGGCTCTATCTAGAATCGGGCACCCGGGGAGTCAGTTTCGTAGATTTTATCGCCCGCTTCATTCGACCGGAGTTCCTATCGGAGCGGAGCGAGAAGTTCGCCCGGCTTGATGACCCTTTTGGCTTCGACTTGGACTGCCTACCTACATCGGAGGATGATCACAAGGACTTTTATCTCCCCGGCGCCGCCGTCATGCTCTTGTTAGAAATCGCCATCCCGGGCATGGATGAGGAGACCTTTTTTGTAGGGTTCCTGGGATTGTGGCTGTGCAGCTTTGCGCTCCCCATGCACCTGCGCCACATGCGGCCATCTGTTTTCTACCCAGCGCATCGGATGGTGGCTGGTCTGCAGTTGACAGTAGGAATCGCCGGGCTGGCTCACCTTTATAATGGACTTAGCGTAGCGGCGGACGCTAATGAGCCTGGGGTGCAGCCTGCTAACTTCCCGATGCACTACTTCACCTCTTGGATGGAACTGCATGTGCACGGGGTGTTCGGCGCCCACAAGATCCCTCCGTTTTTTAAGAAGTGCAGACTCCCAAAAGTCATGCGGTTGGTCGGCGCTTCGATCGTGGTTGCGTCTCCACGGGAGGCTAGGGGGTTGCTCTTCCGTCCACACCTGGTCGGAGCGAAGGTTTCTTTTTTGGATAAAGTCATAACCATAGGCTCAGAAACTACCAAGTCAGTGGTGCCGCTGCGCGATGACTTCAATGACGGGGCCTCCGTACTGAAAGCTCGGGAGATCCTCCACCTCTACTCTATTCGTCCGGGCTACCTGGTGTTTAGGCAGAATGAGACGGCATTCTTCATGAGGTATAACCCCTACCGGTTCGCTCAGCAATCGAGCTATCACCAGGGGATCCCGATGGAAGCTTTCTTGGAAAAGCCCGTGGCCAGCCGAGAGGGGATAAGGAATGCAATACACCATTTCATGCGGCTTAAACGGGTTCCTATTTCTTCATCAGCGAGCCGAGCTGCGTCCCCAAGGTGCTCAACGCGTACGTGGCTTGGTACGCGCATGCAATGGGTCCAGTTATCCTTATGGAGAAGCGCATGCTGGTTGACCTCAAGGGTGCACCTCCCGGTGGTGATCGCAAGGCTCCCTTGAAGCCAAGGACCCCGGTCATTCCTCCGCTGAAAGATGCCGGAACCGTGCCACCGCGCGTGTTGAGCCCTCCGCGCGGACTGCCGCTCCGTGGTACTGCGGATGCACCACCAGCGTCCCGTGCTACAGTGGAGACGGTAGATATGGTTTCGTCGGAGTCCGGCATGGGCGCAGATATCGGGACCCGCCGCCCTAGGGTGCCTGCAAAGCGCAAGTCGATCTCGGGTGCGCCCAGGGCTGGTGGGCAGAAGAGGAAGAAGAAGTCACTCCTCTCTCTCGACGCGATCCTCGATTTAGAGCCTTAGGCCCCTCTTATCGAAGGTATAAGCGAGTATGGCAGCAATAAAGGCTTCTCGGTATACCCCGCAGACACTGACCTGGCGGCTGCCATTGCGGCTTCTGCGCGATCAGCGAAGCTCGAAGCGTGGTTGGATAAACTCGCTCAAGCCGGTAATCATTAGCTGTACTCTTCATCATTTTATAGCATTTTTATTATTATCTTCGACTAATGTTTTTCCCCTTTTTTTTTAACAGGTGTCACTACCGAAGAAGCCATCGCTGCCTCTTTAAAAACCTTCCAGGAGGAGGAAGAGAAGCGTGCTTTAATGGGCATCGGTACGTCTTGCCTTATTAAGTTTTTTTATCCTCTTTTCTGATGGTCAACCTAACCTTCTTCCTTTGCTTCTTTGCAGGGGCTGCGCCAGCTGATGCGGGGAATCTTCCCGGGCCCGCTACTGAAGTCCCAGTCTTCTCGGGGCTGCCGCAAGAGCCTCAACTCGACAAGTCGACGAGGGATGCCTTGAAGGATTTCGAGGCATCCCTGTTCACAGACGAGGACGTCTCAATGAAGAAGGCTTTGAAGAGGTCTGTCTCAACGGCTCAGGAGGAGAGAAAGCGGCTAAGGCGCGAGGCGAAGGCACGCAGGGCTGCTTTGGCCGTGGGAGCTGGCCCAAGCACTGTCCTTCGTGCTGCTACTCCTTCGGAAGAGTCTCCGGTCGCCCTGTCCACTGCTCATAGGCGGGCGTTGCGTGCAGCTCGGGAGACCAACGATCAGTCCATCTCAGGTAGTGTGTCTTTCAAGATTTTGTTGTAAGAATTGTAAACCTATCAGTTCTTATATATCTCATCCTGCAGGGCCAAGTCCAACCGAAGGGGAGGCGGAAACCGTCGAGCCTAAGGGGGCAGAGGAAGAGGCACCGGCCGAACCCGAGCCGATGGTGGGCAACGTCGCCGGGGTTGCTGAATCTGAGCTGGGGGCTCAGGGAGCTGCACCAGAGAAGGTCGTTGATGCTGAGCCTGAGGTGGCGGCAAATGAGACGACCGCTATAACTGAGCCTGGGGCAGCGGCGGACGAGGCACCTGAGACCGGCGACCCCATGGTGACGGCGGATGAGATAATGGCGACCGTCAAGCCCGAAGAAGTAGCGGGTGAGAAGGGCGCGACTCTTGGGGACAAACCAACCGCTCTTTCTTAAGAGTCTGGCAATGCTCCAATTATTGCTATCCCCGTCTACGGTCCTCCATCATCTCCTGGTCATGCGAGCACGACGACAACCCTGTCGAGTCCGGTGATGAGGCCACAGGAGGTGGACTCGTATCGATGGAGGGGGGAGATGCCTCTGTTTCGGCCGGCGGCTCATCAGGTAAATCTCGAGTTACTGTCCCTTTTTATCTTGCAATCCTTTCTGACAAGTTTATCTTTGTTTTTAACGCAGGTGCGGCTAGTGCTGATACTCCATTGCTCGAGGGAGCGCCGTCAACTACTACCTTGGAGGTGGTCACCTCTCAGCCTTCCCTTGTACCATCGCAGATGTTGGAAGGTATGGATTTGCAACCCATTAGTTTTATCTTTCAGCCGCATAATTTATGTACTAATGTCGTACTATTGCGTCTTTTCAGGAGTGCTTTTTGATCATCTCTATCAGGTGTTGCACCCTCACTTCTCCTTCCCATCTGAACTCGCTTCTTCCTCCGATGGCGCTGGTGAGTACAATTTCCATTTGATGTCTTTCTTTTTTCAGTAATGGAATTATTTCTGACTTTCCCTCATCCTGATTGCAGTGCTACAAATCGAAGGAGGGGCTGAAAGATCGGTCACGCCACCGGCCCTCCCGGCCTTGCCACCTGCTGCAGCTGGTATAGTAAACTATCGCATCGATGACTCTCTTTTTTTGTATTTCTTGAACCGTCATCTAATCGTATTTTGTTCTTTCAGCTGTCGTCCCGATCCCGGCGCCCTTTGAGTCTCGCATTATAATGCCGGCAGGCCCCTTCCTGAGACGTCCGTCTTCAAAGGGTGCTGTAATGAGCTTGGGCATGCTGAGCGGATACGTTGAGGAGTTTGACGCAGACGCTCTCCCATCTGCTGCGGATTTCACTGCGGAGGTTAACCCGATGTTGGCTGCGCTTGTGTCTTTTCATGATAGAGGCGTCGTCGAGCTTTGGGTCAACCACTGCAGGGAAATCGAGGTCCGTCTGCATCAGTCGGAGTTTATGCGCCCTGCTCCTGAGACCTTAGCCGTAAGCAATCAAAGAGCAGCATGGATCGAGCAAAGCGCTTCTTACTTCCGTCATCTGGAACAAGAAGCGGCTTTATGGCCGAGGGAATGCCAAAATACCTCGAGCGAGACGGCTCGTCTGCGTGCTGAGGTTGAGGCTAACGCTGCCCAAGTGAAGGCTATCTTCGAGGGCCTCCTGGAACGCATCTCAAATGGGCTGAACTTGAAGCAGAAACTCGACGCTGCCGAGCGTAATGCCCAAGGCCGCGAAGCAGCTCAGCAGGCCGTTGGGGAGCAGCTTGCATCCTTCTTGCAGCAACGGGCTCAAGTGGAGGCGGAACTGGCAGTGGTGGCCGATCAGGAAAAGGCATGTAAGGAAGTGCGCGAACAACTGATAGGGCTATTTAAGACGCTTCCTTCCCAGTAGCTGTCTTTGTGTCAATATACTTGTAAAAATTTTCTTTTTCGAATAAGATGTATCCATTCTTTATTCTTTTGTACGATTCACCTTGTACTTGATTGAATTAATAAATAAAGATACACCTTTTTTTCTTTGCAATGTCTTGTATGCACTTTTGCTTTCTCCCTTTCTCTTATTATCAGCATGCTGTCTTAATAAACAGGGTTGACAGATAATAGAGTAAGCATCTTAGTTTCTTCAAGAGATAGCGATGGCTTAGGCCGCAGGTTCAGATCTGCTGCTTAAGACTTTTCAACTCTATGAGCCATGAGGGTATCATAGAGATTTTTCTCCCTACGGATCGAGAGGATCTCGTAGGTGGATTTTCTCCTTAGGAATCGTGAGAATTCCTAAGTGCGTTTTCTCTTATAAGTCGTAAGGATCTTATAAGAGAATTTTCCCTCTTACGAGTCGAGAGGACTCGTAAGCGGTTGTTTCCCTCCTTGTCGAGATTCGAGTTTGGAGAGTGAGACCCGTGGATAGTATGCAAGAGACCGTTTTGGGCCAACTCGCAGGGTCCCAGTGCTTAGGAAACAGGTTTCTTAATCCCTGTTGCCTAAGACTTTATCTTACGAGTCGAGCCGTATCGAGAAGTTCTCGCAAAGACATCAATTTCCTCACAAGTCGAGACGAATCGAGCATTTCTCGCAAGAATATCCTAACGTCACAGTTAACCTCTGCTCTTTATGACAGAAGTCCGTTAGGGTCTGTGGTACTTAGGGTTTTGGCCGTCGTACCGTCGCATCAGCTGATATATTCCTCGATAGGCAATCGTGCTGTTCGAGTAGCCCTACGACTGCCGTGTCTCTGATCCTTTCGGGGGCTGGACAAGACGTCTTCAAGCAATCCTCCTTGGCAGTTTGACCGTCAGAAGAGCAAGCGTTGGAATTTTTCCATGCCGCTTTTTACTTGAGGTTAGGCTCATTTTGGAGAGCCCCGATGAGTCATAACCACTCCGCGCTGGTGTGGGATGATCTCCGATAGTCTTTCAGGTTTTATGTGAGTTGCCGTCAAGACCCTGAAGCTAGGAATTTGGCCTTTGCTTCGTTTGCTGGCATCGCGTCTGCTGTATCGAGACGAATGTCGTGGTTGTCTCTAGGTTGCTGGTGAACCGTCGAGGTTTGGAACTAGGGATTTTGCCATGGCTCCGTTAGTTTGATTGTCGCGTCTGAACCCTGCTGGAGGAAGATCGCTGGGGTGACGTCTCGTCTGCTGTATCGAGACGAACGTCGCGGTTGTCTCTAGTTTGCTGGTGAACCGTCGAGGTTTGGAACTAGGGATTTTTCCGTGGCTCCGTTTGTTTGATTGTCGCGTCTGATCCTTGCTGGAGGAAGAACGTTGGGGTGACATCTCGTCTGCTGTATCGAGACGATGCCGAGGCGGAGCTGGGATTTTTCCATGGCTCCGTTTTGTTTCAACCGCGAGGTCTTTTGTTGGCGTTGTATCTGCATCTGGTTGGAGTGAGGAGAAACGCTGTTAGCGATCTCTAAGTTGTCGATATCGACGTCGAGACCCTGAAGCTAGGGACCTTCTTTTGCTCCGTTTGTCGACATCGTGTCTGCAATATTGCGACAAATGTCGAGGTTGTCTCTAGGTTGTCTATGAACCGTCGAGATTTGGCTTCGCTTTCTGGTGGAGCCTGTTGGGAAGGTATGGTTCCCTCTTTGTTGGTGCCCCTGGATTGTATACAGGGATTGATGTGATCTCACCTGTAGGGAAAAAAGTTTCATTCTTTCACCATTTTTTATTCTTTCCGCAATGCTCTATCATTTCAGCTTTTTATATCGCGAAGGTCACGATTGCCCAATCATTTCGGCTATTTTTCGCGGTGCCCAATTATTTCGGCTGTTTATTTTTATTTTTACTCACTGCTTTTTATTGCGAGTTGCCCAATCATTTCGGTTATTTTGTGCGCATACGTTTTTACTTGCTGCTCTTTTTTTTTATTGCAAGTTGCTCCATCATTTCGGCTATTTCGTATGCATGCGCGGCGTACTGGCTTTTCGCCGTAAACCTGGAATTAGACACCGATTTCGGCATCAGCACCGCTACAACTAGGATATTGCCAGGAGCGAATCATCATTTGCCTCTGTTGATGTCGAACAAAGGTGGCTTAGCGAACAGGTTAAGGTCCTGTCGACTAAGGCTTTTGACTTCATGAGCCGTAAGGGTCCCACAAAGGTATTTCTCCTTACAAGTCGTGAGGATCTTGTAGGTGTATTTTCTCCTTAGGAATCGTGAGGATTCCTAAGTGTATGTTCCTCTGTAAGTCGTAAGGATCCTACAAGAGGGTTTTCTCCTTATAAATCGAGAGGACCTACAAGGGTTTTGTTAGTTATATGTATGCCCTAGAGGCCATTACTATACATAGGATGTATATTGTAGTGGATGCTGGGACATATATAGTGAGGACTTTCTTGCTCGACATGATAGTATGCTATCTGGTTGATCTTTACCTTAACGTGTATACTGTTTGTCTCTCTGTTACATGTTGGTAAAGCCCTTAGGATCTGTACTTGACTACCTGGACTATGATGTGGTTCATACTAGTGGGGACATGGTAGTCCATAAGTACATCCTTCAAAGTCCCTAGTCGTGGGTGTATCGAGACGGGGCATCGATATACCAGAGTAGACTAGCGTATACCTTCTCGACCCATACAGATGGGCGATGGATGATCCCGTATCCATTGGTGTTTGACATCAGAGATGATATACGGGTGCTCAGTAGAGACTGGGTACACTGGACGGACTCGTCGAGAACTCTCAGATGGTATTATACCTCACGTCAGATGGCAGTTCTCTGGTGACACTGGTACAGAGTAGTCTGTTGACCCGAGATCGTCATAGAGTCTTGTGTGGTTCCCACTGTGCTTTGATTTCCATCTTACCACGTCCAAGAGGGCGTGCAAAACGGTGGTTTTTGGGTACAGTCCCGAGTCACATGGAGGCAATGAGCGATAGGAGGGGATTCGTCTCTCCCGGTATAGGGGGTTGATGTTGCGCTGTGTTCGATTGGCTATAATAGGAAATCCCTGGCCAGGGTTGCTGAGATTTACTGGTAAGTGTTACCAGTAGTTTCTCGAATTGTTATAGACCTCATATCGACACGACTTATCGAGCTATTGGGGTCTGACGTTTACCACCCCTAGGCGAGATATGCGACATATCAGACGATCAGACCGGACTGTACGGTAAGTGTTACTGGTTGGATTCACAGGAGTGTGAGCGGGCTTGCTCGTCGATCTTCTGATCGCTCAATACCCAGGTGGCCGTTACGTTTAGCAGACCGCTTGCGGCTTGTGGGTGTTTGATATGATCATCACCTGCTGCCGGCGTATTGACGAGTCTTTAGAGTCCTACACAGAGGTTTCCTGGCTCAAGCGAAACGAGATAGGAGCGCATATGAGATATGTGCGGGACCGAGAATAATATTAGTATGTGATACTGTATTCGATTCTCGCGATGTGACATTGATCGGTTATATGCGGTATAGCCGGGTTATCGGATCAAGTGTTGATTCGATAAGTTGTTACTGATGATACCAGTCGGTTATGTGTGACATGACCGGATCATTGAATCAAGTGTGGATTTAATGATTTAATGCATAATTATATATTTGATATATTACTTTGCATTAACTAGTATCGGTTCACTTTAGATGGATTTTCTCACTCGGACGTGCGCATTGCATATGCGATATGATTTTGTGCACTTGTTTGTATCATGTTTGATGATGCAAGCATGCTAGGGTTTTGTGTAATGAGTTAAACCTAGGTTAAGTAAATGATTAGGGTTTTCTTTTATTAATTCATTTATCTTTTCATTTGGATATAAAAGATAAATGAGAAGAAGAAAACAAAAGGGTTTCTTTCATGAAGCTAAGTGAAGCTTCATGAAGCTTTGACCAATCTAACCCTTTTGTCTTCATCTATCAAACCCTAACCATTCATTTAACTATGGTCAACTCTCTACACATTACCATAGTTAAATTATGATAAGAAATGATTATTCATTTTCTATTCCATCATTCTTATCATAATTCTTTTATCATCTTCTTCTTCTTCTTCACTTGAAGAAACCTTCCTTCATCAATGGTGGATTGATGAAATGAGTGAGAAATCCAATTCTAAAGTCTACCCACTTCCTATTTCTTCATCCTCTACTTCTTGCCAAGTAGTAGAGTGTGTTTCCTTCACAAGATTTCATGGCAAGGTGAAGGTGGAGCTTGATTTAGCGATGCCTCGACGTAGATCATCTTCGGCATGGACATCGACGACCTAGCTCGCTTATTCTCCGACGAAGCCGACGCTAGAGCCCGGGATTGGTCTTGGACAGCGAGGAGACTTCGTTGCGGAGCTTAGGAGGTGGAGCACCGGATCTACAAAGGTTGTATTTCCGTATCTCCTAGTTAAGTGTTAACTAGATTATTGTTTCGCCTAGATTTCTAGCAAACGATCCGTAGTCGGGTTTCTCGGCACCAAAATTTTTGAAATTGGCATGGTTGATACCTTGTGAGACCTCATTAGGATGCCTAGGAACCCTACAGTGGTATCAGAGCCTAGCTAGAGCCTTAGGCGAAGTCTAGACGGAATTTGAAGTCCGAACGAACCCGAAACCCGATCACAAACTTGCTCTCTGTCCAATTTTTAAAAATCTGGATTTTTCCATATTAAAAATATGCAGAAAATTAAGCAGGGTTTTTTTATGAATTACTGTGCAAAACGGAGCCCTAACTCCGTCAACCCACCGCGGAACCGCGGCCTTACCCCACGTGGCGCGGCGGTTCCGCGGCCGTTATATTGAATCGTTGACTCCTGTTTGCACAGTAATTGTTATATTTGACTCTTCTGTTTTCTGGATAATTTTAATATATTATTCAAGAGTTGATTTTTCTGCAGTTGTTTTGGGGATTCGAATGTTCGGTCCGAGTATCAAATTTTGTCTATGTGGCTTTCCGGATAAATATTAGAATATGTTAAAAAGTTCGACCGGATATAAATACCCAATTTTTCCCCTGTCGGGAAATTTCCAAGTGTTGGATTTTTCCGTAGTTTAACGACGTTCTAAGTAGTGCAAGTAACGCGATGGACCCTCTAGAAGACAACAAATCTTAACTTGATTATGTGACCGTCTTGAACTGCCCTTTGAACCTTCGGGTTTGGGGCAGTACGGCGTGCCACATGTAAGGCGTTGGCTTGACCCTTCTACGGCTGGACCGTTGGTACTGAGGCACGAACTGAATGTTGTTAGACTTATGTTTCATGTGTTGATCTGTATCGGGAAAACTTGGGTGTTCGATTGTTCGATCGGAAAGTTTAACATTTTCTATTTATCCGGAATGTGATACAATAATTGGAATTCACAAGAAGTTATGAGATAACTGAATGAATGTTATAAACATAGCAGTTTAGTCTCACTTGATCGGTTGCCACGGAATTTTGATGTGATCAAAAGTCCGTCGCAATCACGTAGCGTACGCGGATACTCGCCGGGTAAACTTAATAGACAGCCTCACCCCATAGCCCCGACCAAGTGACTGTAGGAGAACCCCGTCGCCGAAAGCATCCGTTCGGGTGCTCGCGGTAGCGGTGTTCCGCCTTGGTGCACTTCGTCGACGGTAACGGGGGTGCGGCCGCCTACTGAAGTTTGCGACGAGCATTCGATCAGGATGTCGGGAATCCTGTTGAATTGCCCGACTCGGTATTGAAAAGTGTTTTCGATTTTGAGACTAAAATGCGGGGTTTATAATTGTTAGGCATGCGATGTCTAAGAAATTCATTGGTTTAGGCATGCGATGTCTAAGAAGGTTGCGGATTCCAACTGTTGTAGTTTTACACTTTCTTTTCTGTGACCGTAAGTGTAATATGTGATATCGCCGGTTTCGTTGCTATATGTCAACGACAATTGGGATGCGCATATTTACTTACGTTGATGACATGTGATGTTATGTGTTGCTGGATATGTTATATTGGATCGTCGTGTTTGAATAGCCGGGGTTTTTTATGTGAGATGAGTGTTTTTCATTTTCATTCATGTAAAAACTTGTATGTAATATTCTTTTATTGGGGCACTTCCAGGTTGTGGAAGATGTCACCCTTTGTATATTATTTACTTTTCCGCACTAGGATAGACCCAAGGAGGAGGGCACAAGTAACCGGGTTCTGGAGTCCAGTGGGAGACCAACTCGAGGAGTCGAGTCCGGGTCTCCTAACTCCAGAATTGGTAGGGTTGCTTGCCGCTCTCGTAGGGGTTTAGGGGTGTGGGTTTGGCTATTCATCGCGACCGTGGAATCCGTGTTTTATACTGGCTCGTATTGAAAACACGGACGTCCTAGTATATCCAATATTTCATATGTTTCTTCTGCTGCGATATCTGTGATGTGATCATGTGATGTTCTATGATAGATACAGTATATAGTATATATGATATATTATATAGACGTTACTTATGTTTTACACCCGCGCTAGCCCTTCCCTGCTCTGCCGTTAGTTACCTAATCTAACGGTGCACGAGGGGACATCGAGGCGAATGCGGATGGCATAAGTGTACGTCGTATTTATCTGTGATGTTTAGGTATTTAAATGATGGGACTTCATTAATGTGATTAATGAAATAAAAGAAACCTAAGATGTTGCAGAATCGAATTTCAAAATAAAAAGGGGTAGCTACAGTTCTTGCTTTGCACAGCGGTATATGTGATATATCCTGCACCTTATTCGATGAGGAAAGGACCGAGATCCCTTCACCGGGAGTGACTCCTTTAGCAATAACTGGCAGATGCTACACACTCGGTTTGTCTTTTGATTGCTTTTAAGAGTTTTTGCTTTGCACAGTGATATATATGATATATCCCGCACCTCATTCGACGAGGAAAGGACCGACGATCCCTTCACCGGGAGTGACTCCTTTAGCAAAACTAGAAAAGCCTCAAAAACACTCCATTTCAAAATTCATTTGATTCTACAACGATATCAAGTTCATTACGCAATAGGTTTTCAGAAAAACCTGTCGTAGCCCTCCGTCATTTCAGATAAGTAGTAGTTAGTATTCGTGCTACGTTTGTTGGCCTGCGTCAAGGCGTAGTGTGCGGTAGCTAACTGGTGCTTATCTGCATAAGCATATGATGTGATTGGATTAGGGTAGTCGTGCGACTTTGTTGGCCTGCGCCAAGGGTCGTGCGGGTGGGTTTAATTCAATCAGGAAATGACGGGTTGAACTTGACTAGCGGACGATGGTTTGTTGGCCTGCGTCAAGGTCATAGGACGCTAGGGGCAAAAATATTATCGGGAATTTCAAGTGTTGAAATTTGCAATGAGATTGCATACCTTCTATGAGATAGTTGGATCCCGATACCCGCTGCGAGTAAGAGTTACTCCTGGGAGAGTTTTATACATTACAATTAGCCGATCAAGTAGGTGTCTAGAAAGGTGTCAACGGGGTTACGCCTCTGGGAAAACGAGGTTTACAGTAATTAGGTTCGTGCGAAAGCACGGGGGACCTCCCTCAAAGTACCGACACTGGCCTGGCTGAAAGATTGGCGAACTTGTAGTGTGTAATTAATCCCGGCTAGTCTTTCCTTTTAGGGTTTGAAGGAAGATTTGATAAAAAGCAGTGGGAGCCATCCTGATTAGATAAAATAAAAACCAATCTATTCTTGCAAGAGCGTACGCTGAGTGTTTTCTTCTCTCTCTCTCCAGGTAGCGACCATATCACGCCTTAATCAAGATAATAATACGGATTATTGACCGAACCCGCTTGTTATACCGAGCTGGGGAACGTTGGTCCCGCTCCAACTTATAATTGTTATAAGACAGAGCAGGAAATTGGGGATTACCAGAATTCCCGTGCCGCCCAAACGAAGAGAGTGCATGCTGATGCATCATCTTCGGGTTTGTTCATTATACAGAACTGTTTCTCAGTATCCTTTACGTCCTGGGTATATGATACCGGATCAGGATCCCAGATATGTAATCTGTTACATAGGGCTATAGAAAGGTAGAGAACTGAGAACGGGTGATAAGTTTCATGAGACAGAAAACGGGGCAAGAGTTGCAGCCAAGTCTGTTGGTCACTGTCACCCTGTATTACAATACATTGATTCTGAACGAATGTTATTAGATACCGAATCTGATATACAAAATCATATCTGTCTCTTTATTAGTAAAGAAACGGTAAAATTTTGTATTGTTGGATAATGTTTTGAACATTTCCTATATCAAAAGTTGATCGGTTCAGGCACGTTATCTAAAAGCGTTGATGTTCTAAATCAAACTACAGTTCTTAGTATACAGAACACACACAAGAGGAAGAGTTCAGAAATGAACGGATCCTTCTTAAGGTATTGTAGACTAGGTCAGATCAATGCGACCCGACTGGCTAGAGTTACATAAAGATGCATATTTAAATTAGTTTGAACTTACATCTTGTGAAACTCGCCAGTCATGTCACAAAGATAAGATGACCATAGCTCTGTTTACTGGAAACAGAGAAAGAGTTAGTAAACTCTTGGGATGATACATGTTGATGTATGTAAGGTCCCCTGTCTACACATGCCAAGACCGGTTCTTTGTACTTCATTAAATTCTCTGATGATCTCTTTTGATTCAGACATATGTTCCTGTTGAAACACAAGTCCGAACCTTTTGAGATATTCACAGAATATAAGTTAGAAGTAGAGAACCAATAACAGGTAAAAGTATTATGTCCTTTGATGAGATCAGGGAGGAGAATACTTGAGCACGGAATTCCTGGACTATTCTAAAGGAGAATGAGATTCTCTCTCAGCATTACTCCTCCGTATACACCATAGCACGATGGTATATCGGGGTGGAGCAATCACACCCTATATGATAAGGTGTGCTCTATGATGAGTACTACTGAGTTACCTATTTCCTTTTGGGAGTTATGCACTTGAGAAGCTGCATACCTATTGAATAGGGTTCGAATCAAATCAGTTGCCTACCACTCCATATGAGATATGGTATGGGAAGAGCCCATGTCTTAAGCTAGTTAAGATTTGGGGTTGACCGGCCTATATCTAAAAGAAAAATCCGGACAAGCTCGAGGCAAAGTCTGTAATGTAGAACTGGAAAGGTTCCAGCTATACAAACTACAGCAGATGATTTGATACAACCAAAGGATTCAGTAGATTCCAACGAACCTCAGCCTCTCCGCCGATCTAGTAGGGTTCCTCACCCACCTGAGAGATACTTCGGTTTCTCTATGACAGTGGGAGCGAGGATTGCATCATGAGATGATGACCCAACTAGTTTCGAGCTGGCCATCAGGAGTGTGACTCTGTAAGAATAGCTGGATGTTTAGCGATCTGAGATGGAATCCATGTACACCAACAAAGTATGAACTTTGGTTGCAATATCTGAAGGGTTAAATCCCCATCAGGAGCAAGTATATCTTGAGAAGATTACTTGGTGTACATGGAAGAGTTGAGACTTTCAAAGCTAAACTTGTTAAAGGTTTTCGTCATCGACCAGGCGTGGACAATGATGAAACCTTCTCAAGTGGCTATGCTTAAGTCCATCCAGATCCTACTTGTCACGGCTACATACCATGACTACGATATCTGGTGGTTGGGTGTCATGACTGCTTTTCTAAATGATATTTTAGAAGAGTACGTCTATAAGTACACAGCCAGAGGGCTTCGTAGACAGTGGGAGCAGCGGAAACGTGTGCAAGATGCTTTATAGGATAAAGCAGGCATCGCGGAGTTGGAACATCTGTTTTGATGGATTAGTCAAAGAAGTTGACATCATCAAAATGGTAGATAAACCTTGTATAAACAAAAGGGTAGTAGGGAGTATGGTGATAATCCTCGTAGAGTACGTGGATGACATACTCTTGATAGGAAAAGAGTTTCCTATGCTACGCTCGATCAATCTCCGCTTAACACTAGGATTCTCCATATAGGATCAAAGTGATACCTACTAAATCCTGGATTTTGGATCTATGAGATAGATCTAATTGGGTGTTAGGATTCTCACTAGTTGTAGTGAGATGGTATCAATCGATCCTGGGGAGAATCACTGGAAGGGTTCCAGAATGATAAACACGACTGAATGTCAGTCGCAGGCATCGTCTTTACCCTCAGTAAAGGGACGGTATGTTGGAAGAGTTCCAAGCTAGATACCGTGACATACTAGACGATAAAGGCTGGATACATCGCTACTTAAGATGCTACCAAAGAGGCTGTTTGGGTGTATATTGGTTCATGAGATGAACTATGTTCCTACCATTGTGAGACAATGGAGTTGTGGCTTATGCCAAGGAACGCCGGTCCCATCAGTGATCCAGACTTATTCTAAGGCAGTATCACCTGATCATGGAGATGGTTGATCTCCAGGGTGATCGAGGTTTGGAGAGTAGACTCAGAGGACAACACAGCGGATCCACTCACAAAGGCCTGTTCCCAGAGAGAGACTTTTATGGGATGGTTGAGTATGAGATACTTCAAACCACTGCTACAGATGGCCCTAGTGCAAGTGGGAGATTGTTAGTTATATGTATGCCCTAGAGGCCATTACTATACATAGGATGTATATTGTAGTGGATGCTGGGACATATATAGTGAGGACTTTCTTGCTCGACATGATAGTATGCTATCTGGTTGATCTTTACCTTAACGTGTATACTGTTTGTCTCTCTGTTACATGTTGGTAAAGCCCTTAGGATCTGTACTTGACTACCTGGACTATGATGCGGTTCATACTAGTGGGGACATGGTAGTCCATAAGTACATCCTTCAAAGTCCCTAGTCGTGGGTGTATCGAGACGGGGCATCGATATACCAGAGTAGACTAGCGTATACCTTCTCGACCCATACAGATGGGCGATGGATGATCCCATATCCATTGGTGTTTGACATCAGAGATGATATACGGGTGCTCAGTAGAGACTGGGTACACTGGACGGACTCGCCGAGAACTCCCAGATGGTATTATACCTCACGTCAGATGGCAGTTCTCTGGTGACACTGGTACAGAGTAGTCTGTTGACCCGAGATCGTCATAGAGTCTTGTGTGGTTCCCACTGTGCTTTGATTTCCATCTTACCACGTCCAAGAGGGCATGCAAAACGGTGGTTTTTGGGTACAGTCCCGAGTCACATGGAGGCAATGAGCGATAGGAGGGGATTCGTCTCTCCCGGTATAGGGGGTTGATGTTGCGCTTGTTCGATTGGCTATAACAGGAAATCCCTGGCCAGCGTTGCTGAGATTTACTGGTAAGTGTTACCAGTAGTTTCTCGAATTGTTATAGACCTCATATCGACACGACTTATCGAGCTATTGGGGTCTGACGTTTACCACCCCTAGGCGAGATATGCGACATATCAGACGATCAGACCGGACTGTACGGTAAGTGTTACTGGTTGGATTCACAGGAGTGTGAGCGGGCTTGCTCGTCGATCTTCTGATCGCTCAATACCCGGGTGGCCGTTACGTTTAGCAGACCGCTTGCGGCTTGTGGGTGTTTGATATGATCATCACCTGCTGCCGGCGTATTGACGAGTCTTTAGAGTCCTACACAGAGGTTTCCTGGCTCAAGAGAAACGAGATAGGAGCGCATATGAGATATGTGCGGGACCGAGAATAATACTAGTATGTGATACTGTATTCGATTCTCGCGATGTGATATTGATCGGTTATATGCGGTATAGCCGGGTTATCGGATCAAGTGTTGATTCGATAAGTTGTTACTGATGATACCAGTCGATTATGTGTGACATGACCGGATCATTGAATCAAGTGTGGATTTAATGATTTAATGCATAATTATATATTTGATATATTACTTTGCATTAACTAGTATCGGTTCACTTTAGATGGATTTTCTCACTCGGACGTGCGCATTGCATATGCGATATGATTTTGTGCACTTGTTTGTATCATGTTTGATGATGCAAGCATGCTAGGGTTTTGTGTAATGAGTTAAACCTAGGTTAAGTAAATGATTAGGGTTTTCTTTTATTAATTCATTTATCTTTTCATTTGGATATAAAAGATAAATGAGAAGAAGAAAACAAAAGGGTTTCTTTCATGAAGCTAAGTGAAGCTTCATGAAGCTTTGACCAATCTAACCCTTTTGTCTTCATCTATCAAACCCTAACCATTCATTTAACTATGGTCAACTCTCTACACATTACCATAGTTAAATTATGATAAGAAATGATTATTCATTTTCTATTCCATCATTCTTATCATAATTCTTTTATCATCTTCTTCTTCTTCTTCACTTGAAGAAACCTTCCTTCATCAATGGTGGATTGATGAAATGAGTGAGAAATCCAATTCTAAAGTCTACCCACTTCCTATTTCTTCATCCTCTACTTCTTGCCAAGTAGTAGAGTGTGTTTCCTTCACAAGATTTCATGGCAAGGTGAAGGTGGAGCTTGATTTAGCGATGCCTCGACGTAGATCATCTTCGGCATGGACATCGACGACCTAGCTCGCTTATTCTCCGACGAAGCCGACGCTAGAGCCCGGGATTGGTCTTGGACAGCGAGGAGACTTCGTTGCGGAGCTTAGGAGGTGGAGCACCGGATCTACAAAGGTTGTATTTCCGTATCTCTTAGTTAAGTGTTAACTAGATTATTGTTTCGCCTAGATTTCTAGCAAACGATCCGTAGTCGGGTTTCTCGGCACCAAAATTTTTGAAATTGGCATGGTTGATGCCTTGTGAGACCTCATTAGGATGCCTAGGAACCCTACAGGTTGTTCACCATACGAACATATCCCCAGTCACGGATGGGACTTGGTTAGGGAAATGTTTATTCGCGCCCGTGGATTGTATACAAGGGTCAGTATTGAACCACTTGTAGGGCAAAATTGAAGGTTGTGGAGGTTGCTTAAGCACAGGTTTAGGTCTCTGTAACTTAAGACTTTCAAATCTTATGAGCCGTGAGGGTCCCATAAGAGAGTTCTCCTTACGAGTCGTGAGGATCTCGCAAATGTATTTTCTCCTTAGGAATCGTGGGGATCCCTAAGTGTGTTGCTCCCTTGTGAGTCGTAAGGATCTCACGTGGGTGGTTTCTCCTTACAAGGTCGAGAGGACCTTGTAAGTGTCCTTTAACGAGGTTGCGCCCTTCGGGTTTTCATAAACACTTGCCGGTAGTCCTGCTGTTTTTACTCACGGAGCCCTTTCGGGTTTTCATTCATGCCCATTTTGCTTATGGACATACCGTTTTTTTTAATTCTTTTTATTCTTTTTTCTAACGAGGTTACGCTCTTTCGGGTTTTCACAAGACTCACCGGTAGCCCTGCTGTTTTTACTCACGGAGCCCTTTCGGGTTTTCATCCGTGCCCATTTTGCTTATGGACATACCGTTTATTATATTATATATATATATATATATATTTTTTTTTATATTTTTTTTATTCATCTCATCAGCCTAAGGATGCTGCGGTAGTAGTTTAAAGTCGTTTCGGTCCTTCGTTAGTTTAAGGACGTTTCGGTCCGTCATTAGTTTAAGGACGTTTCGGTCCGCCGCCAGTTTTAGGACATAGTGGTCCATCATTAGTTTAAGGACGTTTCGGTCCGCAGCCAGTTTTAGGACGTAGTGGTCCGTTATTAGTTTAAGGACGTTTCGGTCCGCCGTCGCTGTATTTGAGGCGAATATCTAGTTTATTGACTTTTCGGTCTATGGGGCTTTCCCTATGAATGAGCATGATACCCCCGACGTCTCCATCTTTCCCGGCGCGTGTGGTTGTGGTGGGCTCACCTTCCAGTTTTCGGATATGACGAACTTGCCTTGTTGGTATTGATCTTCAACCCAGTTTTTGAAGACGTAGCAATCCTCGATCAGGTGACCTACCGTTTGGTGGTAAGGGCAATAATCGAGATCGTTAACATCGCCTGGCCGCAACAGACGTTTTGGACTCGGCAGACTGATGAGTCTGTCACGCACTGCCAGCTCGAACAGTCCCCTTGTTTTATCTTGCGGAAACGAGTAAGGACGTTTCAACTTTTCCTGGAAGGGTTGCCGCTTGTTGTTTCGGCAAACAATCGGTCTAGGGCCACTCGATTGCTATTGAGAATTGGCTACAAGGGCTGTTTTTCCCTTCCTTTTATCCTTTTTGCTCGACCCCTTGTTTATGGGACCGAGATTTTTTCCGAGCAGCGTGCAGTTGCACGGCTGAACGTTCTCGCAACTCCTCAATTCTTTCATTTTTGAAATGGATTCCTTGAGGAGAGGGTTGAGTATAGCTTCTTCGTCAGAGTCGCTTCCAAAGATGATAATTTGCGATCCCTTGGAGTCGGCTATGTGACAGTCGGCGGCGGCTCTTTTGCGCTCATCTGTCGTATTTTTCTGATGTCTACGAGCTTCACGCTTTGTCCTGTTGAAGTGTTGCTTCTGAGCGACATACCCTTGCCACCAACACTTAAAGGAGTCACAGTCTTCGGTAGGATGTATGATCTTCTGATGATACAAGCAGAAGTTAGGATGTATCTCCACTCCACCGAGAGTATTTTCTTCATAGGGTGGTAGCTTCATTCCCGCTGACAGGGCTTTAGCAAACCTTTTCCTCGTCTTGAATTTGTTTTTATCCGCAGCGGATGGCTTTTGATTTGATGGGAGTGCCTCGACTCTTTGATCCAGTCGTCGGTGTTTGGCTCCTTCCAGTATGGCCATCTCACGCTCTTGATTGGCTTTAACTTTCATACGAATCTCATTCAGGAAGGCATCGATCAACTCGTCTGACGGCCGCGGAATTTCTGGTTCAGGGTCGGTCCTCGGTTTCTCGGCGCAAGGAGCCTCTTTATCATCCGCCAATGAGTAAGAGATCACATGACAACTCGCTACGTAGTCTTCGGATTCATCTGATGAGTCTTCTCCATCGTTTTCGTCCTCAACAAAAGAACAAGATGCCCCCATCGTGTCCGTCTTCTTTGGAGTGTGCGGCTGTGGTGGGTTTACCTTCCAGTTTTCAGACAGCGCAAACTTGCCTTGTAGGTACTGATCCTCGATCCATCCTTTAAAGACGAAACAATTCTCGATCGGGTGACTTACCGTTTGGTGGTAAGGGCAATAATTAGGATTATTGAGATCGCCTGGATGCGACAGACGTTTTGGACTCGGCAGATTGACGAGTCTGTTGCGCACTGCCAGCTCAAACAGTCTTCTCGTTTTATTCTGAGGAAACGAGTAAGGACGTCCCAGTCTCTCCTCGAGGGATGGGCGTGGACGCACGTTGTTTTGGCGAACAACCGGTTTTGAGTTGCTCGGCTGCTGTTGAGCATTGGCGACGACGATCACTTTCCCTTTTCCTTTCTGATTTCGAGAGTCTGGTTTTGGAGGAGACGGTCCATGGCCCATCTGGTCCATTTAGGCTAATTTGTCGATCAAGGCCTGGAAGGTGGTCGGCCTGAAGAACATCATGAATTGCGAGATGGTCTCTTGCGGATCGAGAGTGCCCACGAACATGCCTACCGCAGGTGCCTCTTCTATGCGTTGTTCGCATTTCGACCATAGGTTCCGCCATCGTGTTGCGTATTGGACCCACGTTTCGCCTGGCCTTATCCTGGCATTTATCAGTGCTGTTATCGGGGTGCGTTCACTAGCACTCACGAATCTTTGTGTAAACAGTAGCTCTATCTCCGCAAATGTTTTGACAGAGTCGTTAGGTAGCTCCGAATACCATTCAAAGGCTATTTCTGCTAAGCTGCCAACGAATTGGCGAAGCAACAATTTTTCATCGCCTCCAGTATTGCCGCACAAGGCCCTAAATTGAGCGACATGTTGATGCGGATTCCCTGTCCCTTTATATACGTGGAATTTAGGGATCGTGTATCCCGGCGGGTAACTGATTTGGTCATACCAGCTTGGATAGGGTCGTCCGGTTCTAACAATTTGCGCAACCGCTTCATTCGCTTGATGAACTCGTATTTGTTGAGTTATATAGTCGTCCAGTGCGGCCTTGGAAACGGTTTCATCTTTGGCTGCTGAAAGAGCCGGAGGAGGATTCGATGTCTCTCCTTTGTCATCTTCAAGGACAATCGGAGGATCTTCAGCATGAGGATCTTGTTGGATCATCATCCCTACCATATCTTGGAAGAGAAGCGCTATTTGTTTTATGTTAGTCGCTTGATCTGCGGCTTCTTTGTCCTTCTTTTCGAGGACTCTACGCAAGAAGTCAGCGTCAGTTTCTTGTTCGTGACGCTGTTCTGATGACGCCTCCGAGCTTTCTTTTGGCCCGGTAAGTGCAGCCATTGCAGTCATCATTTCCTGAAGCTTTTGTTGTTGCTCCTGGGCCTTCGTCACGGATCGGGTGAGCGGTCGGTGGCCCGTAGAAGCACGGCTTTCCTCCTTTCCGGAAGCCATATAAACAGTGTGCACCACCATGCCCTCATACTTGGGGCGTTTATGCTCAGCACTTTCACGGTTCGTCATGTTCGCAGGGGCTTCTTGCGGTCTCCTTTTCTTCTGAGTGATTGGAGTTGAGGGGGCCGTTATAGTGGGCACCCAAGTAGCTATTGCTTTTTGTGGCTTGACGGAGCAATCCTTCTCCTGCCGAACCTTCATCTTTTTCTGTCGGCGTGGATAGTTTTCATCAATCACCGACTCCTGAACCTGTTGCCAGACTTTGTAAATTTTAGAGGACAGCCGTTGAGGGGGCTGCCCCAGCTTCTTCTCTGGAGTATTCTTCACAGATGAAGGAGTTCGTTTCAACACCGTAGTAGGAAAGTTTCTGCGCACCGTGTTCAGCAATTCAAAGCTGTTCCCGGTTGGAACAGCAGCCTCGATCCCCACCATCGGAGCTGGTGGCGTAAATCCAGAGGGGGAGTTGCCCCCAGCCTTCCTTACTTGATGCCAGTGGCGACGTCGAGCGCGTCGTGCGGGTGGAATTGATTGAGCCGCAGGGGTGACCTCCTTATGCCCCCTGTGTTGGTCAGAATCTGCTGGTACCAGCCTTTTAAAGACCGACGTCCATTGAATAGGGATGGCCAACCTGTCAAAAGCAGACTTCCGAGCAGGGGAAGCAACCTTGGTGATTTGAGCGCTGTGCTGACGTATCAGCTTCTGACACGTGGCGCGTTGTGCGCAGCGCAAGGGATTTGAAGCGTTGCTTCAATTTTTGAATTTTTGAAATTCAAACAGAGCTTTGCTCTGATTAGGGGAAACACCTACCAAAAAGCCCATAATACCTGAAGTGGCCGTCTCAAAGAAGATAGCTGCTCCTGAAGTCGTCAAGACGGCTTCTCCTCCCAGAGGTTCGGTCTTCGCGAGACTGACTGCTGCCGGTCACGCTCCCGTTCAAAAATCTTTGTTTGACCGATTGGACACGGCTTCTCAATGGACGTCAGTCTTCAAGAGGCTGACACCGGCAACAGCCCCTCACCTGAACCCGGGGCAAGATAAAGCCATCGCTGAACCAATCCCAACAACCCATCACGCCCGGCGTCGCCACTGGCGCCGGATAAGGAAGACTGGGGGAAACTCCCTCTCTGGACTAACTCCACCAGCTCCAACGGTGGAAGTTAATGCTGTTGTTCCAACTAGGAACAGCTTTGAGCTGCTGAGCAGGATACGCAGAAATTCGCCAACTGCGGTGCTCAAAAGATCTCCTCCACCGGTAGAGACCGTCATGGAAGCAGAACCGGAAAAGCTGAAGCAGTCTCCTCAACAGCTGTCCTGCAGGATCTACAAGATTTGGCGACGAGTCCGAGAATCGGTGATGGATCCGAATTTCTCTCGCCAGCATAAGAAGTCGAAAGTTCGGCAGGAAGAAAATCCCCCTGCCAAGCAACGAAAGACGACGACTACCTGGGTGCCCAAAGCAACGGCCCCCTCAACTTCGACGGCCCACAAAAGAAGAAGGTCAGAGAAAATCCCCACGCCTGCGGCGAATGTCAAGGGTAGTGGACCCAAACGCCCTAAGTCCGGGGGCATTGTGGTACACACCGTTTACATGGCGTCTGGGAAAGAGGACAGCCGTACATCCACGGGGCACAGACCGCTCACGCGATCGGTGACTAAAGCTCAGGAGCAGCAGCAAAAGCTCCAAGAAATGATGACCGCGATGGCCGCACTCACTGGGCCAAAAGAAAGTCCCGAAGCATCCTCGAATCAACGCCAGGAGCAAGAAACCGACGCCGAATTCCTTCGGAGAATACTGTAAAAGAAGGATAAAGAGGCTGCGGAACAAGCAGCCAATATACAATGAATGGCCCTTCTGTTTCAGGATATGGTAGGTATGATGATCCAACAAGATCCTCCTGCTGAAGATCCTCCGATCGTCCTCGAAGATGACAGAGGAGAAACGTCGAATCCTCCACTGGCTCTGTCAACAGCCAAAGAGGAGACAATTTCCAAGGCTGACCTGGATGAATATATAGCTCAGTAAATATGGGTTCATCAGGCAACTGAGGCAGCCGGTCAAGTTGTCAAGACGGGACGACCATATCCGAGCTGGTACGATCAGATCAAATACCCGCCGGGCTACACGATCCCAAAATTTCATGTCTACAAGGGGACAGTCAATCCCCATCAACATGTGGCCCAGTTCAGGGCTCTCTGTGGCAACACCGGCGGCGACAACAAGCTCTTGCTTCGCCAGTTCGTCGGCAGTTTATCGGAAACGGCATTTGAGTGGTATTCCGAACTTCCAAATGACTCCGTCAAAACATTTGCCGAAATGGAGTTATTGTTTACCCAATGTTTCGCATGCGCTAGCGAGCGTACTCCAATAACGGCTCTGATCAATGCAAGAGTGAAGCTGGGTGAAACTTGGGTCCAATATGCAATCCGATGGCGAAACCTGTGGTCAAAATGCGAGCAGCGCATCGAAGAAGCACCGGCGGTGGGCATGTTCGTGGGCACTCTAGACCCTCATGCAACTATTTCACAGTTCATGACGTTCTTTAAACCAACCACGTTCCAGGCGTTAATTGATAAGTTAGCCCAGATGGATCAAATGGGTCACAGACCCTCTCCCCCGAAGCCAGAACCACGGAACGACAAGGGTAAAGGGAAGGCGACCTTCGTTGCGAACACTCAACAGCAACCCAGTGCCCCAAAGCTAGCGGATCAATTGGAAGAGAGACGGCGGTATTATAATAAGAAAATGAAGCGCCCCTACTCATTCCCGCGGGATAAGACGAAGAGGCTATTCGAGCTGGCGGTACGCAACAGGCTAATCAAGTTGCCGAATCCAAGGCGACCGCCGCAACCCAGTGAGGTGAATAACCCTAATTATTGCCCTTACCATCAAACGGTAAGCCATCCGATTGAGGATTGCTTCGTCTTCAAAGGATGGATTGAAGATCAGTACCTACAGAGCAGGTTTGCGCTGTCCGAGAAGTGGAAGGTGAACCCGCCACAACCGCACGCTCCTAAGAAGACGGACACACCAGGGGCAACTTGTTCTTTCATTGAAGAAGCTCCATAGGAAATCGTGCTTTCAGCAAAAACCAAAAGAATGCTGAATGAGCTCCAGACATGCCCGGCAATCAGGTGGAAGAACTCGCTGGAACCCCAGATCATTGAAGGGATGCTGAAGCCGCGCCCAACTCCAAAGATCGATGGTGATGGCCCAAGTACTCACACCCATCCGTCGAAATCTTCAAAGAAGAAGAAGAAGAGATCCAAAAAACCCGTGAAGCCTGGCGACAAGCGCACGGACTTGCAGAAACAGATTGACGCGCTGGAGGAGTACAATCAAAAGGCGCGGACTCCCATCACACTCCAAGAGTTCCTCAACCACGTCTTTCAGGAGGAAGATAATGGAGAAAGCTCGTCGGATGAATCCGAAGGATACGTGGCGAGTTGTCATGTGATCTCCCACTCGTTTACGGACGATGAAAAAACTCCTGGCACTGAGAAACTGGGAGCAGAGCCTGAGCCGGAACTTGTGTGGCCGTCAGACGAAATGATCGACGCTTTTCTGGACGAGATTCAACTGAAAAGTAAAGTCGATCGGGAGCGTGAGATGGCCGCATCAGAAGGAGCCAAACTCCGGCGATTAGATGAAAGAGTCGAGGCACTCCCGCCAAATCAAAAGACATCCGATGCGGATAAAAACAGATTCAAGACGAGGAAAAGGTTTGCTAAAGCCATATCAATGGGAATGAAGCTACCGCCCTCGGAAGAGAACACTCGCAATGGAGCGGAGATGCATCCTAATTACTGCTCATATCATCAGAAGATTTCACACCCCACTGAGGAGTGCGATGCTTTTAAGACATGGTGGCAGGGATATGTTGCTCACCGGCAACATTTTAAGCCGATGAAACGCAGAACTCGTCGGGAGCAGAGAAGTACGACCGAAGGTCACAAAAGAACTACCGGTAACTGTTACACGGTCAACGCCGGAGGATCATAAGTTCTCACCTTTGGGAGCGACTCTGATGAGGAAATGGCTCTGGGCCCTCTCTTTAAAGAATCCATCTTAGGGAAAGAAGAAGAACCAGAGGCCTGCGAAAACATTCAGCTGCGCAATCGCACGCTTCCGGAAAAGAATCTCGGACCCGCAACTAGAAAAGATAAGGGAAAGGAAAAGGTCGCTGAGGATATCGCCTTAGATGACCAAGTCATGAAAGAGCTGACTACCAAGGACCCGTCTAAGAAGAGTAAGGTGGACTACAACATCCTAGCGCACCTGAGGAAGCTACCTTCGCAGCTCAGCATTCTCGACGCCTTCTTATTATCAAAAGAAGCGAGAGATTCATTAATCAAGGCGCTACAAGAGCCCGAGCAATTCCAAGCCTTCCTCCCGAAGAAAGGATGAAGGATGAACTGGAAGAAGTGCACCCAGCCGATGTCATGTTCGGTGATGAAGACCTTCTCCTTGGGACCTGCGACCACAACCGTCCCCTATATGTCTCTGGATACTGCCACGATATCAAGATAGGCAAAATCCTGGTTGATAATGGATCCTCCGTCAATCTCTTTAATGTTCGGGTGTTGAAAGAAATCTGCATGAGCGTTCAGCACCTCGCTCGTGATAAAATTACCATCTCCGGTTTCGATTCTCGGTCATCACGGACTCTCGGATCTGTAATACTAACATTACGCTTCGGACTACTCGTCACGGATATTAAGTTTCACGTCATTGACGCCAAGACCTGCTACAATGCCTTGCTCGGTCGTCCTTGGTTACACGAGTACAACATCATCCCTTCTACGCAGCATCAGTGCATGAAGTATTTCAAGGATGGTCTCGAGTATACCGTAACAGGGGAGCTGAACCCATTCTCCGTAAACGAAGTCCGCAAATACGAAGATGCAAAATACTTTTTGCCAGAATTCAAGGACACAGAGAGGTGTCGCAAACCGGAGAACAAAGCCACCGCCATTCCTGTTTTCGGGAGTGATACCGAAGAAGAAGAAGAGATAGTTTACGCTGGGTCGTCTCGACGCAACAACCCGGAACTGTCCGCCCCTATATTGATCTTCGGAAGTGACTCGGAAGATGAAGTGAATGCTGTGTTCTCCAGTCGATCGTCAGTACAAGCATTCTCTGGTGATGATCAGAGTTTGCAAATTACCATAATTCCCCGGGGGCACTACAAAGATCTTGACGCACTTGAAGCTCACAATGTGCAAGATCTGCAGACATTTTACGTCCCTCCCAGGCGAAAAGGCGATCCTGTTCTACCGGTCCACGGAAACAAGAGTGGAGAAAGAAATATGGCACGGCACGGATTCTACACTTGACAGGCTCCAACCCATCCGTTTGCCCAGATATTACACGACTGGACTAAAAAGGCTATTGAAGCGCCAAAGGGTACCCTTAAAACAGACTATTCGACAAGCTCGGTTCTACAACAGGATTTGGGATGTCCCTGGGACTCAGCGCAAGTTGCCCAACGGGAGAATGGAAACGCTTGGGCTTGGATATGTGAGATCCGGGAAACGGGAACGAGTCCATGGTAGCTACGCTATATATAACTTCGATGAAGAAGAGGACGCCCTGTCGGAAAATGCCGATCCCGCACCGAAGCAAGATCCTGCCATCAAAATGCCGAGTCCGTCATTTGAAGAACGAATGGACAAGCTTATCAGGAAAGCGGGTCAAAAAGCTCGGGACGACCATAATCGCGAAATGGCCATCTACGAGAAAGCCAGGACGCAACGCCTTCGTCAACAGGCTGCGAATGATGAAAATGCTCCTCCCTGTCAACCTGTTATACAAAAAGCCCGACGCAGAGGCAGAAATAAGTCAAGGAGCGGAAAAGGGATTCGACAACGACAACGCGGGACCAAAGAGTCACGTAATCGGGAATTGGCGGTCCGGATTTGCCCCTCATGAAGAAGATGAGTCGAGCATATTCTTTCCCTCAAGACAAGACAAAGAAGATACTTGATCTCGCTTTAAAACATCAAATGATTACACTTCCGGAGTCTAAACACCCTAAGCAAGCTAACGAGGTCTCTCATCCAGGCTATTGCTCTTATCACCGAGTAATAGGGCATCCTCTCGAAGACTGCTTCACCTTCAAAAACTGGGTCGAAGACCAATATCAGCAAGGCAGGTTTGCTCTATCCAGCAGCTGGAGGATAAGTCCGCCACAGCTGCACGAACCAAAAGCCGCGCATACAACAAGGATAGACCCAGACCTACGTCGGTCCTGGAAGCGAGCTCGCACTTGTCATATGATAACGCTATCGAAAGGAGAGCCTGAGAATATGGATGACCTCTCTTGGTGCTTTGAAAACAACAATGACGAGGTGATCTCAGAGTTTCCACCGGCACCAAAAGAGCTGGAAGATGGAATACATACTACTGCAGATGATCTTAGGAAGGTTGATTTAGGGACGGCGAGTGACCCACGACCGACATTTGTCAGTGAGCTGTTATCTGAAGAAAAGATGGCTACGCTAAAAGACGTGCTTATGAAGCATAGAGATTGCTTCGCATGGAACTATTCCGAGATGCCAGGATTAGACCCAGAGATTGCTGTTCACAAACTGGCAATATCCCCGGACGTTAAGCCAATCAAACAAGCACCAAGGAGAATGCGGCTTGAGCTTGAGATGAGCATCAACGCCGAAGTCAAGAAGCTGATCGACTCTGGGTTTATCCAGGAGGTTCAGTACTCTGATTGGATCGCCAACATCGTCCCGGTAATGAAGAAAAATGGGACAGTGCGCATATGCGTAGACTTTCGGGACCTTAATAAAGCCTGGCCGAAAGACGACTTCCTGGTACCGGTCACTGAGCTGATGATAGATAACACGTCTACTCACGAGGTCTTCTCTTTCATGGACGGCTCATCAGGATATAATCAGATAAAGATGCATCCCGAAAACCGGAAGCATACCGCTTTCCGGACCCCTTTGGGTATATTTTGCTACAAGGTGATGCCCTTCGGTCTAAAGAACGCCGGCGCCACCTATCAAAGAGCCATGACGAAAATCTTCGATGACCTTATACACGAAATCGTCGAATGCTATATCGACGATCTCGTGGTTAAGAGCAAATCATACGAGGAGCATTTAGAGTATCTGAAGACCGTATTTCAACGCCTGCGGCAATACAACCTGAAGATGAACCCTCTCAAGTGCGCATTCGGAGTGTCCTCAGGCAAATTCCTAGGATTCATCGTCCGGCACCGAGGCATTGAGATAGAGCCGTCCAAGATCAAGGCGATCATGGAAATGCCCCCGCTAAGGACCCTTAAGCAATTGCGGTCTATCCAAGGGAAGCTCGCGTATATCCGGCGATTTATAGCCAATCTCTCTGGCAAGTGCAGTCCCTATAGTCACCTGATGAAGAAGGGAACCCCTTTCGTTTGGGATCACAAATGCCAAAGCGCGCTGGACGAAATCAAGCAGTACTTGCAGAATCTACCAGTGTTGGCCGCTCCAGTCAAGGAAAAACCTCTTATTCTTTATACAACAGCCCTCGAAGGTTCCTTAGGCGCATTATGGGCACAAGAGAACGATCAAGGGAAGGAGAGAGCTCTTTACTACTTGAGTCGAGTCCTCCTGGGGGCAGAAAGCAATTATTCTCCCATCGAAAAACACTGCTTGGCACTGATCTTCGCGATAACAAAGCTCAGGCACTATGCGTTGGCGCATGAAGTCCGTCTCATTTCGAAGTTGGACCCCCTTAAATATTTAATGTCAAAAGCCATATTGACAGGGAGACTCGCTAAATGGGCCTTGCTCTTAATGAAGTTTTCGATAACCTATCAGCCTCTTAAGGCAGTGAAAGGCCAGGCCATCGCCGACTTCCTCGCTGAGCATCCGATACCGGCCGATTCCCTTCTGAATTGCGAACTACCAGACGAACATGCGTTTGATGCGATCGACGGTAGTGATACCCGATGGGAACTCTATTTTGATGGAGCGTCCTCCATGAAGAATCGCAAATAGAACACCCCTGTAATCAAATCAGGGGTAGGCCTTATCTTCGTGATCCCATAAGGAGGGATAATGCGCTTCGCCTTCTCCTTGACAGAGCCGAGGACGAACAATGAAGCTAAATACGAAGCTTTGATAGCAGGCCTCGAGATCGCCATCGACATGGGAATTGAAAACCTCCTCATATACGGAGACTTCCAACTGGTCGTTAGTCAAGTAAACGGCGACTACCAGACGTGCAAGCCAGAGCTGGTGAATTATGGCGAGAGAGTACAGCGACTGCTGACTCAAATTCCCTCCTACATGCTGGAAAGCATACCGCATGCAGAAAATAGCAAGGCGGATGCGTTAGCCACGCTCGCTAAAGAATTGGCTGATGAGAACCTCGATGACGTCAGAATCGTGGTACAAAGCCGTCGGGTCCTCGTACCGGCAGAAATATCTCCGGAATCATCTGAGGAAAAGGAAGCGATTGAACATACGGCCCTACAAGTAAAAGACCAAGAAAAGGTTGAAGATTGGAGAGAGGTCTTTATAGACTACTTCAAATCTCGTCAAAGGCCTGAAGACGCGTCCTCAAGATATCAGCTCATGAAACGAGCTCTGTCTTTCGTCTTCGCCAATGATACTCTGTACAAGAGGTCGTTTGATTCTCTGTGGTTGAGATGTCTGGGACCTGAAGAGGCGAAAAGAGTCGTTCAGGAAGTTCACGACGGACTCTGCGGTTCTCACCAAGCCTGACCGAAGATGAAGTTGAAGATCAAACGGATGGGTTATTATTGGCCCACGATGATCCAGGACTGCCTCGAGTATGCGAAGCAATGCCACTCATGCCAGATTCATGGAGACTTTATCCATCAGCACCCAAATCCATTACATCCAACGGTGGCTAGCTGGCCGTTCGAAATGTGGGGGACTGATGTAATCGGCCCTATCGAACCAGTATCGTCCAGAGGACATCGATTCATTTTGGCGACAACTGACTATTTCTCCAAATGGGTAGAAGCAATACGGCTGAGGGAAGTGAAAATGGAGAATATCCTCCATTTCTTCAAGACGCACGTCATTTATCGGTTTGGAACTCCACGACGGATCATCTCCGATAACGGGCCAGCCTACAAAAGCCACAAGATCAGCCGCTTCGCGCAACAACACAACATAGATTGGAGATATTCCTCAGTTTATAATCCCCGAGCTAATGGTCTAGCTGAGGCTTTCAACAAGACCTTAACGAAGATCGTGAAGAAGACGGTGTCCCGAAACAAGAAGGACTGGCACGAGAGACTGCAAGAAGCTCTCTGGGCGTATCGAACTACGTTCAAGGCGGCCACGAACACAACGCCGTACGTGTTGGTATTCGGTGCAGAAGCAGTACTCCCCCTCGAAATAGAATTACCCTCTCTACGAGTGGCAATCCACCACGAGCTGACGGACAAAGAGAATGCTCACCTTCGCCTTGAAGAGCTTGAAGCCCTTGATGAAACCCGGCTCATAGCGCAACAAAATCTGGAGGCTTATAAAGCAAAGATGACGCGCTCATATGAAAGATTGACCAGGCCGAGGACATTTCGCCAAGGCAAACTCGTGCTAGTGGTCAAAAGACCTATGATCCCCAATCACGCCAAGCGAGGAAAATTCGAGCCAAACTATGAAGGCCCGTACATCATAGACAAGGTCTACCAGGGTGGAGCCTATCTACTTATGGACATGCATGGAGAAAGACCTTTCAGGCCAATAAACGGTCGCTTCCTGAAGAAATACTACGCCTAATGAGTTACGGCCTAGGTCAATGATAGATGACGACGACTATGTCCATTCGCTATCTTCCTAAGCCCAAAACTCTATAAGTAGTAGCTGGTGAACGGACCGAAATGTCCTTAAACTAATAACGGACCACTACGTCCTAAAACTAGCCGTTGACCGAAATGTCGATAAACTACAGTGGAGTGCAACATCCCAAAGCCGATATATAAATATATATATATATATATATATATATATAAAATAAATAAAAATGGTATGTCCATAAGCAAAATGGGCACGGATGAAAACCCGAAAGGGCTCCGTGAGTAAAAACAGCAGGGCTACCGGCGAGTGTTTGTGAAAACCCGAAAGGGCGCAAACTCATTCGAAAAAGAAAAGAATAAGAATAAAAAAAGGAGAAAAAGAAAACGGTATGTCCATAAGCAAAATGGGCACGGATGAAAACCCGAAAGGGCTCCGTGAGTAAAAACAGTAGGGCTACCGGCGGGTGTTTGTGAAAACCCGAAAGGGCGCAACCTCGTTAAAAGACACTTATATGGTCCTCTCGACCTTGTAAGGAGAAACCACCCGTGTGAGATCCTTACGACTCACAAAGGAGCAACACACTTAAGGATCCTCACGATTCCTAAGGAGAAATTACACTTGCGGGATCCCCACGACTCGTAAGGAGAACTCTCTTATGGGACCCTCACGGCTCATAAGATTTGAAAGTCTTAAGTTACAAAGACCTGAACCTGTTCTTAAGCAACCCCCACAACCTTCGATTTTGCCCTACAAGGGGCTCAATACTGACCCTTGTATATAATCCACGGGTGCGAATAAACATTTCCCCAGCAAAGTCCCACTCGTGACTGGGGATATATCCATATGGTGAACGACCCTTGTAAGTCCTCTCGACTTATAAGGAGAAAACCCTTTCGTAAGATCCTTACGACTTACAGGGGAACATACACTTAAGCATCCTCACGATTCCTAAGGAGAAAACACACCTACGAGATCCTCACGACTCGCAGGGAGAAATACCTTTATGAGACCCTTACGGCTCATGAAGTCAAAAGCCTTAGTCAACAGGATCCTAACCCTGTTTACTAAGCCACCTTTGTTCGACATCGACAGAGGAAAATGATGATTCGCTCCTGGCAATATCCCAGTAGTAGCGGTGCTGATGCCGAAATCGGTGTCTAATTCCGAGCTTGCAGCGCAAAGCCAGCAAGCCACACATGCATGCGAAATAGCCGAAATGATGGGGCAACTTGCGACAAAATCAGCAAGTAAAAATATATGCATACGAAATAGCCGAAATGATTAGGCAACTCGCAATAAAAAGCAGCGAGTAAAAATAAAACAAATAGCCGAAATGATTGGGCACCGCGAAAAATAGCCGAAATGATGAGGCAATCGCGACCTTCGCGATATAAAAGCTGAAATGATAGAGCATCGCGGGAAAAAAAATAAAATAAAAATGAAATTTATGCCCTACAGGTGATGTTACATCAACCCCTGTATACAATCCAGGGGCGCAAACGAAAAAGGGATCATACTCCTCCTCCCCAGGTTTCATCAAAAGAAGAAGCCAAGTCTCGAAGGGCCACAAATAGCCTAGAGATCATCTCAACACTCGCCTCGTCACAACGGACACAGCATCAAGCAAAGCGGAACAGCGGCAACTCCCAGTTCCATGGCCCGGCGATACACAGATCACCGAGAGTCAAATCTCCACTCTGTGAAATGCGGATATAATCAGAAAAATTCCTGGTCACGTGGAACGCGGGTAACGTCACTCTTTGACCCCGTGGAAAACGTCCAGAGTGGATCCTGGTCCTCGCAGAACACGGCAGTGAACCCGTGTGAAGCATCCAGAGTGGAGCCTAGTCCTCGCCGAATACTGCAGTGAACCCGTGTGAAGCATCTAGAGCAAAATTCCCGGTCACGTGGAACGCGGATAACGTCACTCTTTGACCCCGTGGAAAACGTCCAGAGTGGATCCTGGTCCTCGCAGAGCACGGTAGTGAACCCGTGTGAAGCATCCAGAGCGGAGCCTAGTCCTCGCCGAACACGGCAGTGAACCCGTGTGAAGCATCTAGAGAAAAATTCCTGGTCACGTGGAACGCGGATAACGTCACTCTTTGACCCCGTGGAAAACGTCTAGAGCGGATCCTGGTCCTCGCAGAGCACGGCAGTGAACCCGTGTGAAGCATCCAGAGTGGAGCCTAGTCATCGCCGAACACGGCAGTGAACCAGTGCGAAGCATCTAGAGAAAAATTCCTGGTCACGTGGAACGCGGATAACGTCACTCTTTGACCCTGTGGAAAACGTCCAGAGCGGATCCTGGTCCTCGCAGAGCACGGCAGTGAACCCGTGTGAAGCATCCAGAGCGGAGCCTAGTCCTCACCGAACACGGCAGTGAACCCGTGTGAAGCATCCAGAGCGGAGCCTAGTCCTCGCCGAACACGGCAGTGAACCCGTGTGAAGCATATAGAGCAAAATTCCTGGTCACGTGGAACGTGGATAACTTCACTCTTTGATCCCGTGGAAAACGTCCAGAGCAGATCCTGGTCCTCGCAGAGCACGGCAGTGAACCCGTGTAAAGCATCCAGAGCGGAGCCTAGTCCTCGCCGAACACGACAGTGAACCCGTGTGAAGCATCTAGAGCAAAATTCCTGGTCACGTGGAACACGGATAACGTCACTCTTTGACCCCATGGAAAACGTCCAGAGCGGATCCTGGTCCTCGCAGAGCACGGCAGTGAACCCGTGTAAAGCATCCAGAGCGGAGCCTAGTCCTCGCCGAGCACGGCAGTAAACCCGTGTGAAGAATCTAGAGCAAAATTCCTGGTCACGTGGAACGCGGATAATGTCACTCTTTGACCCCGTGGAAAACGTCCAAAGCGGATCCTGGTCCTCGCAGAGCACGGCAGTGAACCCGTGTGAAGCATCCAGAGCGGAGCCTAGTCCTCGCCGAACACAGCAGTGAACCCGTGTGAAGCATCTAGAGCAAAATTCCTGGTCACGTGGAACGCGGATAACGTCACTCTATGACCCCGTGGAAAACGTCCAGAGCGGATCCTGGTCCTCGCAGAGCACGGCAGTGAACCCGTGTGAAGCATCCAGAGCGGAGCCTAGTCCTCGCCGAACACGGCAGTGAACCCGTGCGAAGCATCTAGAGAAAAATTCCTGGTCACGTGGAACGCGGATAACGTCACTCTTTGAACCCGTGGAAAACGTCCAGAGCGGATCCTGTTCCTCACAGAGCACGGCAGTGAACCCGTGTGAAGCATCCACAGCGGAGCCTAGTCCTCGCCGAACACGGCAGTGAACCCGTGTGAAGCATCTAGAGCAAAATTCCTGGCCACGTGGAACGCGGATAACGTCACTCTTTGACCCCGTGGAAAACGTCCAGAGCGGAGCCTGGTCCTCGCTGAACACGGCAGTGAACCCGTGGGAAGCATCCAGAGCAAAATTCCTGGTCACGTGGAACGCGGATAACGTCACTCTTTGACCCCGTGGAAAACGTCCAGAGCGGAGCCTGGTCCTCGCTGAACACGGCAGTGAACCCGTGGGAAACATCCAGAGCAAAATTCCTGGTCACGTGGAACGCGGATAACGTCACTCTTTGACTCCGTGGAAAACGTCCAGAGCAGATCCTGGTCCTCGCAGAGCACGGCAGTGAACCCGTGTGAAGCATCTAGAGCGGAGCCTAGTCCTCGCCGAACATGGCAGTGAACCCGTGTGAAGCATCTAGAGCAAAATTCCTGGTCACTTGGAACGCGAATAACGTCACTCTTTCACCCAGTGGAAAACATCCAGAGCGGAGCCTGGTCCTCACTGAACATGGCAGTGAACCCGTGGGAAGCATCCAGAGCAAAATTCCTGGTCACGTGGAACGCGGATAACGTCACTCTTTGACCACGCGGAAAACGTCCAGAGCGGAGCCTAGTCCTGGCAGAGCGCGGCAGTGAACCCGTGTGAAGCATCCAGAGCAAACATTGGGCTGTGGAGTCCTTAAAATCCACGGACTATGATGTCCTTAACCTCGACCGCAATGTCTTAAAACTAACGTTCAACCATGATGATTCTCGACTGATTTTACCTTGGTTCAAGGGTACATCTCTTCACTCCTTTGATGTTTGGCGTTGTAATTCCTCAACGTCTTCAAAGAGGTGACGGGTCCCAGTAACCACACATCGGACTGTGGAGTCCTTAAATCCACGGACTATGATGTCCTTAACCTTGACCGTGATGTCTTAAAACTAATATCGGACTGTGGAGTCCCTAAATCCACGGACTATGATGTCCTTAACCTTGACCGTGATGTCTTAAAACTAACAGCGGACTGTGGAGTCCCTAAATCCACGGACTATGATGTCCTTAACCTTGACCGTAATATCTTAAAACTAATATCGGACTGTGGAGTCCTTAAATCCACGGACTATGATGTCCTTAACATTGACCGTGATGTCTTAAAACTAACGTTGGACTGTGGAGTCCTTAAATCCACGGACTATGATGTCCTTAACCTTGACCGTGATGTCTTAAAACTAACACTGGACTATGGAGTCCTTAAATCCACGGACTATGATATCCTTAATCTCGACCGCGATGTCTTTAAACTACGTACCCTGGAAAACACCCCAAAGCAACTCCTGACCCCGTGAAATACGGATAAGGGCGACCGCACCCAGCACTTGCGGGTCCTCACGGCCTGTAGGGAAGAAAACTCTTTTGTAAGATCCTTACGACTTATAAGAGAAAACGCACTTAGGAATCTTCACGATTCATAAGGAGAAAATACACCTACGAGATCCTCTCGATCCGTAGGGAGAAAAGTCTTTGTGAAACCCTCACGGCTCATAAAGTTGAAAAGTCTTAGGCTACAAGGACCCTAAACTTATCTCCTAAGCCCTCAATTCAGTGGCCATGCATAACTTTGTACTTCTTCACCCACGTACATACTTACGTGGGCAAAGCAGTGGGGGGCATTTGTTCCCGCCAAAATTTTGGCTCAAAACCCTCTCCTTATAAAATAATAACAATAAAAGAAAATAAATAAATAAATAATAATAAAGGAGAAAATCTCCCTTTCAGAGCAAAGCTCTGCTCAAATCCCAAGGCGGGAAATGAAGCAACGCTTCTGTTTCCCCCAATCAGAGCAAGGCTCTGTTTTAAAAGAAATTCAAATAATAATAAAGGAAGCAATGCTTCAACTGACTTGCGCTCTGCGTTGCGCGACACGTGTCAGCGCAGTTGCGCTGCGCGACACGTGTCAGCGCAGTTGCGCTGCGCTCTGCGCTGCGCGACACGTGTCAAACGCAGGTGCGCTTGCGCCAACTGTGCCAGCACTAAATCAACAATAAAATTCTGGAAAGATTTTTCTCAATCTTGTTAAAAACAAGAAGATTGCCTTCTGTAAAACAGAAGCCCTTGGATCAAAGATCCGACGGTGGGAAAATATCCCCAGATCAATCAGAGAAAGATCTCTGTAACCAACGTAACAAATCAATTGGCCCTATATAAAGTCCCCTAGACTCCAAGTTTAAAACACATCGACATTAACAAAGAAAAAGAGATAGAGAACTCCTCTAAAACTTTGAGAAGAACTCGAAGAAAAGAAAAAAGGTAAAACCTTTAAAAAAGAAGAAGAAGTTCTTCTAAAAAGATCAAAGATCTAAGAACAAGATCAAGATCTTCACTAAAAAATAATAAAAAAAGAAGTAATTTACTTCATCAGATCTTTTGATCTATATTAAGGCATCGCTTTTTTATGAACCACTGGTTCTTGAGATTTGAGGTAGAACCTCTATGGAAAACAAGGAAAATTTGTTCCCTTTGATTTAATTTGATCCAAATATTAAACAGTGCCCTGCACTTTTGGAGTTTGCACTGTTGCGCTCCTTGGATTGGCGCAAGCCACCAGGGAGCGCCACGTGTCAATCACAGAACAAACTGCGCCTTGCGCTTTACAAAAACAGAGCACTGCTATCTTGGTTTGGCGCAAGTCACCAGAGCGCGCCACGTGTCAGCAGTGCGTTAGCGCAGCGCACTGCGCTAACAGACTTGCGTTCATCAGAGCGTGACAGGTGTCACCCCCACATGAGTTTGAGCCTTGCGCTCCTCAATTGGCGCAAAGCACCTGACAAGCCACATGGGGCACTGTTAGAACATTAAATGCAATGCATTATTGAAGGGCAGAGCCCAATTAAGAGGTCCAATGGACCAAAACAAATGCTCTGCATTATTAAAGAAAAGGGGCAGAGCCCAAATAAAGGCCTAATAGGCCAAATACAAATAAATGTCGAACATTTTCAAATGGACTTAACCCAATTCTGGCCATAAGTCCTCAAATTAAATTAAACCGAGCACAACTGCTCTCCCAAATCAATTTACATCCGGTTTGAGGGTACATCTCCGAACTCCTCTGATATTTGTCGTTGTAATCCTTCAACGTCGTCAGAGAGGTGACGGGTCCCGACAACCATACATTGATACGGACCGTGGGGTCCTTAAACTCATGGACTAATGCGTCCTTAAACCAATATTCGTCCCCAAAATAGGAATGATGGACCACCATGTCCCTAAACTGGCGATGGACCACTATGTCCCTAAACTGGAACAATAGAGCCAATTGCTCTCCTGTCGGATCTAAACGATCCCGTTAAGTTGATCTTAGTCTGGAAATTAGACTAACGTATCCTTAACAAACGTTTAAGTTGATCTTAGCCTCAAATATGGCTAACGCATCCTTAAACCAAAATCTTCAAACAGACTTTAGTCCCAAATTGGACTATAGATCTCCCAACCAACTTTGGTTCAAAGGGTACATCTCTGAACTCCTCTGATATCTGTCGTTGTAATCCTTCAACGTCGTCAAAGTGGTGACGGGTCCCGATGGCCATACATTCAATGGACCACTATGTCCCTAAACTGGAACAATAGAGCCAATCGCTCTTTTGTCGGATCTAAACGATCCCGTTAAGTTGATCTTAGTCTGGAAATTAGACTAATATATCCTTAACAAACGTTTAAGTTGATCTTAGCCTCAAATATGGCTAATGTATCCTTAAACCAAAACCCAAACCCAAATCTAAGAAAATACGGATTTGGACTAATCCACGTCCTACGGGCGACGACATAACTCAGTCTCCGTATACAATCCACGGGCAACCATAAACAAAACAAAAACCCACGACACGAAGTGAAATTCTGGAGAAGGAGAACGTTGTTACCGCGAAGCGGTAGCGTAATTAACTGCAGGGGCTTACGCCTGTAGGGAAGAGCGTCCCCACAATCAAAAACCCCTCAAGAGAGGGGGAATCTGACGAAGTCTGCTACATCGGCCGCATCCGTCTAAACCTCCGATACACGGTGCCATAAATCAACTTGGCATCTTCGGAGAGGTGGACGGATAAAACCAAATAGCATCTGCCTCGAATCTCAGGCCTAGACGTCCATGTCTTGGCCGCCATTCGGAGGGGAACAGCATCATCGGACAGTTGGGTTGTCTTCATCATTGCACATACGTTCTGGAATTTATTGATGAAGATATAGGCATTTTCGGATTCCAGTCCATGAAATTTAGGCAGCATGTTGATGAAGTGGGGCTTAATTTCAAAATTATCCCCATTTGTCGGCGGTAGTGAAAGACAGGTAGGAAGTGCGGAGCGGGTAGGATAGAAACTATCCTGGAGCACGATTCGCTGTGGCACTTCAACATGAGGTTGTTGCGGGTTATTCGCACCCAGTTGAAATGGAATCAGTCCCGAGATAGGTAAAGGGTTGTTAGGATTGAATCCCGACATCTCAGAAGAAGATGAAGATGAAGGTGAAGATGTATGAACAGAATTCCGATCAACGTCGGAGTTGGCCGGCAAAGGTAAGGATGAAAAAGGTGTGGAGGGAGTTTCGATTTCGGAGTCGATCGCGTAGTCGGTAGCGACTAACGAAACACAGACCAGCGGGCGGTAGTGTCCCGAGTCCAACCGGACATACACTAAACGAGTTTAGCGTAGTCAAAACGTAGAATGTGAGGGTAAGAAAATGCCAATGAAGAAAGGTAAGGATGGAAGGTGGGTGAAATGGGATTATAATGACAAAAGGAAAGATTTTGTAAAAAAAAAAATTGTTTTGTGTTTTTTATATATTTTTTTTAGAAAGAGTTTTTGCAAGAATGTGTACGGACTTACTTCAAACAATCACAGTTTAAAACATGCGCAATCAAACCTAGAGCTACGGTCTTCTAAGTCCACTAGACTGCTCCTAACTGTCCCAAAGTGACAAGTTGTGAGATATCTCTTAAATCGTCTCTTCACTGCCAATTGTGGCCAGGTAAGCATAAAT
This sequence comes from Agapanthus africanus, assembly GCA_030015575.1. NCBI lineage: Eukaryota > Viridiplantae > Streptophyta > Magnoliopsida > Asparagales > Amaryllidaceae > Agapanthus > Agapanthus africanus. The sequence goes on from CM057338.1 coordinate 43,570,667, forward strand.
GAAGAAAGGAGGGTTCCGCTCATGAATCACCGTGAGACGGGTCTTTTAAAATTACCTTTCTCGCTTGTCTAGCCTAGACACCACAAAGTCAGGTTTAGATAAACGAATGAATGCCCACAACCTTCATCTGTCCTAATGAGCACGACAGTTCTTAATTGGCTGAGTCTAGATATTTTTTAATTAACTCAAGGGTGATGCATATGCTTTTTAGTGATTTTTGGGGTTTTAGGAAGGGTAATGAAATCCCCACCCAATCTTGATTGGTATTATAGTCCTTTAGATTCCGTATTAATTATGCAAAGCAGTTAACACACCAAAAATCTAAAACACTTGCAAAATTTTTTTTTATTTGGCAGCGCAAAGAATCCTGCACAAAAAAAATTTATTGGATAGGAGAAAGAGAATCTGTGCAAAGAAACCTGCAGGAAATTTTTTTCAGTAGAGTGCAGAGGAGAGTAGATGAGAAATGTGATACTCACAGAGATTTTTGGGTTGCTGATGTCACCCTTTGACCGTGGTCAAACCCTTGCTTCTGCCGCGGTTCCGCGGCAGTTCAGAAAATTGACTGTTTCCAAATTTGTTCATGTGCTGAGTTGGTTCTTCTCTTCCTGTTTAGATCCCCTGAATCTTGATTTGTTCACTGAGTTTGCTCCAGAACTGAAACAGAGTTTACTCCAAGCCTGCACATTTGCACAAAAACTGATCAAAAATAACAAGATGATTTTTTTTTTGTTTTTGTTTTTTTAATTTTTTAATTTTTATATTTTTTTAATTAACCCGAAATTACATAAAAAATTAAACTACCGTCTCCCCGGCAACGGCGCCATTTGATTGATAGAGATTTTCTGTGTTTAAATTTTAATTTACCGCAATCAAGACGGTGTCGCTTGGTAGCTAACCGGTTGAGTACGGATCGATCCATAGGGAGATGGAATTCTTTTCTTTATGTTTTAATGAGTTAAATCCGATTAAGTTGGGTTTTGTTTTAAGATCTACAAATGAGGTAAAAGATGATGAAATGCTTGCTAGGGTTAGGATTAGGTTAATTTGAGTTTAGGAAATTTGTACTTCTTTCAATGCCTTAGTTATGAATATTGGTGTTAAGGTAATCGGCAACAACGGGAATTAGGACGACTAGGAAGAATCTTACAAGTCTAAGCTAGGTTTTCCATGCTTAGTTTCTTCCTTTTGGTCCTTATCCATTCGTTCTTGTCTCTTAGCCCTAACCTCAAATTAATTCAACCACAACCGGTCTAACTAGGGGATCACCGCTATCATGTAGGATATGGTGCCGTAGTGAGCAGATTATGGTTCAATTAAAGGGAGTCCGTATTTAAAATTATTGGGCAAAGAACGGAGTGAGAGAGATTTCCTTCTCTCAAACCTTTCTTCTCCTAGCCCTAACAAGTGAGGAATTACTCACCCATTAAAAAGAGATGAATACAAAATTTTTATATTTTTATTGAAGACCTAAATTGCAGATAATAAAAGAACAAATAAAATTTGCAGATAATAAATTGCAGATAAAAAAAATGCAAGATAAAATAAAAAAAGACTTACTTTATTGATGACCTCTCAAAAACGCATTACAATGGAATTTAAATTTTTAGATCTAGAAATTAAAAAGAGGCATAAAAATAAAGAGAGGCCTAAAAATAAAGAGAGGCATGCCTAATTTGGTTTTGAGTTTTCCTATTTATAGATAGAAAAAACCCTAGGTTACATGTTGATCCACACATGAATTTACAAAACTACCCTAAGAAAACCGGGTCAAAGCATCGACACCCCACCGACACGTGCATAATGTGGTCGCGGAACCGCGGCAGAAGTGCCTGTTTGGCCGCGGTTCCGCGGCCATTTGGTGGATTTATGGGCCCATTTCTTCAGGGTTTCTTCATGTTGCTTTTATCTTCTGTCACGCCCCGCTTCCCAGTGTACGGCGAAGTGGACGCGACGAGGCCCGCTACGTATGTACTCAGAAGTACATACGCTAAGCGTAGCTAAGCAATATAAAATATTACACAATAGACAAGAGTATAAAAAGAACAGCAACTTTTATTAATAACATTCTTTTTACAATGCATTAAATGGAAATACATCTGAACTGAAAAGCAATGCCTAAACAATGGCATAATAAAGGAAATACTGAGAAGAGCAAGTACAAAGTCTAGAGCTCTGGGTCTTCCTGGAATTCCTCCAAATCTTCACTTGTAGGCTCGGTCTCAACTTGGTCCAACGCACCTGACGACATTCAAAGAAGAGAGAAATAGAATGTCGTCAGCGAACAGGTCGCTCGGTAAGTCCCAAAGAAAAATGAAGAATGAGAGTGACAGAGTATGGTATTTTCTAAAGTTTTGTATTGTAGTATATTATGGAATATTGTTTAACGATATTGTTTGTAGCTTGGTACAGAAAGCTGCCAGTGTATACGAGGGGAGTCTCTATATGCCAGAGACTAAGGGCACGTATAGTACAAGGAACCGTTTATGCCACGGTACAACAGCAACTGAATATAGGTTAGGTGTCTTAATCTGACCACCTCATTCCACTTTTAACATCTTCCGTACCAATCTACCTCTTTAAACCCCGCGATGTCATATTTGTATTGTTATCTTGTAAACTTGTAATGATTGCTTGATTGACTTTGATTGACTTGATTGACTGATTGACTGATTTACTGATTGACTGACCGAAACCATGATATCAGGAAACGGTTATAACCGTAGAGTCATGTAAATGGAATACTGGAAATCATGTAAAAGGAATATCCATGGTTCGGTTCATTCAAACAGATTGTTAACTGGATCTGGAATTCATGTATTCATGTTGAGTTAGAATATAAAAGAATATAGATTGACTTGAAACATATTCAAGTTTTGTAGCTTGGTACAGAAGGCTGCCAATGTATACGAGGGGAGTCTCTATATGCCAGAGACTAAGGGCACGTATAGTACAAGGAACCGTTTATGCCACGGTACAACAGCAACTGAATATAGGTTAGGTGTCTTAATCTGACCACCTCATTCCACTTTTAACATCTTCCATACCAATCTACCCCTTTAAACCCCGCGATGTCATATTTGTATTGTTACCTTGTAAACTTGTAATGATTGTAAGATTGATTAACTGACTGACCGAAACCATGATATCAGGATACGGTTATAACCATAGAGTCATGTAAATGGAATACTGGGAATCATGTAAAAGGAATATCCATGGTTCGGTTCGGTCAAGTTATATAAATTGATAATTGTATTCATGGATTCATGTGTTCATTTTGAATTGGAATCTTGTAGATTATAGGTTGACTTGAATCAGATTCAAGTCAAATTAATCAGACTCAAACCCGAGTCAGACAATCAGAATTATGAATCGTGGTCTTATAATTGTTAGGGTCCTTAGGGTAATTTATAAACTTGAGGGGGTTTTATGTAAAAATATTTTTGTATAGTTTTCAAAATATAACTCAAGTATTTAATTATCGTCTTTAAGTACATACAACAATTTAATGATCAAGCTAAATATGTATACATGTTCGAATAGCATGAAATGAGTCAAGTATATTATTCGAGTAACTACCATAAACAATGCTGTAAAGAAATATTATGTACGACTAATTAATCAAGTTGAACGAATGCGAAATATAAACAGAAATATGGCTCTAAATGTTTTGCATGCGTGAGTTCCAGTTTTACCTAAATATGACTACCGGTTTGAGAGATATATATGTTTTCGTATCGTCGCGCAAAACAGATCAGAATCTATTCGGCACCGTCACATATTTTTAAAACGCAGTTTGAGTTAATTTGTATCAGGTTTCAGGTTACGAAAATTATTAGAAAATTGTAGGTATTTCGATGTACTTATCGAAAACACCAAGATTCATACGATTTGGATTTATGAAGCTCTAGTTATGATCATTTTAATATCAGCATTTAAAACAGAAATTCAGATTTCTGGACAGCAACTATATATTCTATTGCAAAGCCTATATCAGGTTGTTTCATGCATTCCTAAGTAATATAATATACAGAAAATTATAGTTATATCAATGGTGCATCTACACATCTAAATTTTGTCACAAACGGACATCGGGTGTTCGAGTTATGTCAAATTTTAAAACAGTGTGCGAATCGGAACAGATTCTGTCCAGATCCGTCACTTAATATTGTAATGCGTTTTCTTTATCTTAGATAGGTTTTCGGTAAAACTATAAAACTAAGAAAATCTAGATCATTCGATGTAGATATCAAAAAAACCTGAGTTTGCTAAATTTGGATACCGGTATACCAAGTTATGTGTCCTAGAAATTGACCGATAGCTGCAGTTTTCTGTTTTACGATCAGTGAATAAATACGATGTAATTCCTAAACCGTTATGCGGATCGATCTAAAATTTTTACAGAGTGTATAAAATAATATCTTCTATTATATGTAAATTTCATGAAATTTTCAGAAGTAAAAATTAATTTCTAAAAATTATTTTAAACCTAAAGGTATTGATGTGTATACTAAAATCGGCAAAAAGATTAACTAGTATTTTTATGCAAGCTTTATCCTTTCTTTTAATAACCAAACCGATTCCATGAGATATCGTAGATATATTATGGATTGAAATCTATGTTCTCACAACTTGTAATAAACATTCATAATCATGATGAAAGAATTAAAAATACTTTAATTTGAACAAGAGATAATAAGATATTATTAAACCATATAGAATCATATATATCTAAACTTATGTATATGTATATGTATATGTTTATGTGTATCTTCTCTTATGGATCATGATATGAAAAGAATAGGGGATTCACGATGCATGACAAGAGGAAAATAAGAGGTGGGGGGAAAGGAGAGAGAAGGGACTTACATGCACAAGCCGGTATTGTCACCGGGCTTGTCTATCCGCCGATAGCCTCGCGTTAGTAGCGAGACCTTCTTGAAGAGTTCTTCATGTTCTTCTTCTTGGACTTTAGGTGAAGAGGGAGAAATGAGAGATAGAAAAATATGAGGAAGGAAAAGATGGAGGACAATTAAGATGGTGTAATGGTGAATTATGTATAATAATATATGCATTTAACATAAGAATTAAAAGAGAAATGAAAGGTCACCATTCATTTTGGAAATGAAAGGTCTCATTTGTAGGTTATGAGAAGAATAAAAAAAAATGATAAAAAATAATTGCAAGAATGGGGATTTGAACATGCGACTTATGGAATAACAATGCAAGGACTTAACCAATGAGCTATAAAGTTGTTCATGCATATATTTAATTAGAATTAAATATATGATGTTGCTTAAAAAGAAAATGGGCTTTTTAGATGGGCTATGGAGAATAAGAATAATGGATTTGGGTTAAATATTTATGAAAGGAAAAAATAAGAATGAGAAGTTAAAAACTTAAATATAAGAAAAAGAAATTGTACCTAGAAAAAAATACATAATAGATTGAGGAATAAAATAATAATAAATTTAATAGAAAGAGGAAAATACCAAGTACAAATAAATACGGTATATTTTTGAAGAGGGATAATACAAATGTATAAAGATTTTGGGGTCATTACATCTTCTGTTTTCTTCACTTGGTTTCTCAGAATCTCTTCAATCTCCTTCCAGATTTCCAACAGTGCAGAATGATGTGGACTTTTGCCTTGAGCTCCGTGTTGAAGTCTTGGATCTTGTGTTGCCCTTTTGCTTTGTGCATTAAAGTGTCTAAATGATTTTCCATTTGTTCCTTGAACCGGTAGGCAGTATCACACAGATTCATCTGTCGTTGGTCGTACTCTCACATGTGTAGTGACTTTTCATGAATTTCACTGTAAAGAGCTGAGAACCTGTAACCTACAACTATTTAGCAGACATGGATCAAAAGTACCTACTTATATACAATGTGATTAAGAATGGGCGATATAAAAATGCAAAAATCTGATATGAACAGAGCGCCGCACTGCACCTCACGTGGGCGCCAATGTGCAAAGCACAGAAGCATTCTTTAAATAAAGAGTCAAACTCTTAGAAGGCGCCGCACGTGTTACTCACGCGTGCACCAATGTGCAAAGCACAGAAGTATTCATCTTAAGAATTAAATTCTTAAGAAGCGCCCACGTGCACAACACGTGAGCGCCAGCGCCCAAATTAATATCTGTATAATTAAATTCTACATTTTCCTAACAAAGATTGGGATTTTCTCTGTTAAACAGAGTCGTTGGATCAAAGATCCAATGGAGAAAACATCTCCCAAATCTTTCTAAATAAGAAGGATACTCTCGGTTGGATCAATGATCCAACAATAGAATAAAATTCTAATTTTTGGGAATATATTCCTTCAATCTTTCTAAACAAGAAAGATTGCCCTCTGTAGACCAGAGAACTCTTGGAATAAAAATCCAATGGTAATTAAAAATCACCATTTTATAGAGTAAAACTCCGCATATAAAAAATATTTCCCTAATCTTGTTGAAAACAAGAAAATATGTTCTGTAAAAACAGAAACCCTTGGATCAAAGATCCAATGGTGGGTAAAATTTCCTAAATCAATTGGGATCTCTTAATGAGAGATTTCTTCAAAATTAATTAACAAACTTGCCTCCACTATATAAAGGGCCGAAAACTTCAAGTCTGACAAGAAGGAACCCCCCATAAGCTTCTAAAAACTAAAGCAGAAAGCTTCAAAAGGGAACAGAAGAGAAGATCTCTCTCCTCAAAAACTCTAGGTAAATAAAAAGAACCGAGATCAAAACATCTCGTTTACATATCTAAGGGTTTAATCCTTTTAAAAAAAACTTAGTTCTTTCTCTGGATCTAAGATCCACAAGATAAATCTCCCATAAGTTGAGAATTTAATTCTCATCGGGAAGAATTTGTTCTTGAGAATCGAAGATTCAAAAAAGGACTAGGAATTGAATTCCTTGAAACGAAGCATATAAGAGAAACCTGGTTCTCATAAAAGAACTTATTAAAAAACGAAAGCGTGTTATTCATGTGGGCGCCACAGAAGAAAAGAGTGCTTAGAACTCACTGGGCAGCGCCCAGCGCCTCACGTGTCCCTCACATGGACGCCACAGAAGAAAAGCGTGCTTAGAACTCACTGGGTAGCGCCCAGCGCTCATTGCCACACGCGTCCCTCACGTGGACGCCACAGAAGGAGTGCTTAGCACTCATTGGGTAGCGCCTGACGCCTAGCGTGCTCCCTACGTGGACGCCATAAAGAGTACTTAACACTCCATATAAAGACAAAAGGAGTAAAGTGTTCAACACTTATTGGGCAACTCCCATGACTGACAGTTCCACATTATCATATGTAGGCTTCAGAACTCATATAAGTGCTCAGCACTTTTGCATAAAAAAAGAGGCTGATTAAACAGAGCCCAAACCAGTGCTCAACACTTTTTTCAAAAAAGAGGGGCGACTAAGCAGAATAAAGCCCAAATTGGCTAAGTTGCTAAAGTCTTGCAACTGAGTCCAAATGTTGTGTTGCTGGGTTTTAAATAAGGAAGATCCTAAAATGTTGTTAAGTGGATCTTAGTCTCAAATTGGACTAACGTATGCTTAACAAAAATTCTTAAGGCCACCATAACCTTTCTCCCTCAAATACGGGATTCGGTTCAAGAGTACATCTCTTCATATCTCTGATATATGTCATTGTAATTCCTCAACGTCTTCAGAAAGGTGGCGGGTCCCGACAACCAACAACTCCTTTCATCTCACATTGATGCATTGTTCCCTTCGTCACGTAACAAATATACGTGCGCATGAGATGATTAATGGACCGAAATGTTCCTAAACTAATATTCACCTTCAAAATGGCGATAATGGACCGAAATGTCCCTAAACTAATATTTGCTTCCAAAATGGCGATAATGGACCGAAACGTTCTTAAACTAAAACAATAGAGCCCAAATGCTCTGTTGTTGGATCTGAAATAAAAATGATCCTAAAAATTGTTAAGTGGATCTTTGCCTCAAATTGGACTAATGTATTCTTAATAAAAACAAATCGAGCCCCAAATGCTCACATACATTTAAATCAATCTTAATCTCAAATCAGATTAACGATCCTTAAATTAAAAACCCAAATCTAAAAAATACGGATTTGTATTAATCCACGCCCTACAGGCAACAACATAAATTAGTTTCCGTATACAATCCACAGGCAACCCAAACAAACAAAAACACACACGAAACAAAGTGAACTTCCGGAGCAGAATAAAGTGGTTATCGCGATGCGATAACATAATTAACTGCAGGGGCTTGCGCCTAGAGGGAAGAGCACCCCCACAATCAAAAAACCCTCGCAAACGAGGGGAATCTGACGAATTCTGTTACAATGGCCACATCCGTCCAAACCTCCGATATACGGTGCCATAAATCAACTTGGCATCTTGGGAGAGGTGGACGGATAAATCCAAATATCATCTGCCCCCAAACTCATGCAAGACGATCCATCCCAGTCCGTCTCTGTTTTTTGCGGTGAACAATACTTATGCTAGGTATTCCATTATAGTAATATAGAGAACTTGATTCTCTTACAGGTTACTTATCTGTGGACGTGCTCCATGATAAGTAATATTGTATTGGCCCTTTTTCATTAGATGATATGCACTGGAAACAGTTGCATGACTTTTGAATCTGGTTCCATCTAAATTAGTGCGTTGATTCTATATGGACATAGAATGGTTGCATATCTTCAGGTTGTTAAGATATGGAGTTATCCGGTTTCTGTCTAAAAGCAGAATCCGGACAAACTCGAGGCACGCTTCGGTAATGACAGTTTGTGGATTATCCCAAGTATTTGCTAGGATTTTATTTCTACCATTTTCAAGATCAATAGTTGTATTGTTCTTGACTCGCCGCATTTTTATAAAATGATCTTTTTGCAAAAAAAACTAGTGGGAGTATGGTAGAATTGGAAGTGATTACAGGACCATAAACAGTTACCGAAAATTTAGTAGAACCTAAGAATTCAATTGGACTTGACAAACCGTTAGCCACTCCGCGGATTTTAGTAGATGACCTCAGACACCTAAGTGATGCTTCGGTTTTCTCGTAGACGGTGACAGGGAGGTCAGCATCATGGAGATGATGGTCCTACTAGTTATCAGTAGGTCATAAGAAGTGGAAACTTCCAGTTGACTAGATACTTCATATCCAAGATAGACTTCACGTACTTCAGCAAATTATGGATTTTGGATTTTGCTGGGTGCTCCTTAAGGGGTAAAACCCATTAGGAGTAGGAAAATCCTTCGAGATCTGTGCAGGTGGAAGATACTTTGCTGAAGTACATATGGATATGACTTGACACTGCTATTCCCTTACTTGTTATTACCAGGTCATAGGAAATGGTAACTTCCATGTGGCCGGGTATTTCATACCTAAGATGGACTCCACGCACTTTAGCAAATCATGGATTTTGGACTTTGCTGGGTACTCCTGAAGGGGTAAAACCCATTAGGAGTAAGTAGATCTTTCGAGATCTGTGCAGGTGGAAAAGTGCTTACCTAATAAGGCTAGACTTGTTGTAAAGAGTTTTCATCAAATACCCGTTGTGGATTGTGATGTGATTTTTACTTCAGTGTGTATGCTGAAGTCCATATGGATATGTTTTGGCGCTGATGCAGTTCATGGCTATGATATCTGGCAGGTGGATGACTATAACATCTTTCCGAATGAGATTTTGGAAGTGCAAGTGTATATGACTCTGCCAGAGGGTTATCGTAGTCAGTGGGAGCAGCGGAAGGTGTGCAAGATGCTTATGTCTATTCGTAGACTAAAGTAAGGATAGCGAAGAAGGATTATCTATTATTGATGTGACAGTCAAGGTGATTGACTTCATCAAAACAAAAGATGAACTTAGTAAGAAGGATGTAGGGAGTACTGTCCATGATTTGAATGACATACTCCGGATAGGAAGTGATGTTCCTATATTACAATCGGTCAGATTTTGGTTGTCACACAGTGTTTTCTCCACGTTGGATATGGATAGTATATCAGGAGTTCTGCTGACTAGATCTATGGTTTTAGATCTTGGGAAGTTTCCCAAATCAGGTACTTGGACAGCATTCTAAAAGTATCTTAGAATAGACGACTCCTAGCGTGGTGGTGTACCCATAGATGATGGAGTCAACCTCTCTAAAAGGATGTCGTTTTGACTGGTGAAGAGAGGAACTGGTATGAATGACACATCATTTGATTAGGCAATTGAGTCAATCATACAAAGTCTTGTACAACACCAGATACTGCTTTTGCACTAGTTGCAACAAACAGATATTAATCCAATCCTAGAGAAACAAAGGGAAGCAGTAAAGAACATAAGAGGATGTTCTTGGTATTTGGTAACGACAGCCTCTTCCAGGAGGCGGTTATCGGTTATGGCTTCCAAGATGATCTGGATGACAGAGATGCTGTCAGAGTTATGAGTTTAGCCTCTTCTGAAGATCAGAGTATTGGATAATGTTCCAATAAGGATACCGAGGTAATCATGGTGCAGGATGCTGGTTATAACTCAACAGAGGATACAACCCAAGAAGTTTGTTGGATATGAGTTGTTCATTGATGAACTTGGTCCCATCAGGTATCCAGACAAATTCTTGTGGCGGGATATCGCTCAGTTTGGGAGATTGTTCATCTCCGCAATGTTGAGATATAGAGAGAAGAAGTTGAAACATTATAGCGGATCCACTCACTAAGACTATTTCTCGAACACGGATATTCCTCAAATGAGATTTGAGAAATTGATTAGAAGAGAAGTTGGGTATTCGGTAGCACACGAGCTGTGGGTACGTGATACCGCAATAATCAGCCTTAAGTGCTGTTCTCCTCCGAAACACGGAGACGAGACCGCGCAGGTTCGTCCTGCCTGAATTTCGGGGCAGATGCTAATTGGTGCTATCCGTCCACCTCTCCGAAGATGCCAAGTTGATTTATGGCACCATGCATTGAAGGTTTAAACGGATGCGGCCGATGTAGCAGACTTCGTCAGATCCCCCCTCGCTTGAGGGGTTTTTGATTGTGGGGGCGCTCTTCTTTCCCCTGCAGTTAATTACGCTACTACATCACGGTAACAACTTTCTCCTTCTCCAGATGGTCACTTCGTGTCGTGGGTGTTTGTTTTGTATTTGGTTGCCCGTGGATTGTATACGGAGAATAAGTTATGTCGTCGCCCGTAGGCGTGGACTAGTCCAAATCCGTATCTTTCTTAGATTTGGGTTTGGGGTTTGGGTTTAAGGATACGTTAGCCTCATTTGAGACTAAGATCAACTTAAACGTTTATTAAGGATACGCTAGTCTAATTTTAGACTAAGATCAACTTAACGGGATCGTTTAGATCCAACAAGAGAGCAGTTGGGCTCTATTGTTTAGTTTAGTGACATTGCGGTCGATAATTAGTTTAAGGACATTACGGTCCATCGTTAGTTTTAAGGACATCTCGGTCCAATGTTAGTTTAAAGACATCACGATCGAGGTTAAGGACATCATAGTTCATGGGTTTAAGGACTCCACAGTCCAATATTAGTTTTAAGACGTCACGGTCGAAGTTAAGGACATTATAGTCCGTTGTTAGTTTTAAGACATCACGGTCGAGGTTAAGGACATCATAGTCCGTGGGTTGAAGGACTCCACGGTCCAATATTAGTTTAAAGACATCACGGTCGAGGTTAAGGACATCATAGTCCGTTGTTAGTTTTAAGACATCACGGTCGAGGTTAAGGACATCATAGTACGTGGGCTTAAGGACCCCACAGTCCAATGTTAGTTTAAAGACATCACGGTCAAGGTTAAGGAAATCATAGTCCATGAGTTTAAGGACCCCACGGTCCGTGAAATGTGTGGTTGTCGGGACCCGTCACCTCTCTGAAGATGTTGAGGAATTATAACGACAAATATCAAAAGAGTGAAGAGATGTACCCTTGAACCAGGGTGGATTATGTGATCTGTGGTCCAATTTGGAACTAAGATCAATTAATTATATTATGAGCATATTGGCTCAGTTGAGTCTGAATCGAGGACTTTTGGCCTACTTGGGCTAAGTCCAATTAAGTTTGAAGTGTTGGCTCTCTGTTGGACCATTAGACATTTGTGTGGATTCGAGCCCATATTATTTAGCAATGCTAAACGAGAGTTGGAGGGCTTTGGCAACATTTTTATCTTTGATTTCCTCAATTTTGAGATTCATTTAAGGGAGACTTTTGCCTCTGGAAAATTAGCCAATTTGGCTAAAAGTAGTGTTAAACACTAAAGAACAACAGTGTTAAACACTGGAGATAGAACTCTCAAATTAGTGTTAAATACTAAAAGACAATCAGTGTTAAACACTGGAAATATAATCTTCAATTTAGTGTTAAACACTAGAAAACAATCAGTGTTAAACACTGGAAATATAATCCCCAAATTAGTGTTAAACACTAAAGAAAGAGGGGTCACGTGTGGACACGTGAGGGCGCCCAAAGGTGGGACCAGATCCCTTTACTTCGTTCTGCAATTAAGTGTTAAACACTTTTTATTTTTATTTTGAGCATCACGCGTTGACACGTGATGGGGATTTATGCGCTGACTGTTAAAGCGTTTGCTAAGGGGTCACGTGGTAGCACGTGAGAGCGCCCAAAGCCTTCATTTCATTTGCTTTGATCTTCTGTGTTTTGGAGGTCACGTGACAGCACGTGAGGCATTGCCTCAGAGCCTTTTCCTTCTCATTCTTGGAGATTTTTTCAGGGGTCACGTGGAGCCACGTGACCTTAGTTCTTTGTATGTATGAAGATCTGTTAATTCTCTTTATCTTTAAGAATTAAATTCTCTGTAGGGTTAAACCCTAATTATGATTTTCGAAGAATTAAATTCCTATTGTGAAAGAATTAAATTCTTATGTAGGGTTAAACCCTAATTTCTTTTAGAGGAATTAAATTCCCATGGATTTAAGAGAATTAAATTCTCAATCAGGGTTAAACCCTATTTTTGTCCATCTTGAAGGAATTAAATTCTTACAATTTTAGGAGAATTAAATTCTCAGATAGGATTCAAACCCTAATTTCATATCTTGGAGGAATTGAATTCGTGTGAGTTTGGGAGAATTAAATTCTCATATAGGGTTAAACCCTAATTTCATATCTTGGAGGAATTGAATTCCTGTGAGTTTGGGAGAATTAAATTCTCAAAACTCAATTCCCCCTCTAAGTTTTGGATCTGCATGGCAGGATCTCAACCCGATGAGAATTAAATTCTCAACTTATGGGGAGATATGCTTCTGCAAATCTTCAACGAGAGGAAGAACTAAGTTCTTTTATGCAGAAAAGTTAAACTCTTAGATTTGAGAATTAAATTCTCTGTTTGAAGTTTTGATCCCCTTTCTTTTCTCACATAGGGTTTTTCTTTGTTGAGAATTAAATTCTCCCTTTTTTCTCTGTAATTTCAAGATGCCAAAACTCTATATCTCCAAAAAAAATTCCTCCTTTTTCTTTTATTCTTGGCTCCTATTTATAGGACAAGGAAAAGAATCAATTTGTTTAATGAATCTTTCATTGAAAGATTTTGTTTGTTTTCATAATTAATATGAGCCTTTAGATCATTCAGTGAATTTTATTCACCGTTGGATTTTCAATCCAAAGATATTCTGTTTGTTATTTTCGGTGAGATTTAGGGAAATCTTTCCTTGTCTAAGATTTTTCCATAAATTGGTGATATTTAATCACCCCTGGATTTTTAATCCAACGGTTCTCCCTAATCTTTTCCCATTTGGAAAGATTTTAGAGAAATTTAGAATTTTAATTCTATTAAACTGTAAGGCTTTCAAAGCCTGTCACGTGCTGGCAGGTGACCCTTGGTCACGTGTGAGCACGTGACCCCTGGCTTCTCCTTCAGCCGTTTGTTTTCATTTCTGTTTGATGAGAATTTAATCATCACGTGTCAACACGTGACCATTGGTCATGTGTGAGCACGTGATACCTCATTGAGGTAATTCCCGATTTTTAGAATTAAATTCTATTAAGTTATAAGGCTTTCAGAGCCTGTCACGTGCTGGCACGTGACCTTTGGTCACGTGTGAGCACGTGACCCCCAATTGGGTCCTCCTTCAGCCGTTTGTTTGTGATTCTGTTTGCTTAGATTTTAACCTTGTAAATAGATCACGTGTCAACACGTGACCCTTGGTCATGTGTGAACACGTGATGCCTCTTTGAGGAAGACCCTGATTTTTAATCAGGGAACAAATGCCCCCACAGCGTTGCCTCTCATATGTCTGCACGTGAGTGCAACGCTGTCACTTTTGTGACCGTTGGATCCATCTAGGGAATAGGGGAGATGAAACATTTCCATTACATCCTATAAATGCAGGGGTCTCTTCATAAGCGCCTCCACTCTTTCATCTTCTTCCTTGCAAACTTTTCCCTTTGAGAATTTAATTCTCCTTTCCAGAGCTTAGTTCTCTGCTTCAAGAATTTTCCAGAGTTTAACTCTGTTGACAGATTCCTTTTCCTTAGGTAATAATCTTGAACGAACGAAGAACTTTCACAGAAATCTCCACTGGATTTTAAATCCACACCAAGGGTTTTCCCTTTTAACAAGAACCCATTTTTATGTTCTTTAAAATAAAGAGAAAACCATTCAATCTTCAATCAACAGACCCTTTAGGGTTTCTCTGATCTTCAGGGGGCTAATGGCGGCGGTTATCTTTCCCTTGGCATTTAATTCCATCTCCAAAAGCTTTGGCTCTGAAAAATGTCTCTGAGAATTTAATTCGCCTTTTTTAACAAGGAATTTAATTACTATGAAGAACTTAGTTCTTCCCATAGAACTCCTTGGGTTTTCTTGCCCTGAGTTGTCTTCTTCACAACTGAGAAGGAGAAGGTTGCAATGTTGCTTTCTAGGAATTTAATTCCCTTGATTCTGTTTGATTTGTCACAGAGTCCCAGATGGATTTCTTTTTAGGGGAATGTGTAGGGTCATTTGAAATCCATTGTCTATTTAATAAGAATCTTCCTTTTGTCTCATTATAATTACTTTGCCTCATCATTAGCCAGCCGCCATCTTGATTTTGTGGGACCCATGTGTTTTGTAACCAATGGTCCCATAAAATGAGTCCTCTGTCACCGTCTTTTTATATATATATATTTATAATCATATATATATATACACTGTTGGCTTCGCTTTAACAGTTTCCCCTTATTTTATTTCAGGTAGAATAACGTCTGTTCCGTATTTCCCTTTCACCCGCTCGGAAGCCGCTTTTCCACAGTCGCCATCTGACGAGGAGGTGATGGCGATGATCAGGGCTCACAACCCAAACCGTACCAACTTACTTCTGTGGGGGACCTGGTACGATCACATCATCCGTGGTCGCCGAAGTTTCCTTTGCGAGATACCGACGAAGCCTACTTATCCATTCCTGCCAATGGATCCTCTAAGGACTGTCTTCGCTGTGGAGATGCCGAATTGGACCCCGATGGGATGGTTTGAACCTTCGACGACTGGCATCCCGAATCATCCTATCCCAGTCATAGATATTCTGGGACGCCGCATTTGCCAGGGCGAGGCCCAACCATGGGGGCAGATCTACAAAATAGGGCTCACCCCTCGACACCCCACGGGGTATCTTCTTTGGGCTCGCTACATCCTGTCTGCCCATCGCGCATGACTGCAGAGAGTCGGACTTTATCAGGCAATATATGCCTCGCTCTTCCACTACCAATCGCCTCACGTCTGGTTGGTTAAGGCATTCTTGAACCAGTGGAATCTCCCCACCAACACTTTTCTCCTAGGGGACCGCGAAGTTTCGATTTCTTTGGAAGAATTTCGCGAGATCTCGGGGCTGCCAATCAGGGGGACACTTTATGAGGAATTGCTGCCTTCCGACGAGTACTTCTTCGAGACTGAGCCCGCAATGCTCGACGGCTTGTCTGCTAAGAATGTCGTCCGCCACAAGCGCCCGAGTTTGATCAAGGCCTTGGGCATTTTTGACAAACTGTTCACAGAGTCGGAGGAACAGGGCGTCACCTTTAAGAGCTTCATCGCTTGCTTCCTTCGCGAGGGCGTCCTATCGAAGACGGCTCCGAAGTTTGCAAACATCAATGACCCCTTTGGGTTTGGTTTGAACAGGCGGCCGACTAAGGAATCGGATTTACCGCAGTACTACATTCCTGTTATGTCGCCGGTATCTGTTGAATCGATTGCAGCTCCCGGCATGGACGAGGAGACATTCTTCGTGGGTTTTATCAGCGTCCGGCTCAGCCGGTTCGTCATCCCCATGCATCACCGCTTCATGAGAGTCTCGGTGATCTATCCGGCTCATCGTATCGCTAAGGGGACACGGCTAGCCGTAGGCATCCCGGTGCTAGCACATCTCTACCATGGGTTGGGTGCCGCGGCTAATACTTCGACCCCCGGCGTGGACATAGTAAACTTTTCTCTCCATCACTTCACGTCTTGGATCGAGATGGACGTGTTGGGGGCTTTTGCTGTGCACCAGAGACCTGCATTTTACGCCGCCTACACTTTCCCGCAGCTCATGCGGCTAGTGGATGCTTCTGCCCTTGACCCGACTCAATTTGGGGCCATTCGTGCATTGATTGCTCCTTACGCTACCACGGGCGGATTGGTATTCGTTGATCGGGTTCTATCCTCTCCTTCAAGTCCAATCCAACAACTCCACGACTTGTCGAAAGAGGGGGCACCTTCTCTGAAGCCCCGGGAGGCCACGTACTTGTACACGATCAGACCAGGTTATCTGGTATTCCGTCAGAACAGTGCGACCCTCTTTATGCGGTACAATCCGCATCGCTTCGCCCGGCAGCCTGGATATGATCAGGGCGTTCCCTTTAAGGCTTTTACAGTTGCACCGGTTCCTTCACCTGAAGTTGTTCGCGATGCTGCTCACCACCTTTGCGAGGCTGAACACTGGTTCCCGCTTCATGATCCCTGAAGCTAACGATACTCCCCGATGCGTGGGGTCCTTTACGGGCTGGTACCTTCATCGGGTTAGCCCGATTATTGCTGAGGAGAAGAGGGTGCTCCTTGGATATGGTACTCTTGCTCAGGTTCAGGCCATGGGAGTTCCGCCGCGACCGCGCGCACATGTCCGTTTTCCCTTGAGGGATACCAGTGTCGCGCTCATTCCGGGGGAGTCGGAGGTGGACATCACTCCCACAATTGGTATGCCATTGGATACCCGGGCTCAGTCGAGGGGTAAAAGAGTGCCGGTAGCAGTACCACCGCCCGTGGTATCGATAATGGCCGTGTCGTCCTCAGTCGTAGCACCAACCGAGGGCGTTGGGAGCGAGGGCATTGAGGGTGAAGTGGGTCAGCGTCGGACCAAGGCTCCTCGAGGAGGAAACGGTCGTCTTCGGCGGTCGGTTCTGGATCCAAACGGCGGAGGAAGGTGGCTACCAACCTGCTCGACTCTTTAGTAGAGTCTGAGCCCATTCTTCATGACGAACCCTTGGCTCTGCAAGAATCGGACGCTGGCTTACTTTTTCCCAGTTCAACTGCCGAGGAAGCCACACAGTTGGCTGAGGCTATAAGACGTTCTCAAGACGAGTCAGAGAACGTAAGAATTCCGAAGAAGCCCTACCAAGCCGTGATTTTTTATGAAGACCCTTTGTGGATCCGGCGACGATTCATCGGCCCTTTAGAGGAATGGGGCGAAAGGGCCCTTAAACAGGCTGCTTCGGAGGACGCTGCGGATGCGCTTTCATTGTGGACTGGCGGCCATGAGTCCACCCTTGAACCTCGGCGAGCACACCTCCTCGATAAGGAGCGTCGGCTTGAACAAGCCCTATTGAAAGCTTCCTTACGCATCGGTATGTTCCTGTTATTTCTTTGTAATATTTTATATTGTCTGCACTTGTATATATGTATTCTTATCCTTGTGTGAACTGTGCAGAGACTTCGGCGATGGGGAGGTTCCCACGGATTTACTGATTGTAGAGCCTGCTGATACCCCTAGTGAAACACTGCTCAGTGTGGAGGGGGTTGATGAAACTGTTCCTCCTGCGATAGAGCTTCCTGCGGTGGCTCCTGCTCCCGAAGCACTTGCTCCCTCAGGGGAGGCACCTTTGGTGGTTGTCGTTCCAATGGATCTCCCTGAGGGCGGCCCAGAGGCTAGGCTGGAGGTAGTCGAGGCTACCCCCCTCTTGTTGGAGCCCGAGGTCGCAGCGGAGGCCATTGAAGCTGCTATCCCTCCTGCTCAGAATGGGAGGAGCGTCGAAGGTAACCTTCTACATCTTAAATTAATAATCTTTCCGTTATCTGAACTCTTTTTGTCTTTTCAGAATTGCGCGGACTGGTGGCCTCTATTGCCGATTTGTCTCCCCCGCAATCCTTTCAGCGTCTGTTGGAGATGGCCGCTCCGCAAGCGATATCTCCTCAACGCATCATCCTCTCGTCTGGGCAAGGTTGGTGTTGTTCACCATCTATTCATAGCATTGTTGTTGTTTCGCAAAATGACATTGATGTCCTTTACAGTTCTGGAGGCCGACGACGAGGTTGAGGTTCTTGAAGGGCCAGGGGAGCCTTCAGCTCGTTCTTGCATGACTGTGGGTAAGTAAAGCCCCCACATTGTTCCTTTTGTTCTTGATTTACAAGTTTCGCTGACTGTTTATAAATCTGAACAGCTCTGCCTGTCCCTACTGCGTTGGAGTCGTGCGTCACTATGCCACCCGGCCCCTATGCCTTGCGTGCTTCGGAATGGATGGCCAAGCTAAGCCTCGCCTCTCTGTCATCTTTGATCGATGAACTTCACGCTGGCAACGCAATTACGGCCGAAGCATTTGCTGCCGAAGCTAACGGCTCTCTTCCCTTTCTTGCCACCTATCATAGCGAAGCAGTGGTGCAAGTCTGGGTTGAATTCTGTCGGCAGGTGGAGGCTTGCTTGCACATGCTCGAGTGTACCCGCCTTTCTTCGGAGGCCGTAGCTGCGAAGGCGGGCTTACGGGATCTGATAGAGCGGTGCGCGGTGAACATGGTGTCGTGCGAGAAGAGGCTCGGCCGCAAATTCTCGGAGAGGGAGCTGGCTTCTAAGGCGTTGAACGAGCTCCAAGCCAACCTTACAGTCAAAGCCAACAAAGCATATGAACTCTGGCGAGTACTTCAAGAGGCCATCAAGGAGGTGTTGGCCATCAACAAAGCCTCCGTGTTCACTCGTGAAAGGGTTGAGGCCCACAAGGCTACCGAGAAGGTGCTCGAAGTTCGGCTTGCCTCATATCAGGCCCAGCAGGCTCAGGCGGAGGTCCGTCTTTTAGCGATATTGAATCATGAAGGCGAGGCGCAGTGAAAGAGGGATGAACTGGCAAATCTGCTAAACCGCCCGCCTACTTGAAGAATTGTAGATATATATATTTTTGTTTCCTTTGTACATACTCCTGAATAAGAGTATATTTTTTTGTTTCTTCCACGAATTGTATTTTGTATTCATTTTGGTTCATGAATAAAAGACATATTTCTTTTTCACGATGGTGTATCTCTTTGACTGAATGTATTCTGTGGATAGTCTATCTCAATTTCTCTGCAGGACAATGATGGCTTAGGATTCATGGTTAAGATTTGCCTCCTAAGACTTTTCAACTTTATGAGCCGTGAGGGTCTCATAAAGAATTTTCTCCCTACCGGTCGAGAGGATCCCGTAGGTGTGGTTTCTTCTTAAGAATCGTGAGGATTCCTAAGTGCATGTTTTCTCTTGAAATTCGAAAGGATCTCACAAGAGAATTTACTCCCTTACGAGTCGTGAGGACCCGCAAGTGATGGGTGAAGTTACCCTTATCCACATTTCACGGAGTTAGGGGTTGCTCTGGATGCTTCCCACAGGTTCATTGCCGTGTTCTGTGAGGACCAGGCTCCGCTCTGGAGTTTTCCAGGATACCGTAGTTTAAAGATATCGCGGTCGAGGTTAAGGACACATAGTCCATGGATTTAAGGACTCCACAGTCCGTTGTTAGTTTTAAGACATCACGGTCGAGGTTAAGGACATCATAGTCCATGAGTTTAAGGACCGCACAGTCCAATGTTAGTTTTAAGAAATCACGGTCGAGGTTAAGGACATCATAGTCCATGAGTTTAAGGACCTCACATTCCAATGTTTGCTCTGGATGCTTCCCACGGGTTCACTGCCGTATTCTGCGAGGACCAGACTCCGCTCTGGATGCTTCACACGGGTACACTGCTGTGCTCTGCGAGGACCAGGATCCGCTCTGGACGTTTTCCACGGGGTCAGAAGTGACATAATCCGCGTTCCACGTAGCCAGCAATTTTGCTCTGGATTCTTCCCACGGGTTCACTGCCGTGTTCGGCGAGGACCAGGCTCCGCTCTGGATGCTTCACACGGGTTCACTGTCATGCTCTGCAAGGACCGGGATCCGCTCTGGACGTTTTCCACGAGGTCAGAAGTGACATAATCCGCGTTCCACGTAGCCAGGAATTTTGCTCTGGATACTTCCTACGGGTTCACTGCCGTGTTCGGCGAGGACCAGGCTCCGCTCTGAATGCTTCACACGGGTTCACTGCCGTGCTCTGCGAGGACCAGGATCCGCTCTGGACGTTTTCCACGGGGTCAGAAGTGACATAATCCGCGTTCCACGTAGCCAGGAATTTTGCTCTGGATGCTTCCCACGGGTTCACTGTCGTATTCGGCGAGGACCAGGCTCCGCTCTGGATGCTTCACACGGGTTCACTGCCGTGCTCTGCGAGGACCAGGATCCGCTCTGGACGTTTTCCACGGGGTCAGAAGTGACATAATCCGCATTCCACGTAGCCAGGAATTTTGCTCTGGATGCTTCCCATGGGTTCACTGCCGTGTTCGGCGAGGACCGGGCTCCGCTCTGGATGCTTCACACGGGTTCACTGCCGTGCTCTGCGAGGACCAGGATCCGCTGTGGACGTTTTCCACGGGGTCAGAAGTGACATAATCCGCGTTCCACGTAGCCAAGAATTTTGCTCTGGATGCTTCCCACGGGTTCACTGCCGTGTTCGGCGAGGACCAGGCTCCGCTCTGGGTGTTTCACACGGGTTCACTGTCGTGCTCTGCGAGGACCAGGATCCGCTCTGGACGTTTTCCACGGGGTCAGGAGCGACATAAGCCGCGTTCCATGTAACCAGGAATTTTGCTCTTTATCCGTATTTCACGGAGTCGGGGTTTGACTCTCGGTCATCTGTGCACCGCCGAGTCATGGAACCGGGAGTTGCCGCTGTTCCGCTTTGCTTGATGTTGTGTTTGTTGTTATGAGACGAATATTGAAGTGGTCTCTAGGTTGTCTTGTGAACCGTTGAGATTTGGCTTCTTCTTCTGATGGAGTCTGGGGAGGGAAGGTGTGATTCCTTATTTATTTGTGCCCCTGGATTGTATACAGGGGTTGATGTGATATCACCTATAGGGCATAAATTTCATTTTTCTTTATTTCTTTCCGCGACGCTCTATCATTTCAGCTTTTATATCGCGAAGGTCGCGATTGCCCAATCATTTCGGCTATTTTTCGCGGCGCCCAATCATTTCGGCTATTTATTTTATTTTTACTCGCCGCTTTTTATTGCGAGTTGCCCAATCATTTCGGCTATTTTGAATGCATATATTTTTTTACTTGCTGATTTTGTTTGTAAGTTGCCCCATCATTTCGGCTATTTCGTATGCATGTGTGGCTTATCAGCTTCTTGCTGCAAGCTTGGAATTAGGCACCGGTTTTGGCATCAGCACCACTACAACTGGGATATGGCCAGGAGCGAATCATCATTTGCCTTCGTCGATGTCGGGAAAAGGTGGCTTAGTAGACAGGGTTAGGATCGATCCCATCGACTAAGGCTTTTGACTTCATGAGCCGTAAGGGTCTCATAAAGGTGTTCCTCCCTACGAGTCGTAAGGATCTCGTAGATACTTTTTCTACTTAGGAATCGTGAGAATTCCTAAGTGCATGTTCTCCTATAAGTCGTAAGGATCTTACAAGAGGGTTTTCTCCTTGTAAGTCGAGAGGACTTACAAAGGTTGTTCACCATGTAGACATATCCCTAGTCACGGATGGGACTTCGTTAGGGAAATGTTTATTCGCGCCCGTGGATTGTATACAAGGGTCAGCATTGAGCTGCTTGTAGGGCAGTATTGGAGGTTGTGGGGGCTTCTTAAGAACAGGTTTAGGTCCTTGTAGCTTAAGACTTTCAAATCTTATGAGCCGTGAGGGTCCCATAAGAGGGTTCTCCTTATGAGTCGTGAGGATCTCGCAAGTGTGTTTCTCCTTAGGAATCGTGGGGATCCCTAAGTGTGTTGCTCCCTTGTGAGTCGTAAGGATCTCACGCAGGTGGTTTCTCCTTACAAAGTCGAGAGGACCTTGTAAGTGTCTTTTAACGAGATTGCGCCCTTTCGGGTTTTCACAAAACTCGCCGGTAGCCTTGCTGTTTTTACTCACGGAGCCCTTTCGGCTTTTCATCCGTGCCCATTTTGCTTATGGACATACCGTTTTTCTTTTTCTTTTTCTTTTTCTTTTATTCTAACGAGGTTGCGCCCTTTCGGGTTTTCATAAGACTCGCCGGTAGCCCTGCTGTTTTTACTCACGGAGCCCTTTCGGGTTTTCATCCGTGCCCATTTTGCTTATGGACATACCGTTTTCTTTTTTTCTTTTTTTTTATTCTTCTTCTTTTTATCAGCTTTGGGATGCTGCAATCCACCGTAGTTTATCGATATCTCGGTCAACGGCTAGTTTTAGGACGTAGTGGTCCGTTGTTGGTTTAAGGATGTTTCGGTCCGCTGTTAATTTAAGGACGTTTCGGTCCGTTGTAAAGGAAGCCGGTTACTACGTACAGAGTTTAGGTTTAGGAAGATAGTGAGCGAACATAGTCGTCATCATCTATCGTTGACCTAGGCCATGACTCGTCAGGAGTAGTACCTTTTTAGGAAGCGACCATTTATTGGCCTAAAGGGCCTTTTACCATGCATGTCCATGAGTAGATAGGCTCCACCCTGGTAGACCTTGTCTATGATATATGGGCCTTCATAGTTCGGCTCGAATTTCCCCCGCTTGGCACGATTGGGGATCATAGGTCTTTTGACCACTAGCACGAGTTCGGCTTGGCGGAATGTTCTCGGCCTAGCCAATCTTTCGTATGAGCGCGTCATCTTTGCTTTGTAACCTTCTAGATTTTGTTGCGCTATGAGGCGGGTTTCATCAAGGGCGTCGAGCTCCACAAGCCAAAGGTGAGCATTCTCTTCGTCCGTTAGCTCGTAATGAACTGCCACTCGTAGAGAGGGTAGCTCTATCTCGAGGGGGAGTACCGCCTCTGTACTGAATACCAATGCGTACGGCGTTGTGTTCGTGGCCGTCTTGAACGTGGTTCGATACGCCCAGATAGCTTCATACAGTCTCTCATGCCAGTCCTTTTTATTTCGTGATACCGTCTTTTTCACGATCATTGTCAAGGTCTTGTTGAAAGCCTCAGCTAGACCGTTAGCTCGGGGATTATAGACTGATGAGTATCTCCAGTCTATGTTGTGTTGTTGTGCAAAGCGGCTGATCTTGTGGCTTCTGTAGGCTGGCCCGTTATCGGAGATGATCCGACTCGGAGTTCCAAACCGATAAATGACGTGTGTCTTGCAGAAGTGGAGGATATTCTCCGTCTTCACTTCTCTTAGCGGTACTGCTTCTGCCCACTTGGAGAAGTAATCAGTTGTCGCCAAAATGAATCGATGTCCTCTGGACGATGCTAGTTCGATGGGGCCGATTATGTCAGTTCCCCACATTTCGAACGGCCAGCTAGCCACCGTTGGATGTAGTAGATTTGGATGCTGATGGATAAAGTCTCCATGGATATGGCACGAGTGGCATTGCTTTGCATACTCGAGGCAGTCCTGAATCATCGTGGGCCAATAATAACCCATCCGTTTGATTTTCAGTTTCATCTTCGGCCCAGCTTGGTGAGAACCGCAGAGTCCGTCGTGGGTTTCCTGAACGACTCACTTCGCATCTTCATGTCCCAGGCATCTTAGCCATAGAGAATCAAATGATCTCTTGTACAGAGTATCATTGACAAAGGCAAAAGATAGGGCTCGCTTCATGAGCTGATGTTTTGAGGACGTGTTAGGTCCACGTTACCTCTCCGGTACTTTCGGGGTTGCGGAAACGGTAAAACAAAAATTTTTCTGGACTTTGTAACATGGACCGTAAAAGCCGGATCTTTGCTAAACTAAACTAGCATACTTGCAAAGAAGAGTTAACTACTCGGCAAAGTGGTTATACCTCAACTTGAACTCCTTCACTTCTTGTTGTTGTTCTTCTTTGATGTTCTTCTCTTCTTGTTGTTCTTCTCATTGCTTGCTCAATGGTTGATCCGGACTTCGGTCACCTCCGCGGCCTCCTTGAGTCGAAGACGATCCACCCGAGAGATGTACACCGAGCTCCACCTCAAGCCGAGGTAACTAGGGCAAGGAGATTGCTAATCTAGAAGCCCTAGGTTGTGTAGAGAAGATGTATGGATGTGTTTGTCAAGTAGAATCCTTTTTCTCTCAACACATGAGATCAAAGGAGAAATCAAGAGGAGGAAGAAGAAGGAGAGTTTCTAGCAACCATGGAGCTTCTCATTTCATGAGAGAGAATGAGAACAATATTATGAACAAAAGAAAAACAACCATGGTTGCAAATAATGCACAAACATTATCATTACTAATCCCATCAAGATAAAGGTGATGGCTACAAATGACATGACCATTATCATAACTAAAGAAAAAGAAAACCAAAGAATACTTTAGATCTTCTAAGAAGATCCAAGTCAACTTTGGTCAAATGGTCAACAAAGTCAAGATGGTCAATGTAATTAGCCATAACAAAATTATCAATGAAAGGATTAGTAAATAATGTCCCCGGCTCATAATGGTTTTGACCAAACGAACTGTCGAAACCCTAATGAGTCCGCCTCAAAATGGTTTTGACCGAATCAACTGTCAAAACCCTAATGAGCCTGCCACATAGCGGTTTTGGCCGAACTAACTGCCAAAACCCTAATGAGGCACCTCCTCCTTCATCGCTCCAGAAAACTGTGCATACACACCTGCATCCGTATTCCGTAGAATGCGGATGCACAGAAGACAAAACAAATCCATCCATGCAATACTAGGATCCGGCTTAAACCAAAGCCCACTAGTATTGCCTGCCCGAACACCACACGCACACAAGTGTACGTAAGTGATCGCAGCCCTGCCGTAAAACCATACGGCCTCTACACGTTTCGCTCAGTGCAGGGAAACTCTCTGTGTGGGACTCTAAAGACTCGACACTACGCTGGCAGTGGGATTAACCACAGACCGCAAGCGGCACTAGCTGTACGTAACGGTCCCCAGGTAGATGTCGATAAGAAGGCCGATGAGGTAAACCCATCCGAACTCCTACTGAGTCTGTGTGTGACAATCTCCGTACAGTCCGGTCTGTTCGTCTGATACATCGCATGGCGGGCCTAGGGGGGCGGTAAACGTCAGTCCCCTAATAGCGGTACAAGTCGTGTCGGAGTGAAGCCCAATACACCCTGAGATAACACTGGAAACCTACCAGTATATCTCGCTTGCCCTGGCCAGGGACTACTCGTGTAATGGCTCTCCTAGACACAGCACGATGTCAACCCCCAATACCGGGAGAGACGAATCATGTCTAACCGTCACTGCCTCCAAGTGCTTCGGGACTGCTCCCAACTACTACCTGTTTGCACGACTCAGTAGAGCCGTGGTAAGGTAGTAATCAAAGAACAGTGGGAACACACTCGAGGCGAAGTGACAGTGTCAAGTCAGCGGACTAAGCTGTACTCATGTCACCTGGGAACTGATAACTGACGATATGTATAATACCAACCATCAGTTCCCGACGAGTCCTGTCCAGTGTACTCATAACCCAACGAGCACCCGCATACTATCTCAAGTACGACGTACCGACGGCTGTGGGACAGACCGTCTCCCGTGCTGGGATGAGAAGCGCATACGCTAGTCTACTCCGGAGTATCGATGCCCTATCTCGATACTCCCACGACTAGGGACGTGTATAAGGATGTGCTTGTAGATTACCCAGCCCCCACGAGTGTGATCGCCATCACAACGCCGGTAATCAAGCAAAGATCCTAAGGGCTCTACTAATGCGTATAGGTGATATAATAAATAAACACACATGTACACATTAAAGAAGAGACAAACCAAGTAGCATACTACTATATTGAGCAAGATTGTCTGTACAACTGTGAATATCCGAAGCTTCCATCAAGTAATATACATACTAGTATGATACAGTAATGGCCTCTAGGGCATATACACTAACAATCTCCCACTTGCACTAAGGCCATGTACTGGCGTATCGAAGACCTATCATCTCGATCAGCCGCTCGAACTGAGTCTGGGGTAAAGCCTTCGTGAATGGGTCCGCAGTGTTGTCCTTTGTGTCCACTCTCCGCACCTCGATCTCCTGTCGATCAATGATCTCCCTGATCAGGTGATACCGCCTTAAGATGTGCCTGGATTTCTGATGGGACCTTGGTTCCTTCGCTAAAGCTATAGCCCCATTGTTATCGCAATACACAGGTATTGGGTCAACAATGGACGGAACCACCTGAAGTTCACTAATGAACTTCTTTATCCAGACCGCCTCTTTTGCGGCATCGCTTGCAGCAATGTATTCAGCCTCCATCGTCGAGTCTGCGACGGTATCCTTCTTGGAACTCCTCCAACATACCGCCCCTCCGTTGAGGGTAAACACAAAACCCGAGACGGACTTGCTGTCATCTTTGTCACTCTGGAAGCTTGAATCGGTGAAGGACTCGACCCTGAGGTCTCCATTACCGTAAACCAGGAACATCTCCTTAGTCCTTCTCAGGTACTTGAGAATGTTCTTCACTGCTGTCCAGTGGTCCTCCCCTGGGTCTGACTGATACCGGCTTACCGCGCTCAGCGCGTAAGCTACATCTGGTCTTGTACATAGCATCGCATACATTATAGATCCTACCGCCGAAGCGTAGGGTATAGTGCTCATGCGAACCCTCTCCTCGTCAGTCTTAGGAGACATCTTCTTGGAGAGGGTAATTCCGTGCAATGCGGGTATGTTACCGCGCTTGGAATCCTCCATACTAAATCTCTTTAGTACGGTCTCTATGTACCTGGACTGCGAAAGTCCCAGTAGTCTCTTGGATCTATCTCTATAGATCTTGATCCCCAGAATGTACGAGGCATCACCCAGGTCCTTCATGGAGAACCTTTGTGACAAAAATAGCTTGACCGATTGTAGCATAGGAATATCATTTCCTATCAAAAGAATGTCGTCCACGTACAAGACTAGGAATACGACAGTTCGTCCTACAATCTTCTTATAGACACAGGGTTCATCTTCGTTCTTGATGAAATCAAATTCCTTGATTGCCTCATCAAAACAGATGTTCCAGCTCCGCGATGCCTGCTTTAATCCATAAATGGATTTAAGCAACTTGCACACCTTCCCGCTGCTCCCACTGTCTACGAAACCTTCTGGCTGATCCATGTAAACGCACTCTTCCAAACAACCGTTTAGGAAAGCCGTTTTAACATCCATCTGCCAGATTTCATAGTCATGGAAGGCAGCAATGGCAAGTAAGATCCGAATGGATTTGAGCATAGCCACCGGAGAGAAAGTTTCGTCATAGTCCAAACCAGGTCTTTGACGAAAACCTTTTGCAACGAGTCTAGCTTTATAGGTTTTCACCTGCCCATCTACACCAAGTTTCCTTTTGTAGATCCATTTGCATCCAACGGGTTTTACCCCAGGTGGAGCAATATCCAAGGTCCACACTTTATTGGCGTACATGGACTCCATTTCGGATTGCATTGCTTCCTGCCACTTATCAGAGTCCCTACTGATAATGGCCTGCCTGAAACTGGTAGGGTCATCTTCTTCCAAGATGCAATCCTCTCGATCCCCGTCGATGAGAAAACCGTAGTATCTCTCGGGCGGATGAGAAATCCTACCAGATCTGCGGAGTGGCTGAGGTTCGTCTGGGGTTATTGAATCCTGAGGTTCTGTCAAATTTTCAGTTTCAGTTTGTGGTCGCTGAATTTCTTCCAATTCTACCGTGCTCCCACTAATTTCTTTTGCAAGAAACTCCGTTTCTAAGAAAACGGCATGCTGAGCAACAAACACCTTCTGTTCCTCGGTGTGGTAGAATAGATATCCATAACCATTCTTTGGATATCCCACAAACTTACATAAAACTGACCGTGCCTCTAGTTTATCCGGTTTATGTGTTTTAACATAAGCCGGACAACCCCATATCTTAGATCTTTTAAGATATGGCCTCTTTCCATTCCATATCTCGAACGGAGTCTTAGGCACTGATTTAGACGGAACATCATTCAATAGGTATGCTGCTGTCAATAGCGCATGTCCCCAAAATGAAAGAGATAACTCGGCATTACTCATCATGGAGCGAACCATATCCAGTAGGGTACGATTCCTCCGCTCCGAAACACCGTTGTGCTGTGGTGTATAAGGAGGAGTAAGCTGAGAGAGAATACCATTCTCTTTTAAGTAATCTAGGAATTCCGTGCTTAAGTACTCCCCTCCCCTGTCAGACCGGAGGATCTTGATACTTTTGCCTGTCTGGTTCTCTACTTCGTTTCTGAATTCCTTGAATTTCTCAAAAGCTTCAGATTTGTGTTTCATCAGATACACATATCCGAACCTAGAGAGATCGTCAGTGAATGTGATGAAGTATGAGAACCCACCCCTTGCATGTATAGACATTGGACCGCATACATCACTATGTACGAGTCCCAAGAGCTCGGTTGCTCTTTCTCCATGTCCGGTGAACGGAGATTTGGTCATCTTCCCTTTGAGACAAGACTGACAAGTTCCATAAGATGAAAACTCGAACGCATTCAAGAGTCCATCTTTATGCAACTTACTCAGTCTTTTCTCTCCGATATGACCAAGTCTACAATGCCACAAGTAGGATTCATTCGTATCTGAATTCTTCCTCTTGCGTGTGTTTTGTATATTGAGAACTGTATTCTGATTTAGAATGTAGATACCATTACACAGTGTACCCTCTGCAGCCAGTACCTTATGAAGGTAAATGTTCATGATATTCTTTTCAAGAACAAAGTTATATCCATCTTTATCGAGTAAAGAAACTGATATGATGTTGCAAACCATGGAGGGTACATAGTAGCAATCGTTCAAAATCATAGTCTTGCCATTTGGCAATACTAGGTGATATTCACCGACGGCTGCCGCATTAACTTGTGCTCCGTTCGCTACTCTGAGCGACATATCACCCGGTGCAACTTTCCTACTTTTTCTCAGTCCTTGCAATAAATTACAGATATGAGATCCTGATCCGGTATCAAGTACCCAGGAGGTAGGGCTGACCGTAAAACAGTTCTCAATTACAAGAACACCTGAAGTAGATGCAAAACCAGGCTTCTTCTTCAACTGGGTATTCTGGAAATCCATACGATCCCCTTTCCCATTCTCACACTCATGACTGTTGTCACAAGTTAGAGATGAACCAACTTTCCCCAGTCCCGAATAAGAATTCGGATCGGTCAAGCGATACATTTTATTATCTTGATTAGGGCGTGAAAAGGTTGCTGCCTGGAGAGAGAGAAAAGAAACACTCAGTGTATGCTCTTGCAAGATTAGATTGGTTTATTAATTTATCTAACCAGGATGTCTCCCACTGTTTCCTCAAATTCTTCTTAAAACCTTTAAAAGAAGAACTAGCCGGGTTTTAATTCACGTCACAATACTTGCTTAACCTTTCAGCCAGGCTAGTGTCGGTACTTCGAGGGAGGTTTTCCAACGCTTTCGTGAAGTTCCTTAATTAAAGAACCTCTTTTCCCTGGGGACGTAACCCCGCTAACACCTTTCTAGACACCTACTAGGTTTATAGCATTGATCGTTAAGTGAAATAATCTCCCGAGAGTAAACCAACTCATCAGTGGGATCGGGATCCAACTGTCATTGTGTGATAACCTAGATGGAATCCACTCTAGTCACCACACTCCAGAAGGTATGCTAAATCTGCAAGTTTCAGTTCTTTTGAAACTCCCGATGTGGTTTTTGCCCCTAACTGTTCATGACCTTGACTAGGTAAACAAGCCACAAACTGTTAGACAAGTTCTACCCGTCATAATCCTGATTGCATTAGACCCACCCGTACGTGCCCTTGACTAGGTCAACAAGGCCGCACGACTGTCCTAACCAATCACATTTGCAATCCACAGAAAAATATTATTTAGCTACCGTTCACTACGCCTTGACTAGGTCAACAAACGCAGCACGAATACTAACTAACATTAATCTGAAATGACGGAGGGCTACGGCTGGGTTTTTGGCGAAAAACCCGTTAACGTAATGAACTTGATATCGTTGAAGGAACATGATTGCACCCTTTTTGAAAATATAGTGGCGAAAACTTTTGCTAAAGAGGTCACTCCCTGTGAAGGGATCTCGGCTCTTTCCTCGTCGAATGAGGTGCAGGATATTCCAAATTGAATACCTCGATGCAAAGCAAGAATAATCGACTATAGTGAAGTTATTACCCTGACGCAAACTTATGTCCAAGGGGTCACTCCCGGTGAAGGGATCTCGGCCCTTGCCTCGTCGACTGAGGTGCTGGGCATTCATAACCGAACACCGCGATGCAAAACAAAAATGAACGTCCTTGCAATAACAGCTTTTTGAAAAATTGTTCCAACAACCTCTTTTAGGTTTATTTTCTTGCATTAGTTCTTTTAATGCGTCCCATCATTTAAATCCTACCATTGCAGAAAACAACCAAAATATGACGTATGCTTATGCCATTCGCATTCGCCACGGGGCCCCGTCATCACTCGTTAGGTTACTTAACTAACGACAGAGCGGGGGCTGGGCTAGCGCGGCTGTAAAACATAAGCAACGCCTAAATAGTTATTATATATATAACAGCAATGATAGCCAATCCAGATCACAGATGAACACTTTGGATATACTAGGAACCCGCGATTCGTTCGAGCCTGCAACGAAAAACGGATTACACGGTCGCGATGAATAGCCAAAACCCCACCCAAGACCCCTACGGGTGCGGCAAACTACCCGCCAAGTATCCGAAGCGAAGCAACCTCCCTCAATGCCATGAGTAGGCCACTCAGCACTTCGAGATACCCGGTAGTTTGTGCACCCCCTCCATGGGTCTATCCTAGGAGCAAAAACAGTAAAAAGAATTATACAATGACGGCTACAACCCCGACCCGGTTGTGCGGCCAAACAAATAATATTACATCAATTTACAAATTTATTACATGAATGAAAGAAAAGAAACTCTCATCTCACATCCACCCCGGCTATTCATCCGCGACAATCCAACGAGTTCATATACATAAACCATCAACAACAATCACAGATCACAGATATGTATAACCCCGACTAATCGTCATATAGCGATTAGCCGACGTTCAATACATAAGAACATCACTGATATAACCTTTATAGTCAAAGTATATTGAAGTTCGGAAAAATACGGAATTATAGGCCCCCAAAAATAAATTTCTATTCTGGAAAATCTGGGCACATATAATATATCTGAAAAATCCTAAAACCACGTCAGAAACAAACTGCACCAAAAACGACACAGTAACTCACCAAGTTGGCCGCGGTTCCGCGGCAATAGCTTGCTATTGCCGCGGAAACGCGGCGATTTGGTCGATTCGCTGTCTCGTGTTTGGTGGCTTTCTTCTAAAAACCCTGAGATGAATTTTGGAGTATAACAAATTTTGTTTTGACCAGAAAATATTTTAACAGAAACTCAGGTTTTTATAACTTGGTTTTTTTCGATTTTTCCGTTTCGAACTTCGATACACTTTACTACCAAGCTAGTTTATGTTTAGTTAGGCTCTGATACCACTGTTAGGTCTACGTTACCTCTCCCGGTACTTTCGGGGTTGCGGAAACGGTAAAACAAAAATTTTTCTGGACTTTGTAACATGGACCGTAAAAGCCGGATCTTTGCTAAACTAAACTAGCATACTTGCAAAGAAGAGTTAACTACTCGGCAAAGTGGTTATACCTCAACTTGAACTCCTTCACTTCTTGTTGTTGTTCTTCTTTGATGTTCTTCTCTTCTTGTTGTTCTTCTCATTGCTTGCTCAATGGTTGATCCGGACTTCGGTCACCTCGGCGGCCTCCTTGAGTCGAAGACGATCCACCCGAGAGATGTACACCGAGCTCCACCTCAAGCCGAGGTAACTAGGGCAAGGAGATTGCTAATCTAGAAGCCCTAGGTTGTGTAGAGAAGATGTATGGATGTGTTTGTCAAGTAGAATCCTTTTTCTCTCAACACATGAGATCAAAGGAGAAATCAAGAGGAGGAAGAAGAAGGAGAGTTTCTAGCAACCATGGAGCTTCTCATTTCATGAGAGAGAATGAGAACAATATTATGAACAAAAGAAAAACAACCATGGTTGCAAATAATGCACAAACATTATCATTACTAATCCCATCAAGATAAAGGTGATGGCTACAAATGACATGACCATTATCATAACTAAAGAAAAAGAAAACCAAAGAATACTTTAGATCTTCTAAGAAGATCCAAGTCAACTTTGGTCAAATGGTCAACAAAGTCAAGATGGTCAATGTAATTAGCCATAACAAAATTATCAATGAAAGGATTAGTAAATAATGTCCCCGGCTCATAATGGTTTTGACCAAACGAACTGTCGAAACCCTAATGAGTCCGCCTCAAAATGGTTTTGACCGAATCAACTGTCAAAACCCTAATGAGCCTGCCACATAGCGGTTTTGGCCGAACTAACTGCCAAAACCCTAATGAGGCACCTCCTCCTTCATCGCTCCAGAAAACTGTGCATACACACCTGCATCCGTATTCCGTAGAATGCGGATGCACAGAAGACAAAACAAATCCATCCATGCAATACTAGGATCCGGCTTAAACCAAAGCCCACTAGTATTGCCTGCCCGAACACCACACGCACACAAGTGTACGTAAGTGATCGCAGCCCTGCCGTAAAACCATACGGCCTCTACACGTTTCGCTCAGTGCAGGGAAACTCTCTGTGTGGGACTCTAAAGACTCGACACTACGCTGGCAGTGGGATTAACCACAGACCGCAAGCGGCACTAGCTGTACGTAACGGTCCCCAGGTAGATGTCGATAAGAAGGCCGATGAGGTAAACCCATCCGAACTCCTACTGAGTCTGTGTGTGACAATCTCCGTACAGTCCGGTCTGTTCGTCTGATACATCGCATGGCGGGCCTAGGGGGGCGGTAAACGTCAGTCCCCTAATAGCGGTACAAGTCGTGTCGGAGTGAAGCCCAATACACCCTGAGATAACACTGGAAACCTACCAGTATATCTCGCTTGCCCTGGCCAGGGACTACTCGTGTAATGGCTCTCCTAGACACAGCGCGATGTCAACCCCCAATACCGGGAGAGACGAATCCTGTCTAACCGTCACTGCCTCCAAGTGCTTCGGGACTGCTCCCAACTACTACCTGTTTGCACGACTCAGTAGAGCCGTGGTAGGGTAGTAATCAAAGAACAGTGGGAACACACTCGAGGCGAAGTGACAGTGTCAAGTCAGCGGACTAAGCTGTACTCATGTCACCTGGAAACTGATAACTGACGATAGGTATAATACCAACCATCAGTTCCCGACGAGTCCTGTCCAGTGTACTCGTAACCCAACGAGCACCCGCATACTATCTCAAGTACGACGTACCGACGGCTGTGGGACAGACCGTCTCCCGTGCTGGGATGAGAAGCGCATACGCTAGTCTACTCCGGAGTATCGATGCCCTATCTCGATACTCCCACGACTAGGGACGTGTATAAGGATGTGCTTGTAGATTACCCAGCCCCCACGAGTGTGATCGCCATCACAACGCCGGTAATCAAGCAAAGATCCTAAGGGCTCTACTAATGCGTATAGGTGATATAATAAATAAACACACATGTACACATTAAAGCAGAGACAAACCAAGTAGCATACTACTATATTGAGCAAGATTGTCTGTACAACTGTGAATATCCCAAGCTTCCATCAAGTAATATACATACTAGTATGATACAGTAATGGCCTCTAGGGCATATACACTAACAGGACGCACCTTCAGGCGTTCGACGGGATTTGAAGTAGTCTATGAAGACTTCTCTCCAATCTTCAACCTTCTCTTGGTCTTTTATTTGTAAATTCATTTGCTCGATCGCTCCCTTTTTCTTGGACGGCTCCGGAGATATTTCTGCCGGTGCAAGAACCCGACGGCTTTGTACAACGATCCTCACGTCATCGAGGTTTTCGTCAGCCAGTTCTTTAGCGAGCTTGGCTAATGCATCCGCCTTGCTATTTTCCGCACGTGGTATGCTTTCCAAGGTGTAGGAAAGTATTTGGATCAGCAGTTGCTGTACCCTCTCCCCGTACTTCACCAGTTCTGGTTTGCACGTTTGATAGTCGCCGTTTACTTGATTAATGACCAGTTGGGAGTCTCCGTATATGAGGAGGTTTTCGATTCCCATGTCGATAGCGATTTCAAGACCTGCTATCAAAGCTTCATATTCGGCTTCATTGTTTGTCCTCGGCTCTGTTAAAGAGAAGGCAAAGCGCATTATTCCTCCTTGTGGAGTCACGAAGATGAGGCCTACCCCTGATTTGATTATGGGGGTGCTTTGTTTGCGCTTCTTCATAGAAGATGCTCCATCAAAGTAAAGTTCCCACCGGGTATCATTTTCGTCGATCGTGTCAAACGCATGTTCGTCTGGCAGTTCGCAATTCAAGGGAGAATCGGCATTTATCAGATGCTCAGCGAGGAAGTCGGCGATGGCCTGGCCTTTCACTTCCTTAAGAGGCTGATAGGTTATTGAGAACTCCATCAAGCGCAGGGCCCATTTAGCGAGTCGCCCCGTCAATATGGCCTTTGACATCAAATACTTGAGAGGATCCACTTTCGATATGAGATGGACTTCATGCGCCAACACATAGTGCCTGAGCTTCGTTATCGTGAAGATCAATGCTAGGCAGTGTTTTTCGATGGGAGAATAATTGCTTTTTGCCCCCAGTAGAACTCGACTCAAATAGTAGAGGGCTCTCTCCTTCCCTTGGTCGTTCTCTTGTGCCCATAATGCGCCTAAGGAACCTTCAAGGGCGGTTGTATATAGAATGAGAGGCTTTCCCTTGACTGGAGCAGCCAGCACTGGCGGGTTCTGCAGGTATTGCTTGATTTCGTCCAGCGCACTTTGGCATTTGCGGTCCCAGACGAAAGGGGTTCCTTTCTTCATCAGGTGACAGTAAGAACGGCACTTGCCGGAGAGATTGGCTATAAATCGCCGGATATACGCGAGCTTCCCTTGGAGAGACCGCAGTTGCTTGAGAGTCCTTGGCGGAGGCATTTCCATAATTGCCTTGATCTTCGACGGATCTACCTCGATGCCTCGGTGTCGGACGATGAATCCTAGGAACTTGCCTGAGGAAACTCCGAATGCGCATTTGAGAGGGTTCATCTTCAAGTTGTATTGCCGGAGGCGTTGAAACACGATCTTCAGATGCTCTAAATGCTCCTCATATGATTTGCTTTTCACCACAAGGTCGTCGATATAATATTCGACGATTTCATGTATGAGGTCATCGAAGATCTTCGTCATGGCCCTCTGATAGGTGGCACCGGCGTTCTTTAGACCGAAAGGCATCACCTTGTAGCAGAATATGCCTAAAGGGGTCCAGAAAGCGGTATGCTTCTGGTCCTCGGGATGCATTTTTATCTAATTGTATCCCAACGAGTCGTCCATGAAGGAGAAAACTTCGTGAGTGGATGTATTGTCTATCATCAGCTCGGTGGCCGGTACTTGGAAGTCGTCTTTCGGGCAGCTTTATTGAGATCCCGAAAGTCCACACATATGCGCACTGTCCCATTTTTCTTCATTACCGGGACGATGTTGGCGATCCAGTCAGGATACCGATCCTCTTGGATGAAGCCAGAGTCGATCATCTTGTTGACCTCGGCGTTGATTCTCATCTCAAGCTCGAGCCGTATTCTTCTCGGCTCTTGTTTGATTGGTTTGACGTCCGGGGATATGGCCAGTTTGTGAACCGCAATCTCTGGGTCTAGTCTTGGCATCTCGGAATAATTCCATGCGAAGCAGTCTTTATGCTGCATGAGCACGTCCTTTAGTGTAGCCACCCTTTCTTCAGACAGCAATTCGCTGACGAACGTCGGCCGTGGATCACTTGTCGTCCCCAAATCAATTTTCTTGAGATCATCTGCAGTGGTATGTATTCCATCTTCCAGCTCTTTCGGCACCGGTGGAAATTCCGAGATCACCTCGTCATTATTGTTTTCGAAGAACCAGGGGGGGTCATCCATATCCTCGGGCTCTTCTTTTTCTGACAGCGTAATCACGTGACAGGTACGAGCTCGCTTCCAAGACTGATGTGGATCCGATTCTACCCTCGTGGATTTGGGTTCATGCTTCTGCGGCGGGGTTACCCTCCAGCTGTTGGATAAAGCGAACATGCCTTGCTGATACTGATCTTCGACCCAGTTTTTGAAGGTGACGCAGTCTTCAATAGGATGCCCTATTGCCCTATGATAGGAGCAATAGTCTGGGTGAGAGATCTCGTTGACTTGCTCGGGGTGCTTGGACTCCGGAAGTGTAATCATTTGATGTCTTATGGCAAGATCAAGTATTTTCTTTGTCTTATCTTGGGCAAAAGAGTAT
Organism: Agapanthus africanus; assembly: GCA_030015575.1. Classification (NCBI taxonomy): domain Eukaryota; kingdom Viridiplantae; phylum Streptophyta; class Magnoliopsida; order Asparagales; family Amaryllidaceae; genus Agapanthus; species Agapanthus africanus. Next base: position 43,607,329 of record CM057338.1, read on the forward strand.
GCTCGACCCATCTTCTTTATAAGAGATGAATCTTGGTTGCTCGGTTCTTGATCGCGTGGCTTCTTGGTCCCGCTCTGCCACTGTCGAACGCCTTTCCCATTCTTTGATTTGCTTCTGCATCTGCGTCTGGCCTTTCGTACAACGGATTGACAGGGAGGAGCATTTTCATCTTTCGCAGCCTGTTGAAGAAGGCGTTGCGTCCTTGCTTTCTCGTAGATGGCCATTTCGCGATTGTGGTTGTTTCGAACCTTTTGACCTGCTTCCCTTATAAGCTTGTCCATTTGTTCTTCGAACGACGATCTGGGCATTTTCACGGCGGGATCTCTTTCTGGTTCAGGGTTAGCATCTTCCCACAGAGCATCACCTTCTTTATCAAAGTCATGTATGACGTAGCAGTCGCGGAGTAGCTCCCGTTTCTTAGATTGAACATACCACAAGCCCGGTCGTTTCCATTTTCCCGTTGGGCAATATCCGCTGAGTTCCAGGGACGTTCCAGATCCTGTTATAGAACCGTGCTTGTCGCACAGTTTGCTTAAGGGGTACACCTTGGTGTCTCAAGAGTCTCCTTAGCCCGTCTGTGTAATATCTGGGCAAACGGATAGGCTGGAGCCTGTCGAGTATGGAATCCGCGCCGTACCATATTTCCCTTTCTACTTTAGTTTCCCCGGATCGGTAGAATAGGATCGCCTTTTCACCTTCTCGCCTGGGAGGGACATAGAACGTCTGCAGCTTTTCCACATTGTAAGTATTAAGCGCGTCTAGCTCTTTATGATACTTGGGCGGAACCATGGCAACTTGCAAATTTTGCTCTTCATCAGCGAAGGTTTGTATTGAAGGCCGAGCAGAGAATATAGCATGGACCTCATCTTCCGAATCACTGCCAAAGATCAACATAGGAGCGGACGGTCCTGGTTTGTTGTAATGGGACGTCCCTGAATAAACTATCTCTTCCTCTTCCTCGGTATCACTCCCGAAGACCGGAATGGTGGTGATAGCTTTGTTCTCTGGTTTATGACATCTCTCTGTGTCTTCAAAGTCTGGTAAGAAGTATTTTGCATCTTCGTACTTTCGGACTTCATTCACGGAGAATGGGTTCAACTCCCCCGTCACAGTGTACTCAAGACCATCCTTGAAATATTTCATACACTGATGTTGTGTAGAAGGGATAATGTTGTACTCGTGTAACCAGGGCCTGCCGAGCAAAGCATTGTAGCATGTCTTGGCATCGATGACGTGAAATTTAATATCTGTGACGAGTAGTCCGAAGCGCAGCGTCAGTATCACAGACCCGAGGGTCCGTAATGACTGGGAATCGAAGCCGGAGATGGTGATTTTATCACGAGCGAGGTGCGGAACACTCATGCAGATTTCCTTTAACACTCGCACGTTGAGGAGATTGACGGAAGACAATGGACCTTCTTCGATCAACCAGGACCTGACAATCTTTCTGCGACTACGTTGGCTCAATCTGCAACCATTGTCAATCGGGATTTTGCATATCTTGATATCGTGACAATATCCAGAGACATATAGGGGACGGTTGTGCTCGCACGTCCTAAGGAGGAGATCTTCATCGCTGAAGGTAATATCGGCTGTGTGAACTTCTTCCAGTTCGTCCTTCATCTTTTCTTTGGCGAGAAAAGCTTGGAATTGCTCTGGCTCTTGTAGTGCCTTGATCAACGAATCTCTTGCTTCTTTTGATAGTAAAAGGGCGTCGAGAATGCTGAGCTGCGAGGGTAACTTCCTCAAGTGCGCCAGAATGTTGTAGTCCACCTTACTTTTCTTTGGCTGGTCCTTGGCGGTCAGCTCTTTTATGACGTGGTCATCTAAGGCGATATCCTCAGAGACCTTTTCTTTTCCCTTGTCTTTTCTGTTTGTGGGTCCGAGATTCTTTTCTGGAAGTGTACGATTGCGCAGCTGGATATTTTCACAAATCTTCGACTCTTCCTCTTTCCCCGAGGTGGATTCTTTAAAAAGAGGGTCAAGAGTCATTTCCTCGTCAGAGTCACTTCCGAAGGTGAGCACTTGCGATCCCCCGGCGTTGACCGTGCGATAGTTACCGGTAGCTCTTTTATGATCCTATGTCGTACTTCTTCGCTCCCGACGAGTTTTGCGGTTTATCCGCTTAAAATGTTGCCGGTGAGCAACATATCCCTGCCACCATCTTTTAAAAGCGTCGCATTCTTCGGTAGGGTGCGAAATCTTTTGATGGTATGAGCAGTAGCTAAGATGCATCTCTGCTTCACCGACAATGTTTCCTTCGGAGGGTGGTAGCTTCATTCCCATCGGTATGGATTTAGCAAACCTTTTTCTCGTCTTGAACTTGTTTTTATTCGTGACGGATGTCCCTTGATTCGGCGGAAATGTCTTGACTCTTTCGTCCAGTTGCCGACGCTTGGCCTTTTCAAATATGGCCATCTCACGCTCCCGATCGGCTTTACTTTTCAAATGAATTTCAATCAGGAAGGCGTTGATCATTTCGTCTGACGGCCATAGAAGTTCCGGCTCAGGACCTTCCCCCAGTCTCTTGGTGCAAGGAGCCTTTTCATCGTCTATCAATGAGTGAGAGATCACATGACAACTTGCTACGTAATCCTCAGATCCATCTGATGAGTCTTCTCCATCATCTCCGTCTTCAAGGACGTGGCCGAGGAATTCTTGGAGCGTGATCGGAGTCCGCACCTTCTGGTTGTTCTCTTCCAGCGCGTCGATCTGTTTCTGGAGGTCCGTGTGCTTGTCATCAGGCTTCACGGGCTTCTTGGATTTCTTTTTCTTCTTCGGAGATTTCGACGGCTGGGTGTGCGAGCCTTAGCTATCACCACCAATCTTTGGAGCTGGGAGCGGCTTCATCATCCCTTCGATGATCTGGGGTTCTAACGGATTCTTCCACTTGATCGCCGGGCATGTCTGGAGATCATTCAGCATCCTTTTGATTTTGGCCGAAAGAGCCACTTCCCATGGAGCTTCTTCAACAAAAGAGCACGTTGCCCCCGGTGTATCCGTCTTTTTAGGAGTGTGTGGTTGTAGTGGGTTTACTTTCCACTTCTCAGACAGCGCAAACTTGCCTTGTATGTACTGATCCTCGATCCATCCCTTAAAGACGAAGCAATCTTCGATTGGATGGCTTACCGTTTGGTGGTAAGGGCAATAATTGGGATTATTCACTTCACCGGGTTGCGATGGTCACCTTGGATTCGGCAAATTGATAAGCCTGTTGCGCATCGCTAGCTCGAATAGTCTCTTCGTTTTGTCCCGTGGGAACGAGTAAGGATACTTCATCTTCTCATTATAATAGCGTCGTCTCTCTTCCAGCTAATCCGCTAGCTTTGGGGCACTGGGCTGCTGTTGGGTGTTCGCAACGAAGATCGCCTTCCCTTTACCCTTTTCGTTCCGCGGTTCCGGCTTCGGGGGAGATGGTCTATGACCCATTTGGTCCATCTGGGCCAGCTTGTCAATTAGAACCTGGAACGTGGTCGGTTTGAAGAACATCATGAACTGTGAAATAGTTGCATGAGGGTCTAGGGTGCCTACGAACATGCCCACCGCTGGTGCTTCTTCGATGCGCTGTTCGCACTTCGACCACAGGTTCCGCCATCGGATTGCATACTGAACCTACGTCTCGCCCGACTTCATCCTGGCATTGATCAATGCCGTTATTGGGGTGCGTTCACTAGCACTTGCGAATCGTTGGTTGAACAACAACTCTATTTTCGCGAAAGTTTTGACGGAGTCATTTGGGAGTTAGGAGTACCACTCAAATGCCGTCTCCGATAAGCTGCCGACGAATTGGCGGAGCAAGAGCTTATCATCGCCACCAGTATTGCCACAGAGGGCCCTGAACTGAGCAACATGTTGATGGGGATTGCCTGTCCCCTTGTACACATGGAATTTCGGAATCGTGTAGCCCGGCGGGTACTTTATCTGATCATACCAACCTGGATACGGTCGCCCAGTTCTAACAACTTGGCCGGCCGCTTTATTTGCCTGGTGAACTCTTATTTGCTGAGCAATATAGTCATCCAATGCAGCTTTGGAGATGGTCTCTGCTTTGGAGAGGGGTCGCGGCAGTGGTAAGTCGATCGAAGACCGACTTCTTCGGAGCTTCTTGCGATGTCATTGGGGCGTTGAAGCTCATTGGTGGGAGTATGGTCCTAAAAAATAGTCCAGTGGTGGCTTGAGCCACCTGCTTCACTGGCATTTTGAAAAGGGAGGCCGCTTGGGGCCCATAAGTCACTCCTCCAGCAATGACGAAGCGAGAGTTACAGCTGCAGGCGGTGCAGTTCGAAGCCATCGATCTTCTGTTTTCTGCACGGAGCAAGACACCAAATCTTAGTACCTTGAATCCACAGGCAACCACAGCAAACCGCGATTTGCTCGCGAACACGACACACGAAGTGTGGAGTGGAAAGAGGAAAAGGTCCAACTGGGCTTGCCAGAATCTGTTCCCCTCCGAAAGACGGCGAAGGCACTGACGTCTTGCCTGAGATTCAGGGCAGATGCTATTTTGTGCTATCCGTCCACCTTTCCGAAGATGCCAAGTTGATTTATGACACCATGTATCGAAGGTTTAGACGGATGCGGCCGATGTAGTAAACTTCATCAGATTCCCCCTCGCTTGAGGGGTTTTTGATTGTGGGGACGCTCTTCCCTGCAGGCGCAAGCCCCTGCAGTTAATTACGCTACCGCATCGCGGTAACAACTTTCTCCTTCCAGCTGGTCACTTCGAGTCGTGGGTGTTTGTTTTGTTTTTGTTTGCCCATGGATTGTATACGGAGACTATTTATTTCGTCGCCCATAGGACATGGATTAATCCAAATCCGTATTTTCTTAGATTTGGGTTTGGGATTTTGGTTTAAGGATACGTTAGCCATATTTGAGACTAAGATCAACTTAAACGTTTGTTAAGGATACGTTAGTCTAATTTGAGACTAAGATCAACTTAACAGGATCGTTTAGATCCAACAAAAGAGCAATTGGCTCTATTGTTTAGTTTAATGACATTGCGGTCGATTGCCAGTTTAGGGACATGGTGGTCCATTGAATGTATGGCCATCGGGACCCATCACCTCTCTGACGACGTTGAAGGATTACAACGACAGATGTCAGAGGAGTTCAGAGATGTACCCTTGAGCCAGAGTTGATTGGGGGATCTATAGTCCAATTTGGGACTAAAGTCTGTTTGAAAGTTTAAGGATACGTTAGCCATATTTGAGGCTAAGATCAACTTAAACGGGATCGTTTAGATCCGACAAAAGAGCAGTTGGGGGCTCTATTGTTCCAGTTTAGGGACATAGTGGTCCATTGCCAGTTTTGGGACATGGTGGTCCAATACCAGTTTAAGGACGTAGTGGTCCATATTCCAGTTTAGGGACGTGGTGGTCCATCGCCAGTTTAGGGACGTAGTGGTCCATCATTAGTTTAAGGACGTTTCGGTCAGACATTAGTTTAAGGACGTTTCGGTCCACGAATTTAAGGACCCCGCAGTCCGTATTCATGTGTGGTCGTTGGGACCTGTCACCTCTCTGACGTCGTTGAGGAATTACAACGATAGATGTCAGAGGAGTTCGGAGATGTACCCTTGAACCGGATATAAATTGATTTAGGGAGCAGCCGTGCTCAGTCAATTTAGTTTGAGGACTTACGGCCATGATTGGGCTAAGTCCAGTTTCAACATTCTTTTGTTTTTGGTCTATTAGACCTGTGCTAGGGCTTTGCCCCTTTTTAGTAATGCACTGCATTATTTTTGCCTTGGTTGGGCTCTGCCCTTTTATGAGTGATGCAGAGCATCTATTTTGTTTGGGCTCTGCTCCTTTTCTTTTAGAATGCATGGCATTTTTTATTAGGCCTGTTAGGCCTTTTAATTGGGCTCTGTCCCTTTTTTTAATAATGCAGAGCATTAAATACTCTGACAGTGTCCCATGAGCGCAAGCGCATGTGATGGTGACACGTGCCACGCTCAGGTGAGCGCAAGCGCAGCAGCGCAGTGCGCTGTGTCAGTGCGCTGCGCTGCTGACACGTGGCGTACCTTGGTGAGTTGCGCTAATTACAGAGAGCGAAGCTCTATCGCGTAGCGCAAGTTGTTCTGGAGCTGACACGTGGCGCTCTTCCAAGAGCGCAACAGCGCAGTTTGGAAGTGCAAAACACTAAGACTCTTTTAGATTCAAGAACAGAAGTGCAAAGCACTATTTGATTTCTTGATCTAATTTAGATCAAAGAAAAAGATAAGTTTTTCTTATCTCAAAGAACCAAAGGTTCATAAAAAGTTCAAAGCACTATTATTAGTTAGTTTTCTTTCTTATTGAAGATCATTGATCTTGTTCTTAGATCAATGATCTGTTTTTTTAAGAGAATTTTCTCTTTTTCTAAAGGTTTTTACCTTTTTTGTTCTTGAGGAGTTCTTCAGAGTTCTCTCTTTTTTTTTAGAAAATGTTCATGCCTTTGAATTGAGGCTTAGGGTCCTTTTTATAGTGCCCATAAATTAGTTAGATTTGTTAAAGAAATCTTTCTCTGAATGATTTGGGGAATTTTCCCCATCGTTGGATTTTTGATTCAAGGGCTCCTGTTTTACAGGAGAGGATCTTATTGTTTTGATAAGATCAGAGAAATCTTTCAGAATTTTATTCTGTTTGGCGCAAGTGCACCTGTGCTTGACACGTGTCGCGCAGCGCACTATGCAGTGCGACTGCGCTAGCGCAACTGCGCTGCCACGTGGCGCGCAGCGCCACTGCGCTAGCGCAACTGCGCTGCCACGTGGCGCGCAGCGCAGAGCGCTGCGCCACTGCGCTAGCGCAAGTTGCGCTGCCACGTGGCGCAGAGCGCAAGTCAGCTGAAGCGTTGCTTCTTTAATTTAAGTTTGAATTTTAAACAGAGCCTTGCTCTGATTGGGTGTGCTGCCTTGGGCGCTGCGCTTCTTGTACTGACGTGTCTGATTTTGACACGTGGCGCGTTGCGCGCAGCGCAATGAATCTGAAGCGTTGCTTCATTTATTTTAATTTCAATTTTTCACTTTAATTTTCAAGACAGAGCTTTGCTCTGATTAGAGAAAAACAGAAGTATTGCTTCTTTTCCCACCTTAGAATTTGAACAGAGCTTTGCTCTGATTGGGGTAAACAAATGCCCCCCACCGTTGCGCTTACGTGGTTCCAAAACGTGAGCGCAACGATGACAGAATTCCAACCGTTGTGGCAACGTTTGGAAGTTGAAAGGGCATTTGATGTCTATAAATAGGACCTTTGGTCCTTTAGATGATTTTTATCTTCAAAATTTTACTTTCAGAACTCAGAGCCCTGCTCTTTATTTTCAAGAACTCCAAGAGTTAAACTCTTTAAAACTTTTTAGGTGCAAATTTAAATTAGAATTAAATTAAATTAAATTAAATTAAATTAATTTTCATTGACAAAGCCTTGCTCTCCATAGATCCCTGATCTAAAGAAAACCCATTTAGGGTTTCACTTAGCAGAGCTTTGCTCTAAAAGGGGTCCAAAGAGAACTCAGGAGAACCCTGTTAAGGTTCCATTAATAGAGCTTTGCTCTATAAAAGATTTTTCTTGTATTTTCTCATTTCATTAGTGGAGATTTGCTCCTTCCAAATCATACAAAAGAACTCTTAGGAGTTTTTCATTGATCTTGGAGTTTAAAGATGGCATTTTATTCCTCGGTACATTATATTGCTTTTCTTAATCAGTCTTTCTGACAATTTTGTTGATTCTCTTTCACAGAAACAATGGACGCCCATATGTATGCTCTTAATGAGACCATCTCTTACGGGGACATACGCCGACTTGGCCGCTCTCAAGATCGAGAGTTCACAAACGCGGAGTGTGCTGAAATCATGAGCCGCTTTGACGCGTACAACGGTCCTCTGCTTCCCCGGCGTTCCTCCCTTCTTAAGCTTATCGTGGGAGCCATCTGGGAAGCGCTTCCCCCGTTCTGTTCCGGTGTGCCGCTTAGGGCGATGGATGCCGCTGAGGATAAGGTGCACTCGGTGTACCTGTTGAACTTTATCTCAAAAGACGGTTAGACAGTCTTATAGATCTCTTGCACGAGGTCTTTCAACAGTCTGCCATACTCGCTGCTTATCGGAGGGTGGAAGACATCAGGGAGGACCCTGACGCTTGTGCTCGCGAAAGAAAGCACGTTAGGATGGTCCACGAGGCTTGGAAAGTCATAGATAGGGTCGCTTTTGAATTCCTCAATCCATGCCCTGGATCTGAGGTTATTCCACTGTAACTTTCGTTTATTGTTTTTATGACTGTAAGAACTTCGGGCAATATTAATGAAATTTTTTTTTATCCCAGCTTGTCTTTATTATATATCTTTTGTCCTGAGTCTTTTTGCCCATGCATGAATGAATGTGTCTTGAACGCTTGATCAAATGTAAATCGGATGCTCTTTCTGTTGCTTTTCTTCTTTCTCAGCATGTCGTCACAATTAGCGGGTAATAGAGTAAGATAGCGAGGGCTTAGACCGCAGGTTCAGATCTGCCGCCTAAGACTTTTCAACTCTATGAGCCGTGAGGGTCTCATAGAGACTTTTCTCCCTACGGATCGAGAGGATCTCGTAGGTGTTGTTTTTTTTTCTCTCCTTAGGAATCGTGAGGATTCCTAAGTGTGGTTTTCTCTTATAAGTCGTAAGGATCCTATAAGAGAACTTTCCCTCTTACGAGTCGAGAGGACCTGTAAGCGGTTGTTTCCCTCCTTATCGAAATTCGACGTTGGAGAGTGAGACCCGTGGATGGTATGCAAGAGACCGTTTTGGGCCAGCTTGCGGGGTCCCTGTGCTTAGGAAACAGGCTTCTTTTATGCCAACTGTCTAAGGCTTTATCTCACGAGTCGAGCCACCTCAACAATTTCTTCACAAGTTGAGACGAATCGAGCGTTCCTCGCAAGAACATCTTAACGTCGCATTTAACCTCTGCTCTTTACGACAGAAGCCCATTAAGGTTGGTGGTACTTAGGGTTTTGGCCATCGTACCGTCGCATAAGCTGATATAGTCCTCGATAGGCAATCGTGCTGTTCGAGTAGCCCTGCGACTGCCGTGTCTCTGATCCCTTCGGGGGCTGGACAAGACGTCTTCAAGCAATCTTCCTAGGCAGTTTGACCGTCGGAAGAGCAAGCGTTAGGGATTTGCCATGCCGCTTTTTACTTGAGGTTAGGCTCATTTTGGCGAGCCCCAATGAGTCATAACCACTCCGCGCTGGTGTGGGATGATCTCCGATAGTCTTTCAGGTTTTATGTGAGTTGCCGTCAAGACCCTGAAGTTAGGAATTTGGCCTTCGCTTCGTTTTGCTGGCATCGCGTCTGCTGTATCGAGACGAATGTCGCGGTTGTTTTTAGTTTGCTGATGAACCGTCGAGGTTTGGAACTAGGGATTTTGCCATGGCTCCGTTTGTTTGATTGTCGCGTCCGAATCCCGCTGGGGGAAGGACGCTGGGGTGACAACTCATCTGCTGTATCAAAACGAACGTCGAGGTGGAGCTGGAATTTTGTCGTGGCTTCGTTTGTTTGATTGTCACGTCCGAATCCCGCTAGGGGTGACAACTCGTCTACTGTATCGAAACAAACGTCGAGGTGGAGCTGGAATTTTGCCGTGGCTCCGTTTGTTTGATTGTCGCGTCCGAATCCTACTGGAGGAAGAACGCTGGGGTGACAACTCATCTGCTGTATCGAAACGAACTTCGGGATGGAGCTGGAATTTTTCCGTGGCTCCGTTTGTTTGATTGTCGCGTCCGAATCCCGCTGGAGGAAGAACGCTGGGGTGACAACTCTCTGCTGTATCGAAACGAACGTCGGGGTGCAGCTGGGATTTTGTCGTGGCTCCGTTTGTTTGATGATGTTGCGTCTGCTGTGTCGAGACGAACGTCGAGGTGGTGACCATTCCACACTGGTGTGAGACGATCTCCAGTTGTCTTTCTGGCTCTATATGGGTTGCCGTCAAGACCTTGAAGCTAGGAATTTAGCCTTTGCTTCGTTTGCTTTGTTATGTTCGAAGCTTGTTGGAGGAAGAACGTTATTGTTGACATTGCGTCTACTGTATCGAGGCGAATGTCACGGTTGTCTCTAGGTTGTTGTTGAACCGTCGAGATTTTGCTTCGCTTTTTGGCGGAGCCTGTTGGGAAGGTATGTTTCTCTCTTTGTTTGTGCCCCTGGATTGTATACAGGAATCGATGTGATCTAACCTACAGGGCAAAAGTTTTATCATCATCATCATTTTTTTTGGTTTTATTTCCGCGATGCTCTATCATTTCAGCTTTTATATCGTGAAGGTCGCGATTGCCCAATCGTTTCGGATATTTTTCGCGGTGCCCAATCATTTCGGCTATTTATTTTATTTTTACTCGCTGCTTTTTATTGCGAGTTGCCCAATCATTTCGGCTATTTTGCATGCATATATTTTTACTTGCTGCTTTTTATTGCAAGTTGCCCCATCATTTCGGCTATTTCGTATGCATGTGTGGCTCGCTGATTTTTTTATCGCGAGTGTGGAACTTGGAATCTGACACCAATCTCAGCATCAGCATCGCTACAACTGGAATATTGCCAGGAACGAATCATCATTTGCCATGAGGGGACTTGGAATTTGATACCGTTTTAGGCATCAGCATCGCTACAACTGGGATATTGCCAGGAGCGAATCATCATTTGCCTTTGTCGATGTCGAACAAAGGTGGCTTAGTAAACAGGGTTAGGATTCTGTCGACTAAGGCTTTTGACTTCATGAGCCATAAGGGTCTCACAAAGGTATTTCTCCCTACAAGTCGTGAGGATCTCGTAGGTGTGTTTTCTCCTTAGGGATCGTGAGAATTCCTAAGTGTATGTTCCCATGTAAGTCGTAAGGATCTTACAAAAGGGTTTTCTCCTTATAAGTCGAGAGGACTTGCAAGGGTTGTTCACCGTATGGACATATCCCCAGTCACGGATGGGACTTGGTTAGGGAATGTTTATTCGCGCCCGTGGATTGTATACAAGGGTCAGTACTGAACCACTTGTAGGGCAATATCGGAAGTTGTGGGAGTTTCTTAAGCACAGGTTTAGGTTTCTGTAACTTAAGACTTTCAAATCTTATGGGCCGTGAGGGTCCCATAAGAGAGTTCCCCTTACAAGTCGTGAGCATCTCGCAAGTGTATTTTCTCCTTAGGAATCGTGGGATCCCTAAGTGTGTTGCTCCCTTGTGAGTCGTAAGGATATCACGCGGGTGGTTTCTCCTTATAAGGTCGAGAGGACCCTATAAGTGTCTTTTAATGAGATTGCGCCCTTTCGGGTTTTCACAAACACTCGCCGGCAGCCCTGCTGTTTTTACTCACGGAGCCCTTTCGGGTTTTCATCCGTGCCCATTTTGCACATGGACATACCATTTTTTTTTATTTTCTTCTTTTTATTATATATATTTTTTTCTTCTTTTTTTTTACGAGGTCGCGCCCTTTCGGGTTTTCACGAACACTTGCCGGTAGCCCTGCTGTTTTTACTCACGGAGCCCTTTCGGGTTTTCATCCGTGCCCTTTTTTGCTTATGGACATACTGTTTTCATTTATTAAATTTTTCTTCTTCTTTTTTTTTATCTCGTCAGCCTAAGGATGCTGCGGTAGTTAGTTTAAAGACGTTTCGGTCGTTTGCAAGTTTTAGGACATTGCGGTCCATCATTAGTTTAAGGACGTTTCGGTCCGTTGTCGCCGTATTTGAGGCGAATATCTAGTTTATTGATTTTTTGGTCTATGAGGCTTTCTCTATGACTGAGCATGATGCCCCCGGCGTATCCATCTTTCTCGGAGCGTGTGGTTGTGGCGGGCTCACCTTCCAGTTTTCGGAGATGACGAACTTACCCTGTTGGTATTGATCTTCAACCCAGTTTTTGAAGACGTAGCAATCCTTGATCAGATGACCTACCGTTTGATGGTAAGGGCAATAATTAGGATTATTAACATCGCCTGGCCGTAACGGACGTTTTGGACTCGGCAGATTGATGAGTCTGTCGCACACTGCCAGTTTGAACAGTCCCCTTGTTTTATCTTGCGGAAACAAGTAAGAACGTTTCAACTTTTCCTGGAAGGGTTGCCGCTTGTTGCTTTGGCGAGCAACCGGTCTAGGGTCACTTGATTGTTGTTGAGCGCTGGCGACGAAGGCCGTTTTTCCTTTTCCTTTATCCTTTTTGTTCGATCCTTTGTTTACGGGGCCGAGATTTTTTCCGAGTAGCATGCGATTGCATGGCTGAACGTTCTCGCAGCTTCCCAATTCCTTTATTTTTGAAATAGATTCCCCGAGAGAAGGGTTGGGGGTAGCTTCTTCGTCAGAGTCGCTTCCAAAGGTGATAATTTGTGATCCCTTGGAGTCGGCTATATGACAATCGGCGGCGGCTCTTTTGCGCTCATCTATCGCATTTTTTCGGCGTCTACGAGCTTCACATTTTGCCCTGTCAAAGTGTTGCTTTTGAGCGACATACCCTTGCCACCAACAGTTAAAGGATTCGCAGTCTTCGGTAGGATGTATGATCTTCTGATGATATAAACAGAAGTTAGGGTGTATCTCTTCCTCAGCAAGAGTATTTTCTTCAGAGGGCGGTAGCTTCATTCCTACTGATAGAGCTTTGGCGAACCTTTTCCTCGTCTTGAATTTTTTTTACCTGCAGTGTATGGCTTTTGATTTGACGGGAATGCCTTGGCTCTTTCCAGTATGGCCATTTCACGCTCTTGATTGGCTTTTGCTTTCAGACGAATTTCATTTAGGAAGACATCGATCAACTCGTCTGACGGCAGTAGAGTCTCCGGCTCAGGGTTCGCCATTGGTTTCTCGGCGTAAGAAGCCTCTTCATCATCTGCCAGTGAATGAGAAATCACATGACAAGTCGCTACGTAGTCTTCGGATTCATCTGATGAGTTTTCTCCATCATTTTCATCTTCGACGATAAAACAAGCTGCACCCATTGTATCTGTTTTCTTTGGAGTATGCGGCTGTGGCGGGTTTACCTTCCAATTTTCAGACAGCGCGAATTTGCCTTGTAGGTACTGATCCTCGATCCATCCCTTAAAGACGAAACAATACTCGATCGGGTGACTTACCGTTTGGTGGTAAGGGCAATAATTGGGATTATTAAGATCGTCTGGCTGTGACAGACGCTTTGGACTCGGCAGATTGATGAGTCTGTTGCGCACTGCCAGCTTGAACAGTCTTTTCGTTTTATTCTGAGGAAACGAGTAAGGACATCTTAGTCTCTCCTCGAGGGATGGGCGCGGACGCACATTGTTTTGGCGAACGATCGGTTTTGAATTGCTCGGCTGTCGTTGAGCATTGGCGACGACGATCGCTTTCCGTTTTCTTTTCTCGTTTCGAGAATCAGGTTTTGGAGGAGACGGTCCATGGCGCATCTGGTCCATTTGGGCTAATTTGTCGATCAAAGCCTGGAAGGTGGTCGGCCTGAAGAACATCATGAATTGCGAGATGGTCGCTTGAGGGTCAAGGGTACCCATGAACATGCCTACCGCAGGTGCCTCCTCTATGCGTTGTTCGCATTTCGACCATAGGTTTCACCATCGTGTTGCGTATTGGACCCACGTTTCACCTGGCCTTATCCTGGCATTTATCAGTGAAAGGTTAGCCTAGCACCTCAAGAAGGGTTTGGAAGCATCACATGAACCAAAGGTGGTGTCTTTAGGGTGCTAAGTTAACAAACATCGGATCGATCCTAGAAAAATTAGGGTTTCAAGTTTTTCACATCATCATATGAAAGGAAAGCTAGGGTTTAGAGAGTACAACCTTTGTAGCTCCCTGCGCTAGACTCCTCGGCTACTTAGGGTTTGAAAAAGCTCCGCTTGAACTCCTCGATGTCACCGATGATCCACCCGGAGTCCGCTTTGTCCAAGCTTGCAACTTTATCCGATCAAGTGAACGAAATCAAGCTAACACTCCAAATAAGTGGGCTAAACTTGTGTAGAATGGTGTTGTGGTTCTCTTTCTCACTTCAAAATCCAATCTTGATGAGTATATTGCTCACTACAAAGAACTAGAGAGCAAAATGAGAGAGGAAGAAGAAGATGATGGCAATATGAGAAGATGATAAGTTCAACTCACTCAAGAAAATAGAAAATATATCAATATATATTTTCCTCTTCTCATATCAAACCATGGTTAGGATATTATTGAACTTGAGTTAAAAGCACAAAAGGAAAAGTAACCCATGGTCAAAAGGTGGGTGAGAATGGTTAGGTCAAGAGAAGAGTGTAGAAACAAATCAATAATGACCATTTTCCTTTTTCCTTTTGTTTTAAATCAAATGCAATTTAATCCATAAATAAAACCATGGTGTGAGTCTTATATTGCCACCATTTTCATGTATGTACAACCATGAAGGATGTATGTATGTATGTATGTGTATATGTACATCCATATGTGCATGAATCAATAAAGAAACTATACATGCATGCATACATCCAACATACTCAAGAAAGGATTTCAAGTGAGAAGCTAATGGTTAAATGATAAATCAACACTTGATTTATCAATCCGGCCATATTACATATGACCCCTACCAAAAGCAAGCCGCCCGACCAATATACGGTATCCTATACGCGCATTTTAATCGGGTCCATGCGCATATCGCATACGCGCACCACAACGTTTCGCCTGGACTAGGAAACTCCATTGTGGGACTCTAAGACTCGTCAATACGCCGGCAGTGGGTGATGATCATATCAAGCACCCCCAAGCCGCAAGCGGTCAGCTAAACGTAACGGCCACCCGGGTATTGAGCGATCATAAGAGAACAAGCGAACCTGCTACAACTCCCGTCGAGCCGATCGGCAACACTTCTCGTACAGTCCGGTCTCCTCGTCTGATATGTCGCATATCAAGTCTAGGGGTGGTAAACGTCAGACCCCAATAACCGATAAGTCGTGCCGATGTGAGGCTCATAACGGGTCGAGAAACTACTGGTGACACTTACCAGCAAATCTCTGAATCAGCCCTGGCCAAGGAATTCCCTGTTACGGCCAATCGAGCACAATACAACATCAACCCCCAATACCGGGAGAGACGAAACCCCTCCTATCGCTCATTGCCTCCATGTGACTCGGGACTGTACCCAAAAACCACCGTTTTGCACGCCCTCATGGACGTGGTAAGGTGGAGATCAAAGCACAGTGGGAATCACACAAGACTCTATGACGATTTCGGGTCTACAGACTAACCTGTACAAGTGTCACCTGAGAACTGCCATCTGACATGAGGTATAATACCATCTGGGAGTTCTCGGCGAGTCCGTCCAGTATACCCAGTCTCCACTGAGCACTCGTATACCATCTCTGATGTCAAACACCAATGGATATGGGATCATCCATCGCCCATCTCATGGGTCGAGAAGCGTATACGCTAGTCTACACTGGTATATCGATGCCCCGTCTCGATACACCCATGACTAGGGACCTTGAAGGATGTACTTATGGACTACCATGTCCCCACTAGTATGATCTGCATCATAGTCCAGGTAGTCAAGTACACATCCTAAGGGCTTTACCAACATGTAACTATAAGACAGTTTAAAAAGACTAGTATACATGTTAAGATAAAGAGCAATCAGATAGCATACTATCATATCGAGCAAGAAAGTCATCTCTATATATGTCCAAGCATCCAATATAATATACATCATTTGTACAATACTGGCCTCTAGGGCATACATACAACTAACAATCTCCCACTTGCACTAGGGCCAGCTGCTGTAGTATCGCATACCGAGCATCCCGATGAGTCTCTCAAACTGTATCTGGGGAATGGCCTTCGTGAGTGGATCCGCTGTGTTGTTCTTCGTGTCAACCCTCCTGACTTCGATCTCCCGGTGATCAACTATCTCCCGGATCAGGTGATACCGCCTCAGAATATGCCTGGATCGCTGATGGGACCTAGGTTCCTTGGCCAAAGCCACCGCTCCATTGTTATCGCAATACAAAGGTATTGGATGCTCAATGAATGGAACCACTCCATGTTCAGTAATGAACTTCTTGATCCAGACAGCCTCTTTGGCAGCATCGTTGGCAGTGATGTATTCAGCCTCCATCGTCGAGTCTGCTACGGTTTCCTGCTTGGAACTCTTCCAGCTAACCGCCCATCCGTAAAGGGTAAAGACAAATCCCGACTGCGACTTAGAGTCGTCCTTATCACTCTGGAAGCTCGAATCGGTAAAGGACTCCACTTGGAGTTCTCCGTTACCATACACCAAGAGCATCTCTTTAGTCCTTCGCAAGTACTTGAGAATGCTCTTCACAGCTGTCCAGTGACTCTCTCCAGGATCAGCTTGATACCTACTCACTACACTTAGTGAGTATGCTACATCGGGTCTGGTACATAGCATCGCGTCCATGATAGAGCCTACAGCCGAAGCATAGGGTATCCCTTGCATGCGAGCTCTCTCCAAATCAGTCTTAGGAGACATCTCTTTGGAGAGAGTGACTCCAGAGATCGTGGGTAAGTTCCCACGCTTGGATTCTTCCATACTAAACATCTTTAGTATGGTGTCAATGTACCTGGATTGGGACAATCCCAATATCCGTTTGGATCTATCTCTATAGATCCTGATTCCCAATATGCAGGAGGCATCACCAAGATCTTTCATTGAGAATCTCTGTGATAAGAAGAGCTTGACCGATTGCAGCATAGGAATGTCATTTCCTATCAAGAGTATGTCGTCCACGTACAATACGAGGAAGACAACCTTACTCTCTGCCACCTTCTTGTAGATACAAGGTTCATCTGGATTTTTGACGAAATCAAACTCTTTGATAACGACGTCAAAGCAGATGTTCCAACTCCGTGATGCTTGCTTTAATCCATAAATGGATTTAAGCAGCTTGCACACCTTCCCGCTGCTCCCACTGTCTATGAAGCCCTCTGGCTGAGTCATGTACACGCACTCTTCTAAATCACCGTTTAGAAAGGCGGTCTTAACATCCATTTGCCAGATTTCGTAGTCATGATATGCAGCGATGGCAAGCATGATCCGGATGGATTTAAGCATAGCCACTAGAGAAAAGGTTTCGTCATAGTCCACACCTGGTCTTTGACGAAAACCCTTTGCAACAAGTCTAGCTTTGAAAGTCTCCACTTTCCCATCTACACCAAGTTTTTTCTTGAAGATCCACTTGCTCCCAATGGGTTTTACCCCTTCAGGAGCAACTTCCAAAGTTCATACTTTGTTGGTGTACATGGATTCCATCTCGGATCGCATAGCATCCAGCCATTTCACTGAGTCCCTACTCGTGATGGCCTGCTCGAAGCTAGTTGGGTCATTATCCTCCATGATGCAATCCTCGCTCCCACCATCCATGAGAAAACCGTAGTATCTCTCAGGTTGGCGAGGAACCCTACTAGATCGGTGGAGAGGCTGAGGTTCGTTGGGAGCTACTGAATCCTCTGGTTCCACTAAATCTTCAGTTTGAGTTTGTGTAGCCGGAATTTCTTCCAGTTCTACCTTATCGCCACTAATTTCTTTTGCAAGAAATTCCTTTTCCAAAAAGGTGGCATGTCGAGAAACAAACACTTTTTGTTCCTCTGTATGGTAGAAAAGATATCCATGTGAATGTTTGGGATATCCCACAAACTTGCATAGAACTGACCGCGCCTCGAGTTTGTCCGGATTTTGCCTCTTGACATAGGCCGGGCAACCACATTTCTTAACTCGTTTAAGACATGGTCTCTTCCCACTCCATATCTCATATGGTGTGGTAGGTACTGATTTAGTTGGAACTTGATTCAATAGGTATGCTGCTGTTTCCAGCGCATATCCTCAGAAGGAAATAGGTAACTCAGCTGTGCTCATCATAACTCACACCATATCTAATAGGGTGAGGTTCCTCCGCTCCGATACACCGTTGTGCTGTGGTGTATATGGAGGAGTCAGCTGAGAGAGAATCCCATTCTTTTTTAGGAAGTCCAGGAATTCATTGCTCAAGTATTCACCTCCTCGATCAGATCGAAGGATTTTAATACTTTTTCCGGTTTGGTTTTCGACTTCTTGTTTATATTCTCTAAATTTCTCAAAAGCTTCTGATTTGTGTTTCATCAGGAACACATATCCGAATCTAGAGAGATCGTCAGTGAATGTAATGAAGTACGAAGAACCATCCCTGGCATGTGTAGACATAGGACCGCATACATCACTATGTATCAGTCCCAAGAGTTCGGCAACTCTTTCTCCGTGTCCCGTAAACGGAGTTTTGGTCATCTTGCCTTTGAGACATGACTGGCAAGTGTCATAAGATGAAAATTCAAACGGATTCAAATATCCATCCTTATGCAACTTGGCTAGTCGTGTCGCATTGATGTGACCCAGTCTACAATGCCACAAGAAAGATTCGTTCAGGTCTGAACTCTTCCTCTTGTGTGTGTTTGTTATACTTAGAACTGTTGATTGATTTAGAACATAAATGCCATTGCACAACGTGTCTGATCCAACCAACTTTTGGTTACGGAAAATGTTCATAACATTATCCTGTAATACAAAATTATATCCCTCTTTACTCAACAAAGAAACCGATATAATGTTGCATATCAGGTTTGGCATGTAATAGCATTCGTTCAGAACCAATGTATTACCAGTTGGTAATGCAAGGTGATATTCCCCGACAGTCTTAGCTGCAACAATTGCACCATTTCCAACTCTTATGTCTTTATCACCTTCTCCAAGTTCTCTACCTTTTCTAAGCCCATGTAACTGATTACATATATGGGATCCTGACCCGGTATCTAATACCCAGGACGTAGGGCAAATGGAGAAACGGTTCTCTGTAACGAACACACTTGAAGAAAATGCATCATCATGTACTTTCTTCATTCGGGCGGCATGGGAATCCTGGTATTCCCCTATGTCCTGTTCAGTCCTATAACTCTTATAAGAAAGAACGGAACCAACGTTCCCCAGCATAGTATAACATGCGGGTTCGGTCAATACATCCATATTATTATCTTGATTAGGGCATGACATGGTCGCTACCTGGAGAGAGAGAGAAGAAAACACTTTAGCGTATGCTCTTGCAAGATCAGATTGGTTATTATCTTATCTAATCAGGATGGCTCCCACTGGTTTTTATCAAATCTTCCTTCAAACCCTAAAAGGAAAGACTAGCCGGGATTAATTACACCCTACAACTTCGCCGATCTTTCAGCCAGGCCAGTGTCGGTACTTTGAGGGAGGTTCCCCGTGCTTTCGCACGGACCTAATTAAAGTAAACCTCATTTTCCCAGAGGCGTAACCCCGTTGACACCTTTCTAGACACCTACTTGATCGGCTAATTGTAATGTGTAAAACTCTCCCAGGAGTAACTCTTACTCGCAGTGGGTATCGGGATCCAACTATCTCATAGAAGGTATGCAATCTCATTGCAAATTTCAACACTTGAAATTCCCGATAATATTTTGCCCCTAGCGTCCTATGACCTTGACAAAGGCCAACAAATCATAGGATGCTAGTCAAGTTCAACCCGTCATTTCTTGATTGAATCAAACTCACCCGCACGACCCTTGACAAAGGCCAACAAGGTCGTACGACTACCCTGAAACAATCTGCATCACATGCATAAGCAGATAAGCACTATTCAGCTACCGCACACTACGCCTTAACAAAGGCCAACAAACGCAGCACGAATACTAAACAGTTCTTATCTGAAATGACGGAGGGCTATGACAGGTTTTTCTGAAAACCTATTGCGTAATGAACTTGATATCGTTGTAGAATCAAGTGAAGTTTTGAAATGGAGTGATTTTGAGGCTTTTCTTGTTTTGCTAAAGGGGTCACTCCCGGTGAAGGGATCGTCGGCCCTTTCCTCGTTGAATGAGGTGCGGGATATATCATATATATCACTGTGCAAAGTAAAACTCCAAAAGCCGTCAAAAGTCAAACCGAGTGTTGTAGCATCTGCTAGTTTCGCTAAAGAGGTCACTCCCGGTGAAGGGATCTCGGCTCTTTCCTCATCGAATAAGGTGCAGGGTATATCAAATATACCGCTATGCAAAGCAAAACTGTAGCTACCCTTTTTATTTAAAATTTGATTCTACAACATCTTTTAGGTTTCTTTTCTTTCATTAATCACATTAATGAAGTCCCATCATTTAAGTTACATAAACATCACAGATAAATACGACGTACACTTATGCTATCCGCATTCGCCTCGATGTCCCCTCGTGCACCGTTAGGTTAGGTAACTAACGACAGAGCAGGACAGGGCTAGTGCGGGTGTAAAATATAAGTAACGTCTATATAATATATCATATATACTATATACTGTATCCATCAGAACATATCAAATGATCACATCACAGATATCGCAGCAGAAACATAGATATAATGTGGGATATACTAGAACGTCCGTATTTAGTATTTAGCCAAAATAGAAAATACGGATTCCACAGTCGCGATGAATAGCCAAGCCCACACCCTGGACCCCTACGAGAGCGGCAAGCGACCCTACCAATTCTGGAGTTTAGGAGACCCGGTCTCGACTCCTCGAGATGGCCTCCCACTGAACCCCAGAACCCGGTCACCCGTGCTCCCCTCCTTGGGTCCATCCTAATGCGGAAAAGTAAATAATATACAACACAGGTGGCATCGACCTCAACCCGGAAGTGCCCCAAATAAAAGAATATTACATTACATTTGAATTTACATGAATGAAAATATAAAACTCTCATCTCACATAAAAAAAAACCGGCTATTCAATCGCGACAATCCTGCACATCATATCTCAGCAACACATAATATCCCATATCATCAACGTAAGTGAGTATGCATACACCGATTGTCGTCGACGTATAGCAACGACAATTAGTAAATACATACTACACTTACGGTCACAGAAAAGAAAGTGTAAAACTGCAATATCTGGAATCCACATTCTCTTTAGACATCGTAAATGCGAAGTATCACATACCTCGTATTTCATGTCTTATAATATGAATTCCACACATTGCATCTCATTCCAGATAATTAGACAGTATTAAAGTTTTCGAACGAATGATCAAATACCCAAAATTGCCTAAACCTCAACACTTGAGCGGAGTTCAAAAACCTGGAGTGTGACACAGTGGCAGCGGTCCAGCCGTAGAAGGGTCAAGCCAACGCCTCACATGTGGCACGCCGTACTGCCCCAAACCCTAAGGTTCAAAAGGCAGTTCAAGACTGTCACATAATCGAGTTAAGGTTTGTTGTCTTCTAGAAGGTCCACTACAAACAAACTTGCACGTATTTCCGAAAGATTTTAAACCCCGTGAAAAGTGAGCAAATGATACTCGTTCAAATACTTCAATACATTCTAATTTATCCGGAAAAGAAACGAAATGAAAATTCCGATCGAATCGTCGAGTCCAAAACCATCTCCAGAATTTTCAACAGTATATCAGATTAAACATACTCAAAACAATGTACAAGCAGTTTAAGGAGTTACTGTGCAAAAAAGAAGCCATGAAGCCACTATATGGCCGCGGAGCCGCAGCGCAAGCCAAGATTTGCCGCGGTTCCGCGGCGGTTTGTTCAAATCATGGGTTCGTATTTCACAGTATTTCTTATATTTTCCTGCTGTATTTTTTAAGTATTTTTAATTCTGAAAATAACCAGATTTTGAAAAAGGTCCAGAGAGCACCCAAAAATCCGTATTTTCGGTTCGATCGGAGTTTTAACTCCGTACAGGTGTCGCCTAATGTTCTAGGTCGGCTCTGATACCAATGAAAGGTTAGCCTAGTACCTCAAGAAGGGTTTAGAAGCATCACATGAACCAAAGGTGGTGTCTTTAGGGTGCTAAGTTAACAAACATCGGATCGATCCTAGAAAAATTAGGGTTTCAAGTTTTTCACATCATCATATGAAAGGAAAGCTAGGGTTTAGAGAGTACAACCTTTGTATCTCCCTGCGCTAGACTCCTCGGCTACTTAGGGTTTGAAAAAGCTCCGCTTGAACTCCTCGATGTCACCGATGATCCACCCGGAGTCCGCTTTGTCCAAGCTTGCAACTTTATCCGATCAAGTGAACGAAATCAAGCTAACACTCCAAACAAGTGGGCTAGACTTGTGTAGAATGGTGTTGTGGTTCTCTTTCTCACTTCAAAATCCAATCTTGATGAGTATATTGCTCACTACAAAGAACTAGAGAGCAAAATGAGAGAGGAAGAAGAAGATGATGGCAATATGAGAAGATGATAAGTTCAACTCACTCAAGAAAATAGAAAATATATCAATATATATTTTCCTCTTCTCATATCAAACCATGGTTAGGATATTATTGAACTTGAGTTAAAAGCACAAAAGGAAAAGTAACCCATGGTCAAAAGGTGGTTGAGAATGGTTAGGTCAAGAGAAGAGTGTAGAAACAAATCAATAATGACCATTTTCCTTTTTCCTTTTGTTTTAAATCAAATGCAATTTAATCCATAAATAAAACCATGGTGTGAGTCTTATATTGCCACCATTTTCATGTATGTACAACCATGAAGGATGTATGTATGTATGTATGTGTATATGTACATCCATATGTGCATGAATCAATAAAGAAACTATACATGCATGCATACATCCAACATACTCAAGAAAGGATTTCAAGTAAGAAGCTAATGGTTAAATGATAAATCAACACTTAATTTATCAATCCGGCCATATCACATATGACCCCTACCAAAAGCAAGCCGCCCAACCAATATACGGTATCCTATACGCGTATTTTAATCGGGTCCATGCGCATATCGCATACGCGCACCACAACGTTTCGCCTGGACTAGGAAACTCCATTGTGGGACTCTGAGACTCGTCAATACGCCGGCAGTGGGTGATGATCATATCAAGCACCCCCAAGCCGCAAGCGGTCAGCTAAACGTAACGGCCACCCGGGTATTGAGCGATCATAAGAGAACAAGCGAACCTGCTACAACTCCCGTCGAGCCGATCGGCAACACTTCCCGTACAGTCCGGTCTCCTCGTCTGATATGTCACATATCAAGTCTAGGGGTGGTAAACGTCAGACCCCAATAACCGATAAGTCGTGCCGATGTGAGGCTCATAACGGGTCGAGAAACTACTGGTAACACTTACCAGCAAATCTCTGAATCAGCCCTGGCCAGGGACTTCCCTGTTACGGCCAATCGAGCACAGTACAACATCAACCCCCAATACCGGGAGAGACGAAACCCCTCCTATCGCTTATTGCCTCCATGTGACTCGGGACTGTACCCAAAAACCACCGTTTTGCACGCCCTCATGGACGTGGTAAGGTGGAGATCAAAGCACAGTGGGAATCACACAAGACTCTATGACGATCTCGGGTCTACAGACTAACCTGTACAAGTGTCACCTGAGAACTTCCATCTGACGTGAGGTATAATACCATCTGGGAGTTCTCGGCGAGTCCGTCCAGTGTATCCAGTCTCCACTGAGCACTCGTATACCATCTCTGATGTCAAACACCAATGGATATGGGATCATCCATCGCCCATCTCATGGGTCGAGAAGCGTATACGCTAGTCTACACTGGTATATCGATGCCCCGTCTCGATACACCCACGACTAGGGACCTTGAAGGATGTACTTATGGACTACCATGTCCCCACTAGTATGATCTGCATCATAGTCCAGGTAGTCAAGTACACATCCTAAGGGCTTTACCAACATGTAACTATAAGACAGTTTAAAGAGACTAGTATACATGTTAAGATAAAGAGCAACCAGATAGCATACTATCATATCGAGCAAGAAAGTCATCTCTATATATGTCCAAGCATCCAATATAATATACATCATTTGTACAATACTGGCCTCTAGGGCATACATACAACTAACAATCAGTGCTGTTATCGGGGTGCGTTCACTAGCACTCGTGAATCTTTGCGTGAACAGTAGCTCCATCTCCGCAAATGTTTCGACAGAGTCATTAGGTAGCTCCGAATACCATTCAAAGGCTGTTTCTGCTAAGCTGCCAACGAATTGGCGAAGCAACAATTTGTCATCACCTCCAGTGTTGCCGCATAAAGCCCTGAATTGAGAGACATGTTGATGCGAATTCCCTGTCCCTTTATATATGTGGAACTTAGGTATTGTATAGCCCGGTGGGTACTGTATCTGATCATACCAGCCCGGATATGGTCATCTTGTTTGGACGATCTGACCGGCTGCCTCAGTCGCATGATGAACCCGGATCTGCTGAGCTATATGTTCGTCCAGGTCGGCTTTGGAGATTGCCTCCTCCTTGGTCGTTGAGAGAGCTGGAGGAGGATTCGACGTTTCTCCCCTATCGTCTTCAAGGTTGATCGGGGGATCTTCAGCAGGTGGATCTTGTTGAATCATCATGCCCACCATGTCCTGTAACAGGAAGGCCATTTTCTTTATGCTGGCTGCCTGTTCCGCAGCCTCTTTATCCTTCTTCTCCAGTATGCGACGAAGGAATTCGGCGTCAGTTTCTTGTTCCTGACGTTGTTCTGACGATGCCACCGAGCTTTCTTTTGGCCCGGTAAGTGCGGCCATAGCAGTCATCATCTCTTGAAGCTTCTGTTGCTGCTCCTGGGCTTTTGTCACGGATCGGGTGAGCGGTCGGTGACCCGTCGAAGCACGGCTTTCCTCCTTTCCGGAAGCCATATAGACAGTGTACACCACCATGCCCCCAGACTTGGGGTGTTTGTGCCCAGCGTGTTTACGGCTCGCCATGTTCACAGGGGCTTTCTACGGCCTCCCTTTGTTTTGAGTGGTTGAAGTTGAGGGGGCCGTTGTAGTGGGCACCCAAGTAGCCGTTGCTTTTTGCGGCTTGACAGAGTAATCTTTCTTTTGCCGAACCTCCGTCCTTTTCTGTCGGTGGAGATAGTTTTCATCAATCACCGACTCCTGGACCTGTCGCTAGACCTTGTAAATTTTAGAGGATAGCCGTTGAAGGGGCTGTCCTAACTTCTTCTCTGGAGTATTTTCTACAGGCGAAGGAGTTCGCTTCAATACCGCGGTAGGAGAGTTTCTGCGCACCGAGTTCAGCAACTCAAAGCTGTTCCCGGTTGGAACAGCAGCCTCGATCCCCACCGTTGGAGCTGGAGGAGTAAACCCCGAGAGGGAGTTGCCCCCAGCCTTCCTCGCTCGGCGCCAGTGGCGACGTCGAGCATGTCGTGCTGATGGAGTTGTTTTAGCTATAGGGATGACCTCCTTATGCCCCCTGTATTGGTCAGAATATGCTGGTACCGGCCTTTTAAAGACCGACGTCCGTTGAACAGGGACGGCCAACCTGTCAAAAGCGGACTTCCGAGCAGGGGAAGCAACCTTGGTGATTTCACCTGAAACTGGAGTAGGGAAAGCTATCCGCTTCGGGATAACGCCTTCTGGTATTGCAGGCTTCTTCATGGGCCCGTTAGAGCTCTGGCCAAGTCCGTTAAAAACTGAAGCAGTGGAGTTGGACGACCCGTTGAGAGGGGTCGCGGCAATGGTAAGTCGATCGAAGACCGACTTCTTCGGAGCTTCTTGCGATGTCATTGGGGCGTTGAAGCTCATTGGTGGGAGTATGGTCCCAAAAAATAGTCCAGTGCTGGCTTGAGCCACCTGCTCCACTGGCATTTTGAAAAGGGAGGCCGCTTGGGGCCCATAAGTCACTCCTCCAGCAATGACGGAGCGAGAGTTGCAGCTGCAGGCGGTGCAGTTCGAAGCCATCGATCTTCTTTTTTTTGCACGGAGCAAGACACCAAATCTTAGTACCCTGAATCCACAGGCAACCACAGCAAACCGCGATTTGCTCGTGAACACGACACACGAAGTGTGGAGTGGAAAGAGGAAAAGGTCCCACCGGGCGTGCCAGAATCTGTTCCCCTCCGAAAGACGGCGAAGGCACTGACGTCTTGCCTGAGATTCGGGGTAGATGCTATTTGGTGCTATCCGTCCACCTCTCCGAAGATGCCAAGTTGATTTATGACACCATGTATCGAAGGTTTAGATGGATGCGGCCGATGTAGCAAACTTCATCAGATTCCCCCTCGCTTGAGGGGTTTTTGATTATGGGGACGCTCTTCCCTGCAGGCGCAAGCCCCTGCAGTTAATTACGCTACCGCATCGCGGTAACAACTTTCTCCTTCTCCAGCTGGTCACTTCGAGTCGTGGGTGTTTGTTTTGTTTGTGTTTGCCCGTGGATTGTATACGGAGACTATTTATTTCGTCGCCCGTAGGACGTGGATTAATCCAAATCCGTATTTTCTTAGATTTGGGTTTGGGGTTTTGGTTTAAGGAACGTTAGCCATATTTGAGACTAAGATCAACTTAAACGTTTGTTAAGGATACGTTAGTCTAATTTGAGACTAAGATCAACTTAACAGGATCGTTTAGATCCAACAAAAGAGCAATTGGCTCTATTGTTTAGTTTAATGACATTGCGGTCGATTGCCAGTTTAGGGACATGGTGGTCCATTGAATGTATGGCCATCGGGACCCATCACCTCTCTGACAACGTTGAAGGATTACAACGACAGATGTCAGAGGAGTTCAGAGATGTACCCTTGAGCCAGAGTTGATTGGGGGATCTATAGTCCAATTTGGGACTAAAGTCTGTTTGAAGGTTTAAGGATACGTTAGCCATATTTGAGGCTAAGATCAACTTAAACGGGATCGTTTAGATCCGACAAAAGAGCAGTTGGGGGCTCTATTGTTCCAGTTTAGAGACATAGTGGTCCATTGCCAGTTTTGGGACATGGTGGTCCAATACCAGTTTAAGGACGTAGTGGTCCATATTTCAGTTTAGGGACGTGATGGTCCATCGCCAGTTTAGGGACGTAGTGGTCCATCATTAGTTTAAGGACGTTTCGGTCAGACATTAGTTTAAGGACGTTTCGGTCCATGAATTTAAGGACCCCGCAGTCCGTATTCATGTGTGGTCGTTGGGACCCGTCACCTCTCTGACGTCGTTGAGGAATTACAACGATAGATGTCAGAGGAGTTCGGAGATGTACCCTTGAACCGGATATAAATTGATTTAGGGAGCAGCCGTGCTCAGTCAATTTAGTTTGAGGACTTACGGCCATGATTGGGCTAAGTCCAGTTTCAACATTCTTTTGTTTTTGGTCTATTAGACCTGTGCTATGGCTTTGCCCCTTTTTAGTAATGCACTGCATTATTTTTGCCTTGGTTGGGCTCTGCCCTTTTATGAGTGATGCAGAGCATCTATTTTGTTTGGGCTCTGCCCCTTTTCTTTTAGAATGCATGGCATTTTTTATTAGGCCTGTTAGGTCTTTTAATTGGGCTCTGTCCCTTTTTTTAATAATGCAGAGCATTAAATACTCTGACAGTGTCCCATGAGCGCAAGCGCATGTGATGGTGACACGTGCCACGCTCTGGTGAGCGCAAGCGCAACAGCGCAGTGCGCTGTGTCAGTGCGCTGCGCTGCTGACACGTGGCGTACCTTGGTGAGTTGCGCTAATTACAGAGAGCGAAGCTCTATCGCGTAGCGCAAGTTGTTCTGGAGCTGACACGTGGCGCTCTCCCAAGAGCGCAATAGCGCAGTTTGGAAGTGTAAAGCACTAAGACTCTTTTAGATTCAAGAACAGAAGTGCAAAGCACTATTTGATTTCTTGATCTAATTTAGATCAAAGAAAAAGATAAGTTTTTCTTATCTCAAAGAACCAAAGGTTCATAAAAAGTGCAAAGCACTATTATTAGTTAGTTTTCTTTCTTATTGAAGATCATTGATCTTGTTCTTAGATCAATGATCTGTTTTTTTTAAGAGAATTTTCTCTTTTTCTAAAGGTTTTTACCTTTTTTGTTCTTGAGGAGTTCTTCAGAGTTCTCTCTTTTTTTTTTAGAAAATGTTCATGCCTTTGAATTGAGGCTTAGGGTCCTTTTTATAGTGCCCATAAATTAGTTAGATTTGTTAAAGAGATCTTTCTCTGAGTGATTTGGGGAATTTTCCCCATCGTTGGATTTTTGATCCAAAGGCTCCTGTTTTACAGGAGAGGATCTTATTGTTTTGATAAGATCAGAGAAATCTTTCAGAATTTTATTCTGTTTGGCACAAGTGCACCTGTGCTTGACACGTGTCACGCAGCGTACTGTGCAGTGCGACTGCGCTAGCGCAACTGCGCTGCCACGTGGCGCGCAGCGCAGAGCGCAGCGCCACTGCGCTAGCGCAACTGCGCTGCCACGTGGCGCCCAGCGCAGAGCGCAAGTCAGCTGAAGCGTTGCTTCTTTAATTTAAGTTTGAATTTTAAACAGAGCCTTGCTCTGATTGGGTGCGCTGCCTTGGACGCTGCGCTTCTTGTACTGACGTGTCTGATTTTGACACGTGGCGCGTTGCGCGCTGCGCAAGGAATCTGAAACGTTGCTTCATTTATTTTAATTTTAATTTTTCACTTTAATTTTCAAGCCAGAGTTTTGCTCTGATTGGAGAAAAATAGAAGCATTGCTTCTTTTTCCACCTTGGAATTTGAACAGAGCTTTGCTTTGATTGGGGTAAACAAAAAGGTCCTACCGGGCGTGCCAGAATCTGTTCTCCTCCGAAACACGGAAACGAGACCGCGCAGGTTCGTCTTGCCTGAATTTCGAGGCAGATGCTAATTGGTGCTATCCGTCCACCTCTCCAAAGATGCCAAATTGATTTATGGCACCATGCATCGAAGGTTTAAACGGATGCGGCCGATGTAGCAGACTTCGTCAGATTCCCCCTCGCTTGAGAGGTTTTTGATAGTGGGGACGCTCTTCCCTGTAGGCGCAAGCCCCTGCAGTTAATTACGCTATCGCATCGCGGTAACAACTTTCTCCTTCTCCAGATGGTCACTTCGTGTCGTGGGTGTTTGTTTTGTATTTGGTTGCTCGTGGATTGTATACAGAGACTAAGTTATGTTGTCGCCCGTAGGGCGTGGACTAGTCCAAATCCGTATCTTTCTTACATTTGGGTTTGGGGGGTTTGGGTTTAAGGATACGTTAGCCTTATTTGAGACTAAGATCAACTTAAACGTTTGTTAAGGATACGTTAGTCTAATTTTAGACTAAGATCAACTTAACGGGATCGTTTAGATCCAACAAGAGAGCAATTGGGCTCTATTGTTTAGTTTAGTGACATTGCGGTCGATAATTAGTTTAAGGACATTACGGTCCATCGTTAGTTTTAAAGACATCTCAGTCCAATGTTAGTTTAAAGACATCACGGTCGAGATTAAGGACATCATAGTCCATGGGTTTAAGGACTCCACAGTCCAATATTAATTTTAAGACGTCACGGTCGAGATTAAGGACATCATAGTCCGTTGTTAGTTTTAAGACATCACGGTCGAGGTTAAGGACATCATAGTCCGTGGGTTTAAGGACTCCACAGTCCAATATTAGTTTAAAGACATCACGGTCGAGGTTAAAGACATTATAGTCCGTTGTTAGTTTTAAGAAATCACGGTCGAGTTTAAGGACATCATAGTCCGTGGGCTTAAGGACCCCACAGTCCAATGTTAGTTTAAAGACATCACAGTCAAGGTTAAGGACATCATAGTCTATGAGTTTAAGGACCCCACAATCCATGAAATGTGTGGCTGTCGGGACCCGTCACCTCTCTGAAGACGTTGAGGAATTTCAACGACAAATATCAATGGAGTGAAGAGATGTACCCTTGAACCAGGGTGGATTAAGTGACCTGTGGTCCAATTTGGAACTAAGATCAATTAATTATATTATGAGCATATTGGCTCAGTTGAGTCTGAATCGAGGACTTATGGCCTACTTGGGCTAAGTCCAATTAAGTTTGAAGTGTTGGCTCTCTGTTGGACTTAGACATTTGTTTGGATTCGAACCCATATTATTTAGCAATGCTAAACAAGAGTTGGAGGGTTTTGGCAACATTTTTATCTTTGATTTCCTCAATTTTGAGATTCATTTAAGGGGGGACTTTTGCCTCTGGAAAATTAACCAATTTGGCTAAAAGTAGTGTTAAACACTATAGAACAACAGTGTTAAACACTGGAGATAGAACTCTCAAATTAGTGTAAAGACTAAAAGACAATCAGTGTTAAACACTGGAAATATAATCTTCAATTTAGTGTTAAACACTAGAAAACAATCAGTGTTAAACACTGGAAATATAATCCCCAAATTAGTGTTAAACACTAAAGAAAGAGGGGTCACGTGAGTGCCCAAAGGTGGGACCAGATCCCTTTACTTCATTATGCAATTAAGTGTTAAACACTTTTTATTTTTATTTTGAGCATCACGCGTTGACACGTGATGGGGATTTATGCGCTGACTGTTAAAGCGTTTGCTAAGGGGTCACGTGGTAACACGTGAGAGAGCCCAAAGCGTTCATTTCATTTGCTTTGATCATCTGTGTTTTGGAGGTCACGTGGGAGCACGTGAGGCATTGCCTCAGAGCCTTTTCCTTCTCATTCTTGGAGATCTTTTCAGGGGTCACGTGGGGCCACGTGACCTTAGTTCTTTGTATGTATGAAGATCTGTTGATTCTCTTTATCTTTAAGAATTAAATTCTCTGTAGGGTTAAACCCTAATTATAATTTTGGAAGAATTAAATTCCTATTGTGAAAGAATTAAATTCTTATGTAGGGTTAAACCCTAATTTCTTTTAGAGGAATTAAATTCCCATGGATTTGAGAGAATTAAATTCTCAATCAGGGTTAAACCCTAGTTTTGTCCATCTTGAAGGAATTAAATTCCTATAATTTTAGGAGAATTAAATTCTCAGATAGGCTTCAAACCCTAATTTCATATTTTGGAGGAATTGAATTCCTGTGAGTTTGGGAGAATTAAATTCTCATATAGGGTTAAACCCTAATTTCATATCTTGGAGGAATTGAATTTCTGTGAGTTTGGGAGAATTAAATTCTCAAAACTCAATTCCCCCTCTAAGTTTTGGATCTGCATGGCAGGATCTCAACCCGATGAGAATTAAATTCTCAACTTATGGGGAGATGTGCTTCTGCAAATCTTCAACGAGAGGAAGAACTAAGTTCTTTTATGCAGAAGAGTTAAACTCTTAGATTTGAGAATTAAATTCTCTGTTTGAAGTTTTGATCTCCTTTCTTTTCTCACCTAGGGTTTTTCTTTGTTGAGAATTAAATTCTCCCTTTTTTCTCTGTAATTTCAAGATGCCAAAACTCTATATCTCCAAAAAAAATTCATCCTTTTTCTTTTATTCTTGGCTCCTATTTATAGGAGAAGGAAAAGAATCAATTTGTTTAATGAATCTTTCATTGAAAGATTTTGTTTGTTTTCATAATTAATATGAGCCTTTAGATCATTCAGTAAATTTTATTCACCATTGGATTTTCAATCCAAAGATATTATGTTTGTTATTTTCGGTGAGATTTACGGAAATCTTTCCTTGTCTAAGATTTTTCCATAAATTGGTGATATTTAATCACCCCTGGATTTTTAATCCAACGGTTCTCCCTAATCCTTTCCCATTTGGAAAGATTTTAGAGAAATTTAGAATTTTAATTCTATTAAACTGTAAGGCTTTCAAAGCCTGTCACGTGCTGGCACGTGACCCTTGGTCACGTGGGAGCACGTGACCCCTGGCTTCTCCTTCAGCCGTTTGTTTTCATTTCTGTTTGATGAGAATTTAACCATCACGTGTCAACACGTGACCATTGGTCACGTGTGAGCACGTGATACCTCATTGAGGTAATTCCCGATTTTTAGAATTAAATTCTATTAAGTTATAAGGCTTTCAGAGCCTGTCACGTGCTGGCACGTGACCCTTAGTCACGTGTGAGCACATAATTGGGTCCTCCTTCAACCGTTTGTTTGTGATTCTGTTTGCTTAGATTTTAACCTTGTAAATAGATCACGTGTCAACACGTGACCCTTGATCACGTGTGAACACGTGATGCCTCTTTGAGGAAGACCCTGATTTTTAATCAGGGAACAAGTGCAAGTGGGAGATTGTTGGATATAGTGCCCTCAAGGCAATTATTGTAATTGTAGGCATGCGATTATGATAATTGAGGGAGGACCTATAAGGTATATCAATCTTACTCGAAATGATAGTATGCTATCTGGTTTGTCTTTATCATCATGTACATGCATTGTGTGGTATTGCAGATCACTATTACATGTTGATAGAGCCCATAAAATTCTTGCTTGACTACCAGCATTATGATGGCGATCATATACGTGAGAGCTGGGTGGTCTATAAGCACATTCTTAAATGTCCTTAGTCGTGGGAGTATCGAGATTGGGCATCAATATTCCGGAGTAGACTGGTGTATACGCTTCGAGACCCCGACGAGGGGCGGTGGCCGGTCTCACAAGCCATTTGTGTTACGTCACCTAAGATAGTATACAGGTGCTCACTGCAGGTGAATACACTGGACAGACTCGCCGAGAACTTCTAAATGGTATTATACCGATCGTCAGATGGAAATTCTCAGGTGGCATGAGTACAGGTTAGTCCTTTGATCTGAAGTCGTCATTTGTTTCGTGTGAGTTCCCACTGTACTTTGATTACTACCCTACCACGGCTCAAAGGAGTCGTGCATACATGTTTTAATTGGGTACAATCCTGAGCCACATGGAGGCAGTGGTCGACTGTCAGGGATTCGTCTCTCCTGGTATTAGGAGTCGATGTCGTGCTGTGTTCAGTTGGCTATCACTAGAAATCCAAGGCCATGATGGGCAAGATTTACTGATAGTTGATCAGCAATATCTCAGTTGGTGATGAGCTAGACACAGACACGACTTATCGTGTTAGTAAGGGTCTGACGTTATCCACCCCCTAAACCCGATATGCAATACTCTTTGACGAAGAAACCGGACTGTACGGAGATTGTCACATTTAGGCTCAGTAGGGTAAGGACGCACCTGATTGTCGGCCCCCCTTTTGACAAGTACCTGGGTAGCCGTTACGTACAGCTAGTGCCGCTGACGTGCTTATGGTTAAACACACTGCCAGCGTATTGTCGAGTCTTTAGAGTCCCACACAGAGGGTTTTCCTAATTCACGCGACAGATGTAGGAGCCATACGTTGGTACGTGCAGGGGGTCCGATTAAATATGTGTACGCGATACATGGACTTTAATCGGACGGTTGATAATACTAGCCGGCTTAGGATTAAGCCGTATTATTAAATCAGGTTTTGATTTAATAATTTATATATGTATTTTGATACATATATTTTAGTATTATTGTTCACTATTCATTTTCACTCTTTGGTGCTATCCGTATTTTTATATGGATACACGTATATGTAGCAATACATATACCAGGTGAAGTATTCCGTATTTATACGGAAATGCTTCTAGAAGAAAGACACCTCATATTTGATTTTCCTTTTTGGAAAATGAAATAGGAAATGAAGTGGGAAGTGGAGAAAGTGAAGCATAGTTGCAAACAATGTAAAGAGGCATGGCTATGTATTTTTATATGTTATTTTCATTTGGTTGCAGTATTTATACCATGGTTGATATTTTGTAGCCATCCCTTTCTCCTCCACAATGGCTTATGCTTCATCATCTCCTGTAGGGTTCCTAAGAATGACAACAAGATTTCGGGAGGCATCGTCCATGCCATTTTCAAAATTTTACCGTTTTAAAGAACCCTAAACTAGAATTTTTAACTAGAGAATCATATGAAACAAATTGTAAACTATTTTACAACTAAGTGAACTAGGAATACAACCTTTGTAGACCGGTCCTTCACTTCAATAGCTCTGTGTAGTAGTCCCTTCGCTCCAAGTAGTGATCTTCCGGACTCTAGCATGGCTTCACAAGAAGAAAGGAACGGACTTGCTTGAAATCTTCGAGGCCGAAGATGATCTACGTCGAGGAGACACTAACCCAGGCTACTACTTCACTAATGAGAGATTAGTGAGGCTAACACCCTATACTAAAGTGCCAATCTAGTAGAGAATGATGAAGTAGGATTTTTGCTCACTTTAGAATTGTTTTTCTCACTAATATTTCTCACTTGCTCAAAAGATAGAGAGCTCTTGAACTTGAAGAAGAAGATGAATAGAGATAATGTTGTGAGAGTAAATGGCAACCATGGGTGAGAAAATATCTAATATCACTCATGTAGAGACTTAACCATGAGTTTAGATAATGGTTGGGTTAACAAATATCTAGAGTAAGACAAAACTAGTGGACTAAGTCAATGGGTCTCAAAGCTTCATGCCATGTGACAAATTTCCAACTAATAATTGAATTACCATAAATAAATAAACCCTACATTACCTTTATCATGGTGTAAATTTTATACACCCATGTTGCATGTATCAACAACCATGACACATAAATAAAACACAATTAATATATATCACATATATATTAAGTGTGCACATATGAGAAAAATAAATGCTTAAGTGAGCAAATATTAGTTAATGTAAACTAGTATATCAAATATACAATTATACACTAAATTATCAAATCAACACTTGATTTAATAATCCGGCTATATCTCATATTACCGACTAATATTATATATACCAACTTATCGAATTAACACTTGATTCGATAACCCGGCTATAT
Organism: Agapanthus africanus; assembly: GCA_030015575.1. NCBI lineage: Eukaryota > Viridiplantae > Streptophyta > Magnoliopsida > Asparagales > Amaryllidaceae > Agapanthus > Agapanthus africanus. The sequence continues at coordinate 43,641,759 of CM057338.1, forward strand.
CAAATATAACCGACCAATACAAATATCGCGAGAAAAGAATACGGTATCACATACTCGTATTAATCTCGGTCCCGCACATATCACATATGTGCTCCTGCTTCGTTTTTCCTGAGCCAGTTAAACCTCTGTGTAGGACTCTAAAGACTCGTCAATACGCAGGCAGTAGGTGATGATCATATCAAGCAGCCATAAGCCGTCAGCGGTACTAGCTGTACGTAACGGCTACCCGGGTATTGAGCGATCAGAAGATCAACAAGCAAGCCTGCTCTAACTCCTGTAAAGTCTGTCAGTAACACTACCGCATAGTTCGGTCTCTTCGTCTGAAATGTCGCATATCAAGTCTAGGGGTGGTAAACGTCAGACCCCAATAACTCGATAAGTCATGCCGATACGAGGCTCATAACGGATCGAGAAACTACTGATAACACTTACCAGTAAATCTCTAAATCAGCCCTGGCCAGGGACTTCCAGTTATAGCCAATCGAGCACAGCACGACATCTACCCCCAATACCGAGAGAGACGAAATCCCCTCCTATCGCTCATTGCCTCCATGTGACTCGGGACTGTACCCAAAAACCACCGTTTTGCACGTCCTCTTGAACGTAGTAAGATGGAAATCAAAGTACAGTGGGAGTCACACAAGACTCTATGACGATCTCGGGTCTACAGACTAATCTGTACCAGTGTCACCAGAGAACTGCTATCTGACGTCAGGTATAATACCATCTAGGAGTTCTCAGCGAGTCCGTCCAGTGTACCCAGTCTCCACTGAGAACCCGTATACCATCTCTGATGTCAAACACCAATGGATATAGGATCATCCATCGCCTATCTCATGGGTTGAGAAGCGTATATGCTAGTCTACTCTGGTATATCGATACCCTGTCTCGATACACCCACGACTAGGAACATTAAAGGATGAACTTATGGACTACCATGGCCCCACTAGTATGATCTGCATCATAATCCTGGTAGTCAAGTACACATCCTAAGGGCTTTACCAACATGTAACCATGAGACGGTGTCAAGAGATAAGTATACATGTTAAGATAAAGAGCAACCAGATAGCATACTATCATCCACTATAATATACATCATACGTACAATAATGGCCTCCCGGGCATACATACAACTAACATCTCTATCTCCTTCTTCTTTTTGCTTCCATTTTTTAGCAAGATCTTAGAGAAAAAAATATAGTGGAGTATTCCTACATCACCGGCCATCCAAACCTAGCAATTTTGGACCGTCGGTTAGAGCCTCCTCTGCGTTCCCTCAGGTGGATCGTCTTCGGTAAGGGTGGTCGATGCTCGAGCGCAATTCCGGTGGCTACGAGCTTGGAGGGGTCTTCCACAATTGGGTGGGCATGCGACAAAGATTGTATTTCTCAACCTTACATGTTTTAGTATAGGGTGTTTGGATCGAATCCTTAGGTCCGGGCGTCCGGTGCTCACAAAAAGTTTTTGTTTTCGCTTCCGCCTCGCCCGCGGCCTCCTCAGTGTGGGCGCCGGATCCCAACATATACCTCCGGCGACAGCAGCACGAGCCTGGGCCCGGGCAGCAGCACGAGCGGGACGATAGTTCCTTCGGTGAGGAACAACCGGCGACCCGGACGTGAACACATCCTCTCCAACTAGAAAATAAACATTGTCGATAAAATTACATAAAGTTCAAGTTTATTCTTAGAGGATATGTAAAATGATAATATTTTATATTTATTCATACTAACCTGCAGACTGAGCGGAGGGTACGGAAGTGGCGGGAGTGGCCTCTGCGCCAGATGTGGACGCACCACCTATAATTAGACAATTAAAAATATATTATATAAGTAATTGCAAAAAGAATGTGTATATCAATATTATAACATTCTAAATCAATATGCATACAATATAGGATATATAAACATACCCGCAGGTGCCGTGGTGGCCTCTGCCCGAGATATGGAGGCACCACCTACAGCTAGATAATCAAAAAAATGATTATCTAAGTAAAAGCAAAAAGATTGTGTGTATATTTATGATATAACATTCTAAATCAATATGCATGCACTATAGGATATATAAACATACCTGCAGGTGCGGTAGTGGGTTCTGCCTCTGATGTGGACGCACCACCAACAGCTAGACAATTAAATATTGACTATATAAGTAATTTTGAAATAAATATGCGTGTATATCTATAATATTACATTCAAAATGAATATGCGTGCAATATACCTGGAGATGTGGCAAAGTACACACAGAAGGAGTCATCCGAAGGGGGTATCGATCGGGGTGCAAGACCGGCCCTATAAAGCTCCCTACGCAGCTTTCCGGGCGGCAGAACCACTCTGCCTCTGCCTTTGCCACTGCCGTGGCTGGTGCTCCTACCGCCCCTCGCTGCTCCGGTCGTCGTCATCAAATCTAAATAAGAGTACAATCATATATGCATGTAATATATGTATAGATAGTAGAAATGTGAAGTAATAATATAACATTACTGATAACATTTTTCGTTTTGTGGACGCATTAGACACATTTACTTAGATTTCATCATCGATATCATTTCTAACTCACGTAACTTCACGATCAGCCAAAAACAACCCGTCTTTTGAAACAGACGGTCGGAGCACTCTAAGTCTTCTCTTTTCTTCATCCTCATCGCTGTCCTCCATACGATCCTCGAATTCTGGAAAATCGTAAACATCCCTGAGTTCCCAATGGCATACGACACTCCATCCCGGATGCTTCAAGCACTGTGAGTAGTATACTTGGAACGCTTGGTTCGGAAAGATAAATGGATCGTCCTGACCGTAAAATTGAAGTGTGTTCACACTAGTCAATCCATATTTATCTTTTCAAGTCCCGAGATTGTTTCTCCACTTATTCATATCGATTCGTGTATCGTACTAAGTACACTGAAATATATAAAACGGTTCTGATCGTCCGGGATATCGGATGCCCAAGTATGCAATTTAAGTATCCATAATAAATCACACCATCCGATCCTACCGCCGCAATCCCACTATTCTGAGTGGTTCGAGATATTTCTATGTTTTTAACTTCAAATTTGTATCCAAGGATACCAAATCCTTTATAATATGTAACATCTATACTAGGAAACTGAGCTAAATATCTTGAATCTCTCTTTAATGATGCAAATAAGTTCGGATCGTAAATCTGAAAAAACAAATTTTACGACAAATACATAACGATATAAGTTTAGGTTAAAACTGGTAGCAATAACATGTTATTCGAACAACTTACATGATCTGCAACCCAATCGCAAAAATTTATCCTGATGATATTTTTCCAATCGTTCATCATTCCAATCAGGATGCCTCACATGCACCTCATTAATATGAATTACGTACTCAACAATAAATTATGATATTAATATTATATCATTTCATACACACACAAAAACAAATATAACAATTAATCCAAAAAAAACACTCTCTAGTTTCTTCAAGACATACGCTATTCAGGAGGATAAACCGATATATCTTGTTAATAAACATAGTGTCTCCTCTTTTATAATCAGCTTTACCATATGGCCCGTCCTGAATTCTCCGAGGCCGATTAAGTTTCGTCTCAATGTTCTCGTCCAGATAGCGGGTACAAAATGTAGTTATTTCATCTAGAAGATAATCTTGCATGATAGAATCCTCTGGTCTATTTCTATTACGTATATACTTTTTTAGAGTGTAGAGCTGCCTAAACAAAAATATGTTAAATAAATAAATATGGGTATACAGGACAGCAATAATTTTACAAATTGTGTAAAACAAAAATGACATGTACCTTTCGACGGGATATATCCATTGATATTGTACCAGTCCGGCTAACTTAGCATCGGTTGCAAGATGAACCATCAGGTGTATTATGATATCGAAGAAAGACGGTGGGAAAATACGCTCAACCTTGTAAAGTATCAATGAAATAGAATTTTCTAGATTCTCTAAAATCGCAACATCTAGGGTTTTAGCGCACATTTCTCTAAAAACCCAACAAAAGTCATTGATTACTAGACCAACTGATTCGGGAAGTGAAGTCCTGAGGGCTAATGGGAGAAGATGCTCCATAATAATATGGTGATCATGACTTTTCAACCCATCGATCTTGCCTTTCACAATTTTTATCCTCTTACTAAATGATCCTGAGAAACCTGTGGGAACTTTCAAATCATGCAACACCTACAAGAACCTTTTCTTCTCCGGTTGTGACATATGATACGCAACATTGGGAAGTACAAACTTTCCTGGTTTACCCGCTATCGGTTTAGAATGCAATTCACTTCTAATTTCCCAGTCCTGAAGATCCATCCGAGCACGGAGGTTGTCTTTCGATTTTCTGTCTTTACAAAGAAGCAAGTTGAGTACGTGCTCGGATACTCCGTTCTCTATGTGCATGACGTCGAGACAATGATGCACTAAATTTGTTGACTGGTACGGAAGCTCGTAGAAAATGCTTAACTTGTTCCAGTATGGTAGTTTGACCTGTTTTGCCGGATCTATCCCGAAAGTCACATTATTGTAACCATCCCACTGAGCAGTCACGTCCTCTCCGGACAATGAGGCTGGAGGCCTAAGAAGCTCCTGATGACCATTAAAGTGAACATCGTCTAACCTGTAGGGATGGTCTAGTGACAGGAAACGCCGATGACCGCAATAACAAACCTTCCTGCTAAAATTCAACCATTTCAATGTTGTATATTGATGGAAATAAGGGAATTCTTTGTAACCATGTACGGACTAACCTGATAGCATTCCATACGCAGGAAGGTCATTAATTGTCCACATTAAAACTGCACGTAGTGTGAAGATTGTATCTGTGTTTGCATCGTAAGTTTTTATACCATCAATGAATAAATATTTTAACTCATCGATCAGAGGTCGGAGATAGACGTCGATATTGTTTCCCGGTGAGTTTGGTCCGTCAATAAGAAGAGGCATCATAAAGTAGGATTAATCCATAGCCAACCAAGGCGACAGATTATAAACTATCATTACAACGGGCCATGTGCTGTGGCTTCCAGCCATATAGTTGAATGGGTAGAAACCATCACTAGCGAGTCCGAATCTAACATTGCGAGGATCACTACTGAATATTTTGTGCTTCCTATCGAAATCCTTCCATACCGGTGAATCTCTTGAATGACTTATTTTTCCATCTTCATTTGGAGCAGCACGGTGATGCCGAATCATTGCCTCGGCTGTTTTCTTGCACCTGAATAGACTCTGCAGCCTCTGTGTTATGGGAAAGTATCGTCCTATCTTAATAGGTATATCGGGCTTCTTATCAGATTCTTTCGGCTTATAACTGGCCTCTCCGCATGTTGGACACTCTTTCAAATCTGAATTCTCTTTCCAGTACAACACGCAATCTTTAGGACATGCATGAATTTTCTCACACTTCAGAGACAAATCAGACATCATCTTCTGGGCTCTGTACCAGCTGTCGAGCACGTTATTTTCCGGGGGCATATAATCTTTCAGGAACTTCAGAAGTATCGTGAATGACTTGTTGCTCCATCCATTTAGGCACTTGATCTGTAAAAGTTGGATAAACCATGATAGGATGGAATACTTTCCATTCTCATAAATTGGTCTTCGAGGGTAAATCGGCCACATTAAGATTACCATCCGGGGAGGTCCGTTTGATATCCAAAAACTGCTTATCATTCATGAACTTTTTATACTTCTCCGCATGCGGTCCTTGACCGAAAAGAATGTCATTTTCGGTAGAAATACAATCACTTAGGGCAGCCTCTACCATATCCTCCATTTCTTCTCCTGGAAAGAAGTTATCGTCTTCTTCTTCTTTTGCCGTATTACCGTCTTCTCTTTCTTCTTCTGCCGCATTATCGTCTTCTTCTTGTCCTTCCCCATGATATAGCCAAGTTGTATGACGTCTAGTAAAACCATGTTTAATGATGTGAAGCTCTACGATTTCTACCTTATGCTAGAACTTATTTCCACATCTATCGCACGGGCAAAGAATCTTCTCTAACACGATCTTATTATGTGCGCGTATAAATTCAATGAAAGCAGCAACTCCTGCGACAAACTTAGATTGCATGCGTTGTTGCCAATCCACGTACATCTAATCCTTAACTCTGATGTACTCATGGGCCATGTTAGACTGTATAAGATATAAATTGTAGGTTATGGTGACTATATTGAGAAATCTAAGAACGAGATGGTTACTGAAAAAGAAGAAAATCCGTAGAATCAAGTTTGTCATTGAAAAGAATAAATTATCGATAAATAAAGTTAGATTTGAAGATACCTAAATATGAGTTGTATTCTGTGTATATGTATTTCAATTTATGATTTCGCTTAAGTGTAGGGTTGTTAGTGTGTATGTGCTTTGTGTGTGCGTTTGTTGCGTATTCGTATTGTATGCGCGTGTTTCGGCTGTAGGGGGTAAGGCTTCTATCCCATTAAAAATGTATAGAGCAGACACCCATTCGCTTGTACTTTCATCCGTTTCGAGTAAATTTCGGCAACACCTCCCCGCTGTTCTCCGAGTACACTGTAATAGAATAGATAATCATTTCAATACTGTGAAATAGCGTTGAAATGAATATCTAATCTATCTTTGTACATGGAGAACCAACGGAAAAGTACCGACGAAATAACTCGAAACGAATGAAAACACAAGTGAATGCAAGTGTTTACTTTATACATTCCTAACTTGTCCACACTGGAAAAATTTATTGGTTATCATACGATTGAATTTTCTCATCATATAAACTACACGACGATTGTTAGGACCGAACTATACCGTCCGAAATTTAACAACTTTTGTATAGTTCTATGTTACGACGAACATCGAACGTATGTTAACCGATAGACGGGGACTAAGTCGCGCTTTGATTTTCACATATGAGTATCGATGAGAATATTAAAGTTTCATATTATCATTGAATATCATATATTGGTTTTAAGTTGAACATTTAATTTGAATAGGTTTTACGTTTACGTTTCGTTTTTAAGGGTTCGAAGTTTTTAGTTTAGGTTAAAATTTTCTTACTTTTATGGTAAAATTGTACGTTTACATTATCATCGAGTATCCTACTGAAGGAACTAGTGCACCATAAACCCTAACCCTGATTAACCAAAATTAACCTTAATCATCACCCTAACTCAAATTATCCCTAATTAACACAAATTAACCCAAATTAACCCTAATCACCACCCTAACTCAAATTATCCCTAATTAATCCAAAATTAAGTTAATTAAACCAAATTAACCCTAATCAACACCTTAACACAAATACACTATATTTTACCTAATTAACCTTGGACCAAACCCTAACCCAAATTAAGCTAACCCTAATCATCACCCAAACCCCAACCCAAATTAACCTTAGTCCAAACCAAAATTAACCCTAACTCTAATCATCATCAACCCTATTTTACCTAATTAACCCAAACTAACCCTGTTCCCCTCCGAATGACGGTGCGACAGGGACGTCTTGCCTGAGATTCGGGGGCAGATGCTAATTGGTGCTATCCGTCCACCTCTCCGAAGATGCCAAGTTGATTTATGGCACCGTGTATCGAAGGTTTAAACGGATACGTCCGATGTAGCAGACTTCGTCAAATTCCCCCTCGCTTAAGGGGTTTTTGATTGTGGGGACGCTCTTCCCTGCAGGTGCAAGCCTCTGCAGTTAATTACGCTACCGCATCGCGGTAACCACTATCTCCTTCTCCAGATGGTCACTTCGTGTCGCATATGTTTATTTTGTGTTTAGTTGCCCGTGAATTGTATACGGAGACTGAGTTATGTCGTCGCCCGTAGGGCGTTGACTAGTCCAGATCCGTAATATCTTAGATTTGGGTTTGGGGGTTTTGGGTTTAAGGATACGTTAGCCTCATTCGAGACTAAGATCAACTTAAACATTTGTTAAGGATACATTAGTCTAGTTTTCAAACTAAGATCAACTTAACGGGATCGTTTAGATCCAACAATAGAGCAATTAAGGGAGCCCTGTTGTTTTGTTTAGTGACATTGCGGTCAATAAGTAGTTTAAGGACATTGCGGTCCAGTGTTAGTTTTAAGACGTTGCGGTCAAGGTTAAAGACGTCGTAGTCCGTGGATTTAAGGACTCCACAGTCCGATGTTAGTTTTAAGACATCACGGTCAAGGTTAAGGACCTCATAGTCCATGAGTTTAAGGACCCCACAGTCCGTCGTTAGTTTTAAGACATCCCGGTCAAGGTTAAGGACCCCATAGTCCATGAATTTAAGGACCCCACAGTCCGTATTAATATGTGGTCATCGGGACCCGTCACCTCTTTGAAGACGTTGAGGAATTACAACGCCAAGTATCAAAGGAGTGAAGAGATATACCCTTAAACCGAGGTAGATTAAATAATCTTTGACCCAATTTGGAACCAAGACCAATTAATTATATTATGGGCCCATTGGCTCTGTTGAATTTGAATTGAGGACTTATGGCCAGCTTGGGCTAAGCCCAATCATGTTTAGGATATTGGCCCTCTGTTGGTCCATTAGAGGAGAGGCTTTGCCTCTAGACACTTAGCCAATAGGGCTAAAATTAATGTTAAACACTAAAGATCAATCAGTGTTGAACACTGAGAATGAGATTAACAAGTTAGTGTTTAACACTAAAAGATAGTTAGTGTTAAACACCAGCAATAGGGCTTTCAAATTAGTGTTTATACACTAAAATAAATCAGTGTTAAACACTGGCAATGGAGATTTCAAATTAGTGTTTAACACCAAGGCAGATCAATGTTAAATACTGGAAACAGGGTTTTCTAGGTTGGTGTTCAACACTAAGAAAGTCAGTGTTAAACACTGTAAATAGATGTTTTCCAAATTAGTGTTTAAACACTAAGAAAATCAGTGTTGAACACTGGATATAGAGGTTTCAATTTTAGTGTTAAACACTAAGGCAAGAGGGGTCACGTGGTAGCACGTGAGAGCGCCCTCAATTCATTTTATTCTGCCAAAAGTATTGAATACTTTGGAGCATCACGTTCTGTCATGTGATGGGAATTCTGGTGTTTTTCCGTTAAAGCTTCAGCCAAGGGGTCACGTGGTAGCACGTGATAGCGCCCTGTTTCCCTTTATTTTGTTCTACAGATAAGTGTTTAACACTTTTAATTCTGAAAGCCATCACGTGTGGGCACGTGATGGGGTCCTGCGCTTTGATCTGTTAGAATGTTCATTAGGGGTCACGTGTCGACACGTGAGGACGCCCTAAAGCTCTTTTCTGTTTCTTTTCAGGGGTCACGTGGTAGCATGTGACCCTATTCCTTTGCCTGTTTGAAGATGTGTTTATCTTTTTAAGAATTGAATTCTTCATAGGGTTAAACCCTAGCAATAACTTTAGAGGAATTAAATTCCTACTTTCTTTTGAAGAATTATATTCTTAAATAGGGTTAAACCCTCATTTCTTCTTTCTTGAGGGAATTAAATTCCTGTTATTTTAACAGAACTAAGTTCTTAACTAGGGTTAAACCCTGATTCTGTTCATTCTGAAGGAATTAAATTCCCATAACATAAGGTCAAACCCTAATTTTATTTTAAAGGAATTAAATTCCTATAGTTCTGTGAGAATTAAATTCTCAAGCTTCCATTCCCTCTCTATGCTTTGGATCTGCATGGAAGGATCTCAACCCATTGAGAATTAAATTCTCAACTCAAGGGGAGTGTGCACTTTACAGATCCTCCACCAAAGAGAGAACTATGTTCTTCTATTTTATATCAGAGTTAAACTCTGTTGAGAATTGAATTCTCTTTTCCTTTCAAAAAGCCTTCCCTTTCTTACCTAGGGTTTTCTTTTGCAGAAGATCCAAATTCCTCCAAAGTATCAAGGCTCTCCTCTTTTTTTATGTATCGATTCCTTTCTGCATGTATGTCTCTCTGTGTGTCTCTTGGCTCCTATTTATAGGAGAAGCAGCCGAATCAATTAGTTTTGGTGAATCTTTTATTGAGAGATTTAATTTGTATTCACCATTCGTTTTGGACCTTTGGATTATTATATGAATTTTAATCACCATTGGATTTTAAATCCAGAGATTCTCCTTTGTTATTTCGGTTAGATTTTAAGGGGAAATCTTTCCAAGTTCAGGCTTTTTCCATAGATAGGGGATATTTAAGAATCTTTAAATCTTTAATTCAATCGGTTCCTTTGGAAAGATTTGAGAAGCCTTTTCTCAGAATTTAATTCTGTTAATAGATAGGCTTTGAAAGCCGGTCACGTGTGGCCACGTGACCCTTGGTCACGTGTGGGCACGTGACCCCCTTGGAACGAGACCTCTTCTTCCTTTTTGCGCTCTGCCTTCTGACTGCCGCTTAGCCGTCACGTGCCCCCACGTGACCCCTGGTCACGTGTGAGCACGTGACCCTCGCCTGGAGCCTTTTTCTTGATTTGATCAGGGAATTGAGTCTGCTGCTTTTGAGTGTCACGTGCCAACACGTGACCCTGGTCACGTGGGAGCACGTGACCCTTTCTGAACCCCTTTTCTTTGATGTAGTCGGGAAGCTGAATCTACCTTGCCGATACTTTTAGATGTCACGTGCCAACACGTGACTGCTGGTCACGTGTGAGCACGTGACCCTTTTCTGAAGCCTCTTCCGTAGGCTTTCCTGATTTTAAATCAGGAAACAAATGCCCCTACAGCGTTGTTCTCACGTGTCTGCACGTGAGTGCAACGCTGTCACCTTTTGTGACCGTTGGATTCCTCTAGGGATTTGGGGAGATGAAACGTTTCCATCACTTCCTATAAATATTGGGGTCATTTCAGAGACGCCTCCACTTTTCTCATCTTCTTCCTTGCAAACTTTCTTCTTTTGAGAATTTAATTCTCTTCTCCCAGAGCTTAGTTCTCTGCCTTGAAAATCTTCCAGAGTTTAACTCTGTTCAAGTGACCCTTTTCCTCAGGTAATGTTCTCGGACAAACAATGAATTTTCACGTTCTTCTGGATTTTAAATCCAAAACAAGGGTTTTTTACCCTTTTCTGAGTATGAACCCATTTTTCTTCAAGTTTCTTAACCAAAATACGAAACCATTTAACCTTCAACAGTAGATTTCTTAGGGTTCATATGATGATCCATGGAGTTTAACTCTGTTCACAGAAAAGGCTTTTTGGGGGAATTTAATTCCCTTTTCTTAATAAGGAATTTAATTCCTGTGAAGAACTCGGTTTCTTCGTATGGGGCTCCTTAGGGTCTCCTTGCCCTAGGTTGGCATTCTGTAATTAATGAAACAGGAACTTTGTAATGATGCCTCCTGTGGGAATTTAATTCCTTTGATCCTGTTGGATCTGTTGTAGAGCCCGAGACAGATTTGTCTTCTAGGGGGAATATGTAGGATTACTTGAAACCCGTTTTTCATTTAATGGGGATATTCCCTCTATTTTGTTATAACTTCTTGGTCTCATTATTAATGAGCCGTCATCCTGATTCTGTGGGGCCCATGTTGTTCTGTAGCCAATGCCCCATAAAAGAGTCTGTTGTTGCTTTCTTCAGCTAGTCTTCATATTCATGCATGTATATATATTGCTAGCTTTGTTTTTGACAGCCTTCTTTTATTGGATTTCAGGTGCAATGGCTTCTGTCCCATGCTTTCCCTTCATTCGCTCGGAGGCCGCTTTTCCTCAGTCACCGTCCGATGAGGAAGCGATGGCGATGATCCGGGCTCATGACCCGAACTGCACCAACTTGTTTCTATGGGGAACTTGGTACAGCCATATTATCCGGGGTCGTCGGAGTTTCCTCTGTGCCGTACCAATAGAGCCTACTTTCCTATTTTTGCCGATGGACCCTCCAAGAACTGTTTTTGCTGTGGAGATGCCCAACTGGAATCCAACGGGGAGGCTCGAGCCTTCGACGACCGGTATCCCAAACCATCCGATCCCCGCTATAGATATCCTGGGGCGTCGCATTTGTCAGGGTGAGGCCCATCCATGGGGGCAGATTTATAAGATAGGGCTTACTCCTCGACACCCTACGGGCTACCTTCTCTGGGCTCGCTATATCCTTGCCACCCATCGTGCGCGGCTGCAGAAGGTCGGGCTTTATCAGGCAATATACGCGTCGCTCTTCCATTATAAGTCCCCGCATGTCTGGTGGGTTAGGGCATTCTTGAATCAATGGAATCTCCCTACCAACACTTTCATTTTAAGGGATCGCGAGGTTTCGATTTCTCTGGCAGAATTTTATGAAATCTCGGGACTGCCAATCAGGGGTGCACTGTATGAGGAGTTGTTGCCTCCTGACGAGTATGTCTTCGAGCCCGAGCCCGCACCGGTTGACGGTTTGTCTGTTGAGAACGCCGTTCGCCACAAGCGTCCCAGTTTGATCAAGGAGCTAGGTATCTTCAACCGATTGTTCACCGAATCCGAAGAGCAGGGTGTTACTTTCAAGAGTTTCATTGCCTGCTTCCTTCACGAAGATGTCGTATCGAAAACAGCTCCAAAGTTTGCCAACGTCAAAGACCCCTTTGGATTTGGTCCGAAGAAGCTGCCGACCACTGAATCGGATCTACCTCAATACTATATCCCCATCATGTCGCCGATGTCTTTTGAGTCCATTGCAGCACCCGGTGTGGATGAGGAGATGTTCTTCGTGGGGTTTGTCAGTGTCTGGCTCAGTTGGTTCGTTATCCCCATGCATCGCCGGTTCATGAGAGCCTCGGTTATCTACCCGGCTCATCATATTGCTGAGGGGACACGATTGGCTATCGGCATCCCGGCGCCGGCGCATCTTTATCATGGGTTGGGCACCGCAGCTAATACCTCTACTCCCAACGTGGATGTAGTAAACTTTTCGCTTCATTATTTCACGTCCTGGATCGAAATGCACGTGTTGGGGGCTTTTGCCATGCATCAGAGGCCCTCATTTTACGATGCCTACCCCTTCCCACGACTTATGCGATTAGTGGATGCTTCTGCCGCCGACCCAACTCAATTTGGGGCTATTCGGGTGCTGATTTCTCCTTACGCTGCCGCTGGCGGGCTGGTTTTTAATGATCAGGTCTTGTCTACTCCCTCAGGTCCGGTTCAGCAACTCTGGGACCAGTCGAAAGACAACGCACCTTCTTTGAAGCCCCGGGAGGCCGCGCACTTGTATACAATTAGACCGGGCTACTTGGTGTTTCGCCAGGACAGTGCAGCTCTTTTCATGCGGTACAACCTGCATCGATTCGCCCCACAGCTTGGATACGACCAGGGCGTTCCCTTTGAGGCTTTCATCGTTGCGCCGGTCCCTTCACTTGATGCCGTTAGCGATGCCGCACATCATTTCGTGAGGTTGAACACCGGCTCCAATTTTATGATCCCTGAAGCTGAGCATACGCCCCGGTGCGTGGGGGCGTTTACGGGATGGTATCTCCATCGGGTGAACCCGATTATTCTTGAGGAAAGAAGGGTGCTTCTTGGTCATGATGCCCCTCCTCAGGCTCTGGGAACTAAGCTGCGACCGAGGGCTCCGGTCCGCTTCCCTCTGAGGGAGATTAGCACCGCGCTCATTCCGGGGGAGTCAGGGGTAGACCTTACTCCAACAGCTGGTATGCCCTTGGGTTCCCGATCGCGGGGTAGACAGGCCCCAGTAGTAGCACCACCGCCGGTGGCAGCACCGCCCTCCGTGGCGTCGACAATGGCGGCGGCGTCCTCGGTTGTGGCACTGAGCGAGGGTAATAGGGATGAGGGTGTCGAGGGCGATGTGGGTCGGCGCCGCCCTAAGGCTTCGCGGGGAAGGAAGCGGTCATCCTCGGCGACCGGCTTTGGGTCTAAGCGGCGGAGGAAAGCGGCCACCAATCTGCTCGATTCTTTGGCTGAGTCTGAGCCTATTCTTGAAGACGAATCACTGGCCCTGCAAGAGTCAGACGCTGGACTTCTCTTCCCGAGTTCGGCCGATGAGGAGGCCGCACAGTTGGCTGAGGCCATACGGCGTTCCAAAGACGTGTCTCATAACGCCAAGGTTCCGAAGAAGTCCTATCCCGCTGTAATTTTTTACGAAGACCCTTCGTGGATTCGGCGGCGATTTATCGATCCTTTGGAGGAATGGGGGGAAAGGGCTCTGAAGCAGGCCGCTTCAGAAGACGCAGCGGACGCACTTTCTTTATGGACCGGCGGCCATGAGTCTACCCTTGAACCCCGGCGAGCCCACCTCCTTGAGAAGGAGCAGCGGCTTGAAGAAGCCATATTGAGGGCTTCTTTGCGTATCGGTACGTTGTGGTTCTTTTGTAGTTCCTCTGATTATTTATGCCCGTGCATATGTATCTTTATTCTTATTTGAATCATGCAGAATCTTCGACGCTGGGGGAGCTCCCTACGGGCCCATTAAAGCTAAAGCCCGCCGAAATTCTCGATGAAGTCTTGCTTGATGTGGAGGGGGCTGATGAGGCTGCTCCTCTCATGGTAGAGCCTCCAGCGGCGGTTCTTGATCAGGGAGCGCTTGCCCCTTTGGGGGAGGCTCCTTTGGAGGTCGCTGCCCCAGTGACTCTTACTGAGGGCGGCCCAGAGGCTGGAAGAGAGGTAGTCGGGACTACTCTTCCTTTGTTGGAGCCTGAGGTCACGGCGGAGGCCGTTGAAGCTGCTATCCCCCCGGCTCAGAATGGGAGGAGCGTTGAAGGTAACCCTCTGCATTTTAAATTAGCAACCCTTCCATGGTCTAAACTCAACTCTTTTATCTTTCCCAGAATTGCGCGGTTTGGCGGCCACTATCGCTGATCTGTCGCCTCGACAGTCATTTCAGCGTTTATTGGAGATGGCAACTCCGCAGGCGATCTCCCCTCAGCGTATTGTCCTTTCCTCCGGGCAGAGTTAGTGTCATTCGCCATTTTTTCTTTTACCATAGCATTGTTACTATTTTGCGAAATGACGTTGATGTCTCTTATAGTTTTGGAAGCTGACGATGAGGTCGAGGTCGTTGAAGGGCCAGGGGAACCTTCAGCTCCTACTTGCATGACTGTTGGTGAGCGACATTTTATTATAATCCCGTTCGTTCTGTGCTTAAGAATTTTATTAACATATGTCAAACTTGAACAGCCCTGCCAGTCCCCATGGCGTTGGAATCGCGCATCATGATGCCGCCCGGCCCTTATGCTTTGCGGGCTTCGGAACACTTGGCCCAGTTAAGCCTTGTCTCCCTATCATCTTTCATCGAGGAGCTCCGTGCTGGTAGCGCGACCACAGCCGAAGCGTTCGCCGCTGAAGCTAATGGCTCTCTTCCTTTTCTTGCCACCTATCATAGTGAGGAGGTGGTGCGGGTCTGGGTAGAATTCTGTAGGAAGGTGGAGGCTTGTTTGCACGCCCTTGAATGTTCCCACCTTTCCTCGGAAGCTGTGGCTGCAAAGGCGGAGTTACAGGGGTTGATAGCACGGTGCGCTGCAAACATGACGTCGTGCGAGAAGAGGCTCGGCCGTAAATTCTCGGAGAGGGAGTTGGCTTCTAAGGTGCTGAGCGAGCTTCAGGCCAGCCTCACAGCCAAAACCAACAAAGCATACGAACTCTGGCGGGTGCTTCAGGAGTCCATAAAAGAGGTGGTGGCTCTCGCTAAAGCTGCCACGTTCACTCGTGAGAGGGTCGAGGCTCATAAGGTCACCGAGAAAGAGCTTGAAGGCCGGCTCGCTTCGTATCAGGCGCAGGCGGAGGCCCGTCTTTTGGCGATCTTAAAGCATGAGGCCGTGGCCCAACAAAAGCAGGATGAGCTGACCAAGCTGCTAAATCGCCCGCCGGCTTGACACATTTGTATCTTTTCCTTCCTTCTTGTATATACTCATAGATGAGAGTGTTTTCTTTTTGTTCTTTCATGGATTGTAGTTTGTATCCATTTTGGTTTATGAATAAAAGATACATATTTCATCTCAATGATGCGTCTCCTTTGAATGTGTTTTGCGGACAATTTATCTTGATCTCTTTGCAGGGCAGCGATGGCTTAGGATTCAGGGTTAAGATCTGCTTCCTAAGACTTTTGCATTTTATGAGCCACGAGGGTCTCATAAAGAGTTTTTCTCCCCATGGGTCGAGAGGATCCCATAAGTGTAAGTTCTTCTTAAGAATCATAAGGATTCTTAAGCGGGTTTTCCCTTGAGAGTCGTAAGGATCTCACAAGAGAGTTTTCTTCCTTACAGGTCGTGAGGGCCTACAAGTGCTGGATGTGGTCGCCCTTGTCCGTGTTTCACGGAGTCAGGGGTTTCTCAAGGCATCGTAGTTTAAAGACGTCGCTGTCAAGGTTAAGGACCTCATAGTCCGTGGATTTAAGGACTCCACAGTCCGATGTTAGTTTTAAAACATCACGGTCAAGGTTAAGGACCTCATAGTCCATGGATTTAGGGACTCCACAGTCCGATGTTAGTTTTAAGACATCATGGTCAAGGTTAAGGACCTCATAGTCCGTGGATTTAGGGACTCCACAGTCCGTTGTTAGTTTTAAGACATCACGGTCAAGGTTAAGGACCTCATAGTCCGTGGATTTAGGGACTCCACAGTCCTATGTTTGGTTGCAGGGACCCGTCACCTCTTTGAAGACGTTGAGGAATTACAACGTCAGGCATCAAAGGAGTGAAGAGATGTACCCTTAAACCAAAGTAGAATCAGTACAGAATCAGGGTGGTTGATTGTTAGTTTTAAGACATTACGGTCGAGGTTAAGGACATCATAGTCCGTGGATTTTAAGGACTCCACAGTCCGGTATTTGCTCTGGATGCTTCACACGGGTTCACTGCCGTGCTTGGTGAGGACCAGGCTCCGCTCTGGGCGTTTTCCGCGGGGTCAAAGAGTGACATTATCCGCGTTCCACGTGACCAGGGATTTTGCACTAGATGCTTCACACGGGTTCACTGCCGTGATCGGCGAGGACTAGGCTCCGCTCTGGATGCTTCACACGGGTTCACTGCCGTGCTCTGCGAGGGCCAGGATCCGCTCTAGACGTTTTCCACGGGGTCAAAGAGTGACGTTATCCGCGTTCCACGTAACCAGGAATTTTGCACTAGATGCTTCACACGGGTTCACTGCCGTGCTCGGCGAGGACTAGGCTCCGCTCTGGATACTTCACACGGGTTCACTGCCGTGCTCTGCGAGGACCAGGATCCGCTCTGGACGTTTTCCACGGGGTCAAAGAGTGACGTTATCCGCGTTCCACGTAACCAGGAATTTTGCACTAGATGCTTCACACGGGTTCACTGCCGTGTTCGGCGAGGACTAGGCTCCACTCTGGATATTTTCCACGGGGTCAAAGAGTGACGTTATCCGTGTTCCACGTAACCAGGAATTTTGCACTAGATGCTTCACACGGGTTCACTGCCATGTTCGGCGAGGACTAGGCTCCGCTCTGGATGCTTCACAGGGGTTCACTGCCGTGCTCCGCGAGGACCAGGATCCGCTCTGGACGTTTTCCACGGGGTCAAAGAGTGACGTTATCCGCGTTCCACGTAACCATGAATTTTGCACTAGATGTTTCACACGGGTTCACTGCCGTGTTCGGCGAGGACTAGGCTCCGCTCTGGATGCTTCATACGGGTTCACTGTCGTGCTCCGCGAGGACCAGGATCTGCTCTGGATGTTTTCCACGGGGTCAAAGAGTGACGTTATCCGCGTTCCACGTAACCAGGAATTTTGCTGATTGTATCCGCATTTCACGGGATGGAGGTTTGACTGTTGGCGATATGTATACCACCGAGCCATGGAACTGGGAGTTGCCGCTGTTCCGCTTAGCTTAGCGTTGTGTTCGTTGTTACGAGACGAGTGTTGAAACGATCTCTAGGTCTCCTTTGGCCCGTCGAGACTTGGCTTCCTCTTCTAATGAAACCTGGGGGAGAAGTATGATCCCTTTTTTGTTTACGCCCTTGGATTGTGTACAGGGTGTGATGGAACATCACCTGTAAGGCATAAATTGAAACCCCTTTTTTTATATTTTATTTCTTTTTCCGCGATACTCTATCATTTCAGCTTTTATATTGCGGAGGTCGCGATTGCCCTATCATTTCGGCGATTTTTCGCGGTGCCCAATCATTTCGGCTAATTTTTTTCATTTTCACTCGCTGTTTTTTATTGCGAGTTGCCCCATCATTTCGGATATTTTTCATGCATACATTTTTACTTGCTGCTTTTTATTGCAAGTTGCCCCATCATTTCGGCTATTTCGTATGCATGTATGGCTTGCTAGCTTTTTCGCCGCAAGCTTGGATTTTAGACACCGATTTCGGCATCAGCACCGCTGCAACTGGGATGTTGCCAGGAGCGAATCATCATTTGCCTCTGTCGATGCCGAACAAAGGTGGCTTAGTAAACAGGGTTAAGGGTCCTGTCGACCAAGGCTTTTGACTTCATGAGCCGTAAGGGTCTCACAAAGGTATTTCTCCCTACAAGTCGTGAGGATCTTGCAGGTGTATTTTCTCCTTAGGGATCGTGAGGATTCCTAAGTGTATGTTCCTCTGTAAGTCGTAAGGATCCTACAAGAGGGTTTTCTTCTTATAAGTCGAGAGGAATTATAAGGGTTGTTCACCATATGGACATGTCCCTAGTCACGGGTGTGACTTTGCTGGGAAAATGTTTATTCGCGTCCGTGGATTGTATACAAGGGTCAGTATTGAGCCGCTTGTAGGGCAGTATCGAAGGTTATGGGGGATCTGCTTAAGAACAGGTTTAGGTTTCTGTAACTTAAGACTTTCAAATCTCATGAGCCGTGAGGGTCCCATAAGAGAATTCTCCTTACGAGTCGTGAGGATCTCGCAAGTGTATTTTCTCCTTAGGAATCGTGAGGATTCCTAAGTGTGTTGCTCCTTTGTGAGTCGTAAGGATCTCACGCGGGTGGTTTCTCCTTACAAGGTCGAGAGGACCCTATAAGTGTCTTTTAACGAGGTTGCGCCCTTTCGGGTTTTCACAAACACTCGCCGGTAGTCCTGCTGTTTTTACTCACGGAGCCCTTTCGGGTTTTCATCCGTGCCCATTTTGCTTATGGACATACCGATTTTTTTTTATTCTTTTCATTTTCTTTTTCTCCTTTTTTTTTTTACGAGGTCGCGCCCTTTCGGGTTTTCACGAACACTCGCCAGTATCCCTGCTGTTTTTACTCACGGAGCCCTTTCGGGTTTTCATCCGTGCCCTTTTTGCTTACGGACATACCGTTCTTATTTATTATATTTTTCCTTATTTTTTTTTACCTCGTCAGCCTAAGGATGCTGCGGTATTAGTTTAAGGACGTTTCGGTCCGCTATTAGTTTAAGGACATTTCGGTCCGTCGTTAATTTAAAGACGTTTCGGTCCGTCGTTGGTTTAAGGACGTTTCGGTCCGTCGTTAAGAGGCTGGCTACCGTTTATAAAACTTGAGCTTAGTAAGATAGCGAGCGAGCATGGTCGTCGTCACCTATCATTGACCTAGGCTGCGGCTCATTAAGCGTAGTATTTCTTTAGGAAGCGACCGTTTATCGGCCTGAAAGGCCTTTCACCGTGCAAGTCCATGAGTAGATAGGCCCCACCCTGGTAGACCTTATCTATGATGTACGGGCCTTCATAGTTTGGCTCGAATTTTCCCTGCTTGGCGCGATTGGGGATCATAGGTCTTTTGACCACTAGTACGAGTTCGCCTTGGCGGAATGTCCTCGGCCTGGTCAATCTTTCGTACTAGCGTGTCATCTTTGCTTTGTAGGCCTCTAGATTTTGTTGCGCTATGAGCCGGGTTTCATCGAGGGCATCAAGCTCCTCAAGCCGAAGGTGAGCATTTTCTTCGTCCGTCAGCTCGTAGTGGACTGCCACTCGTAGAGAGGGTAACTCTATCTCGAGAGGGAGCACTGCTTCCGTCCCAAATACCAACGCATACGGCGTTGTGTTCGTGGCCGTCTTGAACGTAGTTCGATAGGCCCAGAGAGCTTCTTGCAGTCTTTCGTGCCAGTCTTTCTTATTTCGTGACACCGTTTTCTTCATGATCTTCGTCAAGGTCTTGTTGAAGGCCTCGGCCAGACCGTTAGCTCGTGGATTGTAAACTGAAGAATATCTCCAGTCTATATTGTGCTGCTGCGCGAAGCGGCTAATCTTATGGCTTCTGTAGGCCGGCCCGTTATCGGAGATAATCCGCCGTGGAGTTCCAAACCGATAGATGACGTGCGTCTTGATGAAGTAGAGGATATTCTCTATCTTCACTTCCCTCAGCGGTACTGCTTCTGCCCATTTGGAGAAATAATCAGTTGTCGCCAGGATGAAACGATGTCCCCGGGACGATGCTGGTTCGATGGGGCCGATTATGTCAGTCCCCCACATTTCAAATGGCCAGCTAGCCACCGTTGGATGTAGTGGATTCGGATGCTGGTGGATGAAATCCCCGTGGATTTGGCACGAGTGACATTGCTTCGCATACTCGAGGCAGTCTTGGATCATCGTGGGCCAGTAGGAACCCATCCGTTTAATTTTTAACTTCATCTTCGGGCCTGCTTGATGAGAACCACAGATTCCGTCATGAACCTCTTGAATGACTCTTTCTGCTTCATCCGGTCCTAAGCATCTCAGCCACAGAGAATCAAACGACCTCTTATACAGAGTATCATTGACGAAAGCGAAAGATAGAGCTCGTTTCATGAGCTGATGTCTTGAGGATGCTTCTTTGGGGATTCGGTGGGACTTAAAGTAGTCTATGAAGACCTCCCTCCAGTCCTCAGCCTTCTCACGGTCTTTTATTTGTAGGGTTGTTTGCTCAGTCGCGCCCTTTTCTTCGTATGACTCGGGAGATATTTTTGCTGGGGCGAGCACTCGACGGCTTTGTACCATGATTTTGACGTCGTCAAGGTTCTCGTCAGCCAGTTCTTTAGCGAGCTTAGCTAGCGCGTCTGCTTTGCTATTTTCCGCACGTGGTATGCTTTCCAAAGTGTAGGAGGGAATTTGGGTCAATAGTTGTTGCACCTTTTCACCGTACTTCACCAACTCCGGTTTGCACGTTTGGTAGTCACCATTTACTTGACTAACGACCAGTTGAGAATCCCCGTATATAAGGAGGTCTTCAATTCCCATGTCGATGGCGATCTCGAGGCCCGCTATTAAAGCTTCGTATTCGGCTTCATTGTTCATCCTCGATTCCGTTAAGGAGAAAGCAAAGCGCATTATCCCTCCTTGTGGGGTTACAAAGATAAGGCCTACTCCCGACTTGACTATAGGGGTACTTTGTTTGCGCTTCTTTACAGAGGACGCTCCATCGAAATAGAGTTCCCATCAGGTACCACCGCTGTCGATCGCGTCAAACGCATGTTCGTCTGGCAAATCGCAATTCAGAGGAGAATCAGCCGGTATTGGATGTTCAGCGAGAAAATCGGCGATGGCCTGGCCTTTCACTGCCTTGAGAGGTCGATATGTTATCGAGAACTCCATCAGGAGTAGAGCCCATTTAGCGAGTCGACCCGTCAATATAGCCTTTAACATCAAATATTTAAGAGGGTCCACCTTCGAGATGAGACGGACTTCGTGCGCCAACGCATAGTGCCTGAGCTTTGTTATCGCGAAGATCAACGCCAAGCAGTGTTTTTCAATGGGAGAGTAGTTGCTTTCTGCCCCTAATAGAACTCGACTTAAGTAGTAGAGTGCTCTCTCTTTTCCTTGATCGTTCTCTTGTGCCCATAATGCGCCTAAGGAACCTTCGAGGGCGGTTGTATAAAGAATGAGGGGTTTTCCCTTGACCAGCGCAGCCAACACCGGAGGGTTTTCCAGGTACTGCTTGATCTCGTCTAGTGCACCTTGGCATTTGTGATCCCAAACGAATAGAGTTCCCTTCTTCATTAGGTGGCTGTAAGGGCGGCACTTGCCTGAAAGATTGGCAATAAATCGCCGGATGTATGCGAGCTTCCCTTGGAGAGACCGCAACTGTTTGAGGGTTCTTGGCGGAGGCATTTCCATGATTGCCTTGATCTTAGATGGATCTACTTCGATACCTCGGTGTCGAATGATGAATCCCAGGAATTTACCCGAGGAGACTCCGAACGCGCATTTGAGGGGATTCATCTTCAAATTATATTGCCGAAGGCGTTGAAATACAGTCTCAAGATGCTTTAAATGCTCTTCGTATGACATGCTCTTCACTACGAGGTCATCGATATAGCACTCGACGAAGTCATGTATGAGATCGTCGAAGATCTTTGTCATGGCCCTTTGATAGGTAGCGCCGGCGTTCTTTAGACCAAAGGGCATAACCCTGTAGCAGAATATACCCAAAGGGGTCCGGAAAGCGGTGTGCTTCTGGTCTTCGGGACGCATCTTTATCTGATTGTACCCTGATGAACCGTCCATAAAGGAGAAAACCTCGTGAGTGGACGTGTTATGTATCATTAGCTCGGTTACCGGTACTGGGAAATCGTCCTTCGGGCAAGCTTTATTGAGATCCCTGAAATCCACGCATATGCGTACCGTCCCATTTTTCTTCATTACCGGGACGATGTTGGCGATCCAGTCGGGATATTGGACTTCTTGGATAAATCCAGAATCGATCAGCTTCTTGACTTCGGCGTTGATGCTCATCTCAAGCTCGAGTCGCATCCTTCTCGGCGCCTGCTTGACTGGCTTGATATTCGGGGATATCGCTAATTTATGTACAGCAATCTCCGGATCTAATCCTGGCATCTCGGAATAGTTCCACGCGAAGCAATCTTTATGCTGTAGGAGCACGTTCTTTAACGCAGCCACCCTTTCTTCAGATAGCAGCTCGCTGACAAATGTCGGTCGTGGATCATCTGCCGATCCCAACTCAATCTTCTTGACGTTATCTGCAGTAGTATGTATGCCATCTTCCAGTTCTTTCAGAGCTGGCGGAAATTCTAAGATCACCTCATCATTGCTGTTCTCAAAGCACCAGGGAAGGTCATCCATGTCCTTGGGCTCTTCTTTTAATATCGTAATCATGTAACAGGTGCGAATCCGCTTCCAGGACTGAGGTGGATCCGGTTCTGCTCTTGCGGCTTTGGGTTCGTGCTTTTGTGGCGACGTTACCCTCCAGCCGTTGGATAAAGCGAATCTGCCCTGTTGGTACTGGTCCTCGACCCAGTTCTTGAAGGTGAAGCAGTCTTCGGTAGGATGTCTTATGGCTCGGTGATAAGAGCAATAGCTCAGATGAGAAGCCTTGTTAGCTTGCTCAGGGTGTCTAGACTCTGGAAGCGCGATCATTTGATGTTTTATAGCGAGCTCGAGTAACCTCTCCGTCTTGTCTCGAGGGAAGGAATACGCTCGACTCATCTTCTTCATGAGGGACAAATCTGGACCACGCAACGCCCGATCACACGACTCTCTAATCCTGCGTCGTTGTTGTCGGCTCCTCTTTCCGCTTCTTGATTTATTTCTGCCTCTGCATCGGGCCTTTCGTACAACGGGTTGACAGGGATGAGCATCTTCGTCTTTTGCAGCCTGTTGAAACAGACGTTGCGTCATGGCTTTCTCGTAGATGGCCATCTCGCGGTTTTGGTCTTCCCGAGCTTTTTGACCCGCTTTCCTGATAAACTTGTCCATTCGTTCTTCAAATGACGGACTCGGACCTTCAATCGCGGGATCTAGTTTTGATGAGGGGTTGGCATTTCCTGACAGGGCGTCCTCTTCTTCATCAAAGGTATATATGGCGTAGCTACTGTGGGCCCGTTCCCATTTTCCGGCTCTCACGTATCCAAGCCCAAGTGTTTCCATTTTCCCGTTGGGCAATTTGCGTTGAGTCCCAGGGACATCCCAAATCCTGTTGTAGAACCGAGCTTGTCGAACAGTCTGTTTTAAGGGTACTCCTTGGCGCTTCAATAGCCTCTTTAGTCCATTTGTATAGTATCTGGGCAAACGGATGGGTTGGAGCCTGTCGAGTGTAGCATCCGCGCCATGCCAGATCTCCTTCTCTACTTTCGTCTCTGAGGATCTTCTCACCCCTTTGCCTGGGGGGGACGTAAAACGTTTGCAGGTCCTGCACATTGTAAGCTTGAAGTGTGTCGAGATCCTTGTAGTGTTCTCGCGGCACCATGGTGATTTGCAAACTCTGATCATCGCTAGGGGGTGCTTGTATTGACGGCCGATTGGAGAACACGGCATTAACCTCATCTTCCGAGTCACTTCCGAAGACCAACATGGGGGCGGGCGTCCCCAGGTTGTTGCGTTGAGATGGCCCAGCATAAACTATCTCTTCTTCTTCTTCGGTATCGCTCCCGAAAACAGGGATGGCGGCGGCGGCTTTGTTCTCCGGCTTGCGGCACCTTTCTGTATCCTCGAAATCTGGCAAAAAGTACTTCGCATCTTCGTATTTGCGGACTTCGTTCACGGAAAATGGGTTTAGGTCATCTGTTACGGTATACTCGAAACCATCCTTAAAGTACTTCATACACTGATGTTGTGTAGAAGGGATGATGTTGTACTCGTGTAACCAAGGGCGACCGAGCAAGGCGTTGTAGCAGGTCTTGGCGTCAATGACATGGAATTTGATGTCTGTGACGAGTAGTCCGAAGCGTAATGTTAGTATCACGGATCCGAGAGTCCGTGACGATTGTGAATCGAAACCGGAGATGGTAATTTTGTCACGAGCGAGGTGTTGCACACTCACGCAGATTTCCTTTAACACCCGAACGTTAAGGAGATTGACGGAGGATCCATTATCCACTAGGATCTTGCCTATCTTGATATCATGGCAGTATCCAGAGACATATAGGGGACGGTTGTGGTCGCACGTCCCAAGAAGGAGGTCTTCGTCCCCGAATGTGATGTCGGCCGTATGCACTTCCTCCAGTTCATCCTTCATCCTTTCCGTGGCGAGGAAGGCTTGGAATTGTTCGGGTTCTTGTAACGCCTTAATTAGTGAATCTCGCGCTTCCTTTGATAACAGGAGGGCATCGAGAATGCTAAGTTGAGAAAGTAGCTTCCTTAGGTGCGCCAGGATATTGTAGTCCACCTTACCCTTCCTGGGAGGGTCTTTGGTAGTCAGCTCTTTCATGACATGGTCATCTAAAGTGATATCCTTAGTGACCTTTTCCTTTCCCTTATCTTTTCTATTTGCGGGCCCGAGATTCTTTTCCGGGAGCGTGCGATTGCGCAGCTGAATGTTTTCGCAGGCCTCCGGTTCCTCCTCTTTCCCTAAAACGGATTCTTTAAAGAGAGGGCCCAGAGCCATTTTTTCATCAGAGTCGCTCCCAAAGGTGAGAACTTGTGACCCTCCGGCGTTGACCATGTAACAGTTGCCAGTGGTTTTGTTGTGCCCGTCGGCAGTACTTCTTCGTTCCCGACGGGTCTTTCGTTTCATGCGCTTAAAATATTGTCGATGAGCAACGTATCCCTGCCACCATATCCTAAAGGCGTCGCACTCCTCCGTGGGGTGTGAAATTTTTCGATGATATGCGCAATAATCAGGATGCCTCTCCGCCCCATTGAGCGTGTTTTCTTCCGAGGGTGGTAGCTTCATTCCTATTGACATGGCTTTGGCAAACCTTTTCCTCGTCTTGAATATCTTCTTGTCTGCCTCCGTTGCCTTTCGATCTGGCGGGAGTACTTCAACTCTTTCGTTCAGTCGCCTGCATTTGGCTCCTTCCGATGCGGCCATCTCACGCTCCTGATCCGCTTTACTCTTTAGACGAATCTCGTCTAGAAAGGCGTCGATCATTTCATATGTTGGCCACAAAAGCTCTGGTTCAGGCACTGTCCCCAGTTTCTTAGTGCCAGGAGTTTTTTCATCGTCGGTAAACGAGTGGGAGATTACATTACAACTCGCCACATATCCCTCGGATTCATCCGACGAGCTTTCTCCATCATCTTCCACCTGAAAGATGTGGTTGAGGAACTCTTGCAGCGTGACAGGAGTTCGCGCCTTTTGATTGTACTCTTCCAGCGCGTCGATTTGCTTCTGCAAGTTCGTGCGCTTGTCTCCAGGCTTCACGGGCTTCTTAGATTTCTTCTTCTTTTTCTTCGAAGATTTTGACGGTAGGGCATGAGTACTTGGGCCATCACCACCGCTCTTTGTAGTTGGGCGCGGCCTCAGCATTCCTTCAATGATCTGGGGTCCCAGCGGGTCCTTCCATTCGACCGCCGGGCACGCATGAAAGTCCTTCAGCATTCTTTTGGTTTTAGTTGACAGCACGACCTCCCATGGAGCTTCCTCAATAAAGGAACAGGTTGCCCCCGGTGTATCTGCTTTCTTGGGAGTATGCGGCTGTGGCGGGTTCACCTTCCACTTTTCGGACAGCGCAAACTTCCCCTGGAGGTATTGATCTTCAATCCATCCTTTAAAGACGAAGCAATCCTCAATCAGATGACTTACCGTTTGATGGTAAGGGCAATAGTTAGGGTTATTCACCTCAATGGGTTGTGGCGGTCGCCTTGGATTTGGCAAGTTTATAAGTCTGTTGCGTACTGCCAACTCGAATAACCGTTTCGTCTTGTCCCATGGGAACGAGTAGGGACGCTTCATTTTCTCATTATAATACCGGCGTCTTTCTTCCAGTTGATCCGTCAGCTTTGGGGCATTGGGTTGCTGCTGGGCATTCGCGACGAAGGTTGCTTTTCCTTTACCCTTGTCACTCCGAGGCTCGGGCTTCGGGGGAGACGGTCTATGACCCATTTGGTCCATCTGAGCCAGCTTGTCGATTAGAGCCTGGAATGTGGTTGGCTTAAAGAACATCATGAACTGGGAGATAGTTGCGTGAGGGTCTAGGGTTCCCACGAACATGCCTACCGCGGGCGCTTCCTCAATGCGCTGCTCGCATTTCGACCACAAATTCCGCCAGCGTATAGCATACTGGACCCAAGTTTCGCCTGGTTTTACCCTGGCGTTAATCAATGCCGTTATTGGAGTGCGTTCGCTGGCGCTCGCGAATCGCTGAGTGAATAGCAACTCCATTTCAGCGAACGTCTTGATAGAATCGTTCGGGAGTTCTGAATAACATTCGAACGCTGTTTCTGATAAGCTACCCACGAATTGGCGAAGCAACAGTTTATCATCACCGCCGGTGTTACCGCAAAGGGCCCTGAACTGGGCGACATGTTGGTGGGGATTGCCGGTCCCCTTATACACGTGAAATTTTGGTATTGTATAACCCGACGGATATTTGATTTGGTCGTACCAGCTTGGATACGGCCGCCCCGTTTTTACGACTTGACCAGCTGCCTCAGTCGCATGATGAACCCGGATTTGCTGGGCTATATAGTCGACCAAATCAGCCTTAGAGATTGTCTCCTCCTTGGCCGTTGAGAGGGCCGGTGGTGGATTTGACGTTTCTCCCCGGTCGTCTTCAAGAACGATTGGGGGATCCTCAGCGGGTGGGTCCTGTTGGATCATCATTCCTATCATATCTTGGAAGAGAAGGCCCATACGCTGTTTGTTGGCTGCTTGTTCAGCAGCATCTTTGTCCTTCTTCTCCAATATTCGGCGAAGGAACTCAGCGTCGGTTTCTTCCTCCCGGCGTTCGTCCGAGGACGTTTCTGGGTTTTCTTTTGGCCCGGTAAGTGCGGCCATAGCATTCATCATTTCCTGGAGCTTTTGCTGTTGCTCCTGAGCTTTGGTCACCGACCGTGTAAGCGGTCTATGACCTGTAGACGCACGGCCGTCTTCCTTTCCTGACGCCATGTATACGGTATGGACCATCATGCCCCCAGACTTAGGGCGTCTAGGCTTAGTGCCTTTAGCTGTCGTTGCAGGCTGGGGGATCTTCTCTGGCTTCCTCCTTTTATGAGCAGTGGAAGTTGAGGGGGCCGTTGAAGTGGGCACCCAAACAGCCTTTCGTGGTTTAGCCTGGTGACTGGCTTCCTGTTGGATTTTCAGCTTCTTGTGTTGGCGGGAGAAGTTTGGATCGATCATCGAGTCTCGGGCCTGCCGCCAAACCTTATAGATCTTGGAAGACAGCCGTTGAGGGGATCGGGGCTGTTCTGGCTTTATTTCCGCAACTTTTTTTAGTGGAGGAGGAGACCTCTTTAGCAACGCAGTAGGAGAATTCCTTCGCACTTTATTTAGCATCTCGAAGCTGTTCCCAGTTGGAACGGCAGCATTAACTTCCACCATTGAGGCTGATGGAGTTAACCCAGAGGGGGAGTTGCCCCCAGTCTTCCTTACTCGGCGCCAGTGGCGACGTCGAGCGTGTCGAGCGGACGGCGCTGGTTCAGCGGTGAGGATGGCTTCGTCTTGCCCCCTGTGTAGGTGGGGGGTCGTTGCTGGTGTTAGCTTGTTAAAGACCGATGTCCTTTAGGTAGCAGGAGCGGGAGCTGAAGCCGTCAATCTTGTAAAGACCGACTTTTTGGCCGGGGAAGCAGCCTTGGCGACTTCAGGAGCAGGACCGGTCACTTTCTTAGAAGCAGCCTTCTCTGGGATTGTAGGCCCCATTGCGGGTCCACAGGAGTCTTGGCCCAATCTAGAGAAGACCGAGGCGCTGGTGTTGGGCGACCCGTTGAGAGGGGCCGCGGCAGGGGTAAGACGATCAAAGACCGACTTCTTGGGAGCTTCCTTTGTCAGCACCGGAGCGGTGAAGCTTGTCGGCGAGAGCATGGTCCCAAAAAACAATCCCGTGGTGGCTCGAGTGACCTGTTCCACGGGCATTGTGAATAACGAAGCAGCTTGGGGTCCGTAGGCTATACCTCCTGGCGAGGCAGAGCGTTGGTTGCAATTGCAGTCCGAGCAGTTGGAGCATTTCGCAGAAGTAGAAGCCATCGATTCTTTGCTTTCTGCAATAAGCAAGACGCCAAGTCTTAGTATCTTGAAACCCAAGGGCAACCATTAGCGAACCGCGATTGGTTCGCGAATCACGACACACGAAGTGTGGAGTGGTGTTCATCACAGAATACTGCATTTTATACCGCCCATTCTTACGCTCGGTTGTTTATAGGTAGGTGCTTTTAATCCGTGTTTATTACATATTTGCAGGATACAGGTTCTCGATTCTAAAACGGTGAAATTCATGGAAAACACGAAAAAATCCGGGTTCCTGCCAACCACTGAGAAAACACGGTCTCCGCTCATCATCCGTATGTTGCCAGATACCAGTTTAGGAAGACAAAATGTCAAATCAATGTCACCTTCATGCACAAGGCTCAATGGCAACAACTAGTTCCAAGAAATCTACGCGGAGCTCGAGGCAATCATGACAAAAGCATCCACAAAAGTCCACCTTTCCTCAACAGAAATTCTGGAAGAAATGTGAAAGTATTTTCAGAAAATAGGTGTACCAGACAACAGGGGACTGCATATCAGGGCCGTACAAGAAACACCATGCCCTAAATCCATCATAGGGCCGCGGATCCGCGGCCAAAGGGGGGTCTTGGCCGCTGATCCGCGGCCATGTGGGGTCCTCACTTTGTCGTCTTTTGTGGGTATTTTGGGGACTTCATATAGTATCAGAATTTGCCTCTAGGGTTTCATTTCCCTGCCTATAAATACAGCAGACTTGAGCAAAGCCAAGGGTCATTCTTTTGTTCTTCTTTCTTTTTAGGATTTAGTCTTTTTCTTCTTCTTCTTCATTCTTTTTCCATGAAAATTGTAGTGAGAGCTTTTTGAGTGGGAGATCAATGAAGATGAGGGCTTTTTGTATCATTCTCTTTTGTTTCTTCTTCCCCTTGAGATTCTTGCTTTCTCTTGATCATTTAACCTCTTCATTGAGCTTGAATGGTTAAGGGTTAGTTATTGATCTCAAAGGTCGTATTTTCTTATGAAATTAGCGCTTCATTTCACATGCGTTCTCTACCCTTCTCTTGATCTTGCAACCTCTTGATTGAGCTTGCAAGTTTAAGGGTTGGCTATTGATCCCATGCTTGTCTTGAGTTCTAGTTTCTTGTTCTTTTTATTCCTTATTTATTACTTGCTTTTTATTACCTTGCTTTACTTTCTTGCAATTTATATTCATGCACTTAATTACTTGTAATCTTTTCTTTTCTTTGTTCTTTTCTTTTTGTTCTCTCTTTTTGGTTCTTTTTTGTGAATGAATGTAATTATTGTTGTTAAGATGAAATACGGTATTGTAAGTTAATATCTTCTTTCTCATTTCCTTTTCCCGTTATTTTCCATTGAACTCCGCCCAAACCATACGCAAGCGCTCCGTTAGGCACCCTACCCTAACAAGGTAACGGTGATTCCTAACCACGACCGGTTGCGTTCGGTTTGGCCGGAGGCGAAAGCAAGAGACGAGAACGGAAGGACAAGGGTAAATAAGCCATATTCCACGAATACCGCGCTTAAATCCCCTAATCCACGTTGTTGCCGATTGCTCTAGCTTCAATTGGTCAAGACTCGGCTCAAAGGTTTTGAGTACGGATTTCTTTAGCTTATAATCTCGTATCTTTTTCTTAACAACTTCATACTTGCAAATAATACACATAGGATAGTCTCGAACAAACATACACAAATTCTTTATTGACTCGTCTAAGACAAGAAGGTAAAATACCACCATCTCCCTGTGGACCGACCCGTGCTCAACCGGCTAGCTGCATAGCGACACCGTCTTGATTGCGGTTAACTTTAATTCTTCCAATCAAGTGGAAAGAGGAAAAGGTCCCACCGGGCGTGCCAGAATCTGTTCCCCTCCGAATGACGGCGCGACAGGGACGTCTTGCCTGAGATTCGGGGGCAGATGCTAATTGGTGCTATCCGTCCACCTCTCCGAAGATACCAAGTTGATTTATGGACCGTGTATCGAAGGTTTAAACGGATCCGTCCGATGTAGCAGACTTCGTCAGATTCCCCCTCGTTTAAGGGGTTTTTGATTGTGGGGACGCTCTTCCCTGCAGGCGCAAACCCCTGCAGTTAATTATGCTACCGCATCGCGGTAACCACTTTCTCCTTCTCCAGATGGTCACTTCGTGTCGCATGTGTTTATTTTGTGTTTAGTTGCCCGTGGATTGTATACGGAGACTGAGTTATGTCGTCGCCCGTAGGGCGTGGACTAGTCCAAATCCGTATTATCTTAGATTTGGGTTTGGGGGTTTTGGGTTTAAGGATACGTTAGCCTCATTCGAGACTAAGATCGACTTAAACATTTGTTAAGGATACGTTAGTCTAGTTTTCAAACTAAGATCAACTTAACGGGATCGTTTAGATCCAACAATAGAGCAATTAAGGGAGCCCTGTTGTTTAGTTTAGTGACA
Source organism: Agapanthus africanus (assembly GCA_030015575.1). Lineage (NCBI taxonomy): Eukaryota > Viridiplantae > Streptophyta > Magnoliopsida > Asparagales > Amaryllidaceae > Agapanthus > Agapanthus africanus. The sequence continues at coordinate 43,672,769 of CM057338.1, forward strand.
TTGTGGTCAATAAGTAGTTTAAGGACATTGCGGTCCAGTGTTAGTTTTAAGACGTTGCGGTCAAGGTTAAGGACGTCGTAGTCCGTGGATTTAAGGACTCCACAGTCCGATGTTAGTTTTAAGACATCACGGTCAAGGTTAAGGACCTCATAGTCCATGAGTTTAAGGACCCCACAGTCCGTCGTTAGTTTTAAGACATCCCGGTCAAGGTTAAGGACCCCATAGTCCATGAGTTTAAGGACCCCACAGTCCGTATTAATATGTGGTCATCGGGACCCGTCACCTCTTTGAAGACGTTGAGGAATTACAACGCCAAGTATCAAAGGAGCGAAGTGATGTACCCTTAAACCGAGGTAGATTAAATAATCTTTGGCCCAATTTGGAACCAAGACCAATTAATTATATTATGAGCCCATTGGCTCAGTTGAATTTGAATTGAGGACTTATGGCTAGCTTGGGCTAAGCCCAATCATGTTTAGGATATTGGCCCTCTGTTGGTCTATTAGAGGAGAGGCTTTGCCTCTAGACACTTAGCCAATGGGGCTAAAGTTAATGTTAAACACTAAAGATCAATCAGTGTTGAACACTGAGAATGAAATTGACAAGTTAGTGTTTAACACTAAAAGATAGTTAGTGTTAAACACCAGCAACAGGGCTTTCAAATTAGTATTTATACACTAAAACAAATCAGTGTTAAACACTGGCAATGGAGATTTCAAATTAGTGTTTAACACTAAGGCAGATCAATGTTAAATACTGAAAACAGGATTTTCCAGGTTGGTGTTCAACACTAAGAAAGTCAGTGTTAAACACTGTAAATAGATGTTTTCCAAATTAGTGTTTAAACACTAAGAAAATCAGTGTTGAACACTGGATATAGAGGTTTCAATTTTAGTGTTAAACACTAAGGCAAGAGGGGTCACGTGGTAGCACGTGAGAGCGCCCTCAATTCATTTTATTCTGCCAAAAGTATTGAATACTTTGGAGCATCACGTTCTGTCATGTGATGGGAATTCTGGTGTTTGTCCGTTAAAGCTTCAGCCAAGGGGTCACGTGGTAGCACGTGATAGCGCCCTGTTTCCCTTTATTTTGTTCTACAGATAAGTGTTTAACACTTTTAATTCTGAAAGCCATCACGTGTGGGCACGTGATGGGGGCCTGCGCTTTGATCTGTTAGAATGTTCATTAGGGGTCACGTGTCGACACGTGAGGGCGCCCTAAAACTCTTTTCTGTTTCTTTTCAGGGGTCACGTGGTAGCATGTGACCCTATTCCTTTGTCTGTTTGAAGATGTGTTTATCTTTTTAAGAATTGAATTCTTCATAGCGTTAAACTCTAGCAATAACTTTAGAGGAATTAAATTCCTACTTTCTTTTGAAGAATTATATTCTTAAATAGGGTTAAACCCTCATTTCTTCTTTCTTGAGGGAATTAAATTCCTGTTATTTTAACAGAACTAAGTTCTTAAGTAGGGTTAAACCCTGATTCTGTTCATTCTGAAGGAATTAAATTCCCATAACATAGGGTCAAACCCTAATTTTATTTTAAAGGAATTAAATTCCTATAGTTCTGTGAGAATTAAATTCTCAAGCTTCCATTCCCTCTCTATACTTTGGATCTGCATGGCAGGATCTCAACCCATTGAGAATTAAATTCTCAACTCAAGGGGAGATGTGCACTTTACAGATCCTCCACCAAAGAGAGAACTATGTTCTTCTATTTTATATCAGAGTTAAACTCTGTTGAGAATTGAATTCTCTTTTCCTTTCAAAAAGCCTTCCCTTTCTTACCTAGGGTTTTCTTTTGCAGAAGATCCAAATTCCTCCAAAGTATCAATGCTCTCCTCTTTTTTTATGTATCGATTCCTTTCTGCATGTATGTCTCTCTGTGTGTCTCTTGGCTCCTATTTATAGGAGAAACAGCCGAATCAATTAGTTTTGGTGCATCTTTCATTGAGAGATTTAATTTGTATTCACCATTCGTTTTGGACCTTTGGATTATTATGTGAATTTTAATCACCATTGGATTTTAAATCCAGAGATTCTCCTTTGTTATTTCGGTTAGATTTTAAGGGGAAATCTTTCCAAGTTCAGGTTTTTTCCATAGATAGGGGATATTTAAGAATCTTTAAATTTTTAATTCAATCGGTTCCTTTGGAAAGATTTGAGAGGCCTTTTCTCAGAATTTAATTCTGTTAACAGATAGGCTTTGAAAGCCGGTCACGTGTAGCCACGTGACCCTTGGTCACGTGTGGGCACGTGACCCCCTTGGAACGAGACATCTTCTTCCTTTTTGCGCTCTGCCTTCTGGCTGCCGCTTAGCCGTCACGTGCCACCACGTGACCCTCGCCTGGAGCCTTTTTCTTAATTTGATCAGGGAATTGAGTCTGCTGCTTTTGAGTGTCATGTGCCAACACGTGACCCTGGGCACGTGGGAGCACGTAACCTCTCCTGAAGCCTTTTTCTTGATTTGATCAGGGAACCGATGTGCCTTTGAAGCCGCTTTTAAATGTCACGTGTCAACACGTGACCCTGGTCACGTGGGAGCACGTGACCCTTTCTGAACCATTTTTCTTTGATGTAGTCGGGAAGCTGAATCTGCCTTGCCGATGCTTTTAGATGTCACGTGCCAACACGTTACTGCTGGTCATGTGTGAGCACGTGACCCTTTTCTGAAGCCTCTTCCGTAGGCTTTCCTGATTTTAAATCAGGAAACAAACCCTAATTAACTCTAACCCTAAACATCAACCGAACCCTAATCCTAACTAATTAACCCCAACCCTAACCCTAATTAACCCCAACCCTAACCCTAATTAACCCCAAATTAACTCGGCCCTAACCCTAACCCTAAAATCAACACAATAACAAAAAAAAACATAATTATAAGTTCAAAATGGAAATTAACACACCTCAATAGTAGTTTTGCCGGTGGCAAAGAGCTCGACGAGGTGGAGGAAGCCGGGAATGGAGCTCGACGAGACTGCGGCGGCGGCAAAGAGGCCGACGAGCTCGCGGCGAGACTGTGGTGCCAACAACGACGAGTGTGGTGACGACGGTGGAAAATTTTAGGGACGAGAGTGTGGTGACGGCGACAAGGTGGAGGAGGCGGATGATCGATCGCGAAAGTTGATGAAAATTTGGGGATGGTGGGAAATTACTTAGTTTTATTTTATTTTTATAAATAACCCTTTGTTGTCCATGCGGATTAATCCGTAGGGTTTTATTTTGCGGCTCCGTAAAGTCAAATAAAAGATTACATTTTAATATTTTTAAATTTATTTATGCCCCTACGGCGGGCACCGTAGAGGCAAACCAATGGCCGGCAATAAAAAGTTGCCCTTACGAATTTCTATATCCGTAGAGGCAACCTTTTATTGTAGTAGTGAACCGTGTTGGGAATTTTCGGTACATGTGCTAGCTGTGTTATTTCACGCTTGCTTTTTTAATTTAATTATATGTTGTTAATAAGTGAGCTTGGTTCACGCACTGCACTATTGCTGTTTCTTTTCTCGTGGGAGGATTAGGTTCCGAATCTTCTTCATGATTTTTCTTTTTTTGAATAGTAAGTCTTAACTTTAGGCCGCGCCTTTTAAACTTCATGTCTCTTGCTCAACCGTAAAAAGACTTTATCATTAGGGTGCACGTAATGGCATTTGTAATCTTATACTTGAGTTTGTGATGGCTTTACCCTTAGGCCGTCAGATAACAGTTCATTAGATTATTATAGTTTCATACATGCATTTTCTAATTAATTTAACTTCCAAATTTTCTTCAAGATTTAAGCTTTCGCCAAATTTTATGGAAAATTTGTTTGTAAAAATTCTTTACTGTTATAACCCGAACTAAAGAGGGTTATGTAGCAAAAATACAAAAAAAAGTCTATAAAAATTGTTTTGAAAGAGATTGCCATATCACTCTCTGCCTCCAAAAAGCATGCATGCATCTGGAAACTCGACTCTCTCTCTCTCACACACACCCCCCCTCCTCCCTCCATCCTTCTGTCTCTCTTTTCGTTTTTTCTTATCACCCGCAACACATGTGCCAAAAATCTAGTCGCATTACATCACACGCTTAAGAAATCGCGTTATTTATTTATGCTTTGACTAAGCTTATAATATTTGTTTGCAAAATATAAAGCTTTTAGTACTCTATATAAATAGCAGATACCAAATTATGTTATATTTGTAAAAAATAGGCTTCCTTAAATGCATAATTGGCAATTATACAAGAAAAATATATATTGAATTTTGTGTGCATGTATCCAGTAAGAAAGAAAATGTTTGTTGCCAATTTTCCGAACTTCTTAGAAATTTTACAAGTCTTTATTGTCGTATATGCTCCAATCATATAATGTGGCTCGTTTTTATAAAGGAGATGGAGCGTCATTTTTATAAAGCGTGTTTTAAATTTTCCTCATGCACTCCTAGCCCTCTCCCATTTTTTCAATTTATTTTGTGCCCTGCCTAATAAAATGAAGAAGAAGAAGGAAACAAAATTAGTAAAAGGAAGGTCTTTCTTGTCAAACCAATTATTGTGCATTTCACTTTCCAGCTCTACCCCTTCCAACTCTATACAACTCCACCAAAATTCTTAGGACATCACCGTATATTCCTAAAATCGTCATAGGCATTTCCGTCAACTTATCCAGGACCTCGTATTCCCATCCAACTCGCCGTTTCTGGACGCAACCATGCTCTCATTGTGCAGGCCCGCTGCCATTCAGCCCGCTCTCCACAAGTACGCGGTTCGCTTCCATTTCTGCCCTCGACCCTTCGTCAGATTCACGGATCTGCCACTGCCTCGCGTGAGCGCCCCCAAGCTCGCCTCATCATCATCATCATCATCATCATCATCATCAATGGAGGCTCCTCCTCCTGATTACAGAAAGAACGTCGGCATCTGTCTCATCAATCCCTCTAACAAGGTAAATTAGGGTTTCGATCTTTCATTTTGGGATTTTTTTATATTTAACTTGAAATTTGGGATTTCTGTAGATTTTCTCGGCATCGAGGCTTGATGTCCCAGGTGCATGGCAGATGCCTCAGGTGATGGCAATTTCTCCATCCTTTTCCTTGATTTTTGAATCGATCAACTCCAATTTCTATGATTTTTTTTCTTTTAGGGATTTTAGAATAATCTTGATTTGATTTTGATTTGTTGATAGGGAGGTGTAGATGAAGGAGAAGATCCAAGAGCTGCTGCGATTAGGGAGTTGAGAGAGGAGACTGGAGTTACATCAGCGGAGATCCTTGCTGAGGTTTGTTTGAATTTTCTCTCTGATATCCTTGCCGAGATCTTATTCAAAACCCCAATTATGACATCTCTTCTCTCTGTAAAAGTTCTTGGTCTACATATTTTAGTTTCTTATCAAGAGGCTCAAGATAGATGCTTATATCAATGTGTTTGTGTGCCAATATCTTCTACTATTACAGGACAATTTTTGGGAACTAGCACTTTTTTGGAAATATTTAGTAAAATAGCATCCAATTTTTTTTTTAGCAAAATGGTGTTGGGGAGGTAGCCCGGTTTAGCTGTTTTTAACGAAAACCACACCTTTAAAGTGATGTTTTAAGGATAAAAACTTAACAAAAACTTGTAACTCTTGCTTGGGTGTAGGGTGGTAGTTTTGTAAGTAAAAACCGCACTGTTCTTAGCCCAAAATCCTTGAAGCCCACAACACCTAAAGTTACAAGTGTTGAGGAGTTTGCAATCAAAAACCTCACTTTTAAGTGCGGTTTTAGTTAAAAACTGCCTAATCACACTAATCACGTCCCCAACACCATTTTGCTAAAAAAAAATTTTGGACACCATTTTGCTAAATATTTCTAAAAAAGTGTTGGTTCCCAAAAATTGTCCGCTATTACATAAACACAAGGAAAAGCAGACATAGGAAAGAAGCTATCTGAATCATCTTAAAACTTAGATGTATTTCATCAATGATTGAAATAAGTATACCAGCATCTGTCCTCATAACCAGAAAATCACTAAATTCATGCAATTATTGTACAGTGTCTGATATCTAATAACGTCTCAGAAGGAAATCATGATGGAGTTTAGAAGACACGAAATTTTCAGAAAATTGATTATTAGTCACATTCTGGGATATCTATTAATCTTATCTCTTCTGATCCGATATAAGTATTTTTGGTTGAGTGTTATAGAGGGATTGTTACTTCAATCAATCTTGCAAAATCAATATCCAGGTTTCTTAGAAACAAGTTTTCTTATCTGGCCATTCTTATATTTATCTCCTAAATTTTCTGCAGGCTCCATACTGGTTAACTTATGATTTCCCTCCAGAAGTGAGAGAAAAATTAAATAAACAATGGGGAACAAATTGGAAAGGTCAAGCACAGAAGTGGTAAGCTTGTTCCTTCAACCTATAAATGTGTGCCAAATGTTTTTGTTTAAAAATCCTGGTATAGAGACTGATTTACGATAATGCCAAGGTTTTTTATATTATCATATATGTTGGTTTTACTACATGTTCATTTCCATGCCCTTGTATTGAAGGCTAATCACTCACTTTTACTTAATAAAGGAAAAACGAAAAACTTTTCAGTATATTCAGATAGCAAGTCTTGGGTTGTTCAATAGTTAATCTTTGTTTTAATTGTGAATTTGACAAGATATTTTGTTATGTTTTATTTTTTTATTTTCTTCTATATTGAAATGATAATCTTATCAAACAATTCAAATTTGTTTGCGGTTCTGAGAACAATGCTTTAAATAGGCATATAAAGCTTATTTTTGTTTATAGAATTATGCTAATACACTTTTAAGAATCAGCAATGGTGTGAGGCTTCATGCACCATTCCTCACCACTATCAATAATGTTGATTGTTGAAATCAGAATTGAAATTGAAGATGAACTTACCTCCCTTATGAGGAACGCAGTATACTAAACTGGTTTCTGGGCATGCCATTCATATTCTGATGGCATTTTGCAGGTTCACTATTCACATCGATTGCCATGTACTTTATGCTGTAAACATGATGTCTGCATCTGTGGATTACACATCCTGCAACATTATAACATCATATCTTTCCATATTAATGAGCATAGTTTTGTAGATTAAAGTCAGTCTAATTATCATTCCGGAGGAATATGTTGTCTAAGACCAGGACATATTTGTAGGAAATTTTATTTGTCTGAATTGAGGGGAATGTTTGTCATTTAGTTAGATTAGATTTTTAATAGCCCAGACTTTAAATTTTTTTAAGTCGTGTAGAAAACTTTTGCATCTATTAGATTTAGGCAGAACAGGCCTACACAGCCGACTCTCTGGCTGGTCACCAATGCATTTTCTGATATCCATGATCTAGTTGTTGTGCATGCATCTCACTCAATCAGGCAGTGATAGTTATGATGAGAGAGAACAGAAGGATGTTGAAAACAACCTTTTTCTAGATAATTTAGAATAAGAAGATATGTCTTGTACGAATTGAGAATGCATATTAACTTTGGTTGTTCAGTTTATAAAGAGCTGAAACATTTAAAATATTGGAAGTATCATGGAGAGGATTTCTGTATATATTAATAGATTTAGACAGCTTACCAGCCTAGTCTCCACCTGTAAAACACTGCAATTTAATTGAGATTATCTATAACCGGACTATTGGTTATACTTCTATGGTAAATAAGGTTGAACCGGGCAATTTATTTTGTTAATGCTATATTCAACTTGATTGACAAAAAAAGAAAAACAAAACCAAAAAAGAAGAGAGAGAAAAACGTTGCAATTTCTGTGTGTTATAATATGAAGAATTGAGGCCTATATTAATGTGAGAGGCATCATATTATATTATTTTAAATAATAGGTACCATCCAATAGAATGTTGCCATGCCAACATCACCGGAGGGTGCACCCCTGTTACATCACTTTAGGTCTGGTTTACTTTTGTGATATATGACATTTTTGTTGGATATGTATGCCCTAGAGGCCTGTATTGTATATGATGCTAGAGATATGAATGTACATGACAATCTTGTCCAGTTGTATATAGTATATTATCTGAGTTATCTTTGTCTTATTATGTGTATTTCTTTCTCTTGCTGCTTTATATTGTTTACACGTATTGATAAAGACTCGATTCAGTACTATACTATTTTGGTTTGTTTTATCTTAACATGTGCATATGTTATACTCGATATTACATATAGCGGATACATGTTGATAAAGCCCGTAAGATTTTGCTTGACTATCAGCGTTATGATGGCGATCATACTAGTAGGAGCTGGGTAGTCCATAAACACATCTTTAAAGGTCCAAAGTCGCAGGAATATCGAGACCGGGCATCGATATTTCAGAGTAGACTTGTGTATACGTTTCTAGACCCCGACGAGAGGCGGTGGTTGGTCCCACAGCCATTGATGCGATCACCTAAGATTGTATACATGTGCTCATTGGGGTTGAATACACTGGACTGACTAGCCGAGAACCTCTAGATGGTATTATACCTATCGTCAGATAGCGGTTCTCAGATGACATGAGTACATGTTAGTCTTTAGACCTGAGATCATCATTTGTCTAGTGTGAGTTCCCACTGTGTTTTGATCACCACCCTACCATGGCTCTACTGAGTCATGCAAACAAGTTTTGGCTGGGTACAGTCCCGAGCTACATGAAGGCAGTGAGTGATTGTCAAGAATTCGTCTCTTTCGGTATTGGGATTCGATATCGCACTGTGTCCGGTTAGCTAGAACCATAAGACCTTGGCCAAGGCAGTTGAGATATATTGATGGTTAGATCAGTAGTTTCTTGGATTGGTCCTGAGCCAACTCAGCACGACTTATCAGGTCAGTAGGGGTTTGACGTTTACCACCCCCTAAACCCGTTATGCGATACTCATAGACGAAGAGACCGGACTGTACGGAGATTGTCACGGATAGGCTCAATAAGGATCCGGATGAGCTTGCTCGTCGGCCTTCCTTTTCGACAGGTACCTGGGTAACCGTTACGTACAAGCTAGTGCCGCCAACGTGATTGTAGTTAAACTCACTGCCAGTATACTGTCGAGTTTTTAGAGTTCCACACAGAGAGATTCTCTGGTTCAGGCGAAACAATGTGGTGACCGTATGTTTATACGTGCAGGGTTTCGATCGAATGATAACACTAGCCGGCTTTGGATTAAGCCGGATTGTTAAATTAGGTATTGATTTAATAATTTACATATACACATTTCGATATGTATATTCTAGTGTCATCCAGGTTTTCGATCGAGCAGGGTTCCGATCGAATGATAATACTAGCCGGCTTAGGATTAAGCCGAATTATTAAATCAGGTATTGATTTAATAATTTACATATACATATTTCGATATGTATATTCTAGTGTTATCCAGGTTTTCGATCGGACGGTTGATATTCCTAGCGAGCTTAGGATTAAGCCGGTTTGTTAAATCAGATATTGATTTAATGCTAGTATTATATTAGTGGTATTATTCTCTCACTTGGGTTTTCATATTTTGGTACGAATACAGGTATGTATATATAGTAGAATGTATTTCGTATTTATACGGAAAACATTCTAGAAGGTGGACACCTTATTTTTGATTTACTCATTTATTCTTTTAAATGGAAATGAGGTGTAAAGATAGTAAGGAGAGATATGATGAGAATCATGCTTGAATAGTCTTGAAAAATGAATTTATAATTCATTTGTGCAAACTATTCAAGTATGGTTGATATATTTATATTGCAAAATATATTTTATAAAACCATGATTGCATTATTGTTTCAAGTGATGATTTTTTCATTCTCACCATGAGTTTTTCTCTCCTCTCTAGCCTTTCTTGAGTTTCTCCACCTTTTTTATCTTTCTCCCTATCATCTCATGAGTTGAGAATCAAGAGAGGAAGAGAGATAGAAATACACTAGAAAACTCACTATATCATTTTGCCAACCTAGATTAGCAAACTAGCTTGTTGAGTTGCTTCATTAGTGAAGCTTAGTTTGGATTACAAACTCTCGGATGGATAATCCAGGAACGAGGTCGGCCATCAATGTTGATCTAGGAGATCCTTAGGAGCTTAAGAAGAGAAGTGAAGACCCGAAGGACACGGATCTTCTGGTATAACCTTCTCTCATAGTAAATAAAACTCCTAGTAGTTGCTAGTTTAGGTTTTTGCTTTGATCACTTGGGTTAAGTTTGTTGTGCTTGCTTAAAAATTTAATTTTTGCGCATCTCGTCTCTCCATTTCGATGTAGAGTGAGCACAACTCACCAATATGGTATCAGAGCCACTCCATAAATCTTAACCAGACTAGTTTGCACTAATTTAGAGTTTCGATCGACGGAACTTTCCGAATCGCATTTCCAAATCACTGCTTGCTGATCGAATTTTAAAGTTCAAAAAATATTTCTGGTTGCATTAAAATTATGTGCAGGCAAAATTAGAGCCAAGAAAAAAAATTGGGCACCTAAACCCAAAATTTGACCGTGGAACAGAAGCCAAATGCGCCATTTGGCCGCTGAACCACTGTCCAATTTTGGCTACAGTGCCCCAAATTTTTTCTAGGGCTTTAATACATGAAAATATGATTTTTTGAATATTTGGTTTTGGTCCAGATGTGTTTGTATACTGGTTTGTACTTGGGGCCAATACGGAAAGTTTTAATCGATCGAAATTTTAAGTTCTTGGTTTTCAGTGCATTTGTTTCTCCGACCGTGAATATCATAGCGCGGTATAACCCGACTGGGTTTTATATGTACAATCAGACGGATTTACGAACATGATATTCGCGTTGATGTTCTTTGTTGCACTGATGTTATGGATGGATTGTCGTGGTGGATAGCTTATAGTGCAATGGCTGTTGTACAATGTTGATTCATTTGTATATTCATTATTGCGGGACGAGCGCCCGACATGTGGACAGCCGTTTCTGCCAGTTTGTATATTCTTTTATTGGGGCACGGCCGGGTTGAGGTCGATGTCACCGTTTGTATATATATTTTTCTTTTCTGTATTAGGATTTTACCCCGCGGAGGAGTGCTCGAATAGCCGGGTTTTAAAGGGCAACGGGTCCGCATCTTATGGCGTTGACACGGAGGGGGCCTTTAGAATCGGCGGGCTATTCGCCACACTCGTAGGGGATATAGATGACCCACGGAGGGATGCTCAAGTTACCAGATTCCATGAAATGTTGGGTGACCCATTCACTTTGATGATTGGGTTGCCTCACTTCCGGGATTGGCGGGTAACTTGCCGCACTCGTAGGGGTTTAGGTTTTTCTTTGCACATACTATCCACACGACCGGGGAACGTCGAGTTTCATTTGTGGCTCAAATGAAACCCGAGGCTCCTAGATTATCCGTTATTCCATGTTGCTTGTTGATGTTCTGTGATGTTGCTTCTATCATGCCTGAGACGAATGTTTATATATATTTATATATACTAGTATATGTATATGTTTTGCATCCGCGCTAGTCCTGCCTCTGCTCTGCCGTTAGTTAAGTAACCTAACGGTGCATGACGAGCCCCGTGGTAAATGCGGATGGCATATACGTACATTTTATTTTTGTTCTTTTCTGGTGTGATAGGATTTAATTGATGTGACCGCGTTAATTTTAATTAATGCAAGAAAAAGAAACTTTAAAGATGTTGGAACAAATTTCGAAAAACTGTAGTCATATTCTTTCGCTTTGCATAGTGGTATTCGGTTAGGAATATCCAGCACCTCATTCGAGGAGGGAAGAGCCTAGATCCCTTTATAGGGAGTGACTTCTTGAGCAAAAGTCTATGTTATTATAGATTACTCGGTTTTTTTCAAAACCACTAGTTTTCAAAAGCGGAGTATAAACCACTCCTTTTCAAAACTACCTGATTCCTTCAACGATATCAAGTTCATTACGTTAAAGGTTTTTTGCCAAAAACCAGCCATAGCCCTCCGTCATTTCAGATTAGTATTGCTTAGTATTCGTGCTACGTGTTTTGACCTTGTTAAGGCGTAGTGTTCGGTAGATATGTAATGCTTTTCTGTTGCATTGTGATGCGATTATCTAGGACCGTCGCACGATCATTTTGACCTTGTCAAGGGCTCGTGCGGGTGGATTTAGATTAATCCAGGATAATGACAGGTTGAACTTGACTAGCGGCTTATGACATTTTGACCTTGTTAAGTTCATAGGCCGTTAGGGGCAAAAACCACATCAGGAGTTTTAAATATACAGGAAACTTGCTAGTCTTGCATACCTTCTGGAGTGTGGTGATTAGAGTGGCTTCCATCTAGGTTATCATGCGATGATAGCTGGATCCCGATTCCACTGATGAATATGATTATTCTTGGCAGATATTTTTCACTTCACAGTTAGCTAACCTATTAGGTGCCTAGAAAAGTGTTAACGGGGCTACGCCTCTGCGGAAACGAGGTTTATTTTAATTAGGTCCGTGCAAGGGCACGAGAAACCTCCCTTGGAGTACCAACACTCACATGGCTGAACGGTTAGCGAACTTGTGAGGTGCGAATGATCCGACTAGTTTTCCTTTTAAGATTTGAAGGTAAATTCGAGGAAACAGTGGGAGCCATCCTGATTACTAATAACCAATCCAATTTTGCAAAAGCGCATGCTGAATGTTTCTTTTTTCTCTCTCCAGGTAGCAACCATTTCACGTCCTAATCAAGATAATAAAATGTTTGATTTGACCGAACCAGCTTGTTACACAGGACTGGGGAACGTCGGTTCGGCTCTAAGTTGTGACAACTGTCACGAGTATAAGCAAGGGAAAGAGAACTGTAAGGAATTCCAGATAACCCTATTGAAGGAGAAGCATTCTAATGCATTTTCTTCGGATGTATTTGTTATTGAAAACTGTTTTTCGGTCAACCATACCTCTTGGTACTAGATACCGGTTCAGGATCTCATATCTGTAATTTATTACAAGGACCGAGAAAAAGTAGGATGGTTGGACCGGATGATATGTCTCTCAGAGTAGGGTACGGAGCATAAGTTGATGCTACCGCCATCGGTGAATATCACCTAGTATTGCCAAGCGGCAATACTATGATTTTGAACAATTGTTACTATGTACCTTTCATGCTCTGCAACATCATATCAATATGTTTACTTGATAAAGATGGATATAACTTTGTTCTAAATAGAAATATCATGAACATTTATCTTAATCAGGTATTGGTTACAGAAGGTACACTTTGCAATGGTATCTATGTTCTTAATCAAAACACAGTTTTCAATGTATAAAACACACGCAAGAGGAAGATTTCAGATATGAACGAAATCTACTGTGGCATTGTAGACTTGATCATATCAATGAGAAATGACTAGCCAAGTTACATAAGGATGGATTTCTGAATTCGTTTGAATTTTCATCTTATGAAACTTGTCGGTCCTGTCTCAAAGAGAAGATCAAAACTCTGTTTACGAGACACGAAGAAAGAGCTACAGAGCTCTTGGGACTCATACACAGTGATGTATCTGGTCCGGTGTCTATACATGCAAGGGGTGGGTTCTCGTACTTCACTACATTCACTGACGATCTCTCTAGATTCGGATATGTATTTCTCATGAAACACAAATCTGAAACTTTTGAGAAATTTAAAGAATATAAGAACGAAATAGAGAGCCAGACTGGCAAAATTATCAAGATCCTCGGATCTGATAGAGAAAGGGAATACTTAAGCACGGAATTCATAGAATACCCGTAAGAGAATGATATTCTCTATCAGCTTACTTCTCCGTACACATCACAGCACAACGGTATATCGGAGCGGAGGAACCGTACCCTTTTGGACATAGTTTGCTCCATGATGAGTAGTGCCGATCCGCCTCTTTCATTCTGCGGGCATGCGTTTTAGACACCGGCATTCCTATTGAATCAAGTTCCATCCAAATCAGTGTCTAAAACTCCATATGAAATATGGAGTGGAAAGAAACCATACCTTAAACGTATTAAGATATAATTTTGTCCGGCTTTTAATAAAAGTACAAAATCCGGACAAACTTGAGGCACGATCAGTTTTATGCAAGTTTGTGGGATATCCCAAGAATTCATATGGATATCTATTCTACCACATCGGGGAACAAAATATTTTTGTTTCTCAGTATGCCAAATTTTTAGAATGACAGTTTTTTGCAAAAGAAACTAGTGGGAGTGCGGTAAAACTGGAAGAAATTCCAGAAGGACAAACTTTTACTGAAGAATTGGTGGAGCCAGAGAATTCAATAGAACCAGACGAACCTTAACCACTTCGTAGATCTAGTAGGATTTCTCGTCCGTCCGAGAGATACTATAGCTTTCTCATAGATGGAGATCGAGAGGATTGCATCTTAGAAGAAAATGATCCTACTAGTTTCGAGCAGGCCATTAACAGTAGGGACTCTGTAAAATGGCTTGATGCTATGCAATCCGAAATGCAGTTCATGTACACCAACAAAGTTTGGACTTTGGATGTTGCTCCTTCTGAGGTAAAATCCGTTGGATGCAAGTGGATCTTCAAAAAAAAAAAAGATTGGTGCAGATGGAAAGGTGGAAACGTATAAGGCTAGATTTGTTGCAAAAGGTTTTCGTTAAAGACCATGAGTGGACTATGACGAAACCTTTTCTCCAGTGGCTATGTTGAAATCCATTCGGATCCTACTTGCCATTGCTGTCTACAATGACTATGATATCTGGCAGATAGACGTTAAAACAGCTTTTCTAAATGGAAGTTTAGAACGGTGCGTTTATATGGATCAGCCGGAGGGATTCGTAGACAGCGGGAGCAGCGGGAAGGTGTGCAAGTTGCTTAAATCCATTTATGGATTAAAGCAGGCGTCGCGGAGCTGGAACATCTGTTTTGATGAGACAGTCAAGGGATTTGACTTCATAAAAAACGAAGACGGGCAATGTATCTACAAAAAGATTGCAGAGAGAACTGCTGTGTTTCTCGTCTTGTGCGTTGATGTCATTCTCTTGATAGGAAATGACATTCCTATGTAGCAGTCGGTCAAGCTGTTCTTGTCACAAAAGTTCTTCATGAAAGACCTGGGTGATGCCTTTGCATTCTGGGGATTAAGATCTACAGAGATAGATCTAAGAGATTGTTGGGACTTTCACAGTTCAGGTACATAGAGACCATACTAAAGAGATTCAGTATGGAAGATTCCAAGCGCGGTAATATACCCGCATTGTACGGAATCACCCTCTCCAAGGAGATGTCTCCCAAGACCGATGAGGAGAGGGTTCGCATGGGCACTATACCCTATGCTTCGGCGGTAGGATCTATAATGTATGCGATACTGTGTATCAAACCAAATATAGCATACGCGCTTATCGTGGTAAGCAGGTATCAGTCGAACTCGGGTGAGAATCATTGGACAGCTGTGAACAATATTCTCAAGTACCTGAGAAGGACTAAGGAGATGTGCTTGGTATACGGTAATGGAGACTTTCAGGTCGAGTCATTTACCGACTCAAGCTTCCAAAGTGACAAGGATGACAACAAGTCTGTCTGGGGTTGTGTTTACCCTCAACGGAGGGGCGATCTGTTAGAAGAGCTCCAAACAGGACACCCTCGCAGATTCGACGATGGAGGCTGAGTACATTGCTGCCAACGATGCCGCAAAAGAAGCGGTCTGGATGAAGAAGTTCATTACTGAACTTGAGGTGGTTCCGTCCATTGTTAATCCAATACCTTTGTATTTTGATAATAATGAGGCTATAGCTTTAGCGAAGGAACCACGGCCTCATTAGAAATCCAGACATATCTTGAGGCGGTATCACCTGATCATGCAGATCGTAGATCGTCGGGAGATCGGGGTCTGGAGAGTAGATACGAAAGACAACACGGCGGATCCATTTACCAATGCCCTCTCTCAAGCACAGTTCGAGCGACTTTTTGAGATGTTAGGTATGCGATACGCTAACAACTGGCTCTAAAGCAGACGTTGGGTGTTCGGTACGCCAATTACAGGCTTTAGTGCAAGTGAGAGATTGTTGGATATGTATGTCCTAGAGACCTGTATTGTATAGGATGTTAGGGATATGTATGTACATGACAATCTTGCTCAGATGTATATAGTATATTATCTGAGTTATTTTTGTCTTAATGTGTTTCTTTTTCTTCCTGTTTTATATTGTTTACTCATATTGATAAAGACTCGATACAGTAATATACTATTTTGGTTTGTTTTTATCTTAACATGTGCATATGTTATACTCGATATTACATATAGCGGATACATGTTGATAAAGCCCGTAGGATTTTGCTTGACTACCAGCGTTGTGATGGCGATCATACTAGTGGGAGCTGGGTGATCCATAAACACATCCTTAAAGGTCCCAAGTCGCAGGAATATCGAGACCGTGCATCGATATTCCAGAATAAACTTGTGTATACGTTTCTAGACCCCGACGAGGGGCGGTGGTTGGTCCCACAGTCATTGGTGTGATCACCAAAAATTGTATACATGTTACATTGGACGGATTCGCTAAGAACCTTTAGATGGTATTATACCTATCGTCATATAGCGGTTCTCAGATGACATGAGTACATGTTAGTTTTTAGATCTGAGATCACCATATGTCTCGTGTGAGTTCCCACTGTGCTTTGATCACTACCCTACCATGGCTCTACTGAGTCATGCAAACAAGTTTTGGTTGGGTACAGTCCCGAACCACATGGAGGCAGTGAGTGATTGTCAGGGATTCGTCTTTCCCGGTATTGGGAGTCGATATCGCACTGTGTCCGGTTGGCTAGAACCATAAGACCTTAGCCAAGGCAGTTGAGATTTACTGATGGTTGATCAGTAGTTTCTCTGATTGGTCCCGAGCCAAATCAACACGACTTATTAGGTCAGTAGGGGTCTGACGTTTACCACCCCCTAGACTCGATATGCGATACTCTTAGACGAAGAGACCAGACTGTACGAATATTGTCACGGATAGGCTCAGTAGGGGTCTGGATGAGTTTACTTGTCGGCCTTCCTTTTCGACAGGTATTTGGGTAGCCGTTACGTACAGCTAGTGCCGCTGACGTGCTTGTGGTTAAATCCACTGTCAGCGTACTGTCGAATCTTTAGAGTCCCACATAGAGGGTTTCTCTGGTTCAGGCGAAACGATATGGTGGCCGTATGTTTATACTTTTCGATCGGACGGTTGATAATACTAGCGGGTTTAGGATTAAACCGGTTTGTTAAATTAGATATTGATTTAATGCTAGTATTATATTAGTGGTATTGTTCTATCTCTTGGATATTCGTGTTTTGGTACGAATACGGGTATGTATATACGGTAGAATGTATTCCGTATTTATACGGAAAACATTCTAGAAGATGGACACCTCATTTTTGATTTATCCATTTATTCTTTTAAATGGAAATGAGGTGTAAAGGTAGCAAGGAGAGATATGGTAAGAACCATGCTTGAATAGTCTTGAAAATGAATTTATAATTCATTTGTGCAAATTATTCAAGTATGGTTGATATATTTATATTGCAAAATATGTTTTATAAAACCATGATTGCATTATTGTTTCAAGTGAAGATTTTTTTATCTCACCATGAGCTTCTCTCTCCTCTCTAGCCTTTCTCGAGTTTCTCCATCTTTATCTTCCTTCCTACCATCTCATGAGTTGAAAATCAAGGGATGAAGAGAGATAGAAATATACTAGAAAACTCACCACATCATCTTGGCAATCTAGATTAGCAAACTAGGTTGTTGAGTTGCTTCATAGTGAAGCCAAGTTTGGATTACAAACTTTCGGATGGATCATTTAGGACCGAGGAGGACGGCCATCAAGGTTGATCTAAAAGATCCCTAGGAGCTTAAGAAGAGGAGTGAAGACCCGAAGGACATGGATCTTCTGGTATAACCTTCTCTCACAGTAGATAAAACTCCTAGTAGTTGCTAGTTTAGGATTATGGTTTGATCACTTGGGTTAAGTTGGTTGTGCTTGCTTAAAAATTTAATTTTTGTGCATTCCGTCTCTCTACTTCGATGTAGAGTGAGCACAACTCACCAACAATTTTAGGATTGAGAAATCAGGATAATAAAAGCATCGCTTCATGCTCATAACATCTAAGTCCTCGGTTTTGGAAGTCGGTTGAGCTAGAATTATTTGTGTTTCAGATGGATGAAATTTCTATTTCTGAAGATACTCTAATTCCATAGGGTCACCAACCTTTTTACAGATTGCCAGGGTGCATTAGATAAAGTTATGAATGGTTCATCTTGATAATGTTTATTAATTGGACTCGAGATACCATATGCCGGGAGCATGGGTTAAAATCATTGTCCAGCCATCATTATGCCTGCCCTAACTCCTGATTGCTTATAATTGATAATATGCTGTAACGGCTGATTTTAATGAATATGCAACATATATTGAAATTGTAGTGAGATTTCAAAGAAATTACTCCCAACTTATTTTGCATCTTTTTACACATATTTACTTTTTGGATCAAATTATTCAAGCATCTGAAGCTCCTACTATTCAGGACACGAAAATACTGGACCCACTTATTTCAGCATACATTTAGCCACTTGCTATATTTATTTAAGAATATTCTGACAATGTTGCATGAATAGTAAAAGTAAGGGAAAAAATTGCAATTTACATTTTGTGCTCAGACATCATCGAGTTATTGAATCCATAACCATCAACATCATTCTGCTGATTCGTTTGAATTTCATGCAGGTTTCTGTTAAGATTTACTGGAAAGGATGAAGAGATTAACCTCGCTGGAGATGGAAGTGAGAAACCAGAGTTTGGAGAATGGTCATGGATGGAACCACAACAATTGATTGATCTTGTAATTCATCGACCTTTTTTTCTAATCCCAGTGAGCGCTCAATTATGGAAGATTCGATTTTGATATCATTTTTTATTTTGAGTATGTGCAGGCAGTGGATTTTAAGAAGCCGGTATATGAAGAGGTTCTGAAAATATTTGCTCCCCATCTTCAGTCTGATTCGAGCGAGGCAGGCATAGGCAGCTCCTAGTGATTCTTCTCTCGCTGTGCCTAGACAAACCGCGCATTGAAACTAGCTTAACATGGAAGCCCTGTGACCAACAAATAATTTGAAAACGTTGTGTTGCTGGCTGTGTTGGCTATTTTGTTGATCACAATGTTAATGTAAATTTCATAAGAAAAAATGAAAAAAAATAAATAAGGACAGCATGATGTGCCGCTATTTTCAACTCTTGTTGAAGAGGATGTATTGAGGTTCTATTTAAAATCCTTTTAATTTCAATGCGAGTTGGTTTCTTCTATTTCACTGCTTCCTCATATGATATTAATCCATCATCCCACCCTTCAATTTGTAGTCTATTTGCAGAATTATCTTTCCTTGTTACTTCCCTCTGAAACTTTGCATTCACAAAGTCGAGTGAATTAGATGAACATTGTCTCTTTGCATCTTTAACAGGCTTAGAATCTATACAACGATTTGAACTTGAGTTGCTATGAGCTGTTTTTATTGGTTCAACAATGAGGCAGCCTACATTTCTATGATTTCAGATCAACATGTAGACCTGCACAAGAGCTTATTTAATCAGTAAGCAAAAGTTAATAGTTTATTTTCTTTGTAGTTTTGTCATTTCAACTAGTAAAAGGACCCGCACAATGAGTGGATATGAAGTATAAAATCAAGAAAAATCATATTATTCTGAAAGTTTATTGTTATATGATATATAAATTGTAATATCTCATATTTATGAACTTTATATGTAAAATATATAAATGTTCAACTTGCAAATAATTTGGCAGTTTTTTCTTTTTCAATGTTTTATCTGTATCATATGAAAATCGTGAAATTTTTAAAAATATAAAAATTCTCTTTATTCGTTATTTTGCTTGTAGCACATAAAATCATGAAATATAAAAAATTCTATCGAATTTTCCTAAAATTTTTCATTATTTTACATGTATCACTACAGTAAATAAACACTTTAAACACTTATTTCGACGAAAATTTACCGCCGAAATAAGTCTATTTCGTGGGAAGACACCAAATAGTCACGAAGGAACGCCGATGCAATAGGTTGTGTCGCAATAGATTATTTCCACGGCCGACGTTCGTCGCAATAATCAAATCTATTTCGACGGTTATTTCCTGTCGAAATAGTTCTTTTCTCGACGGGTAATTCCCGTCGAAATATATAAGTTTTTAAAGTTAAAAAATTGTTTCAGGAATCATTTAAAAATCATTTTTTCTATTTTGATGGGCCAGTTCTGTCGATAAAACTATTTCGACGGGAATTACTCGTCGAAATAGAGTGTATTACAGTAAAATAAATTTAAAAAAAACCAAGAAATTCTCCAATCCAATCTATTTCAATTTAATATCGATTTCATTCCATCTATTAACGATTCTAATACAAAATCCATTCCATTCAAATAACGATTCTAATACAAAATCCATTCCATTCAAATATCGATTATCCAAATACGATTACAATATATATACTACGCGTTCCATTACATTCTTAACATCATAAATTTACAAAAGTGGGAAATGAAAAATCAACGGAAGACGAAGACGGGAGGGAGATTCGATCACGAAGGAGGCGGTCATGGATTTCCGGGGTAAAGCTCCTGTGATTAAAAGTTTAAAATACATGAATTTGTATGGATATTTTATATTAATTAAATATGTGCGCGCGTGCTTGTTTGTGTGTATGTATGCTTGCGCGCACGCATTTGTTTGTGTATACTTGTGCGCGCGTGCGCGCGTCTGTTTGTGTCTGTGTGTATGTATGCATGTGTGTGCACACATATATGTGATTTGTGCATGTGCGTCTATGTGATATGCTTTTGTATGTGCGCGCGCGCGTGTGTATGTATGCTTGTGCATGGCTGTGTGTATGTGTATGTATGATTGTGTGTGTGTGTGATATGTGTGTATGTCTATATATGTAAGGGTTATCAAACTTACCGGAAGTACTAGCCTCCTAGCCTGGACGTACGCGTCGATAAGATTAAGGCTCTGCTCAAGAGTCCAGCCAGCAAATAGATCGGCAGCGGGTGTGGCAGCAGCAACGGGAGCGGGAGCGGCAGTCGATTGGCGTGAGGAACCGCGGATTCCGGCGTCCGCTCCTGGGGCGATCCATGAAACACAGGAGTCCTGATCCTAAAGGCCTTGGTCTGTATCGGTATCTCCGATGCCGATTCGTCTGCCGACTGAAACCTAGGAGGTGGATGCCCAGTTGGCTGGAAAGGCGTGTTATACTGACGCGGAGTGATCTTGGAGGACACGCACTGTATTCTCCCATGACGATCCGGCCTAAGCGCCGTGAAAGCCCTATCTACGATGAATGTTCTCTGCGCGCCATCAACCGGGTATCCCTGCTCCGCCTCTATCGTCTGGATCAACCGATCTCTCTCAGCCGCCATCGCCGCCTGTTTGTAGAAGAAATGTATTAATGCCATTCTAAAAGTTACACAATAATTATTCTGAAATAATTAAGAAGCTCGGCATATGTGGAGACTTATATATATCCCATGTGTCTCAATCAATGCAGGCGCACCGTCGTCCCGTACAAATTGAGCCCGGTAGATTTTGATACGATCAAGGGACTCTCCACCATGGCTTTCTTCCTGCATATAACATTTAGAAAGTTCATACATAAATTTCTAAGATAATTTTAACGTATTAATATCAAATACGATACTTACGTGTTCGATGGCACACCCTTATAAATATCGTGCGGCTGAGCGCGAGATACTTTGCCTCGCTCGCTCTTCTCCTGCAGTTACATCAAATATTGTTTACCGAGTTGCTATAATATAGTAAAAAGACATCGTCAAAAACATACACTAAACTCTCCGGATAAGAAATGATCGCTCAAGACATGCCAGTATTCTTCGGACTAATTTGGATCCGGTTTAATCGAATACATCTCATCCGGTGAAGCGCAATTTTCAAGCTTTCTAAAGATCTTGTTCTTATGGCATCTCCAATTCTTCGCCATATGACTACACATCTTATCATAATCGCGCGTTCATCGCAAACCCCCTGGAGGCCCTCTAAGCCAACCCATCGAAACTCAAACAGAGCCCGCGAAACAGGATAATTCATCATTGTATGGGTATTTTATAGGTTTTTAGTAAATGTGTATGTGTATATGTGTGTGTACATGTGCGCATATAAAAAAACAGCATTGAATTATATAAAGAAATCTGATCATCATCTCCCATATAGCGACTTGTTTATTTAGCCCTAACGTTTCGCTGTTCCAATCTAGGACCTCCCACTCGTTATCTTCGTCCTTCAACAAATGAGGCATGTTGTCCTTGCTATTCACTATCGACGACATCATTTTCTTTATTTCTTTGCTGGCTCCTGTCACACCGTCCCCTGTGAACTCAAGGTATACAATCGGTTTGCCAGGAACATGTGGCATCTTCCTCCATATATCACTAGCCCGTATGGGTCCTCTCCCAGTCCGTTTCTTTTTCTGAAAGGACTGCCCCTCGTCCCCGGTAAACTGATCGGTCCTGCTATTTGCATCTGATATATCTAAAACAACTTCACGGTGTAGGGTGTTTTTCGTCACCCCATTAAGATGGGAATACGCACGCGCTTGTCAGGAGTATTACAGATTCCCCCTGCCTAGGTTAGGCTAGGGTTTATTGATTGTGGGGATCCGAATCTATGGCAGCCACGGACTAAGCTGCCGTTAATTACCCCTTGCCTTTGGGGCGAGAGAACCTCCGATTAATGGGTTAAACTGGTCATGCGAACTCAATGTGCAGTGTTGTGTTTTGGAGGGGTTTTGGATACATCAGGGGCCCCGCAGAGTTTTTACGGGGGTCCCGCTACCCGGATAGCGGGCTGGGGGTCAAGGGGGCTAGCAGCCCCCTTGCAGGGTACGGGGCAGCGTCCCGTTAGAAATTTTTTCTAACGGGAGAGGTATATTTAGTGTGGAGTATGTGTGTGTGTGTGTGTGTATAAGGGAAAATGGGGCATCCAAAGGATGCGTGGGAGAAAGCGCTCGGGCACTAGCGCTTTAGGCGCTAGCGCCCCACGTGCCAGGCACGTGGGCGCTCGAGCGCTAGCGCTTTGGGCGCAAGCGCTCTGAGCGCAAGAGCGCTAGCGCCCCACATGCCAGACACGTGGACGCTCAAGCACTAGCGCTTTGAGCGCTAGAGCCCCATATGCCAGGCACGTGGGCACTCGAGCGCTAGCGCTTTGGGCGCTAGCGCTCTGAGCGCAAGAGCGCAGGGGGCGCTAGCGCTTTGGGAGGCGAAAGGGACTCAGTCCCTGCAATGGGAGTTGTACTCCCAGAAAGGAACACTTATTATTTTGTGTGTATATATATTTATGAGGAGTTAAACTCCTAAGATATATATATTTTTTTTTGAAGCTGATGAAGGGGCTTCTCCCCTTGAGCTCTGGATCTTCCCCAAAGTGAGGTTCTTGGAGGTGGGTTGATTCGAGTGTTTTATTGTAGTTTAACCGCAATCAGAATGGTGTCGCGCGTAGCTAGACCGAGGTGAGTACGGGTCGTCCTCAGGAAAACGTGGAACCTTTTATTCTTGTTATAGGCGTGTTGAGAAAGGGGAAGAATAAAGAATGTTGAGAAATAGTTTCTAGATCTACGTTAAACAAGAATGCAAAATATAGATCTAGATTAACTACGGAGGTAAGTTTAATATTAAAAGGGGGCTTGTAGGGTTCATTGGGATTTAGTAGTTATGGATGATTAATTAAAGATTACTCTTTTTATCCTTTAATAGATTTAAAACTAGAACGACAGTGATGCATGTAGATTAGGGTTTCTGGAGAGAGAAAAGGGTTCCCACTCTTAACCCCTATCTCGACATGGAACTCCGTTCATATCTAGCCTTTACCAAAACAATAGTTAATCTAATCTCTAATCGTGGTCGCGATTATCAATTAATTGATAACGCGCTCAATTAGGATGTTAACTATTCTTTTGATAGAGTTTATAAACTTTATAGGATTTAAAAAGAGTTTAAGGATTTTCATCATCCATTAACCTACCATAATCCCATGAACCCTAACAAGCGAAGAATTACTCGCGCATATTGGGAGAAAAAGAGATGGAGAGAGAAATCATATTAAAACTACAAAGAGGTAGAATAAAAAAACTACTACCTTTATTAATCAACAAAATTCATTTACACTTTGTTCCCTTAGAAAATGATTACAAAAATACTAGTTTGCTTCTCGATCTCTTCTAAGGAGGTAGACGAACAGTTGATGATCAGCCTGGATGCGTGAGCCTGTCGTGAACTTCATGATCTCTTCAGCTTGATGATTTTTCCAAGAGACTCTCGGTCCTTATTTATAGTCCCAGAGCCAGAACCCTAGCTTCCTAATTTGGAAATCAGTGGTTAAGATCCTAACAGCAAAATCTCAACTCCCAACTCGTTTGATAAGCGGCGGAACCGCGGCCAATAGGTGGATTTGGCCGCGGTTCCGCGGTCAAGTAGGGGGATCGTCATATTGTTTTTCTGGGGCTCTATTTTGATGACACGTGGTGATCATTTCACATCTCTGGAAACTGAAAATCTTCTCTTCGTCACTGCCAGAATTGATTTCTTTAGTTTACTTTCTTAATTAGGCAGGTTTGTTTTACCAACTTTGATTTCCTTGATTTCAGCCCTGCAAATTCTGCACAATAACTCAACAAATAATATTAGTAGAGTTTGTTTTACTGAGATATTAACTTGACCATTAAGAATTGGTCAAGGGTATTTAATAAGGTAAGCATATTTAAATGGGTCAAATGTTACATGGATATTATATGCTTACTTTTTCCTACCAAATGTTAATTATAATATATAAACACATGAAAATAGTATTTTCACAGATAAACCCTCATATGTATCATATATTATAATAAATACCTTTTTTATATAGAAATAGTAGGAAAAATGTCATATTAAATGTGCAGTTTTATCAACTGAACAAATACCCCCAAACTTATCTTTGATCGTCCCGAGCAAACTAGTTTATTCAAGCGAAGGAGGAAAAGAAAGGAGAAAGCTAAGCACACTTTCGTAGGCAACACGATTGCACTGAGCGTTTGCAACAAGCCGTTAAACCTCTAGGTGTCCCTAGTAGGAGGAGTGTTGTCTCCTGAGCGTTTTCAGCGGATTACACCCACAAAATCCTAAAATACTGTAAGTCCACGTTACCTCTCCCGGTTCTTTCGGGCTTGCGGAAACGGTGAAAAACGATTTTTAGGGTTTAGGTAACATGGACTACAAAATACGGATCTTGGCTAAACTACACACTAGCAACCTAACTAGAGATTTATCTACTCGGTTAGGGGTTATACCTTACTTGAACTCCTTCTTCTTGGAATCTTTGTAGTGGTCGGATGGTTCTCTCCTCGTCGCCTTCTCTTGCCGAAGATGGATCCACCTGAGGGTTTCTACCTTGAGCTCCTTTCTCAAACTTGAGAAAACTAAAGTCTCCGGCTTGCTAGACCTTCAACCTTAGGATGAGTAGAGAGTGGTTTTGGGTGTTTTATCTCCAAGGAAAGGTTTCTCAACTCATGAGAATGTTTTTCCTTGAACTAGAGGAGGAGGAAGATGAAAGGAAGAGAGAGAATGGTTATAATAGAATGAGAATGGTTTTTACAACCATAACAATATATGTGAATTATCTAATTAATAATATTAATCCAAAATGAAAAATGTGATGGTTGGTTTGATGAGACCATTATCATATCACATTAAATGTTTTTTTGCAAAGATCAAAGAGCATCTTGAAAAGTAATGATGATGGTCAATGTTTCAAACACGGTCAACTAGTCAACCTTGGTCAACAAGTCAACAACCCTAACCATGACACAATTTCATTTAATTAATATTATTAATTGATATTTCACATATCCATTAGGGTTTTGAAAAAGACAACTGTCAACTGTGCATACACACCCGTTCCGAAACCCTAATGAAAATCCTCTCCCTCCGCCTCAATCAACTGTGCATATACACCCGCATTCGTGTTCCGAGGAACACGAATACAATGAGATAAAACTAACCCCAAAATATATACTAGGATCCGGCTCAAACCAGAGCCCGCTAGTAATGACTGTCCGGACGCCAAACGTGCACAAGTGCGTGGATGTGAACGAACCCTGTCGCAAATCCATGCGACCTCTACTCTGTTTTGCCCAAAGGCGAATAACCCTCTGTGTGGGACTCTAAAGACTCGACACTACGCTAACAGTGGGTTTAACCACAGACCGCAAGCGGCACTAGCTGTGCGTAACGGCCCCCAGGTAGATGCCGATAAGAAGTCTGACTAAGTGAAACCCATCTGAACTCCTACTGAGCCTGTATGTGACAATCTCCATACAGTCCGGTCTGTTCGTCTGATAACATCGCATGGCGGGCCTAGGGGGTGGTAAACGTCAGTCCCCTAATAGCGGTACAAGTCGTGTCGGAGTGTAGCACAGAACACCCTGAGATAACACTGGAAACCTACCAGTATATCTCGCTTGCTCTGGCCAGGGACTACTTGTGTAATGGCTCTCCTAGACACAGCGCGATGTCAACCCCCAATACCGGGAGAGACGAATCCTGTCTAACCGTCACTGCCTCCAAGTGCTTCGGGACTGCACCCAACTACTATATGTTTGCACGACTCTTTTGAGCCGTGGTAGGGTAGTAATCAAAGTACAGTGGGAACACACTTGAGGCGAAGTGACAGTGTCAAGTCAGCGGACTAAGCTGTACTCATGTCACCTGGGAACTGATAACTGACGATAGGTATAATACCAACCAACAGTTCCCGATGAGTCATGTCCAGTGTACTCGTAACCTAACGAGCACCCGCATACTATCTCAAGTACGACGTACTGACGGCTGTGGGACAGACTGTCTCCCGTGCTGGGATGAGAAGCGCATACGCTAGTCTACTCCGGAGTATCGATGCCCTGTCTCGATAATCCCACGACCAGGGACGTGTATATAGGGATGTGCTTGGAGATTACCCAACCCCCACTAGTGTGACTGCCATCACAACGCTGGTAATCAAGCAAAGATCCTAAGGGCTCCACTAATGTATATAGGTGATACACTAAAAGAAATACATGTACACATTAAAGCAGAGACAAACCAAGTAGCATACTACCATTTCGAGCAAGATTGTCTATACAACTGTGAATATCCCAAGCTTCCATTAAGTAATATACAAACTAGTATGATACAGTAATGGCCTCTAGGGCATATACACTAACAATCTCCCACTTGCACTAAGGCCATGTACTGGCGTATCGAAGACCTATCATCTCGATCAGCCGCTCGAACTGAGTCTGGGGTAAGGCCTTCGTGAGTGGATCTGCAGTGTTATCTTCTGAAGCAACCCTCCGAACCTCGATCTCCTGGCGATCCACGATCTCCCTGATCAGGTGATACCGCCTTAAGATGTGTCTGGATTTCTGATGGGACCTGGGTTCCTTCGCTAAAGCTATAGCCCCGTTGTTGTTGCAATACAGAGGTATTGGATCAACAATGGACGGAACCACCTGAAGTTCTTTCAAGAACTTCCTCATCCAAACGGCTTCTTTTGCGGCATCAGATGCAGCGATATATTCCGCTTCCATAGTCGAGTCAGCAACGGTTTCCTGTTTGGAACTCTTCCAACACACTGCCCCTCCATTGAGGGTAAAGACAAAACCCGACATGGACTTGGAATCATCCTTGTCACTCTGGAAGCTGGAGTCAGCAAAGGCCTCAATCTGGAGGTCTTTTCCGCCATACACCAAGAACATCTCCTTAGTCCTTCTCAGGTACTTGAGAATGTTCTTTACCGCTATCCAGTGCTTCTCCCCAGGGTTTGACTGATACTGGCTTAGCACACTCAGTGCGTAAGCAACATCCGGTCTGGTACACAACATCACATACATTATAGAGCCTACCGCAGAA
This sequence comes from Agapanthus africanus, assembly GCA_030015575.1. Taxonomy (NCBI): domain Eukaryota; kingdom Viridiplantae; phylum Streptophyta; class Magnoliopsida; order Asparagales; family Amaryllidaceae; genus Agapanthus; species Agapanthus africanus. The sequence continues at coordinate 43,700,617 of CM057338.1, forward strand.
GTGTAGGGTATAATAGACATGCGATCCCTTTCCAAATCAGTCTTGGGAGACATCTCTTTGGAGAGGGTGATCCCGTGACAAGCCGGTAGATTACCGCGCTTGGAATCTTCTATACTGAATCTTTTCAGTATGGTGTCGATGTACCTGGACTGTGAAAGCCCTAATATCCTCTTGGATCTGTCACGATAGATCCGGATCCCCAGAATGTAAGAGGCATTACCCAGGTCTTTCATGGAGAACCTGTGTGACAAGAATCCCTTGATAGATTGTAGCATAGGAATGTCATTTCCTATCAAAAGAATGTCATCCACGTATAATACGAGGAATACGACAGTTCTTGCTACAAATCTACTATAGATGCATGGTTCATCTGGATTTTTGATAAAGCCAAATTCTTTGACCGTCTCATCAAAACAGATGTTCCAACTCCGCGATACCTGCTTTAGTCCATAAATGGACTTAAGCAACTTGCACACCTTTCCGTTGCTCCCACTCTGAATGAAACCCTCTGGTTGGTCCATATAGACACACTCCTCTAAATTTCCATTTAAAAAAGCGGTCTTTACGTCCATCTGCCAAATCTCATAATCGTGGAAGGCAGCAATGGCGAGAAGGATCCGAATGGATTTCAGCATAGCCACTGGAGAAAAGGTTTCATCATAGTCCAAACCAGGTCTTTGACAAAAACCCTTTGCAACAAGCCTAGCTTTATAGGTCTCAACCTGTCCATCTACACCAATCTTCCTTTTGAAGATCCACTTGCATCCTACGGGTTTTACCCCATCTGGAGCAACGTCCAACGTCCATACTTTGTTGGTGTACATGGACTCCATTTCGGTCCGCATTGCATCCAGCCATTTTACCGAGTCAACGCTTTGAATGGCCTGCTGGAAAGTAGTCGGCTCATCATAATCAATGATGCAATCCTCTCTATCTCCGTCTATGAGAAAACCGTAGTATCTCTCGGGCGGATGAGATTGCCTACTACTCCTGCGGAGCGGCGTAGAAATGTCCTGTTCTTTCGAACCTTCTAGTTCTACTAAGCTTTTAGTAATAGTCTGTGGTTCTGGAATTTCTTCCAGTTCTATCGCGCTCCCACTAATTTCCTTTTCTAAGAACTGGTGTTCCAGAAAGTGGGCATTACGAGAAACAAAGACCTTTTGTTCCTCTGCGTGATAGAAAAGATACCCCCTGGAGTTCTTTGGGTATCCCACAAACTTGCACAGTACTGAGCGTGCCTCGAGTTTGTCCGCATGCTGCTTTTTGACAAAAGCTGGACATCCCCAGATCTTCAGATATTGAAGATAGGGTTTCTTCCCACTCCATAACTCATATGGTGTGGTAGGCACAGTCTTAGTAGGAACTCGGTTCAAAAGGTATGCGGCTGATTCTAGCACATATCCCCAGAATGATCGCGGCAACTTAGCGTTACTCATCATGGAATGTACCATATCCAATAGGGTTCGGTTCTGTCTCTCCGATACACCGTTATGTTGCGGAGTGTATGGAGGAGTAAGCTGAGAGAGAATTCCATTCTCTTTTAAGTAATCCAGGAACTCGGCACTTAAGTATTCACCACCTCGATCAGATCTTAGTGTCTTGATACTTTTGCCTGTTTGTTTTTCTACTTCATTCTTGTATTCCTGGAACTTTTCAAAGGCTTCAGATTTATGCTTCATTAAGAAGACATGTCTGAACCTTGAAAAATCATCCGTAAAAGTAATGAAGTAAGAATAACCGCTTCGCGCATGTGTAGACATTGGACCGCACACATCGCTGTGTTCGAGCCCCAAGAGCTCGCTCGCTCTTACTCCGTGTCCAGTGAACGGAGTCTTTGTCATCTTTCCTTTGAGACAGGATTGACAAGTTGCATATGAATGATATTCGAATGAATCCAAATATCCTTCTGTATGTAACTTTGTCAACCTTCTCTCATTGATGTGACCCAGTCTACAATGCCATAAGAAAGCATGATTGATTTCTGGAGACTTTCTTTTGTGTGTATTCTGGACATTGAAAATCTGTGGTTGGTTTAATACGTATATACCATTGTTTAATGTACCTGACCCAATCAAAACTTGATTAAGGTGAATGTTCACAACATTACTTACAAATGCAAATTCATAACCTTCTTTAGATAATAAAGATACAGATATGATATTACAGGTTGCATTGGGTACAAAATAACAATCACGTAAAACCAAAACATGTCCATCTGACATTCCCAGGTGATAGTCCCCTACGGACTCAGGATCCATGCCAGCTCCGTTTGCAACTCTGAGGGTCATATCACCTGCCTTCAAAATCCTACGCCTTCTCAACGCCTGCAAAGAATTACAGATATGAGATCCTGATCCAGTATCCAATACCCAGGAAGTAGAGTTTATTGATAGACAGTTTTCAATAACATACACACCTGAAGCTGAAGCTGCAACTTGCTTCAGATCCTGGGTTCTGGCCTTCCAAGCCTTGCAATCCTTTTTCCAGTGTCCACTCTTGTGACAGTAAAAGCATTCTTCCTTCCCCACAAGCTTTCCCGCTACCTTTGTTGCCTTTGCTTTTCCCTTCGTATCCACTTTACTAACACCGCCCCTTAGTTTGGCGGGGGCTTTCTTCTTCTTTCCCTTGGCTTTCGCCTTGGACTTAGAAGAGGAAGATCCTCCTACAAACAAAGTGGATGTTTTCCTACCTTTCTGTAGGGTGCCCTCTGCACTCCTCAACATGTTGAGGAGCTCCGGAAGTTCAACCTCTTTTCCTTGTAAGTTGAAGTTCAGGATAAACTGGGCGTAAGTGGAAGGAAGGGACTGGAGAATCAAGTCCGTATAGAGCTCATTCTCTAACGTGGTCCCAAGGTCCGCGAGCTCTTCAATGAAGCCAATCATCTTAAGCACGTGTTCCGCTACCGATGATCCGATGGCCAATCTTGCCGAAAACAGCTTCTTCGACACTTCGTATCTTGCGATACGAGACTGCTCTCCATACAGTTCTTTTGTATGAAGAAATATGGATTCCAAGTCCATATTCTCGTGCCTCCTCTGATGTTCATTGTCCATAGAGGCAAGCACGAGGCACTTGGCCTTCGCGCAATAGATCTCCCATCTCTTACGGATTTCCTTATCCGCGACGCTGGAGGTGGGACCTGGGACAGGGGGAGCTTTGGTGGTAAGGAGATACCCCAACTTGTCGTAAGTGATTGCCATTTTGACATTCCTGAGCCAATCTTTGTAGTTTGGCCCTGTCAGTATGTTTTTATCTAGTAATAACTTAACTCCGGTCATGTCGAATGGTCGCTGCAATTAGGAGAGAGAGAAGAAACACTTTAGCATGATACTCTTGCAAGTTTAGAGTGGTTTTTAGTTTGTCTAAACAGGATGGCTCCCACTGTCTCTCGAATCCCTCCTCAAACCATAAAGGAAGAATTAGTCAGGATCAATCTCACCGTACAATACTTGGTTAACCGTTCAGCCAGGCCAGTGTCGGTACTTCGAGGGAGGTTTTCCAACGCTTTCGCGAAGTTCCTTAATTAAATAACCTCTTTTCCCTGGGGCGTAGCCCCGCTAACACCTTTCTAGACACCTACTAGGTTTATAGCATTGATCGTTAAGTGAGAAATTTCCCGAGGAGTAGCATATACTCACAGTAGGATCGGGATCCAAATATCATCGCGTGACAAAACTGAAGGAATCCTACCAGAATTATCACACTCCAAATGGTATGCAACGTTAGCAAGTTTCAGTTCTTTTGAAACCCCTGATGTGGATTTTTGCCCCATGCTCTTATGACCTTGGCGTGAGGTCAAAATGTCATAAGTCACATGTCAAGTTCTTCCCATCATTATCCAGGTTAATTTGAACCCACCCGTACCTACCCTTGACGTAGGCCAAAATGGCAGTACGACTGTCCCAAACCAACGCATTCTATCTATGCAACAGATAAATATCCGGCAGCTACCAATCACTATGCCTTGGCGTGAGGTCAAAATACATAGCTTGAATACTACCGAATATTTAACTGAAATGTTGGAGGGCTATGAATGGTTTTGGCGAAACCGCGAACGTAGTGAACTTGATATAATCGATGGAACGAGATAGCTTTTAAAAGGAGTGGCTCAAACTCCGCATTTAAAAGTTGGTTTTTGAAAAGAACCGAGTGGTTTTGAAAGTGTTCCAACGACTTTTACTTGGTTTATTTTCTTACATTAATTTTAATGCGTCCCATCATTTAATCCTACCATTGCAGAAAACAACAAAAATATGACATACGCTTATGCCATCCGCATTCGCCACGGGGCCCCGTCATCACCCGTTAGGTTACTTAACTAACGACAGAGCGGGGGCTGGACTAGCGCGGATGCAAAATGTCACGCCCCGCTTCCCAAAATACGGAAAACGAGGGATGACTAGGCCAGCCATGCTCCTACGGTCAAGGAATCATCCCGTCGTAGTCACATTTCGGCTTCTAGCATTACATGGTAATCAGTAATTAAAGCACAGTAGTAAAGGAATCACATCACTAATTTATTACATTAAAATCCATTGTTCACAAATTACAGATAACAAGAACAATTACTAACCAAGTTCAATCTCACGATCACTTTTATGGAAAGCAGTAAAGATAGAAAGTACACCAGACTATATCTCCGTGAACTCGAAAGGTAGATCTGTCTCCTGCGCTGGTCCTTCCAGGGAATCTGAGCATGCATACTCAGGTCGTCAGAGCGACACAATAACAATATTATTATAATACGATGAAACAGGTAAAAGAGGTAATACTAGTGAAAGTACCATGCGAGTAATCACTATGTCACTATATGATGCAAAATATGATCTGTGTCCCTATCGGTCTCTAGGTCATATTTGAAATCGCATAGTGGAAGGAGGATCATGTTTAACAGGAGTCTCGTACATACCCGAGACAACGGCCCACATGCCCGGGACATAACCCTGTCAGCCGGATCGCTAGATCCTACCTAATATATATATCGCTGCTCGAATGATCATCCTCTAAAACACGGTCCCGCTAAATACGATTCTCTTTCCACTTCGATTTCCCCTTTATCCCCAGGTTTACACTATTTATGATCTTGATTTAGTCGTGTACAAGTATACCAATGGCACGGTTTTATCACTGTTCACTGTATCAATCACTGTCACGAATATTCACTTTCCATTGGTGTACTCGTCACTTCTAAACTAACATCAATCACGCACGATAATGCAATGTCCACTGACCCTAACACACGCTAACACTAAGTATATGGAAAATGGGGTATGATATATGTATGTATGCCATCAATAAGCTAAGTATGTTATGAATCAATATGCATGTCATTAACTTACAAAAATTGCATAAATTCATCTGTTTAGAATTCAACAAAATGATACAAATACGATAAATAGAAAACTCAGTCAGAAATTCATCAAAATTAGTTTCAGTTCAATCAGGTTTCCGGTATTCAAGATACAGCTGTTTCATTTTAAGTGCTCGCAGCTGGAAATTCAGTTTCAGAACTGAACGTCCGTTTCGCGACACGAATTGCACCCAGTTGGGCTCAGAATTTAGTGATACTACAGTTGAATAAAATCTAGGGTTTTTGATAGAGTATTCAACGCAATAGACGGATCCTCAATCGCGTCTGTACGTCGAAAGTTATACACAGTTTAATATCAGTATGTCACTTATGAATCTGTTCTGGACAGTTATACGTTCTGCCCTTCTTATTTACAATTTAAATAGCAAACGGCAATGAAACGGAATGAAACCACTTGTTTTGTTTATCTAACTGATCCATATTTAATCCAATGCAAATTTCCGTAACATACGAATTCAGGAAACGAAGTGACACACATTTTGGGACAGTACACAGTAATTAAAGTCGCTCTGGACTGCAGTCCAGAGTCGCACTCCAATCTAAATATCATCGCAGTTACAGAACAGAAATCATTAGAAGTTTACATAGGGTTAAAGTTCATCGAGTCTTCTTCGATTTAAGCCCTCGAAAGCATCATTCCAGTATGTACATAATTTACAGTGATTTTAACCATTTTCAGATATAGGAAATTTCTAGTTTTAACGGTAGATTTGGGGGTATCAATTTTAGTCACTAACAGTCGTATTTTCTAGTGAAATTTATACACGATATTCGTCATTATATGGGCCAATAGAAAACGTCTATTTCCGTCAAATTAAGCAATTAGTTTCATTGGGGTCTAGCATCGAACACATAGGTCGCATAATATATCGGGAATTGATAAATTATAAACTATATGATTTAAGCTTGTATCACAATTACATTAGCATGCAGCAAGTAAAACACTTGCCTGGAAACGTCTCGGGGTTGCACGGAAGCAGCGGCGTCACGAACGCGCGATGTGCGTCGTGAAACGATTTGCGCGAGCTTGGCTCGCGATACGGAATTTGTGTCGGAGTTGCCCGGAGTCGTTGCACGGTCACTGGAGGTTGAGGGGTGCTTGGTGGTCCTCTGCGAGTGCACTGGGGTCGACGGCGTCGCTCTTGCGATGGGCTGCAGTGGGTGTCAGGGTGTGTGTGGTTTTGTATATTTTGAAGAGAGAGAGAAGTGGGGCTCGGATTCTGGATTTTGGAGTGATGATGACGATGCTGCGGATGTAGAAGGTCGATGAGGCATTCCTGGTCAGTTGGGGACTCGCCGGCGTCGAGTGGAAGGGGTGGCCGAATGGTGCAGGGGAACTCGGGTGTGCCGGGGGTTGGGTGTGCAGGGGTTGGTTGATGGATGGTGGAGTTGTAGAGGGCAAGGGAGGATGAATGAGGTCGCCGAGGGGTTGTCGACGTCCGAGGGGTCGAGTGAAGTTGGGTCGATGTGGGTTTCGAAAGGGAGAGAGATGAGGGATTTTTGGGAAAAACGAGAGGGGAGTGAGGTGTGAAGGAGATAAGGGAGATGAGAGGAGCGCGTCGTGGGGGGGCGAGAGCAACGGTACTGCGACGTGAGCGCGAGCGTTGGCGAGGCCGCGGGCGTGAGCTGTGGCGGAGGGAAAGGGTCGGGGGAAAGTTACCATTGGGGAAGATGATGGGAGGAGAAACGGGTTGGGCTTGGTGGTTTTTTTTTTAAAGAAATTATTTTAAATTTTAATTTGTGTGTGTGGGCTGAGGAGGGGGACGGGCTGGGCCGAGTAAAAGTTTATTAATTTGAAAAGAGAAATTATTGGGCTGAGGGTAGAAACGGGCCGGGGTTGATTGCTTTAATTTTAAATTTTAAATGGAAAATTTCAATGGGCTGGTGGTTTAAGATAGGGCCGGGCTTAAGAATTTTAATGTTAATTTAAATTTGAATTTTGGTTGTTGGGCTGGGGTTTAAGTATAGTTTGGGTTTGGAAAAATATTCTGATGTTTTTTTTTAAAATTTTGGTTTTGGGTTTTAGATTAATCTAAAATTTGAAACTCAAGCAACCAATTGCCAACAAAATTCACGAGGAAAATCAGGAAGAAATCGGGAATTAGGAAAATACAGGAAAATTTTATAGATGAGGATCGGGGATTTACATCATACCCCCCTTACAAAAATTTCGTCCTCAAAATTTAATAAGGATACAAAGAAACAATGTACTAAAAAAAGAGATGTGGATAACGAGCACGGATATCTTCCTCCCGCTCCCAGGTGGATTCTCCTGGGGAACAGCCGCCCCAAGACATTCGGACTAACGGAATGACCTTATTCTTCAGCACTTTCTCTCTGCGGTCGAGAATGGTAGTGGGCTGCTCCTCGTACGATAGATCGGTACCCAAAACCAGCTCCGAATGGTCCAGGACATGGCTCTCATCCCGAACATAACGTCGCAACTGAGACACGTGGAAGGTATTGTGCACACCAGCTAGCGATGGAGGCAAGGCAAGTCGATAGGCCACCTCTCCTACCGCTCTAGCACCTCAAAAGGTCCGATAAAACGGGGACTGAGCTTTCCCCGGCCTCCGAACCTGATAACTCCACGGGTAGGGGAAATCTTCAAGAACACATGATCTCCGACTTCGAATTCTAGTGCCCTCCTGCTGGTATCTGCCCAACTTTTCTGTCGATCCTGAGCCGTCTTAATACGCTGCCTGATCATTTGGACCTTGTCGACTGTCTGAACAATGAGTTCGGGGCCCAATAATCTTCGTTCTCCCACATCATCCCAACATACTGGGGATCGATACTTCCGCCCGTAAAGTGCTTCAAAAGGAGCCATCTGAATACTAGCTTGATAGCTATTGTTGTACGAGAACTCGACTAGATGCAGATGGTCCTCCAAGGAACTCTGAAAGTCTAACATACAGGCTCTCAACATATCCTCGAGCGTCTGAATCGTACACTCAGATTGTCCATCCGTCTGCGGGTGATAAGCTGTGCTGAATTTAAGGCGGGTACCCAAGCTCTCCTGTAAGCTCTTCCAAAAGTGCGACAAGAATCTCGTGTCCCGGTCTGACACAATGCTGACTGGAACACCGTGAAGTCGTACAATCTCCTGCATATATCTTTCTGCCAGTGATTATGTCGACTGTCCCACTCGAAAAGGTAGGAAGTGTGCAGCTTTTGTGAGGCGATCGACGATAACCCAAATGGCGTTATTGCCCCTAGGGCTCCGTGGTAAGGCCATCACAAAATCCATAGTAATGTGCTCCCACTTCCATTCTGGTATCGGTAGTGGTTGTAATAATCCTGCTGTCCTCTGATGCTCCGTCTTCACCTGTTGGCATACCAAACACCTGGATACGAACCTCGCAATTTCCCGCTTCATTCCGTTCCACCAAAAGTGCTGCTTTAGGTCCTGATACATTTTTGTACCTCCTGGATGCACAGAATAAGCTGAACTGTGTGCTTCAGCCAATACTTCTTCTCGAACATCTCCCTTGGGTACGCAGAGTCTGCTACCGAATCTCAGAGAGCCATCTTCATGTATAATCAAATCCGTTCTCAGTCCGGCTTCCACTTGCTCTATGAACTTTTGCAATCGGGGATCATCCGCTTGTGCAATCTTGATGCGATCCACCAGGGAAGATTGCACTTGTAGTTGCCAAAGTTGACTGAGTGCATTCGGCGTAACGACTTCAAGTTCAAGTCTCTGAAAGTCCATAATAATGCTCCTCTGATCGGTCAACATCATGACCGCTGGCTTGCGATTGAGCGCATCTGGTACAACATTCACCTTCCTCGGGTGATACTGAAGGTCCAAGTCATAATCTGCCATCAGCTCTAGCCATTGGCGCTGCCTCATGTTTAGTTCCTTCTGAGTGAAAACATACTTCAAACTTTTGTGGTCTGTGTACACCTCCACTTTCTCACCCAATAGATAGTGCTCCAAATCTTCAACGCAAAGACTACCGTAGCTAACTCCAAGTCATGCGTAGGGTAGTTCTTCTCGTGGTTTCTCAGTTGTCGAGAGGCGTAAGCAACCACTCGGTCGTGCTGAATTAGAATACAGCGTAATCCCTTCCCCGAGGCATCACTGTGTATCACCAAACCACCAGAATCATCTGGTACTGTAAGAATAGGCGCCGTGGTTAACTTCTGCTTTAGTGTGTTAAATGCCTGAGTGCATTTCTCTGACCACGTAAACGGTACGTCCTTCCGTGTCAGCCTCGTCAATGGTTCAGAAATTCTTGAGAAGTCTTGGACAAATCTCCGATAATAACCTGCCAATCCTAGAAAACTCCTGATCTCGGCCACTGACTTCGGCGTTGGCCAATCTCTGACAGATTCTATCTTTGCCGGGTCTACTGAGATGCCTTCGCCCGAAACAATATGTCCCAAAAACTGAACCTTGTCAAGCCAGAATTCACACTTGCTTAGCTTCGCATACAACTTCTCTTCCCGAAGAATTTGTAGGACCGTGCGTAAATGTTTAGCGTGCTCTTCCCGGGTCTTCGAGTAGACAAGTATGTCATCGATAAACACAACGACAAACGTGTCCAAGTACTTTACGAACACCCTGTTCATCAAGTCCATAAATATTGCTGGGGCATTGGTAACACCGAACGGCATCACAAGAAACTCGTAATGTCCGTATCGGGTCCTGAAAGCCGTCTTGCATACATCCTCGGCTGCTACTCTGATTTGATGATATCCAGAACGGAGGTCCAACTTCGAGAATACCTTGGCTCCACTTAGCTGATCGAATAGGTCGTCAATGCGCGGGATTGGGTACTTGTTCTTTATTATGACCTTGTTCAGCTCCCGATAATCTATACACATTCGCAGTGATCCATCCTTCTTCTTTACTAACAGAACTGGTGCACCCCACGGTGAAGCGCTTGGCCGAATAAATCCCTTCTCCAATAGTTCTTCAACCTGCTTCTTCAATTCCGCCAACTCAACTGGTGCCATTCTGTATGGGGCTCTGGATACTGGGGCTGTACCTGGAGTCAAATCGATTGAGAACTCCAAGATTCGAGGAGGTGGTAGACCTGGTAGATCTTCGGGAAATATGTCCAGAAAGTCTCGAACAATTACTGGGACTGGGCTCTCATCAATCTCCATAGCTGTCAGCTCCTTGGGCTTGGCTCTGTACTTAGCTGGCTCTAAAGATTCGCTTCCGCCCTCGAAAATAAACTCCGGGTGATTGGGAATGCGGAAGATCACCTTCCTTGCACGACAATCGATAACTGCATGGAAGGTGCTCATCCAATCCATCCCGAGAATTGCGTCGTAACTGCCTGTCCCAATCAGAAGGAAATTGGCATAGAATTCTCTGCCACACACTACAACCGGGCATGATCTACATTCTCGACTAGATATTATAATGCCATTACCTGTATGTATTTCCCATCCCTTGGTTAGTGGTTCATGTGGTATGGAGTGTGTATCAGTGAAATGCTCAGACAAGAAACAATGCGATGCTCCAGAATCAAATAGTACTCTAGCTGGCAAGGAATGTACAAGTAGAGTACCTGTAAAAACGTCTCCTGACGCCTCTGCCTGCTCGGTGGTCAAGGTGAAAGTCCGTCCCTGACCGCGACCTGCAAATGGTTGCCTCTGCTCCTGTGGCCTCTGCTGTGGCGGTCCAGAACCTCCCTGTATCTCTGCTCGCTCAGGGCAACTGCTAATCTTGTGCTGACTGGATCCGCAAATCAAAAACTGTCCTTTGGCACGGCGACAGTCCTTCTGGGTATGCCCACCTCTACCGCAATAGCCGCAAACTATGCCCTGTCTCTGGGGGCGATGCTGTGGTACGAACGGGCGCTTCATTTGTGTCGTTCCAGGCCTGTGGACCGGTATGGCTCCTCGAGAAGGTGCGTGGGTACGTGCTGGAACGACTGGGGGTCTCCTGAACTTGTTAATCAATTGCTCCTGAACTCTCGCCGCGTTGAGTACCTGTGCGAAAGTCTGCAAATCCAACGATGTAATCAACTGCTGCAACTCGAAATCTAACCCCTGAAGGAAACGTCTGGCCCTGGTGGCCTCTGAGACGACCATGTATGGAGCAAAACGGCTCAGACGGTTGAACTCTGCCGCATAAACGTCCACTGAGCGTCCATTCTGCTTCAAAAGAATAAATCTTTCCTCCATTTCTGCCTTGGCTGTGGAAGGAAAATAATGATCTAGGAAGCACTCCTTAAACTTGCCCCATTCAATCGGCCCGTCTAGCCTGCTTTCTTCCACCGACCACCATGTACGGGCTTCATCTTCCAATTGTATCTTTATCACGTCCACCCTATCTTCCTCTGGAACCCTGGCGGCTGTCAATAAGTTCTCCATGTTCACCAGCCATTGCTCAGCCTCAAGGGGTTCAGCTAGCCCTGTGAATGCAGCTGGATATAACCGTCGGAAATCTGATACGGTACCATCCCTAGCATGATAAGCTGATGGAGTAGCGCCCTCAGGGGAGGTAATAAGTGCGGAGGGTCCTCCTGCGGCGGTAATCGCCCTGAGTAACTCTGTCTTTCTCTCCTGAGCTTCCGTGAGAGTGGTCAGTGCACTGAGTATTCTTTCCGTGCGGTCCTGAGAGCTGGAGTCCGAGGAGGGGTCGTTCGGGGACGTCATATCGCTGGAAGATTCAAAAGGATAAGATCAGATTCAAGGATGAAAATCAAGAGTAGTGAAACGAGAATAACGTAATACAGTATAGTTAATGTTATCTCTTGATACTAAACACGGCTCTGATACCAACTAAACCATGTCACGCCCCGCTTCCCAAAATACGGAAAACGAGGGATGACTAGGCCAGCCATGCTCCTACGGTCAAGGAATCATCCCGCCGTAGTCACATTTCGGCTTCTAGCATTACATGGTAATCAGTAATTAAAGCACAGTAGTAAAGGAATCACATCACTAATTTATTACATTAAAATCCATTGTTCACAAATTACAGATAACAAGAACAATTACTAACCAAGTTCAATCTCACGATCACTTTTATGGAAAGCAGTAAAGATAGAAAGTACACCAGACTATATCTCCCTGAACTCGAAAGGTAGATCTGTCTCCTGTGCTGGTCCTTCCACGGAATCTGAGCATGCATACTCAGGTCGTCAGAGCGACACAATAACAATATTATTATAATACGATGAAACAGGTAAAAGAGGTAATACTAGTGAAAGTACCATGCGAGTAATCACTATGTCACTATATGATGCAAAATATGATCTGTGTCCCTATCGGTCTCTAGGTCATATTTGAAATCGCATAGTGGAAGGAGGATCATGTTTAACAGGAGTCTCGTACATACCCGAGACAACGGCCCACATGCCCGGGACATAACCCTGTCAGCCGGATCGCTAGATCCTACCTAATATATATATCGCTGCTCGAATGATCATCCTCTAAAACACGGTCCCGCTAAATACGATTCTCTTTCCACTTCGATTTCCCCTTTATCCCCAGGTTTACACTATTTATGATCTTGATTTAGTCGTATACAAGTATACCAATGGCACGGTTTTATCACTGTTCACTGTATCAATCACTGTCACGAATATTCATTTTCCATTGGTGTACTCGTCACTCCTAAACCAACATCAATCACGCACGATAATGCAATGTCCACTGACCCTAACACGTGCTAACACTAAGTATATGGCAAATGGGGTATGATATATGTATGTATGCCATCAATAAGCTAAGTATGTTATGAATCAATATGCATGTCATTAACTTACAAAAATTGCATAAATTCACCTGTTTAGAATTCAACGAAATGATACAAATACGATAAATAGAACACTCAGTCAGAAATTCATCAAAATTAGTTTCAGTTCAATCGGGTTCCCGCTATTCAAGATACAGCTGTTTCATTTTAAGTGCTCGCGGCTGGAAATTCAGTTTCAGAACTGAACGTCCGTTTCGCGACATGAATTGCACCCAGTTGGGCTCAGAATTTAGCGATGTTACAGTTGAATAAAATCTAGGGTTTTCGATAGAGTATTCAACTCAATATACGGATCCTCAATCTCATCTGTACGTCGAAAGTTATACACAGTTTAACATCAGTATGTCACTTCTGAATCTGTTCTGGACAGTTATACGTTCTGCCCTTCTTATTTACAATTTAAATAGCAAACGGCAATGAAACGGAATGAAACCACCTGTTTTTTTTAGCTAACCGATCCATCTTTAATCCAATGCAGAGTTCCGTAACATACGAATTCAGGAAACGAAGTGACACACATTTTGGGACAGTACACAGTAATCAAAGTCGCTCTGGACTGCAGTCCAGAGTCGCACTCCGATCTAAATATCATCGTAGTTACAGAACAGAAATCATTAGAAGTTTACATAGGGTTAAATTTCGTCGAGTCGAATTCGATTTAAGCCCTCGAACGCATCATTCCAGTATGTACATAATTTACAGTGATTTTAACCATTTTCAGATACAGGAAATTTCTAGTTTTAACGGTAGATTTGGGGGTATCAATTTTAGTCACTAACAATCGTATTTTCCAGTGAGATTTATACACGATATTCGACATTATATGGGACAACAGAAAACGTCTATTTCCGTCAAATTAAGCAATTAGTTTCATTGGGGTCTAGCATCGAACACATAGGTCGCATAATATATCGGGAATCGATAAATTATAAACTATATGATTTAAGCTTGTCTTACATTAGCATGCAGCAAGTAAAACACTTGCCTGGAAACGTCTCGGGGTTGCACGGCAGCAGCGGCATCACGAACGCGCGATATGCATCGTGAAACGATTTGCGCGAGCTTGGCTCGCGATACGGAATTTGTGTCGGAGTTGCCCGGAGTCGTTGCACGGTCACTGGAGGTTGAGGGGTGCTTGGTGGTCCTCTGCGAGTGCACTGGGGTTGACGGCGTCGCTCCGGTGATGGGCTGCAGTGGGTGTCGGGGTGTGTGTGGTTTTGTATATTTTGAAGAAAGAGAGAAGTGGGCTCGGGTTCTGGATTTTGGAGTGATGATGACGATGCTGCGGATGTAGAAGGTCGATGAGGCGTTCCTGGTCAGTTGGGGGCTCGCCGGCGTCGAGTGGAAGGGGTGGCCGAATGGTGCAGGGGAACTCGGGTGTGCCGGGGGTTGGGTGTGCAGGGGTTGGTTGATGGATGGTGGAGTTGTAGAGGGCGAGGGAGGATGAATGAGGTCGCCGAGGGGTTGTCGACGTCGGAGGGTCGAGTGAAGCTGGGTCGATGCGGGTTTCGAGAGGGAGAGAGATGAGGGATTTTTGGGAAAAACGAGAGGGGAGTGAGGTGTGAAGGAGATAAGGGAGATGAGAGGAGCGCGTCATGGGGGCGAGAGCAACGGTACTGCGACGTGAGCGCGAGCGTTGGCGAGGCCGCAGGCGTGAGCTGCGGCGGAGAGAAAGGGTCGGGGGAAAGTTACCGTTGGGGAAGATGATGGGAGGAGAAACGGGTTGGGCTTGGTGGTTTTTTTTTTAAAAGAAATTATTTTAAATTTTAATTTGTGTGTGTGGGCTGAGGAGGGGGACGGGCTGGGCTGAGTAAAAGTTTATTAATTTGAAAAGAGAAATTATTGGGCTGAGGGTAGAAACGGGCCGGGGTTGATTGCTTTAATTTTAAATTTTAAATGGAAAATTTCAATGGGCTGGTGGTTGAAGATAGGGCCGGGCTTAAGAATTTTAATGTTAATTTAAATTTGAATTTTAGTTGTTGGGCTGGGGTTTAAGTATAGTTTGGGTTTGGAAAAATATTCTGATGTTTTTTTTTTAAAATTTTGGTTTTGGGTTTTAGATTAATCTAAAATTTGAAACTCAAGCAACCAATTGCCAACAAAATTCACGAGGAAAATTAGGAAGAAATCGGGAATTAGGAAAATACAGGAAAATTTTATAGATATGGATCGGGGATTTAAACAAAACATAAGCAACGCCTAAATAGATATCGTATATTGATATATAGCAATGATAGCCATTCCAGATAACAGATGAATACATTGGATATACTATTAATCCGCATTCCGTTCGAGCCTGTAACGAAAAGTAGATTACACGGTCGCGATGAATAGCCAATACCCCACCCTAGACCCCTACGGGTGCGGCAAACTACCCGCCAAGTACCCGAAGCGAAGCAACCTCCCACAACGACGTGAGTAGGCCACTCGGTACTTCGAGATACCCGGTAGTTTGTGCACCCCACCTTGGGTCTATCCTAAAAGCAAAAACAGTAAAATGAAATTATACAATGACGGCTACAACCCCATCCCGGTTGTGCGGCCATACAAATAATATTACATCAAATTTACATATTACATGAATTGAAAGATAAACAAAACTCTCATCTCACAATTCCCCCCGGCTATTCATCCGCGACAATCCAATAAATTCATATACACATACCATCAACATCACAGATCACAGATATGTATAACCCCCACTAATCGACGTATAGGGATTAGCAGACGTTCAATACATATATAACATTACAGATACAACCATTAGCCAAAATCTACAGAAAATCGACAAAAATACGGATTTGTAACCACCCCAAAAACAAACTTGTTCTCTCGAAATTCTGGGCAGAAACAAACCATCTCAAAAATCACAAAACACCACCAGAAGCAAACTGCAGGAGAAACGATCCACGACCGAGTCAACTCGGCCGCGGATCCGCGGCAGAAGCAAGCTTCTGCCGTGGATCCACGGTGAGTTGGTCGGTTCGCTGGATCGTTTTTCTTGCCTGTTCATAAAAAAGCCTGAGCCGATTTTTAAGACATGATTTATTATTTTTAGAGCAGAAATAAAAATCGGCAGAAACTAGGATTTTCTAGGGTGTTTCGCGGTTTTTTGTCCGGTCGAAATTCTAGATACTTTGCTAACATGCTAGGGTGTGTTTAGTTAGGCTCTGATACCACTGTAAGTCCACGTTACCTCTCCCGGTTCTTTCGGGCTTGCGGAAACGGTGAAAAACGATTTTTAGGGTTTAGGTAACATGGACTACAAAATACGGATCTTGGCTAAACTACACACTAGCAACCTAACTAGAGATTTATCTACTCGGTTAGGGGTTATACCTCACTTGAACTCCTTCTTCTTGGAATCTTTGTAGTGGTCGGATGGTTCTCTCCTCGTCGCCTTCTCTTGCCAAAGATGGATCCACCTGAGGATTTCTACCTTGAGCTCCTTTCTCGAACTTGAGAAAACTAAAGTCTCCGGCTTGCTAGACCTTCAACCTTAGGATGAGTAGAGAGTGGTTTTGAGTGTTTTATCTCCAAGGAAAGGTTTCTCAACTCATGAGAATGTTTTTCCTTGAACTAGAGGAGGAGGAAGATGAAAGGAAGAGAGAGAATGGTTATGATAGAATGAGAATGGTTTTTACAACCATAACAATATATATGAATTATCTAATTAATAATATTAATCCAAAATGAAAAAGGTGATGGTTGGTTTGATGAGACCATTATCATATCACATTAAATGTTTTTTGCAAAGATCAAAGAGCATCTTGAAAAGTAATGATGATGGCCAATGTTTCAAACATGGTCAACTAGTCAACCTTGGTCAACAAGTCAACAACCCTAACCATGACACAATTTTATTTAATTAATATTATTAATTGATATTTCACATATCCATTAGGGTTTTGAAAAAGACAACTGTCAACTGTGCATACACACCCGTTCCGAAACCCTAATGAAAATCCTCTCCCTCCGCCTCAATCAACTGTGCATACACACCCGCATTCATGTTCCGAGGAACACGAATACAATGAGATAAAACTAACCCCAAAACATATACTAGGATCCGGCTCAAACCAGAGCCCGCTAGTAATGACTTTCCGGATGCCAAACGTGCACAAGTGCGCGGATGTGAACGAACCCTGTCGCAAAACCATGTGACCTCTACTCTGTTTTGCCCAAAGGAGAATAACCCTCTATGTGGGACTCTAAAGACTCGATACTACGCTGGCAGTGGGTTTAACCACAGATCGCAAGCGGTACTAGCTGTGCGTAACGGCCCCCAAGTAGATGCCGATAAGAAGACTGACGAGGTGAAACCCATCTGAACTCCTACTGAGCCTGTATGTGACAATCTCCGTACAGTCTGGTCTGTTCGTCTGATAACATCGCATGGCGGGCCTATGGGGTGGTAAACGTCAGTCCCCTAATAGCGGTACAAGTCGTGTCGGAGTGTAGCACAGAACACCCTGAGATAACACTGGAAACCTACCAGTATATCTCGCTTGCTCTGGCCAGGGACTACTTGTGTAATGGCTCTCCTAGACACAACGCGATGTCAACCCCCAATACCGGGAGAGACAAATCCTGTCTAACCGTCACTGCCTCCAAGTGCTTCGGGACTGCACCCAACTACTACCTGTTTGCACGACTCCTTTGAGCCGTGGTAGGGTAGTAATCAAAGTACAGTGGGAACACACTTGAGGCGAAGTGACAGTATCAAGTCAGCGGACTAAGCTGTACTCATGTCACCTGGGAACTGATAACTGACGATAGGTATAATACCAACCAACAGTTCCCGACGAGTCATGTCCAGTGTACTCGTAACCTAACGAGCACCCGCATACTATCTCAAGTACGACGTACTGACGGCTGTGGGACATACCGTCTCCCGTGCTGGGATGAGAAGCCCATACGCTAGTCTACTCCGGAGTATCGATACTCTGTCTCGATAATCCCACGACCAGGGACGTGTATATAAGGATGTGCTTGTAGATTACCCAGCCCCCACTAGTGTGACTGCCATCACAACGCTGGTAATCAAGCAAAGATCCTAAGGGCTCCACTAATGTGTATAGGTGATACACTAAAAGAAACACATGTACATATTAAAGCAGAGACAAACCAAGTAGCATATTACCATTTCGAGCAAGATTGTCTATACAACTGTGAATATCCCAAGCTTCCATTAAGTAATATACA
Organism: Agapanthus africanus; assembly: GCA_030015575.1. NCBI lineage: Eukaryota > Viridiplantae > Streptophyta > Magnoliopsida > Asparagales > Amaryllidaceae > Agapanthus > Agapanthus africanus. The sequence goes on from CM057338.1 coordinate 43,718,919, forward strand.
AACTAGTATGATACAGTAATGGCCTCTAGGGCATATACACTAACAAATACAAGAGAGATGGTGAAAGCTACATATAAAGATAAGAACTTATAAAAGAAAAAACTTGAAAATAAGAGTTTTCAACTACACCAGTTTTTCAGTTGATATGAGCTCTATCTTAATGGTCGTGAAAAGATGTTAGAAATCACATCATCCCTCAATAAAACATCGTCTTTATTCTTCATTCCTACCTTTCTTCCAAACATTGATCATATACCCCTACGTGTGTGAACTGGACATCCCTACATTCGGAGAATTCAATTCAAGCAATCATACTCTTGTCCATCTACCTTAGTACTTTTTAATCGATATTTATATGGAATATGCTCACACATTTTTTCATGCGACCGTTAATACTTCTTGAGGTACTAACCGACCGATTACTCATGTGCTTGCTAATTAAGTGATTTTCCTCGTCTTGTAACACCTAAGGCTTAGCAGTGGCTCCAAACCAGTTGGTCTAAGGCACTAGGTGATAAAGCACCCTCGCTATATTTTTTTTATTGCTGCCTCGGTGATTACAAAACCAGTGTTCATTTTTCTTTTCACCATTTTATCTTTTATTCTCCACTTTTATTTTCTTCATACTTTGCCTTTTAGATAAGAGCATTTCAAGGTATTCTCTACTATCCCGAGTTTCAAGATGTGTGTAAGTACGTATAGTAGGGTATCAACGTTCAAATGTTTGGCTTCCAGAATAGGAACTATTTTTCAGGCTCATAACTACTTATTACTAGTTTCGTTTAAGAAAATATCTAATTTTCTTGTTTTTCTTAAACTATTCCTATCTTTCAAATATAATTTTTCACTTTCTACTCTTTTATTATCAAAAAAAAATTGTGCTTATATATAGTATAATGCAAAGTAACGCGTAACTAAGCACAAATCTCCCCCAAACCTGTTTACAGCAGTGTCCTCACTGTTGTCATCTCTTTAAATCTCAAAAACTGTAGACTTGGAAGAAAAAGTTAGTAACGAGGACATGAAATAGTGAAAGTAAAATTCTCCCCCAAACTTATTTTTGGCTCACAATTTTGTAAAAATTATTTTCTTTCAAGAGCCAAAATATCCCCCCCCAAACTTGAGTAAAATAGTTTTAAGCAATTAAAATCATTGGGTGGTTAAAGTTATTGGTCAAAGTAAAGCCTTACAAAGACCAAAAGTCAACACCAACCATTCAAAATTTTTATCAATGTGACGTATAGGTCGGTAGAAAAACATGTTATATAGAGCCAAGAAGAAGTGAGGAAGAGATAAGTCTGGTATGGAAAGGGTTTGCGTGAACGTGAATGTGAGGAGATAAGAGGTGATGATAGATTACTCGCATTCTCAGTCTTGATAAGAAGAAGATGTGGCGGTTTAACTTCTTTGGGTTGGGGTTGATTCATCACAACGCCCATGTCTTCTAAAAATGCGAGTTCTTCAGCGAAGATTTCTTCAAAACTTTCATCGATATCCCGAATAATAATCTCATCGGAAAGAATGGGATGATACTCAAACTCCATAAAAGGTTCACATTTAGCGTTAGATGTTGACCCGGACAACAACGTAATAGCGGAGTCGAGATCAGTATCGTGAAGCTCTTCAATTTCGCTGCTGTCGGAATCTATTGTTTCGACAGAACATACATGAGAATAGGGTTCGGAGGGTTCACTTCCCAACTTGTAAATGTTAAGCTCAATTGACATCTTCCCGAAGGATAGGTTCATAGAGCCGTTACGGCAATTGATTACAGCGTTGGAAGTTGCAAGAAAAGGTCGACCTAAAATCACCGGAATTTGGTTTCGTGGGTTCGCTACAGGTTGTGTATCTATAACGATAAAGTCCACAGAAAATATAAATTCCCCGACTTTGATTAACACATCCTCTAGCTCACCCCTAAGTTGGGTGATAGATCGATCGGCCATCTGAAGAGTGCAATGCGTCGGTTTTAACTTTCCGATCCCTAATTGCTCATAAACAGAATACGGAAGCAAGTTAATACTAGCACCTAAATCGAGTAGAGCACGATTGATATTTTTACCCCCAATAGAAATAGAAATTGTAGGACTTCCGGAGTCCTTTCGTTTCTTGGGTAATTGTTGTGTAAAAGCAGTGCTCACATTACTCGCAAGAAAAACTTTTTTAGGTAATTTGAACTTTTCTCTTCCTAGTGTACAAGTCTTTTAGGATTTTCGCATAAGACGGAACTTGTTGAATAACATCTAGGAGATGAATGTTTATGTTAACTTGCTTAAAAATTTCCACAATCTTCTCCATTTGTGGACTTGGTCTGTTGCCCCTTAACCTGTTTGGATAAGGTGCTTTATCAATAAGGGTTGGGTCCAACATTGGAGAGGATTATAGGGATGGAATGGATCCCAGAATTGGAGTGGGGATCGTTTTAGATAGATTTGTGGAAGAGGGCTGAGGGTTTGAGCCTTGGGGAAAACAGAGAATAGGCTCAGATGAAGGTGGGAGACTAGACGAATTAGGGGAAGAAGTAGAAGCCGGGGTATCATTGGTATCACTAACATCATCAACTTGCTCACCCACTCGGTTTTCCAGCACTCTCCCCGATCTCAACGTAGTAACGGCACTCACATTATGATGTTGTGAGTGGCCAGGATTTGGTAGGGGTTGAGACGGAAGTTTCCCTTTCTCTCTAGCACTCATTTCGGCGTTTAATCGTGCAATTTGGGATTCTATTGATTTAATACTCTCACCGTGGGAGGCAGAGTCTTTCTTTATGGAATCAATAGAAGACCTCATATCAGCCGACATTTGGATGGAATGTTTCATAAACAAATCCAAAGTTTGTGCGAGTGAAGAGTTATCAGTACCGGCCAATCGTGGTGCAGAAGTATTGGCTGGATTTTGAAAATTTTGTGATTGAAAGGGGTGCTGACTTTGTGGTTGTGGTTGTGGTTGCTGTTGCTGTAGAGGAGGTCTTTGATAATTGCTTTGGAACTGCTTTTGATTTTGGGGTTGGTTTTGGTTCCAAGTAAAGTTAGGATGATTCCTCCATCCTTGATTGTACGTAGAAGAATAATGATCGTTTCTAGGTCGCTGCTGAAAAGCAGCATTAGTTTGCTCGTGACCTTGAAACGGTGCATTCATAGGACATTCTTCCGTCAAGTGTGAAGGATCTGAACAGCAACCACACACAGTCTTGGGTAGCGTGACCTGATTTAGGGAGACTGATGAGAATTTGTTCTCAATAGCGTTGAGTTTCTTCTGCATCGCTGCCATTTCGGATTTTACTACGATGGAAACATCGAGCTAATGAATACCTCCCTTAGATGAAGGTGGTCTTACGCTTTTCCACTGCAAAGTGTTTTCAGCGAGATCTTCCAGATATTTCCAAGCTTCACTATCATATTTAGACATGAAATTGCATTGACAATTTGTTTCAAGCATCTGCTTTATCGCTGGATTAATGCTCTCATATATAATTCGGCACAAATCCCATCTATTGATTCTATGATGAGGACATTGGACAAGCAGATCTTTGAAACGTTCAAAGCACTTCCAAAATGGTTCATTGGGAAGCTGGGTAAACTGGTTGATCTCGCTCCTAACACGGGCGGTCTTATGGTTTGGGTAAAACTTCTTAAGAAATGCTATTACGAATTCATCCCAATTAGTGATTGAGTGTGCGGCAGTATTATAAAGCCATTTTTCTGCCAAGTCGCACAAAGTGAATGGGAGAAGACGCAAGCGCATAGCATCCACAGTCAGTTGTGAAGTACCCATCATTGCGCATGCGTTTTCAAATTTAGTGATGAAAACGTATGCGTCTTCAGACTCAAGCCCGTGAAATTTGGGCAACAGATTGATGTAGTGGGGTTTAATTTCAAAATTATCCCCGTTGGCTGGTGGAATGGATAGACAGGTGGGAAGTGGACCACGGATAGGATAGCATCTCTCTTGGAGAGAAATGCGTGGTGGATTCTTCTCATCTACGGGTGGTGGCAGTGTGGTGTTATAATTTGATGGAGTACCGTCCATCTCGGTCGATGTGGAGGATGGTGGGGAAAAAGAAGATGAAGAAGTACCGACCTCGGAGTCGATAGCAGGAACGCGGGCAAGACGGGCACTAGAATTCCGTGTCCAGCCGAGCATGCACTAAACGGTTTTAGCGCAAGTGACAGCGTGTGTTCTTTTAAAAATGGTTTGTTTTGAAAAGTGTGTCGGATTTAGACAAATCACACAAAAATGGACAAACAACCCTAGAACTAAGGTTACCTAGGTCAAGTCTCTAGACCGCTCCTAGACTTCCAAAGGACAAGCCGTAGGATCAATCCTCTACCATCTCTTTACTACTCTTGTGGCCAGGTAAGTGCCAGGTAAGTGGGAGGTATTCGCTATACGAATCACCGAAAATAGCGGGCCTTAATTAAATAACCACTTGCCTTCGACACACTTGCCTAGGCACCACAAAAGTAATGCGGATAAGCGATAAATTACCCACGACCTTCCTTTGTCTTTAATGAGCGCGACAGTCCTTAGAGTCTTATCTAGATATTTTTTAAATTAATGTAGGGTTGATGCAGATGCTCGGTTCGTGATTTGTGGGGATTAGGAAGGGTGATAAAATCCCTACCCAATCTGAATTTTAGTCTTTCCCCTTAAAAATCCGTATTAAAATATGAATTAACAAACCAATTGCAAAACTTTGCAAAAAGATTTTTGAGCGGCAAAATTTTGCAAAGAATCCTGCAGAAAAGATATTTTATTGGATTTCAGAGGAGAGAGAAAGAGTTGAGAAACTTACCAGAGAAGTTTGGAACCTTAATTCCCTAATCCCGCCGCGCTTCCGCCGCGTATATGTCTCTTGTACCGCGGTTCCGCTGCAAGGAAGAAGGAACAGTTGATGAAATTTTGCTGTGGCCTTCTGTACTCCTCTGGTTCTTGATGAATGTCTCTGGCTCTCTGTTTCTTCAAGTCTGTGACTCCAGATCTCTTTGCAAAATTCACACACAATTCGTTAAATATACAATTTGCAGTTTTGTTTTAATTATGATATAGATCGAATAAGAATTCAACACAAATAGTAATAATAAAAAATTACGCACGTATCCCCGGCAACGACGCCATTTGATTCGAGTTTTTATTGTAGTTTAACCGCAATCAGAACGGTGTCGCACGTAGCTAGACCGAGGTGAGTACGGGTCGTCCTCAAGGAAACGTGGAACATTTTATTCTTACTTTAGGCGTGTTGAGAAAGGGGAAGAATAAAGAATGTTGAGAAATAGTTTCTAGATCTACATTAAATAAGGATGCAAAATATAGATCTAGATTAACTACGGAGGTAAGTTTAATATTAAAAGGGGGCTTGTACGGTTCATTGGGATTTAGTAGTTATGGATGATTAATTAAAGATTACTCTTTGTATCCTTTAATAGATTTAAAACTAGAATGACAGTGATGCATGTAGATTAGGGTTTTTGGAGGGAAAAAGGGTTCCCACTCTTAACCCCTATCTCGACATGGAACTCCGTTCATATCTAGTCTTTTCCAAAACAATAGTTAATCTAATCTCTAATCGTGGTCGCGATTATCAATGAATTGATAGTGCGCCCAATTAGGATGTTAACTATTCTTTTGATAGAGTTTATAAACTTTATAGGACTTAAAAAGAGTTTAAGGATCTTCATCATCCATTAACCTACCCTAATCCCATGAACCCTAACAAGCAAAGAATTACTCGCGCATATTGGGAGAAGAAGAGATGGAGAGAGAAATCATATTAAAACTACAAAGAGATAGAATAAGAAAACTACTACCTTTATTAATCAACAAAATTCATTTACACTTTGTTCCCTTAGAAAATGATTACAAAAATGCTAGTTTGCTTCTCGATCTCTTCTAAGGAGGTAGACGAACAGTTGATGATCAGCCTGGATACGTGAGCCTGTCGTGGACTTCGTGATCTCTTCAGCTTGATGATTTTTCCAAGAGGCTCTCGGTCCTTATTTATAGTCCCAGAGACAGAACCCTAGCTTCTTAATTTGGAAACCAGTGGTTAAGATCCTAACAGCAAAATCTCAACTCCCAACTCGTCTGATACGTGGCGGAACCGCGGCCAATAGATAGGTTTGGCCGCGGTTCCGCGGCCAAGTAGGGGGATCGTCATATTGTTTTTCTGGGGCTCTATTTTGATGACAAGTGGTGATCTTTTCACATCTCTGGAAACTGAAAACCTTCTCTTCGTCACTGCCAGAATTGATTTCTTTAGTTTACTTTCTTAATTAGGCAGGTTTGTTTTACCAACTTTGATTTCCTTGATTTCAGCCCTGCAAATTCTGCACAATAACTCAACAAATAATATTAGTAGAGTTTGTTTTATTGATATATTAACTTAACCATTAAGAATTGGTCAAGGGTATTTAATAAGGTAAGCATATTTAAATGGGCCAAATGTTATATGGATATTATATGCTTACTTTTTCCTACAAAATGTTAATTATAATATATAAACACATGAAAATAGTATTTTCACAGATAAACCCTCATATGTATCATATATTATAATAAACACCTTTTATTATATAGAAATAGTAGGAAAAATGTCATATTAAATGTGCAGTTTTATCAACTGAACATGGGTCTCCTTATTCCTCCTCCGTTGGCAGGATCTTGAAGAACAAGAAGTATGAGATTTTAAAAATCTCTCCTTTCTGAGATCTGATGGAAGATCTGAGTTCCCCTATGTGGGTTTTGTGGTGAAAAACTATTTAGCTTTATAAAAGGAAAAGTAAAACTCTTGATTTAATTCAAAAGAAAGGAGAAGGTTTTAGAACCTTGAGGAGGGAGAAAAATCTCAGATCTGGATTCTTTTTTGGAGAAAGTAAAAGTTTTTGAGATATTTTCATTATCTTTACCTTTATAGGCTATACACTTTACATATAGCCCCTTGGGCTTTTCAAAATGGTATTTTGTCTATCCCATTGCCCATGTGTCATTTCTTTTTGCACATAAGCCATGGGCTTTACAAAAATTTGGCCTTATGCCCATTTTCTTACATTTATTCATAAAATAAAATAAAATAAAATACAACAAAATTATTTATTACAAAATTTTTATTTTGGCATGGGGGAGGCCGGCCGTTTCATGTTCAGGCTCGACCCGGGCATTGGCCCACTTGACCCGGGGCTTGGGCTCGCTTGGCCTGGTGTTGACTTTGATTTTGACTTGGTCAACCGGGGTGTAAATTTTTACCCCAACAAATTGTCCCCCATCAATAAATGCACACCACATATGTGGGTCGTGTGCATGAGATTGATGGATCTTCTTTTACTTGGAGGCGACTTGATTTGCTTCCCTCTTTTTAGGAAGCTGGCACTGCCCTTTTCACGACATGGACGGTCGATACTGCCCTTTTAGCGACGTGGACGGTCGGTGCTGCCCTTTTAGCGACGTGGACGGTCGGTGCTGCCCTTTTAGCGACTTGGACGGTCGATACTGCCTTTTTAGCGACTTGGACGGTCGATGCTGCCCTTTTTGCGACTTGGACGGTCGGTGCTGCCCTTTTTGCGACTTGGACGGTCGGTGCTGCCCTTTTTGCGACTTGGACGGTCGGTGCTGCCCTTTTTGCGACTTGGACGGTCGGTGCCGCCCTTTTAGGGACTTGGAAGGTCGGTGCTGCTCTTTTTGCGACTTGGACGGTCGGTGCTGCCCTTTTAGCGACTTGGACGGTCGGTGCTGCCATTTTTGCGACTTGGACGGTCGATGCTGCCCTTTTAGAGACTTGGACTGTCGGTGCTGCCCTTTTTGCGACTTGGACGGTCAGTGTTGCCCTTTTTGCGACTTGGATTGTCAGTGCTGCCCTTTTTGCGACTTGGATGGTCGGTGCTGCCCTTTTTGCGACTTGGAAGGTCGGTGCTGCCCTTTTAGCGACTTGGACGGTCGATGCTGCCATTTTTGTGACTTGGACGGTCGGTACTGGATTTGACTTGCTCCGCTCCTTCCGGTGTCAGGGATGAAGTTGACCCGTTTCCGAGGTGGAGTTTGATTCTGCCAGGGAGGTCATTGGTTGTTTTTCTGATTTGATGTGATTTGGGTTGACATCAGCACCGCTGCACTGGAATATGGTACCAGGAGCGAATCATCATCTGCCATGAGGAGATTTCTCTCGTTCCTAGTTTAACGACTTAGGGGTCATCTGTTCCCAGTTTAACGACTTAGGGGTCATCTGTTCCCAGTTTAACGACTTAGAGGTCTATTGGATTGGAGTTTGGAATTTTGGGATTAGGGTAGGCATCAGCGTTGCTAACACTGAAGCACATGTTCAGGAGCAATTCATCATTTTCCTTTTCCTGTTGTGAAGCGATGGCTTAGGAGAAAGGTTTAAGTCCCTATCACCTAAGGCTTTTCAATTTTATGAGCCGTAAGGGTCCCATAAAAGCATTTTCTCCCTACGAGTCGAAAGGATCTTGTATGTATACTTTCTCCTTAAGAGTCATGGGGACTCCCAAGTGTGTTTTTCCTTTGTGAGTCGTAAGGATCCCACGAAGGTGTTTTCTTACAAGTTGTGAGGATCCTGTAAGTTTGTTCTCCTTATGCATCGTGAGGACACATGAGTGGGTCTTCCCAAATGGAGCATAATTCCAAGGGCGGAGACCAGCCGCGTAACTGGTGGTTGTGGTGGGGCATGGGTATGACGAGAATTATTTGAGCCCGTGGATTGTATACGGTAGTCAATTTGAGGACTAACCGTAGGGCCGGGAGAATTTTGAGAAATTGGATTTTGGTTGGCGTCTGCATCGCTGCACTGGAATATGGTACCAGGAGCGACTCATCATTCGCCGTTTGAGGACTTGGAATTTGGATCTTGTTTGGCATCAGCATTGCTGCACTGGAATAATGCCAGGAGCAACTCATCATTTGCCTCGGGAGGACTTGGGACTTGGGTTTTTGGTCGGCATCAGCACCGCTAACACTGAAGCGAAATGCCAGGAGCGACTCATCATTTGCCGTTGCCCGTTGGGGAACGATGGCTTAGGAGACAGGTTTGGGTCCCTATCACCTAAGGCTTTTCAATTTTATGAGCCGTAAGGGTCTCATAAAAGCATTTTCTCCCTACGAGTCGAGAGGATCTCGCAGGTGTATCTTCTCCTTAGGAATCGTAGGGATTCCTATGTGTGTTGCTCCTTTGTGAGTCATAAGGATCTCACGTAGGGATTTTCTCCTCACAAGGTCGAGAGGACTTTACGAGTGTGTTTTATATCTTTTCATGAGTTTGCGCCCTTTCGGGTTTTCACAAACTCGCCGACAGTTCTGCTGTTTTTACTCACGGAGCCCTTTCGGATTTTCATCCATGCCCGTTTTGCTTGTGGACATACCGTTTTTTTTTGCAACAGGTGGAACTTTTAAAAGTAGTCTCACCGGCAGGACTTGGGAGAGATATGGGCCGTTTACGCCCGTGGATTGTATATGGTTTTGCAGGATGTATGATCCAGACCGTAGAGCCCGTGTGCTCAATTCGCCTGCGACTCGGAGCATTCATGCGTAGTATTTCTTGAGATATCGGACATTGATGGGTGGCATGGGCCTTTCTTCCTCGGCACTTATTAGTTGGTAGGATCCTCCGTCGAACACTTTCTCGATGACGTATGGTCCTTCCCAGTTTGGCTCGAATTTTCCCTTGGCATGTCGATTGGGGATGATCGGTCTTTTGAGGACCAACACCAATTCACCTTTCTTGAAAGCGCGGAGACGGGTCATCTTGTTATAGGCCCGTGACATTTGGGCTCGGTATAGCTCCAGATTTTGCTGCACCGCGAGCCTCTTTTCTTTGAGGGCGTTAAGATCTTCCAGCCGAAGGAGCACGTTTTCCTCCTCCGTCAATTCGTGCTGAACGGCCATTCTTAAGCTTGGAACTTCGACTTCGAGGGGGAGGACCGCCTCCACTCCGAAGAGCAATGAGTATGGAGTGGACTGAGTTGGAGTACGGTACGTGGTACGATATGCCCACAACGCCTTGTGAAACTTGAGATTCCAGTCCCTCTTGTTAGCTGGAGCATTTTTCCTCAGGGCTTGCATAGAGTCTTATTGAAGGCTTCAGCTAGCCCATTGGCTCTTGGATTATAGATGGAGGAATATCTCCAGTCTATCTTGTGTTGAGTAGCGAATCTTGAGACTTTGAATCTCTTGAAAGAAGGCCCATTGTCAGAAATGATTCTTCTTGGTGTACCGAAGCGGTATAAAACATTATGCTGGAAGAACATAAGAATATTTTCTGTCTTGTCTTCTTTTAGCGGGACAGCTTCAGCCCATCTGGAGAAATAGTCAGTCGCGACCAATATGAACCGGTGGCTTTTGGATGATGGAGGATCAATTGGGCCAACAATGTCAGTGCCCCAGACTTCGAAGGGCCACGACGCCACCGTAGGATGTAACGGATTGGGATGCTTGTGAATGAAATCACCATGAATTTGGCAGATATGACATTTCTTTGCATGCTCTTCGCAATCCCGTATCATGGTGGGCCATTAATACCCAAGCCGTTTGATTTGAAGTCGCATCTTGAGGCCAGATTGATGAGCACCGCAAACGCCTGAGTGAACTTCTTTCATGACCTTTTGGGCTTCGGCCAATGACAGACACCTGAGCCAGAGTTGGTCATATGACCTGCGGTATAACGTGTCATTTACAAACATGTATCGGAGGGCTCTCTTCTTCAGGTGAACCCTCGCAGATTTTCCTTCAGGCAGCTTGTCGTATCGGAAGTACTCTATGAAGGGTTCTCTCCAATCGGGCTCGTCTTGAACGATCGAAGTTTCTTCGGCAGGACTGCTCTTCTGTTTCGTGCTTTCCTCTTCTCGTAGAGAGAGTGGGGGCAGAATTTGCCGGCTCCTGACTGTGATCATAATTTCGTCCATGTCAGGATTAGCCAGCTCCTTGGCTAAGCGAGCGAGTATGTCAGCTTTTCCATTCAACGCCCTAGGAACTCTCATCAGCTCAATATGAGTGAACCATTTCATGAGTTCCACCACTTGACTTCTGTACCGAGCTAACTCGGGTTTGTATATCTTATAATCACCGCTTACTTGGTTGACGACAAGCTGGGAGTCACCGTAAACACGTAGCCGAAGGATTTCCATTTCTATGGCGAACTCCAGACCGGCTATCAGAGCTTCATATTTAGCTTCATTGTTTGTGCGAGGCTCGGTGAGAGAAAAAGGACGTCGTAGGATTCCCATCGATGGCGTGATGAACACCAACCCTATCCCTGCTTTTATCTGCGGGATGCTTGATTTACTGGAGGTCCTTATTGATGAGGCTCCATCGAATTAGAGCTCCCAACATGGCTCATCTTCCTCGAGGTGCAGCACTTGTTCGTCGGGTAACTCACAATTTAGCGGCAACCCTTCTGGTATAGGATGAGCGGCGAGGAAGTCTGCAAGAGCTTGCCCTTTCACTGCTTTCTGAGGAGTATAAACTATGTCAAACTCAAGTAGCATGATAGCCCACCTTGACATTCTGCCGGCTAGGCTTGCTTTGGTCATTAAGTGTTTGAGCGGGTCGACCCTAGAGATCAGCATAACCCGATGAGCGAGCAGATAGTGTCTCAGCTTCTTTATAGAGAACATCAGAGCCAGGCATTGCTTTTCGATCGGGGAATAGTTGTGTTCCGCCCCGACTAAAGTTTGACTGAGGTAGTAGAGGGCATTCTCTTTTCCCTCCTCGTTGTTCTGGGCAAGGAGCGCACCGAGTGACTCATCTAGCGCGGCAGTGTAGAGAATCAGCGGTTTATTTGGAGGAGCGGCCAGCACTGGAGGGTGCAACAAGTACTGTTTGATACTTTCGAACGCTGCTTAACATTCGGCATCCCAGATAAAAGGAGCTCCTTTCTTCATGAGCTTTGAGAAGGGCCTACATTTTCCCGATAAATTTGAGATAAACCTCCGTATATAAGCAAGCTTGCATTGAAAAGATCTCAGCTGCGTCAGACTCTTCGGAGGGGGCATCTCCATGATGGCCTTTATCTTGGATGGGTCAACTTCAATCCCTCGATGTCGGACTATAAAGCCCAGGAATTTTCCCGATGACACGCCAAAAGCGCACTTCAGAGGATTCATTTTCAGATCGTGCTCCCTCAGTCTGGTGAGAACGGTCCTTAGATCTTGGATGTGATCGGGCTGGGCTTTAGTCTTGACGACTAGATCATCAACATAACATTCGACGACTTTATGAATTAGGTCATCAAAGATATTGGTCATTGCCCTTTGGTATGTGGCCCCTGCGTTCTTCAATCCGAACGGCATTACTTTGTAGCAATATATTCTGATCGGGGTTCGAAATGCTGTGTGTTTCTCATCCTCAGGCAACATCTTGATCTGATTATATCCAGACGAGCAATCCATAAAGGTGAACAGCTCGTAATTTGAGGTGTCATCGACCATCATTTCCATGACCGGTAGCGGGAAGTCGTCTTTAGGACATGCCTTCTTGAGGTCCCTGAAATCGACACAAACTCGGATCTGCCCATTTTTCTTCTTCACTGGGACTATGCATGCGATCCAGTCCGCATATTTCTCTTCCCCGATGAAGCCGGCATCGATGAGTTTCTTGGTTTCCTCGATGACCTTTTCTTCCAGTTCCCTTCTCATTCTTCGAGGAGCTTGTTTGACTGGCTTAGTATCAGGAGATATAGCCAGCTTATGCATGGCCACTTCAGGGGAAAGGCCAGGCATTTCTTTGTACGTCCAAGCGAAGCAGTCGACGAACTCATGCAGCAGGGCGATTATCTGCTCTTTCATTTCATCTGACAAGAGTGAGCTGATGTAGGTCGGCCTTGGATTATTAGGCGTTCCCAAATCGATCTCAGTTAGCTCATCGAAGGTTGCTTGTCCACCATCTTCGAGCTCTTGAGGAGCTTCTTTTGGCTCGGCTAGCTCGTCTTCATCATTGGACTCTTCGCTGGCTTCCCCAATATGGATCATGTAGCATGCCTTAGAATCAGGCTGGATGAAACCTATGCCCCGTCTATCTGGAATTCGTCCATCGATGAGTGCTCGGACCTGAGGTGGATGCCATAGCCCTTCGTAAAACTTTGCTTCGGACTCCGTTTGATATAACCGGCATCCGCACTTTTTAAAGTATTCCCACATCTCGGGCGCATAGTATCTGGGATTGAGGACGGTTCTTATGCCTCTCTCATATGAAAGGCACGCGACAGACAAATCGTCCGGGTGCACAACAAGGTTTGACCCATAAAACAGGATGCCCTTCTGTCCACTTTTCCTCCCGAGAACGTAGAAAGTTTTCAGCTGGTCCACGGTAGAGACTGACAATGCATCGAGCTCTTTGCACATTTGCTCCGGCACCCTTGTGATGGCCAGGGACCCTTCTGCAATTTCGAAGGTCTCTCGTAATTTCGCTTGTTACATGAGGGTCCAATCTGCGCAGCTGTTGCAAGGCAGGTCCTCTTCCTCCGACTCTTCAGTGTCGCTGCTAAGATGAGGACGGACTTTGCTGCTAGATGGACCTTCAGTATCAGATTCGTCCGTATCGCTACCGAAACGGGGGCGATTTTTACGGAAGGACGGACTTCCAGCGTCGAACTCATCAGTGTCACTAACGAAACGTGGCCGCACTTGGGCGTTTTTGCTTCTGAAAGTGACAGCTGGCTCAGATTTGCTTTTGAGTCTTAAGGCCGCTCTATCCTCAGTCGGTTGTGGCTTAGCATTTTGATGGTTCATAAAGTACCGAGAATCCTCATATCGGACTTCATGCACACCGAACGGCTGAATGTCTCCATCAATGCGTCTTTCTTCACCATTTTTAGTATACTTCATGCATTGATGGTGTAACAACCCAAATTTCCAATACAAGTTTTTACAAAAAAATTTCAAAATCCATAAAGGGGTATTTATTGCCTGAGCACAAGATAAGTAATTAATTAGCAATTTAATTACAAGAAGGAGCTTGTAGCTCATTGGTAATACCTTGCATTGCTGAACCAAGCCACCAGAGTTCAAATCCCATACCCCACATTATTTTTAATATTATTTTGTTTTAAATTTTTTAGAAGTCCAACAGTCAATACGTGATAACTCCCAAATTTTCCACTACACATGAAAAACTAAATATACCAGAGGCTACACCAGACGACCCCCACCTCCCAGACCTCCGACTCGGCCGACTCGGGACGGCGCCGCCTGCCGGACGGCCGAGTTCCCTTCACCAAAATTCTGCCTTTTCACATTCTCATACCCCCTGCACACTCCATTTAATTAGATCGGTTCCAGAGACACAATTAAACCCCATTTACTCTATTTTTAATGAATTTTTAATGTATTTTTACATTTTTGTAACTTAAACTCTTCACCTACACTAACCCTAGCCTAATCCTATAAATACCAACCCTACACACTACCCCCTCACCCCAAAACTCTGAGCTAACTCTCAAGAAATCATTAGAAACCTTGCGTACTTTGAAAACGAGCAAGAAACGAAGCTACGACGAATTTTCCGGCAAACTTCCGACGACCATCCTAGGAGCTTCCGGCGACGAAACGACGCACCGGCGACTCCTCCCGATCAATCTCCCTCTCTTTGTTGTCTTAAACCCGTAAGTCTCATTTTCTATCTCTCTTTTCTATTCTAAAAATACGGATTTACGAAACCCGACGGAATCGGAACAAATCCGATTTCCGATTCGGTTTTCTTATAAAACTTCACTTCTCGTTAATACAATTATGCTTAAACTCTCTCATGTTGACTATTAAACACAAATCAACCAAATTGATTAAGTTTCATTTCATAAAATAATGGCTATTTCACTTTATCGTATTTTTCATTTAAATACCACATTGTTTCAATTATACATTTAACTTCATTCAACTTGCTATACCTTTAAGTAGACCATGAGGTAATGACCTACCTCATCACACACTCATATGCAACATAACACGATACCCTTGAGAACTTAGAATACAGGAAAACAAACATTTTCATTTAAATACCCTTTACTTAATAAAATCATTTCTAAAAGATTTAGTATTGATACATCTTTACAAATATATAACATTGAGCTAATAAAAAATATCTAGACTCAGCCAATTAAGGTCTATCGCACTCATTAGGACAGAGGAAGGTTGTGGGCATTCAGTCGATTATCTAAACCTGACTTTGTGGTGCCTAGACTAGACAAGTGAGAAATGTAACTTTAAAAGACCCGTCTCACTGTGATTCGTGAGCGGATCCCTCCTTTCTTCACTTGTACTTACCTGGCCACAATTGGCGGTAAAGAGGCGATTTGAGGTATCTCACAACTTGTCGCTTTGGACCAGTTAGGAGCAGTCTAGTTGACTTAGGAGACCCTAAAACATAGAATACGGTAAATCGATATCTTTACAAATAAATACCATAATTAATAAAACCGTTTTCCCTTAATGATTAGTATTTATACAAATCTTTGCAAAGCGCCGCTACAACCCATTTGGGGAACCCGTTCGGGATGGTGCGGATTATCGCACATCCTCGGGCTTAGTAGTGCGAGATGCAGACCTCCGCAAGGAGCATTTGGTATCGAAAGATTTAAAATCCGATATCTTAAGAAAACGAGATTTCTAGAATATTATATATATACTAAAATTATTTTCATATAAATATATGTATATGTAACATAAAAATATCTATTTTGAATTATTACAAATATTCCACTTTTTCTAAAAATGTCACAAGAATCATTTTACACTAATATATCATGAATTCCATACAAATCAATATTACAAATAAATATCTTTATTTATGAAATTAGGATATTTTCACTAGAAATGTCACAATATAAAATCCACATTCATTACAACTCTAAAGACGAATAATAAATGCTTGGGGTGTATTGTGAAAAGTATATAAAAGTATTTTTACATAAAACCCCCTCAAGTTCTATAAATTACCCTAAGGACCCTAGTAAACATAGGTTTAAGCGGGACCAATCTCTTGAGCCTCAGGGAGCCGGAGAAGTGGGTGCTTGCCTACTTAAGGTAGACAACTTAATAATGGTGTTATCAATACGGTAATCGTCTTTGAAAAAGACACAAATCATGCCGTCCATGTGCAGCGGTTACCGATAACATCAAAAACAATCAGGACATCAATTTACTTTTCTGACTCAGATTGAGTCTCATTATAATCTGACTTGAATATAATTCAAGAACAATCTACAATCTACAAATCTTCAATATTACAAATCTTCAATATTACAATTCAATATGAATCCATGAATCCAATTATCAATTTATACAACTTGACTTAACCGAACCATGGATATACATTCCATTTACATGATTCTCCAGTTATTCCATTTACATGATTCTACGGTTACATCCGTTTACTGATATCATGGTTTCGGTCAGTCAATCAATTATACAATCAATACAATTTACAAAACAAACAATACAAACAAGACATCGCGGGATTTAAGGGGTAGATTGGTACGGAAGGTGTTAGAAGTGGCACGAGACAGTAAGACTTAATACACCTAACATGAATCCAGTTGCTGTTGTACCGTGGCATAAACGGTTCCTTGTACTATACTTGCCTCTAGTCTCTGGCGTATAGAGACTCCTCTCGTATACACTGACATTCTTCTGTACCAAGCTACAAATAACAGCGTTAATACAATATTATAACAAGATAATACAACTTTAAAAGATACCTTCTTATTCTGTCTATTCTACTTTCCTCTTATCTTTGGGACTTACCGAGCGACCTGTTCGCTGACGATATTCTATTTCTTTCTTCTTTGAATGTCGTCAGGTGATTTGGACCCGTCAGAGATTGAGCCCACTGCTGAAGACTTAGACCAGTTCAGTGAAGACCCCGAGCTCTAGTCATTGTACACTTTTCCATTTCAGTACTTTTCTTTTTCTGTTATGCCATTATTTAGGCATTGCTTTTTATTCAGTTGTATTTACTTTTCATTCATTGTATAAAAGAATGTTAATAAATAAAGTTGTTGTTCGGTTTATATCTCTTGTCTCTTATGCTTATTTTTATATTGCTTAGATACGCTTAGTGTATTTACTTCACAGTAAATACGTAGCGGCCTCGTCCCGTCCCCTTCGCCATATACCGGGAAGCAGGGCGTGACAGATGGAGAGTTGACGGAATAATGCCGTAGTCGTGGAGCCACGGCCGCCCCAAGAGAATTTTATAAGACGTGTCGGCGTCGATCACGTATATCTTAGTTTCAGTCTGCAGATCCCCAAATTTGATTGGCAGAGCTATGGACCCTAGAACTTGCTGGCAATTTTAGTTGAATCTTTGAATGACAATCATTTCCCTTGACAAGTGTCGGACGTCCATTGACAAACTCTTCAGAGTTCGCAAGTTCATGATGTTCACTGAGGACCCCGGATCAATCAATATGCGATTAGTCCGATCTCCGTCGCTGTACCCGGTCATATAAAGCGGCCGATTATGCTCATCCGTTCCCAGTAGCAAGTCTTCGTCCTTAAACGTGGCTGCGACGGCATGCAAAGCGTACTGGGCTTCTTTCATATTAATTTCCGCAAAGCGAGCCTGATACTGCTCGGGGTTTTGTAGAGCGTGAATGAGAACATCTCTAAGCTCCTTAGATAGGACCGAGACATCGTAAATGCTCAGGAGAGACGGAAGCTTTCAGAGATGAGCCAAGACATTGTAGTCCACTGAGGAAGGACTTGAGTTTTCATTAGCAGGTTCTCTACCATCTTCCTCATTAGCCATCTGTTTTTCCTTTCCTTTTGGGGCGTTGCCCTGATTTGGCGGTAGAGTCCTGCCGCTTCTGAGCTGGATTTGATTGGCCTTTGTGGCGAGCTCTTCATCCTCTTCGGGAAAACAGAGCTCCCTCTCAGAGTCGCTTCCCAGATGGATGGCGTAGCAGGTCACTATAGGGATCTCTTCATTGGAGTCTTCTTCTAACTCCTCCAGAATTCCAGCCGCTTCTATAGGAAGGAACTCCTTCAATTGAATCAGAGTTCTTTTCTTCTGTTCATAGTCTTCGAGGGAATCGATATATTTTTGAATGGTCGATCTCCCTGCAGACTCTTTTTCGCGCTGAGCTGCACTTTTCTTCTTCTTGAGCTTCTTGGATTTTGAGCCTGATGGAGCCGCATTGGCCGCTGGAATGGTATGCTTCTTCTGCCATTCCCATTCTGTCCTGGGCTCTTTCTGAAGTAGCTTTAGCATCTTCTTCATCTTATTAGATATGTGCGTACTCCATGGAGGCCGAGATGGGTCCGTTTCATTTCTCAGGGCAGCGGGTTCGGCCGTCTGCTCCCAGAAGGCTTCAGTTTCTGTCTGTATAAAGTTGGTGGTTGCAACTTGATTGTTCACCAACACACTTTTGGACAGCTCGATCTCTCCATCCTTGTACTGCTTCTCGACCCAGTCTTTGAAGATATAGCAATCCTCGATCGCATGGCTCACTACTCGGTGGTAAGGGCAATACAGGGGATTGTCGGCCATTTTTGCTTCTTGAGGTCTTTTCGACTCCGGCAATTGTAGACCCTTGTTCAAGGCATCTTTAAATATCTTGCGGACCTTGTCCCTCCTGAAAGAGTAAACTTTGTTCTTTTTCTCCTCTAAGGAAGGCCCTTCTCCTCCCAGCACTAGCTTTCGAGACCGGTTGGTTTTGGATTCGCCCGCCCTTCGCTTTTCTTCATTGTCGGACGCATTGAAGACATTGAAACTGCTGGAACTCCCGCTTCTGCGGTTGTCGTCCCGCTTGCTTTTCCAAGTCTTGTCTCTCTGAGAGTCCGGGGTAGACTCTTGCTTCGAGCGTTCTAGCATTTGGACTTTCTTGGTTAGCTCTTGAAACGTCTTGAGGCCCGCTGTACACAAGAATGGGACCATCTAATTGCTGAGGTTCCCAATGAGAAGGCTGACGGACTGGTCCTGCTCCAGCGGCGGTTCGCACTTGACCGTGAGATTACGCCATAGGGCGATAAAGTCGGTGTTGCTTTCATTCTTCCCCGGCTTGGTCCTCACAAGGTCAGCAATGGAGATTTTATCACTGACACTCATGAACCTTTGCCGAAACAGAGACTCCATTTGGGCAAAGGTAATAACGGACCCATCTGGTATACTCGCGTACCAGTCGAAAGCGACACCGGTCAGGCTATTGACAAACTGACGAAAAAGGAGCGCATCATTGCCCCCTGTATTTCTGCACGATACTTTAAAGTGGGTGACGTGCTGATTTGCATTTCCCGTCCCGTCAAATCTTCCGAACTTAGGAATGACGTAGCCGCTCGGGAACTCGATCAGATCGTACTGTGCAGGATATGGCCGTCTACTACTGCCAATCTCTTTCTGGGCTTCAGCTTTGGCCACCAATGTTTTAACCTTGATGGTGACCAAATCCATTATCCGATCTTGTGTTAGCGGGATGGTGTTATCTGGGGCCAAGGCGTCTCCAGAAGCGGAATGTGGCCGGCTTTCGTGCGGCTCGACGAATCTTGGACCCAAAGGGACAGGCACCGGCCGCTTCGGATTGTCATCATCCGGCTCATGAGTAGCGACTTGTGCTTGATTGGGAGGCACTCGAGCAATTTGAGCCGTAAGCTGCATCACAACTTTCGTTAAGTCGTCAATCTTTGAATAGAGCTTGGCCATCTCTTTATCTTTGCTCATGAGTTGTTTTCGAAGCTCTTGAAGCAGCTCTTACTCCGCGGTCCTGGGGCGGAAAGTCGGCTCTTCCTCGCTGTCCGAGCTTGACTCTGCATGGACTGAGGGGTCTTTCTGCCTATCATCCTCATCAAGAGGGTTTTCATCATCCAGCGGAGGCGGCTGTTCTTGGGAAGCGGCGACCTCATTCAAGCCAGATTGGACTTGGGATATGGTGGCCCCATCCTTGCTTTTGTGGCGAAGGTTGTCGCTGGGGCGCCCACCCGCCATATAGACCGTATGGATGATATATCCAGCCGTCTTTTTATTATTGGCGGCTGATTTCACAGATCGCTGTTTTGACCCCCCTGTTTCGGTAGCGGTCAGTCGGTTGAAGGCGGCTGGCCTGACCAGGTTCTTGAATGGTGCTGGCGCTTCTTTTCTGGGTTTGCCCCGCTGCTTTCGTGCGGCACAGAGCACCTGATAGACTCTTGAAGAGACAGTGTCATACTTTTTTTGTTGGGGTCGGGACACGTCTCTTTGTAGCGACTTTCGGACCGCTATCTTCTTAATTCTGGCGGTCATGGCATTTTTCTGAACCCACTTCAGAGGTTTGAAGGAATTGCTGATTTTTACGGCCGATTCAGTCATCGTCGCAGGATGACTCTGCTCTTGGAATCTCACACGACTCCACCCGGCCAGAGTCCTGGCCCTCTTGTTGGCTCTATACCTGAGCCGCTTCTGCCTTAATTTTTCTGTTTTAAGCACTTGGCAGGTTTCGGCTCTTCGGGAAGACGCCGTAGGCCGATTGACAGAGAGCCCAGAGAAGATTCATGCTCGCGTGATTGTCAAGGGCACCATCTGAGCTTGCTGGAGATACTTCGTAGCCCCATTGGTGTAGACAGCCTTGCCCCCAGTCGGAACAACGGAGAGTCGTTCGAATACAGATTTGCTTTTGGGGTGAGATGCTCAAGCGACCACAACGTTCGGCCTCCTGCCCCTTGAGGTCGGTTTGGCCGCTTGGTTTGCCATGACCTCCGCCAGATGAGCACTTCCAGCAGGGTAGATGATGACGGAATCAA
Organism: Agapanthus africanus; assembly: GCA_030015575.1. NCBI lineage: Eukaryota > Viridiplantae > Streptophyta > Magnoliopsida > Asparagales > Amaryllidaceae > Agapanthus > Agapanthus africanus. Next base: position 43,739,624 of record CM057338.1, read on the forward strand.
ATTGACGGGATGGCTCCTCCCATTGCCGGCTGAGACTGGCGGGGAGAACCACGCGGGCATTGATCTTGACCAAGTACGAGATCGGGGTCGCGTCGGAAACTGAATTCGTCTTAGGAGACATTGTCGTTGAAAGTTGGTTGCTGCACGGAAAAAAAACATTATTTCAGTACAAACATCGGCATATATGTTAAATGAGTTCGCATGAACGCTTGACCCGAGATATGGGAGGAGAGAAGGGTCCCACCGGGCGTGCCAGAATCTGTAGGGTGTTTTTCGTCACCCCATTGAGATGGGAATACGCACGCGCTTGTCAGGCATATTACAGATTCCCCCTGCCTAGATTAGGCTGGGGTTTATTGATTGTGGGGATCCGAATCTCCAGCATCCGCGGACTAAGCTGCCGTTAATTACCCCTCACCTTTGGGGCGAGGGAACCTCCGATTAACGGGTTAAACTGGTCATGTGAACTCAATGTGCAGTGTTGTGTTTTGGAGGGGTTTTGGATACATCGGGGGCCCCGTAGAGTTTTTACGGGGATCCCGCTACCCGGATAGCGGGCTGGGGGTCAAGGAGGCTAGCAGCCCCCTTGCGGGGTGCGGGGCAGCGTCCTGTTAGAAAAATTTTCTAACGGGGGAGGTAAATTTAGTATGGAGTATGTGTGTGTGTGTGTGTGTGTGTGTGTGTGTGTGTGTGTGTGTAAGGGAAAAGGGGGCATCCAAAGGATGCGTGGGAGAAAGCGCTCGGGCGCTAGCGCTCTGGGCGCGTGCCAGACACGTGGGCGCTCGAGCGCTAGCGCTTTGGGCACAAGAGCGCTAGCGCCCCATGTGCCAGACACATGGGCGCTAGCGCTCTGAGCACAAGAGCGCTAGCGCCCCGCGTGCCAGACACATGGATGCTAGCGCTCTGAGCACAAGAACGCTAGCGCTCTGAGCGCTAGCACCCCACGTGCCAGAAACGTGGGCGCTCGAGCGCTAGTGTTTTGAGCACTAGCGCCCCACGTGCCAGGCACGTGGGCGCTCAAGCGCTAGCGTTCTGAGTGCTAGCGCTTTGAGTGCAGGGGGCGCTAGCGTTTTGGGAGGCGAAAGGGACTCAATCCCTGCAATGGGAGTTGTACTCTCAGAAATGAACACTTATTATTTTGTGTGTATATATATGTATGAGGAGTTAAACTCCTAAGATATATATTTTTTTTGAAGCTGATGAAGGGGCTTCTCCCCTTGAGTCCTGGATCTTCCCCAAAGTAGGGTTCTTGGAGATGGGTCTCCTTCTTCCTCCTCCGTTGGCAGGATCTTGAAGAACAAGAAGTATGAGATTTTAAAAATCTCTCCTTTCTGAGATCTGATTGAAGATCTGAGTTCCCCATTGTGGGTTTTGTGGTGAAAAACTATTTAGTTTTATAAAAGGAAGAGTAAAACTCTTGATTTAATTCAAAAGAAAGGAAAAGGTTTTAGAACCTTGAGGAAGGAGAAAAATCTCAGATCTGAATTCTTTTTTGGAGAGAGAAAAAGTTGTTGAGATATTTTCATTATCTTTGCCTTTATAGGCTATACACTTTACATATAGCCCCTTGGGCTTTTCAAAATGGCATTTTGCCTATCTCATGACCCATGTGCCATTTCTTTTTGCATATAAGCCATGGGCTTTACAAAAACTTGGCCTTATGCCCATTTTCTTACATTTATTCATAAAATAAAATAAAATAAATACAACAAAATTATTTATTACAAAATTTTTATTTTGGAATGGGGGGAGGCCGGCTGCTTCATGTTCGGGCTCGACCCGGGCATTGGCCCACTTGACCCAGGGCTTGGGCCCGTTTGGCCTGGTGTTGACTTTGATTTTGATTTAGTCAACCGGGGTGTAAATTTTTACCCCAACACACGGAATATAGTTTAGTCTGTTAGATAAAAAAATAATAGTGAAAATTATTACTGAAAAGAATGTCATACATGAGCAATAAATGATGGAAATAATATGCAGGGAAAAATATGAAATGTAGGATATTAGAATTTTGGCCTAAGAACATAATACATATAACCAGCTTATATAACCTTATATATAAATGAACTTGAAAATCTCTGTACATTAGAATTCGAAATTGTAGAAGATAATATGCGGAAATAATATGCGGAAAAAGATAAAATGTATAAAATAATATGCGGAAAAAGATGAAATGTATGAAATAATATGCGGAAAGAAAGATGCAATAAATTGTAAGTTTTACATTACTTAAGTTATGAGTATCATACAAGAGTAAGTTAATATATCAAGATATTTAAAGTCTTAATTAGACTTCTGGTTCTACTACCGCCGATGGCACATCAAAGATATCTTGTTGTTTAGTTGTTTCTTGATATTTCTTAGGAAGGGGTATTTTGAGATCCCAGGGGCAAACATGAGATCGAAAGTGGATCCATCGTTTGCAGAGAGATCGCTATTTAATCATTCCGAGTATCTCACTGATGATGCTCTATACTGACGATCTCCCAGATCAAGACACGTGGTAGATGACATGTCCCAGAACTCAAAAGAGAGGGCCCACAGAAGGCCGACCAGGCCGCCCCTGTACCCGACCTACAAGCACAAAGCTGGCTCACCTCAGCGCCCCCTGCAAATTGGCCTCTTCGCCCCCCCCCAGCTCGCCTCCGAGCTACCGCAGGGCCAAGGTACCTCGGCCCTCTCGCTCGTTCCCGAGCTCTTCCACCGAGGCCATATTCCTCGGTCCCTCCGACCGAACAACTCCACCGCTCACAGGCATAACCTCCGCTCCGCAAATCTCGCCATGCGTGGATATTCCGCCAGCAGCATCCCACGTTCCACGCCATCACGATCCCCTCTAATGGGCTATCCGCTTGTCACGCGGGCGTGACATCGGGAGCGTAACTGCCGGGGAGATTCTCGCGCCCGCTACCGCGTGCTGCCGCCACTATATAAACCCTCATCACAGAGGGGTCAAGTAAGCCACTTTTGACTCCGCTTAGCCGTTACTCTGCTCGGATCTGATACTAACTTGATCGTCGGAGGGTCCTCGATGGTACCAAACCACCCTAGGACTTCCTTGCAGGTACTCGGAGCACACTCCTCAAAACCATCAATCTCCTCAAAAACCCATTGAGATCCACACGCAATAGGAGATCACCTCCAAGATCCACCGGGAGATCGACGGAAGACAACATCTGACGGAGACCCAAAAAAGACCTCCATCAGTTGGCGCCGTTTGTGGGAATCGAACAGAAACTCCACGAAAAACAAAGTTGGCCTTCCGATCTCCATCCGCATGGCAACCGATCACCCTGAAGATCCAAACACCCGCTGCCGCCTCCCCCTCAACGGAGGCGCGGGCGAACCTCCACCGAATGTCGTCGACTCCTCCACCGGCCACCGTTTCGCAGACTCCGGCGGTCGCGGACCCCTCGATCCGTCCCATTCAACCTCGAAGTCCCCGTCGGAGAGCCTCGCCTCGAGCCTTGCCGCATCCCTGTTTCTACCGAGGCGGTGGCGGTCAGCTCGCCTGCTTCCAGGCATGACCGGCACCCCCTCCCTCGACGGGTTCGCGCTCATGAAGCCCGCCAAGGCGGCTCGAGGACGACCTCACCGTGGGGCCCAAGGGACCTCGTCGGAAGGAACCGGGGCCTATCAAGAACTATGGTCATGACGACAAGGGGTCAGTCGAGCTCCCGCGAGACTCGGCACCCCACGCCGGCAACGGACGCCAACGGCCGCCCGAGTAAAAAGGCCAGGGACCACGAGCCTATCACCTTTGGCGACGGGGACCTCCACGGCATATCCATGCCCCACAACGACCCTCTGGTGATCACGGCCCAAACACCGGTACGAGGTCCACCGCATACTTGTCGACTCGGGAAGCTCGGCAGACATCCTCTTCCACGACTGCTTTCTGCGCATGGGGCTAACCCCAGCAGCCTTGAGACCGACCTCCCACGTCCTTTCAGGGTTCACCAACCACTCCATCCCGGCAGAAGTGGCGGTCACCCTGCAGTTCAGCATCGGGGGGCCGGCCGCACCCGTACGTTGCCTGTGGACTTCATCGTAGCAAAGGTCCCATCGGCCTACAACGTCCTCCTCGGCCGCCCGACACTGAACTCCCTCCAGGCCCAGATATCGACCTACCACCTGGCGATGAAGTTCCCTCTCGATCAGGGCGGGATAGGTCGGGTCTACGGAAACTAGCGGGTCGCAAAGGTATGCCTTACCGAAACATCTTCGTCCGAGCAGTCGGCCGACGACGCTGAGGAAAAAGATGACATCAAAGGTTCTCTGGACACCCGAGACGAGCAGAAGGAGGTCCGGGGGACGCCGGTCAAACCACTGACCGAGGTGCCCCTGACAGAACGGGACCATGAAAGAACCGTCCAGGTCGGATCGCTCCTGACAGGAACTCAGCGAGATGATCTGGTCAGTTTCCTCAGAAATAACTCCGACGTCTTCGCCTGGGCGCCTGCTGACATGCCTGGGATCGACCCTAAAATCATTTCTCACAAGCCCGGGGTTGATCCTATGGCCCGACCCGTCAGACAGAAAAAGCGAAGCTTCGCCCCGGTCAAACAGAAGGCTATCGAGGATGAGGTTGATCGACTTCTCGCCGCCAACTTCATCCGGAATGTACCCTATTCGGAGTGGCTGGCGAACGTGGTTCTGGTCAAGAAATCAAGCGGAAAGTGGCGCATGTGCGTCGACTTCACCGACCTCAATAAGGCCTGCCCCAAGGACAACTATCCTCTCCCTCGGATAGATCAGCTCGTCGATAGCTCGGCCGGCCACGAGCTGTTGAGCTTCATGGATGCTTTCTCCGGCTATAATCAGATCCGTGTTTTTCCCGTATCCTTAAAATTGCCTGCACGGATTTTTAAGATGTCTGAAATAATTTTTTGACCACTTTGGAAAATCGACAGCAAACAGAAATTTGGAATCGTGTTTTCGGAAAAATCCGTCTATCGATCTTTTAAGCACGTCTAAACAAGCTAGTAAGGGGTTTAAAGGGTGGCTCTGACACCATGAAGGGTCCCGGCAGCGCCCCGGCCATCGAAACGCGGCCAAAATGCGGAACAAAAATTTTCTAAACCGGCGCTACCGCTACCCGAATCCCGGATCGACCTTAAACCCTAAACTAGCAAACTAACTAAGAGTTAGAACTGTTATACCGAGTTGATCCGAGTCCTTCGGTCTTCATTCCAAGCTCCTAGCGGCTCCTTGATGTGGTTTGGTTGCCGGTCTTCCTCCATCTCCGATGATCCACCCGAGGGAAATGGCACAAGCTCCAATCTCGTCGAACGAGGTAACCGACGCTCCAAAGTCGCTAGAGATGGAGAGTCGAGGTATATGGAAGTGTCACTACATTTTTCTCTCTACCCATGAGCTCAAGAAGAAACTCAAGAAAGATGAAGAAGGAGGTGAACTTTGCATGAGCAAAAATGGCTAAGTGTGCAAGTAATGAGTGTGAGAGAGTGAGGAGGCTAGTAATGTGATAAAATCATCAAGCAAAAATAAATCAATCCCACCCATAAGTGCCCCCCCCTCTCTCCCATCAAAAAATATCATTTTCATTTACTATTAAACAATTGCACCATGCTTTATCTCCATGCTTTGACCCATGCCTTGACTAAAGTCACCTTTTCCACCTCATTTATGAAAAACAAATGAATTTCCATAAATGGAAAATCATATAAATGAGGTGGCATCTTCTAGAAGCTATTCCGTATAAAATACGGAATACTTCCCTGTATATGTATCGAAATACACATACGCGTATTCGTACCAAAATACGAATAGCCGAGAGAGAAAACGAATAGTGAACAATAATACTAGAATACGTATATACAAATACATATATTAATTATTAAATCAAAACCTGATTTAATAAACTGGCTTAATCCTAAGCCGCTAGTATTATCAACCGTCCGATTAAAGTCTGCGCAGCAAGTGCACATATTTAATCGGACACCTATATGTATCAATATACGTCATGTACACCATATCGCATAAACCGTAGAAAACCCTCTGTGTGGGACTCTAAAGACTCGTCAATACGCTGGCAGTGGGTTTAACCACAAGCACGTCAGCGGCACTAGCTGTACGTAACGGCTACCCAGATATTGAGCGAAAGGGAGGCCGACGAGCAAACTCATCATGAACCCCTACTGAGCCTGACAGTGACAATATCCGTACAGTCCGGTCTCTTCGTCTAAGAGCATCGCATATCGAGTCTAGGGGGGTGGATAAAGTCAGACCCCCAACAACGCGATATTTAGTGTCGGTATGTAACCCATCACCTCCTGAGAAACTATCGATCATGGATCGGTAATCCTCGTCTACCATGGCCATGGATTTGTGGTGATGGCCACCCGTACACAATGCGACATCAACCCCCAATACCGGGAGAGACGAATCCCCGACGATCCGATCACTGCCTCCATGTGGCTCGGGACTGTACCCAACTAAAACCTGTTTGCACGACTCCTTTGAGCCATGGTAGGGTAGTAATCAAAGCACAGTGGGAACTCACACGAGACAAATGACGATCTCAGGTCGACGGACTAACCTGTACATATGTCACCTGGGAACTGCTATCTGACAATAGGTATAATACCAACTAGCAGGTTCCCGGCGAGTCCGTCCAGTGTACTCATAACCCAATGAGCACCTGCATACTATCTTAGGTGAACAAACTAACACCAATGACTTGTGAGACCTGACCACCGCCCCTCGTCGGGGTCTCGATCAGTATACACTAGTCTACACTGGAGTATCGATGCCCGGTCTCGATACTGCTACGACTAGGGACATTTAAGGATGTGCTTATAGACCTCAGCTCCCACATATATGATCGCCATCATAATGCTGGCAGTCAAGCAAGAATTCTATGGGCTCTATCAACATGTACATGATGATAAAGACAAACCAGATAGCATACTATCATCTTGAGTAAGACTGTTTTATCGGTATAGGTCCTGCCTCAATCATCATAATCACCTGTCCACGACTATGATGATTGCCTTGAGGGCACTATAGCCAACACTGTGGGGTCCTTAAACTCATGGACTATGATGTCCTTAACCTCGACCGTGATGTCTTAAAACTAATATCGGACTATGGAGTCCTTAAATCCACGGACTATGATGTCTTTAACCTCGACCGTGATGTCTTAAAACTAACATCGGACTGTGGGGTCCTTAAACTCATAGGCTATGATGTCCTCAACCTCGATCGTAATGTCTTAAAACTAATATCGGACTGTGGAGTCCTTAAATCCACGGACTATGACGTCTTTAATCTCGACCGTGATGTCTTAAAACTAACATCGGACTGTGGGGTCCTTAAACTCATGGACTATAATTTCCTTAACCTCGACCGTGATGTCTTAAAACTAACGTCGGACTGTGGAGTCCTTAAATCCACGGACTATGATGTCCTTAACCTCGACCGTGATGTCTTAAAACTAACACCGGACTATGAGGTCCTTAAACTCACGGACTATGATGTCCTTAACCTCGACTGCGATATCTTAAAACTTACAATGGACCGTAATGTCCTTAAACTAATTATCGACCGCAATGTCATTAAACTAAACAAGAGAGCCCAATCGCTCTCTTGTCGGATCTAAAAGATCCCGTTAAGTCGATCTTAGTCTGAAATTAGACTAACGTATCCTTAACAAACGTTTAAGTTGATCTTAGCCTTAAATAAGGCTAATGTATCCTTAAACCCAAACCCCCCAAACTCAAATCTAAGAAAGATACGGATTTGGACTAGTCCACGTCCTACGGGCGACAACACAAATTAGTCTCCGTATACAATCCACGGGCAACGGAACACAAAACAAACACCCACGACACGAAGTGATCATATGGAGAAGGAGAAAGTTGTCACCGCGATGCGGTAACGTAATTAACTGCAGGGGCTTGCGCCTGCAGGGAACAGCGTCCCCACAATCAAAAACCCCTCAGACGAGGAGGAATCTGACGAAGTCTGCTACATCGGCCGCATCCGTTTAAACCTTCGATACACGGTGCCATAAATCAACTTGGCATCTTCGGAGAGGTGGACGGATAGCACCAATTAGCATCTGCCCCGAATTTCTGGCAAGACGGACCTGCACGGTCGCGTCCCCGTGATTCGGAGGGGAACATAGCCCGACCCTCGCTCGGCCATCCCCAGCTGGTGGTCGATGCTCGCTACGGGCACCAGATCTATCCAAGTCTGAGCAATCCTCCCTCGACTTCGGGGCCATGGAGATGCCTCATTCTCAACAGCGCTTGGCAAGCTTGGCAAGTGATCGAAATCAACTCGACGAACGATCGCCAGACAGATAGCCGACCTGACATGGAAGCCCAACAGTGCAAGTAGAGATATTTTACGAGCATTCTTCGCAAACAAAAGATAAAATGCAAAGAAATGAAACGACAAGAGTTTTATTAGCACAAGTAAAACATTTTAAGGGGTATTGGGGGCTCTCGAGCCTTACAAAGTTCCAGACGCTTACAAAAGAGGGACGAGAAAATATCAAAAAGGCCTAAGCCACAAACCCCCTCCTGCGCCACTGTCATCACGATCTGCCGGAGGTTTCACCACCGGAGGCCTTGCCACCGGGAGTGGAACCCGAGCACGGAGCTCGCCATCGGCGAACTCAAGAAGCTGCTCCTTCACGGCATCCAGAGCCTTATTCCATGCGACGGCGGAATGCTCACCAAGCTCGGCGTAAAACTGCTCTGACACCTTGTAATCGTCCACAGCTTTCCTGGCCCGAACCTCGGCGGTCTTGGCCGCCAGGAGCGCCGCCTTGGCATCCCCCTGTTGGCGTCTCTCTCCTTCTCCATGGCCGCGAAACGATCGGCCAGATCCGCCAATTTCCTCCCGGCAACTCGGTGGGATGCACTCAGGCGAAGATAGGCACCCCGGTTCGCTGAATTGGCGAGCTCCACAGCCTCTGCTCGGGTTGCCAAGACATCGGCCCTCGCCCTCTCCAGACGCAGGTCACGCCGCAAGACCTCGACCTCTGAAGGAAACGCTTCTACGGGCCTCGGTGCGTGGAACGCCCCCTCGGCCTCCATACGAATAGCGAGGGCGCAGTGTTGAAGGACCTGACGGGAAACAGATAAGAAACTTGGAGACGCTCGAGTCAGAAAACAACGCATGGAGGAGTTCGTACCTGGACCGCCCCTTGGTCTATAGCCTCCATTTGGACCCTCAAGGTGCCATGCGGAAACCTCCCCCCGGCCGACTCTTCCATCCCGGCAAGCAGACCGGCAGCAACGGAAAGCCCGGATGGAGCCATGGAGACGGCATCACCCTCCTGCGCGAAAATCCCCTCAGGAACGCTCGACGGCGGCGCGTGAGAGATTGTCATTTTCCTCTTAAGGGGGACCCTGTCCTCGTCCTCCCCTACGTCCCTTGTCTGAGGCTCGGATGACCATGGACGTCTCTGGCCGCCGCCGGAACAGTCACCAGAAGCCGTCAACGAGGCGGACGGCCCTATCGCCAGCGGAACATTCGGCGCAGGGCACGAGCCGGCCGGGGGCACGGCCGCGCCGCTGGCCTCCCTCTAGAACGAGAAACCCAAAGAGTGGGAATGAACCATGTATCCAACCCAAAAGAGGAAGAGTGCCGGGCAGTCAAGACTTAGAAGAAAGGAAACATGAAGGGGTAGGGGCCCTGGAGTGGGCCCCGCCCCTATTTATCACCGTAAACAACCTCATCCAACGGCGCCCTTCATCTCCCGCCAAAACGCCTCCTCGTGTCCGACGGCCCCGATCGCTCCACGTGTCGTTCCCGCACTGGGCCGCATCCCATCAGACACCGCAGGCCTGCATACGTCGCGTCGGCCAACCAACGCTTGACACGTGGACCGTCGCTTCAGTGACGGGACGCACGAACCGGCGCATTCCTTAAATGCAGAGATCTCGCCCCGATTCGCTGGCGGAAAAGACAGCTGACAGCCCGGTGACTCGTCCCGACGAAATCTTAGGAGGGAGTGCACCCCGGGCGGCACGGCAGTCCACTCTTAACCCGACCCGCCAGCCGGTCGGGACAACAGTGGGGGGCTAATGATGATGCTCTATACTGACGATCTCCCAGATCAAGACACGTGGCAGATGACGTGTCCCAGAACTCAGAAGAGAGGGCCCACAGGGGACCGACCAGGCCGCCCATATACCTGACCTACAAGCACAAAGCTGGTTCACCTCAGAGCCCCCTGCAAATTGGCCTCTTCGGCCCCCAGCTCGCCTCCGAGCTACCGCAGGGCGAAGGTATCTCGGCCTTCTCGCTCGTTCCCGAGCTCTTCCGCCGATGCCATCTTCCTCGGTCCCTCCGACCGACCAACTCCACCGCTCACAGGCGTAATCGCCGCTCCGCAAATCTCGCCATGCGCGGATATTCCGCCGGCAGCATCCCACGTTCTACGCCATCACGATCCCCTCTAATGGGCGATCCGCATGTCACGCGGACGTGACGTCGGGAGCGTAACTGCCGGCGAGATTCTCGCGCCTGCTACCGCGTGCTGCCGCCACCATATAAACCCCATCACAGAGGGGTCAAGTAAGTCATTTTTGACTCCGCTTAGCCGTTACTCTGCTCGGATCTGGAACTAACTTGATCATCGGAGGGTCCTCGGTGGTACCAAACTATCCCGGGACTTCCTTGCACGTACTCGGCGCACACTCCTCAAAACCATCAATCTCCTCAAAAACCCATTGAGACCCACACGCAATAGAAGATCACCTCCATGATCCATCGGGAGATCGACGGAAGACAACATCTAACGGAGACCCAAAAAGGACCTCCATCACTCACAAAGGCAATCTCATTATATCGACCGCCAGGAATCTGACCGAAACGGAGGTTATAACGGCAGATGGGCACCAAGTGGAATATAACTATCTTGTTATTGCGACAGGTCACACACCATCCATTCCTAGATCGAGACGAGACCGGATCGAACAGTTTCAAGAAGGCGAGTAATTTCATTTCATTTACCAGAAATTACATGTGTTTATGTGTGTTAGTTGTGAGGTTTGAACTAAACTATACTTTTTATTAATTTTTGTAGAAAAACCAATTTCAGAGAACATCAAAATAAAAAATTCGGGTTCTGTTTTGGTCATTGGAGGCGGTCCCTCTGAAGTAGAACTTGCTGCGGAAATCGCCGTAGACTATCCAGACAAAAAAGTCACTCTAGTTCACAACGGACCGAGACTTCTCGAATTCATCAGTCGCAAAACCAGCAACAAGCATTAGACTGGTTAAGATCGAAGACGGTCCAAGTTCTCCTAGGGCAGTCTGTTGACTTGCAATCAATATCGCAGGAAGATAGAATCTTCACGACATCAGCCGGAGAAACCGTAACCGCTGATAGCTATTTTGTTTACCTTGATAAAGCGTTAGGTTCGTCATGGCTTAGAGATTCGATACTAAAGGAACAGATCAACAGAAACGGGAGATTGATGGTTGACGAGAACATGAGGATCGCGGGTCATAAGAACATATTTGCTATCGGCGATATCACAGATATTCCTGTAAGTAGCAGTCTTTCGAGTTTCTCCATTTTACACTAGGCTACCATAAAGGTTTTTTGTTACACTAAACTCCCATAAACTTTGGGCATGCAGGAACTTAAGCAAGGGTATCTAGCACAAAAGCATGCAGTGGTTGTGACCAAGAACTTGAAGATGCTGCTGAAGGGGAGCAAAGAGAACAAGCTAGCAAAGTACAAGGCATCAACAGCAATGGCAATGGTTACATTAGGAAGGAATGATGCAGTTGCACAAATATCATCTTGTGTGACATTGATTGGATCTGTGCCAGGCAAAATCAAATCCAGAGACTTGTTTGTGGGCAAGACCAGGAAGATCATGGGCCTTGACCAACCCACCAAATCTCAAGTGAGGAATTTACTAGGAATTTCACATGTAATCCACTTTGATTTTTACATACAACAACAACAACAACAACTGAGCCTTTTATCCCAAGCATATGGGGTAGGCTACATGAACCAATATGAGAATCACGCCGGGTCCAGCACATGAATCCTCTGTCTCCACTCACTTCTATCGAACAATATACTTTCATTGAGTCATTTGGCAACCATATCGTTTCGTATCACCTCCATCCATGTTTTCTTTGGTCTCCCTTTTGCCCTTTTGCCCTTGCCCATATCGAGAGTATCTATTCGTCGAACCGGTGCTTCCATAGGTCTGCATCGCACATGACCAAACCATTTTAGCCGGTTTTCCCGCATCTTCTCCTCCACATGTGCTACACCAACTTTTGCACGAATATCCTCATTTCGCACCTTATCTTTTCTAGTGTTACTGCACATCCAACGAAGCATGCACATCTCCGCTACGTGCATCTTCCGTGTATAATACTTCTTAGGAGCCCGGCATTCTGTACGATATAATAAGGCAGGCCGAATAGCACTCCGATAAAACTTCCCTTTCAATTTTAACTGAAAGTTACGATCACACAAAATCCCTGTTGCACTCCTCCATTTCAACCAACCAGCTTGGATCCTTTGATTAACATCACTATCGATCTCCCCATTCTTTTGGATGATGGAACCTAGATATCTAAATTGGTCGCTCGGTGATATCTCTTGCCCTTCCAATGTTATACCAATATGGTTGACTTCTCTGGCTACAAAATTTGCAGTGTATATATGCTGTCTTGGACCTGCTCAATCTGAATCCCCGAGATTCCAATGTTTGCCTCCATAATTCCAATTTGGCATTAACCCCTGCTTTCGTCTCATTTACTAGAACAATATCATCAGCGAATAGCATACACCAAGGTATCTCATCTTTGATAGTTCTAGTAAGCTCATCCATCACGATGGTAAACAGAAATGGACTTAATGCAGATCTTTGATGTAAACCAATAGTAATCGGAAAATCACTCGTCAAGCCGCCGCAAGTTCTGACATTTGCCACTACTCCATCGTACATATCCTTGATTATGTCAATATACTTGACGGGGACCCCCTTCTTTATCATTGTCCCCCATAATACCTCTCTAGGTACTTTGTCGTACGCTTTTTCTAAGTCAATAAATATTATATGCAAATCTCTTCTCCTCTCTCGAAAACGCTCAACAAGTTGACGAAGCAAATGAATAGCCTCTGTCGTCGATCGTCCAGGTATGAACCCAAACTGGTTCTCTGTTATCTTAATATCCTTTCTTAGCCTGTGTTCAATCCACTTTGATTTTTACGTGTATAACTATTTGTTGATACCAATTTGCAATTTTCTTGTCTTTACATCATCGATAATGCTGTATAAAGATGTTAATTTCATTAACTCGTTTAAGACACGTGTGGACTGAATAACCCCTAAATGGTCTTGGACTGGACCGAATAGCCTCAAAATGAATTGAATATGGCATTCTTTGACAAAAATATCTAGACAAAAATACCTTTCGGGGGGGGGGGTATGTTTGGAAATTGCATTTTTAAAGTTTAAAGGTCGTATCTCAAAAACCATTGAAATTTGCTGGCGGTACATAAAAGATTTACCATATGTACCTGCGCGCATATATATGATTTTGTTTAATGATATCAAAATGTGTGTATAGATGACCTGCATTATGGAAAATTCTACAGTGTGCCAGCATATATATCCGTTCATGAAAAAGAGAGAAATAAAAATATGGACCCTACCAAGTTAACCGAAACTCTTTATCTTTATCTCTTTTCTTCCCTGACTGAATAATTTCTTCTGAATTATAAGGAAGAGGGTAATGGTGAATATTAATTTTTAGCATGTATAACTATTCATCAATTCTTTCTAACGGGAACAAAACGAGAAATTATTCCATATTCTGAGTGTAATACACCCGGCAAAGAGAGAGGGAGATTAGATGATCTTGGACAGCCTCCAGACAGCTTGGTGGGCTCCATGAAGGCATCTCTTTTTCTTTCATGGCCGGATATATACAACCAGCACATGGTAGGCCTAGCAAATGAGGCGGCGACTCACCTCGTAACGAGGCAAATTTTATTCGCCTCGTTGCTAACGTAGGTGAGTCGGTGAGTCGAATCGCCTCATCTACCCGAGTTAGGCGAAGCGGGCCGGTTCCCAAATTTCTCGATATTGCCTCGCTCCAGTCCGTCTCCTCTAACTCGCCCCTTGTCTCGCCTCGCCAACTCACTAAAGCCTCTCCTTGCCAGCAACTTGCCTAGACTCATGAGCTGACTCGCGAGCCAACTCGCTCCAGATCGTATCGTCTCGCTCCTCAACTCGTCTCAAGATTCCAATCCAACGGCCGGATTAGTTGGAATTTGTGACGAATCGCCTCGTCTCGTCTTAAAACCCGCATCCAACAGTCAGAATTCGTCTCGCCTCGCCTTGAAACCCGCTTCCAACGGTCAGAATTCACCTTGCCTCGAAATCCAAACCCAACGGTCGGATTCGTTGGATTTTGTGAAAATTCGCCTCGCCTCGTAACGACTGAAAATTTTTAAAAAAATTGAAATCTCTATAAATACAACGCTACACTCATTTCATCTCATTCCAAATCTATCTATCTCAAATTAAAAATAAAAAAAAAATCTTCTTTAAAGTTTCTACTCTCAACTTTCAAGTTTTCAAGAATTGAAGCTCCGGCTCCGACTTTTCGATACTCCGATCGACATATTCTACTCTACTGCTCTTTTACTCAATTGCTTTACTACAACGTTTTAGCTATTGTTGTTTCTTGTTTCTATTTCTTAGCTCTCTTCTTACAGTTTAATTGGTATTGGTAATATCTGGTATTTAATTTTTTTAATTAGTTAAAAAAAATATATGAAGGGTTCATCTAATACACATCACACTCAAGTTCGTAATCCTGATTTAGAAATGGATGCAAAAGGATCCACGCCTATATCTAGAGAAGCTAGAAAACGTGCACTTAGTAGTAATATTTGGGAACACTATACGATTGAAACTTCAAGAAATATAGGGTTTTTCCGTCGGGTACAACCCGACGAAAAATATATCCGACGAAAAGAACATTTTCTGTTGGGTATGTGCCGATGGAATAAAATATGATGAAAAAAACATTTTCCATCGGGTGTGCGCCAATATACTAGCTCGTGGAAAATGTGATCCTTCCTGACTGTCAGCAACTCGTGAGATTGTATTCTCGGTCGTCCTCCCGAAAACTATATTATTGATAACTTGTATGGCCTCCCACAACTTCAAACCCGTCAACTCAGGTGGGGCAGGTCTATACTCTTATCTACCATTGAACTTGCTGCAATTACGACGATATGGATGATTTATATCCAACCATCGACGGTAATCTGTGTAGCACTTGATCTTCCACGCGCCTATTTTAGGATAACAAACGATTTCCTCTAGACATATTGGACAAGCTTTATAACTTTTAGTGCTCCAACCAGATAACATAGTGTATATATAACAACCCTAAATTTCCTATACAAAAATTTTCAAATATTTTTTTTTCCAAAAATCCACAAAGGGGTATTTTAGCCTGAGCACAAGATATAGGTAATTATTTTGTTTTTAATTACAAGCTACAAGAATGTAATAACTCCATTTTTAGTGTACAAGAAATTACTTTAAATTTAATGTATACTTGGAGTATTTACTCTTGCTGCTATCATTTTAAGTAATTAAATAACACAATAATTACAAGAAGGAGCTTGTAGCTCATTGGTAATACCTTGCACTGCTGAACCAAGCCACCAGAGTTCAAATCCCAAGCCCCACATTATTTTTAGGTTATTTTTCTTTTAAAATTCTTGGAAGCCCAACAGTCCACAGGCCATAACTCCCAAAAGTTGAACTGAACCCTAAAAAGTAAATATACCAGGAGCTACGTCAGGAGAACCCACACCCGACGACCACCGGACTCGGCCGAGTCGGTCGGCTGACCAGCCGACTCGGGCCGGCGCCGCCGGCCGGACGGCCGAGTCCCCAAAATGAAAGTTTTGGCCTTTTGTCTTCCCAACTCCCCTGTATACTCCAATTTAATGGATCGGTTCCCGAATTTTAAATACACCCTATTTACTACAAATTTTAATGTTTTTCTTTAATTTTTACAATTTTTTAAAATATAAAACCTTTCACCTACCCTACCCTAGCCTATCCTATAAATAGACCCCCCTACCCTCTACCCTCTCATCCCAAAACACAAGGTTTACTCTCTCAAAATTTTTACAAGAAGGGTGTACTTTGAAATCGAATTCACGGTGAAGCTCTGACGGAATTCCGGCGACGTTTTTTGAAACAACCGGCGACGAAGCAACACCTCGACAATTCACCTAGTTCCCCTATACTCTTTAGTATAGATCGAAACCCGTAAGTCCCATTCTTTCCTTCTTTCTACTTCTCAAAAATACGAAATTACGAAACCCGACAGAAATCGGAACAAACCGATTTCCGATTCGGTTTTCTATAAAATCTCACCTGTCACCAATTCCATAATACTTAAACTTATTCATGATGACTATTAATCACATAACAACTAATTTGGACAAAATTTCTCACATGAAATGATAGCTTTTGCAATATCGTATTCTTTTTCACTTTAATACCATAATGTTTATTTTTTTTACTTCTAATCAATTCAATCATGTCTAAACATCTTTATCATGATTATTAAACTTGTAAAAATCAATTTGAATAAGTTTTCACACATGAAATGATAACCTTTTCAATTTACCGTATTTTTTCACCTTAATACCATCATGTTTCAATTTCACATTTAACCCTTTAACATTGCTATACCTTAAAATAGAGCACGAGGTAATGACCTACCTCCTCACACACACATATGAAACCATAATACGCTATCTTGAAAACTCCTAATACGATAAAACAAGATTTTATATTAAAATACCATTTCCTTAATAAAACCTTTTATAAAAGTTAGATTTGATACATTTGTTTAAACAATATCTTTAATAGGAAAAATACGATAAGTTATGGATATCGATCGTTTATCTAAACCTGACTTTGTGGTGTCTAGGAAAATGTGTCTAAGGCAAGTGGTTACTTAATTAGGTCCACTACTTGTAGTGGAGAGCCTCCCACTTACCTGGCACTTACCTGGCCGCAATTGGCGGTGAAGAGGCGATTTGAGGATTCTAACGACTTGTCGTTTAGACCATTTAGAAATAGGCTAGTTGGCTTAGGAAACCCTAGAATCTAAAACTACACTTTGCAAATAAATACCTTTTACTTTATAAAACTGTTTTCTAAAGGATTAGTATTTTACAATTTTTGCAAAGCGCCGCTACAACCCATCTTTGGGGAACCCGTTCGGGATCGTGCGGTTTATCGCGCACCCTCGGGCTAGTAGTGCGAGATTCAGACCTCCGCAAGGAGCATTCGGTCTCGAAAGGTTTAAAATACGACATCTTAAGAAAATGAGATTTTTGGAATATAAAATATTTATTAAAACTATTTTTGTATAAATATATGTATATTTATCATTTAAATATCTATTTTATTATAATATAAATATTTCACCTTTTTCTAAAAATCACAAGAATAAAGTTTACACTAAAATACCATGAACTTCAAATAATCAATATTACAGATAAATACCCTTATTTATAAAAGTAGGATATTTTCACTAGAAATGTCACAACATAAAATCCACGCTCATTACAACTCTAAAGACGAACAATAAATACTTGAGGTGTATTTTGAAAAGTATATAAAAGTATTTTTATATAAAACCCCCTCAAGTTTTATAAATTATCCTAAGGACCCTAGCAATTATAAGACTTCATTTCATATTTCTGATTGTCTGACTCGGGTTTGAGTCTGATTAATCTGACTTGAATATGATTCAAGTCAATCCATAATCTACAAGTTTCCAATTCAATATGAACACATGAATCCATGAATACAATTATCAATTTATACACTTGACTGAACCGAACCATGGATATATATTCCTTTTACATGATTCTCAGTATTCCATTTACATGACTCTATGGTTATAACCGTTTCCTGATATCATGGTTTCGGTCGGTCAGTCAATCAATCTTACAATCAATGCAATTTACAGTACAAAACAATACAAATAAAACACTACGGGGTTTAAGGGGTAGATTGGTACGGAAGGTGTTAAAAGTGGCACGAGACGGTAAGATTAAGACACCTAACATGAATCCAATTGCTGTTGTACCGTGGCATAAACGGTTCCTTGAGTTCCTGATACTTTAGTCTCCGGGGCAAGTGAGACTCCTCTCGTATACACTGGCATTCTTCTATACCAAGCTACAAACAACAGCGTTAACACAATACTACAAAAATATAACAATATAACACAACTGTAAAAGCTACTCTCTCTATCCCTCTTACTCTCTGTCTATTCTATTTCTCCCTTATCTTTGGGACTTACCGAGCGACCTGTTTGCTGACGACATTCTATTTCTTTCTTCTTTGAATGTCGTCAGGTGGTTTGGACTCGGCGGAGATCGAGCCATCTCACGAAGACTTGAAGCAATTTACTGAAGACCCTGCACTGTAGTTTCATTGTACACTTTTTTTTCTGTACTTTTCATTTCCTGTTATGCCACTGTTTAGGCATCTTTTTATTTCAGTTGTATTTCCTTTCATGTATTGTACAAAGAATGTTAATGAATAAAAGTTGATGTTCTTTTATATCTTGTCTCTTGTGTATTTATTTTATATTGCTTAGATACGCTTAGCGTATATACTTCTGAGTATATACGTAGCGGGCTTCGTCGTGTCTCCTCGCCGTACACTGGGAAGCGGGGCTTGACAGGTTTTGTTGGTGGCCCATGCAGGTCAGAGCTGTATGAATCCCTATCATATAGTTCTGGTCTGTGTGAACAATCTAAGAAATATAACACAAGAACCAGCAACTAAAACATTCTTTACAATTCATGTTCCTTGAATCTTGCAATTTCATATTCCTTGAATCTTATCATTTCATGTACTTGAATCTGTCCTAACCCAAATTTTTCTTCAGGGTTATGGATTCTCCGAACAACACCAGCACCAACGTCAACAACACACCCCCAGCACTACCTCTCACACCAGCTGTTCCTACGCCACCTACCGAGCAAACAGTGCTACTTGAGGCAATCCGCAGCCTTCTCGAGGGACAGCAACAACTTCTGAACCGTCCCGAAACTGACGCTCCGGGAGTAAAGCAATTCAGGGCTTTACATCCAAAGCAGTTCTCAGGAAAGGGGAGCCCACTGGAAGCTGAGGAATGGGCTCAAAGTATCGAGGATGATCTGGCCGCAGCACAAGTGCCAGATATCGCTTGGGTTCGTGTAGCGAAACTACAGCTCACGGACAACGCTCGCAACTGGTGGAAGGCGGAAGAAAGCTGTCTTGCACAGCCTATTGAATGAAAGACTTTTCGCGAGAAGTTCGACGCGAAATACTTCCCTGTGACTGCCAGGTTTGCCATGGAGTAGCAGTTCATTCATCTACAACAAGGATCGATGTAGGACAAATCAGTAGATGAATACGACGCTGAATTCACCATGTTAAGCCGATTCGCGGCACACTTGATACCGACGGATGAGATCAGAGCCCGTAGCTTTCAACAAGGACTGGACACGGAGATTCAGGCTGCTCTAGCCACAAGAAAATTTTTGATTCATGAGGATGCTCTGGAAGCTGCCCGTAGTTATGAGACAGTGATAAAAGCAAGGGGCAGACCTCAGTCTGCAGGAGTCAAGCGCCCTGCCAACCAGATGGCAGGAGGAGCCTCTTCCAGGCCAACGTTTGAACCCAGGAGAACTAAAGAACCCAATCACCAGTGTAATACCCAGCCCCTTTTATACCAAAATCCGTATTGTGTTACTTTACAATTTTATTCATAATTTTATTTCTTCTAAACCCCATTTTTCTTTTCTAAAACCCAAACCCAAACTATATTTATTTTAACCCATCCCATTCCTTTTCTTTAACAAATCCCCACTGGCCCGGCCTTTTCCATTTTTCCCTTTTATATTAATTTTCCTCGGCCCACAATCTCCTCCAGCCCACAGAAAATTACTAAAAAGGAAATTCTTTTTTTTTTATCTAAAAACCTCGGCCCAACCCCAGCCGGCCCACACCTTCTCACCATTTTTCTTCTTATTTTCCCGGCCGTTTCTTTTTCTTATAATTCTTTTAGTTTTGTCTCTGGCCCAGCCCACTTCATTTCTCCACTCCAGCCCGCTTCAACCTTCGACCCGACCCGCACCTACAGTGCGTCTTCCCCAACGGCTACCCTCCGGATTTCCCGCGCGAAATCCTCCCGTTGCGTCCTCGTCGCCGCTCCCCACGCCCACGCTCGCGAGACGTTACCCCACGCGCGCACCCCTCGCGATTCACTCAACGTCCTCCCCTCGACTCTCACTTCTCTCTCCCTCTCAAAACTTTCAGCCACCGAGCCCCCTCACTCCCGTTCTCCCTCTCAACATTCGAACACCATCGCCCGGTCCGTCGTCGATCATCCCCCGATCACCACCGCCGCCTCACCCACTCCCTCCTTACCTCACCTCTTCGCAACACCCTCGTCCTCGACAATCCCACCTCCATCAACCTCCAAGATTCGACCACCATCGTCGACCGCAGCTCGTCGTCGTCGTCGTCATCGCCATCACCTCTCATTCCCCCAACCTCCACCTTCGACCACCCCTAGTAACTCGCCAAACACCCATACACCCACTGTCCCGAGCTCCCCTCCACTGCGCGCCAGCCACCACCTTCACCTCCGGCCTTCCTCCCTCTCCCTCTCCCTCTCTCCCCTCTCCATCACCGGAGCTCCGAGCTCGACTCCCCTGCACCCATCTCGACACCCCGGCAACTCCTCTCTCTCCCTCTCCCTGCAATCTCTCTCTCTTTCTCACTCTCTCCATTTCCCTCTCTTACACTCTCTGTTTCTCACTCTCTCTATCTCTGTGCTCTCTCTCTCTCTCTATCTAACCTCTCTCTATCTCTCTGTCTCTCTCACTCTATCTCTCTCTGGTTCTCTCTCTCACTCTCTATCTAACCTCACTCTATCTCTCTGTCTCTCTCATTCTATCCCTCTCTGCTCTCTCTCTGTTCTCATTCTCTCTCTATATTTTTCTCATTCCCTCTTGATCCCTCTCTCACCCCATCAATCCCTTCACCAGCCGACCCCTCACAACTCCATAATCGATCACTTCACCACCTCCCTTCGCCACCAGGTGCCAAGCCATCAAGACCGTGCCAAGTTTGAGCCGAGACTCGAGTTCGAGCCAAGTCAAGTTACCGTGCCGCGCGTGTGTCGCGATCGTGCCGTTGCCGTTGCAGTACCATCGTCGACACGTCCCCAGGCAAGTATTTTACTTGCTTACATGCTATATACTCAAGTTACAATCTTTAATTACATATATCATAAAGTTACAAATTTTAGATCAATTATATGCCATACCTGTTCGATGCGTGTTCTCAGTGAAAATACTTGTCTATTTTGACGGAATTAGATTGTTTGTATTAGCCCTGGTTGTGATGAATACCTTGTGCAAATTTCGCTGGAAAATATGACTGTTAACGATTAAAACGACTAACCCCAAGTTCACTCGTAAAACTGGAAATTTATTGTACCTGAAAACCGTTAAAATCACCATAAATTATATACATACTAGAATGATGCGTTCGAGGGCTCAAATCGAAGCCAACTCGACGAAATTTAACCCTATACTAGTTTTCAGATATTCTTGTACTTAAACTGTGACGATATTTGGATCGGAGTGCGACTCTGGACTGCAGTCCAGAGTGGCTGTGTTTACTGTGTGCTATCCCGTAATGGGTACCACGCTGTTTCCTTAACTCGTAGGTTGCTGAACTCCACTGTTTGTTATAGGAGAGTGTGTTATCTAGACAACACAAGTGGTTTCATCCTGTTTCGTTGTCGTTTATTATTTAATCTGTAATTTAATAGATGTGGACGTATAACAGTCCAGAACAGAATCAGAACTGACATATTGGTATTGAATAGTGTATAACTCCTAACGTACAGACGCGATTGAAGATCCTTCTAATGCATTGAAAACCTTACTGAAAACCCTAGATTTCATTCAACAGTAGCGTCGCTAAAATCTGATCCCAATTGGGATTAAAATGCGTTGCGAAACGGACTTCCGATTCTGAAACCGGATTTCCAGCCGTGAACGCTTAAAATGAAATGGCTATAATTAATGATCCTGGAACCTGATTGGCATGAAACTAAATTCGATGGATAGATAACTGAACATACTAATTTTTACCTGTTCACTGTTTCACTAAATTGTAACCGTATGATTTATGATAATTATGCAAATGGTAGACTAATGATTCAGGACATCCTAAACATGTTTTATATACTGTTTACGCATCATATCATACATATGTCATTGCATTGATAACATAGTGATAACGTGCATTTATCCAATGTTTGATTTTAGTGATGATTGTGGCAAGCACGTTAGTGTTCGTGTATCAGTGAATAATTGAAAGTGATACGTACTTGTACACAATCAGTGGACCTTATTATTATATTGCATTGTCGACGTCTGTGGGACACGTGTACGTGTGACTATAAGTGGTATGTGACACTTATGGAAGCTCTTGCACGGGTGTCACAGATAAGGCACCAGACACTGCCATTTATCTTAGGTATTAATCGGGACGTGCTTGATGGAGGTTCTGCCTCCAGTTCTCGCGCAGACTTGTCACGGATCGATTAGTATTTAGGGTTATGGTTAGCGTTTGATGTAGACCACGGGGTGTGGGGTAGTTTAAGTGTGAGTTCAACAGAATCTCGGGAGTCCCATACCGGCTTATATATTTAGGGAGATATATGGAGATTTACAGGGTATGTGATTATCACCGTGATATACATGTTGGGCCCGTGGTCCCTTGCCCTTGGGTTCTACCCTTGGATGGAGGACACTCGCGAGTGGTTGACTCTCACACTTAGACTGACGATAGGCTTAGTGACCTGTACAGTGAGACTTAGAGACTGATAGGGATACTGGCATTGATATACTTTACATACTGTGTTGACATACGTGGCATATCATTCTACTGCTTTTACTTTTCCGCTGCATTGATTATTGCATGTTCATATCCATACTGCCATTGATCTACTGTTATATATACCTATTATCACTGTTAGAATTGTCACATGATTTTATATATATATTATATTGCTTTTGTATCGCTCTGACGACCTGAGTATGCATGGTCAGTGAGAGGAGAAGATTTAGCCTGGACCAGAACTAGACGTGTATCACAGACACCTTGACTTGCTATTCAGAGTTACATTCGTTTGTTCCCCTCAGGTCAGTTCTTTACATTGTTTCATTCAGTTACTGCATTTCTCATTACCTGTGCATCATTTACTGTTTACCATGAAAAACTAGAAGCCGGAGTGTGACTACGGCAGGACATTTCCTTGACCGTAGGAACATGGCTGGCCTTGTCTACCCCTCGTATTCCGTATTTTGGGAAGCGGGGCGTGACAACCAGCCAAGACCACATTTCTGTTTCCATTGCAAGAGAGATGGACATTTAATAAAGGACTGTAGGCGCGCAAAAGGCATGTGCCTAGTTTGTGGCGCGTCCAATCACAGAATTGAGACATGTCCATATAGATACAACTCAGCTCTCACACACACCAACTACCCGCAGCGGCCAGCTATCCAGGCTCCTGCAACTCGTCCTGTACTACCTACTTCACCACCTGCACAGCCTGCTCGCCAATTCCAACAGGCAATGCGGGACATGCCTAGAGGGGAGAGAAACAGGCCCCAAAGACAAAATGTGCCTCCAGCTAGAAGGAATGTACCACGGCGATAGATCTTCATATTAGAAGCCGTAGAAGCCGAGACTGTAGGTCAAGGTAACACCGGTAAGCCTTTTTCATCCTTGTATCTCTTTGTTATTTTTATACACTATATATACTACAGTCATCAAACTTCTTTGCACTGTTACACCTTCCTTTTACAAATTTCGAGGACGAAATTTTTATAAGGAGGGTAGAATGTAACAACCCTAAATTTCCTATACAAAATTTTTCAAATATTTTTTTTTTCAAAAATCCACAAAGGGGTATTTTAGACTGAGCACAAGATATAGGTAATTATTTTGTTTTTAATTACAAGCTACAAGAATGTAATAACTCCATTTTTAGTGTACAAGAAATTACTTTAAATTTAATGTATACTTGGAGTATTTACTCTTGCTGCTATCATTTTAAGTAATTAAATAACACAATAATTACAAGAAGGAGCTTGTAGCTCATTGGTAATACCTTACACTGCTGAACCAAGCCACCAGAGTTCAAATCCCATGCCCCACATTATTTTTAGATTATTTTTCTTTTAAAATTCTTGGAAGCCCAACAGTCCACAGGCCATAACTCCCAATAGTTGAACTGAACCCTAAAAAGTAAATATACCAGGAGCTACGTCAGGAGAACCCACACCCAACGACCACCGGACTCGGCCGGGACCGGCCGACTCGGGCCGGCGCCGCCGTCCGGACTCGGCCAGACGGCCAAGTCCCCAAAACGAAAGTTTTGGCTTTTTGTCTTCCAACTCCCCTGTATACTCCAATTTAATGGATCGGTTCCCGAATTTTAAATACACCCTATTTACTACAAATTTTAATGTTTTTCTTTAATTTTAACAATTTTTTTAAATATAAAACCTTTCACCTACCCTACTCTACCCTACCCTATAAATAGACCCCCTCTACCCTCTACCCTCTCATCCTAAAACACTAGGTTTACTCTCTCAAAATTTTTACAAGAAGGGTGTACTTTGAAATCGAATTCACGGCGAAGCTCTGACGGAATTCCGGCGACGTTTTTTGAAACAACCGGCGACGAAGCAACACCTCGACAACTCACCTAGTTCCCCTATACTCTTTAGTATAAATCGAAACCCGTAAGTCCCATTCTTTCCTTCTTTCTACTTCTCAAAAATACGAAATTACGAAACCCGACGGAAATCGGAACAAACCGATTTCCGATTCGGTTTTCTATAAAATCTCACTTGTCACCAATTCCATAATATTTAAACTTATTCATGATGACTATTAATCACATAACAACTAATTTGGACAAAATTTCTCACATGAAATGATAGCTTTTGCAATATCGTATTCTTTTTCACTTTAATACCATAATGTTTATTTTTTTTTACTTCTAATCAATTCAATCATGTCTAAACATCTTTATCATGATTATTAAACTTGTAAAAATAAATTTGAATAAGTTTTTACACATGAAATGATAACCTTTTCAATTTACCGTATTTTTTCACCTTAATACCATCATGTTTCAATTTCACATTTAACCCTTTAACATTGCTATACCTTAAAATAGAGCACGAGGTAATGACCTACCTCCTCACACACACATATGAAACCATAATACGCTATCTTGAAAACTCCTAATACGATAAAACAAGATTTTACATTAAAATACCATTTCCTTAATAAAACCTTTTATAAAAGTTAGGTTTGATACATTTGTTTAAACAATATCTTTAATAGGAAAAATACGATAAGTTGTGGACATCGATCGTTTATCTAAACCTGACTTTGTGGTGTCTAGGCAGGTGTGTCTAATACAAGTGGTTACTTAATTAGGTCCACTACTTGTAGTGGAGAGCCTCCCACTTACCTGGCACTTATCTGGCCGCAATTGGCTATGAAGAGGCGATTTGAGGCTTCTAACGACTTGTCGTTAATAAAATTTAGAAATAGGATAGTTGGCTTAAGAAACCCTAGAATCTAAAACTACACTTTGCAAATAAATACCTTTTACTTTATAAAATCGTTTTCTAAAGGATTAGTATTTTATAATTTTTGCAAAGCGCCGCTACAACCCATCTTTGGGGAACCCGTTCGGGATTGTACGGTTTATCGTGCACTCTCGGGCTAGTAGTGCGAGATTCAGACCTCCGCAAAGAGCATTCGGTCTCGAAAGGTTTAAAATACGACATCTTAAGAAAATGAGATTTTTGGAATATAAAATATTTATTAAAACTATTTTTGTATAAATATATGTATATTTATCATTTAAATATCTATTTTATTATAATATAAATATTCCACCTTTTTCTAAAAATCACAAGAATAAAGTTTATACTAAAATACCATGAACTTCAAATAATCAATATTACAGATAAATACCCTTATTTATAAAACTATGATATTTTCACTAGAAATGTCAACATAAAATCCACGCTCATTACAACTCTAAAGACGAACAATAAATAATTGAGGTGTATTTTGAAAAGTATATAAAATTATTTTTACATAAAACCCCCTCAAGTTTTATAAATTATCCTAAGGACCCTAGCAATTATAAGACTTCGTTTCATATTTCTGATTGTCTGACTCGGGTTTGTGTCACGCCCCGAAAGTACGGAACATGACCGGCACTTAAACTACGTGTAAATCCCCGTTCTCCATCTACAAGAATTTTTCTTTGTATTTTCTAAATTTCCGAGATTTACTTTTCCTCGTAATTATTCCGTAGAAGGTGTTAGCTTGAATTCCAGTATTTATATTTTCCCTACAACCTAAAAGCCAATTTAAACTAACAAACTAATTTCTTAAACCAACCCAGCCCACTAAAATTTTTAAATAAATTCCCTATATATTTTTCCCTGGCCCGTTCCCTTTATTATGCCCTCAGCCCAATCCTATTTTTAAATAATTCCTTAACCCAAGTTTAAACCTCCGGCCCGTCCCCTTTAATTCCTTCCAGCCCAATCAAAATTATTTTGGGTTTATGCCAGCCCGTTTTCCCCTACAGCCATGATTTTATAAAAAGGAATTGTTTTAAAATTAAACCAAGCCCAACTCCCCCTATACTGTTCACCTCCTCCTTCAAATTTCCCCAACGGCTACCTCCTGTAGCGCGCGCACGACCCGTCTCCTCAGCCGTCGCCAACGCTCGCAATTACGACGCAATACCGTTGCCTCGCCCCCACGATGCGCTCCTCTCGTCTCCCTTATCTCTTTCCCATCTCGCTCACCTCCTCATTTTCCCAGTCTCCTCACCTCTCTCGCTACACCCACCGAGCCCAACCTCGAACAGCCATTGCAATCTCCACCTCCGACGACGACGACGACAATCCCTTGGCAACATTCGATCACCCCTCTTCCACCAGACTCCTTCTCCCTCTACAACTTCACAGCCCATCAACCCGAGCCCCTGCACGCCCACTCCCCTGCACACGAACCCACTTAAACCAAATCTCGACCACCTCACCCCATCGACGCCGGTGAACCCCCATTCTCATCTGAACCATCCATCGACCTTCCACACCCTCAGCATCACCCTCACCTCTCCAGACCCGACCCCCACTGCTCCCCATCTCTCCAAATCTCAAAAACCCATTTTTAAATTTTTCCCCTCACTGTGAAACTGCACCGTACACATAGCCGGAGCGCCGCCGACCGACGCCGACCCCAGCACACCCCGGGAGACCCACAGAGCACCATTCTAGACTTCCAGCAGGCACAAAGACGACTCCGGGAACTCCGACGTAAAACCCGTGTTCGATCGAGGCTCGCGCGAACTTGTTCCGCGGCGTACAACGCGCGTTCGTGACGACACTGCTGCCGTACGATCCCGAGGCGTTCTCCAGGCAAGTATTTACTTTCTTCATGCTATAATAATAGTGTTACCCATCTAGATCATGTAGTTTACAACTTTCCGATTTCCTATACGTGTTAAAACCTAAGTGCTCGATGTTAGTTACCAATAGAAATAATCGTCTAATTTGACGGTAACCTATACGTTCTGTTGGCCCTTTGAATGATGTATAACGTGTGTGAAATTTGCTGGAAAACACGATTGTTAGTAACAAAAATCGATACCCCCAAACATGTCGTTAAAACTAGAATCCTCTCGTAGCTGAAAACGAATAAAAACACCAAAAATCATACACATATTGAGAAGATGCGTTCAAGGGCTTAAATCGAAGCCGACTCGACGAACTTTAACCCTATGTAGAATTTTAATGTTTTCTGTTCTGAAACCATGAAGATAAGTGGATTGGAACACGACTCTGGACTGCAGTCCAGAGCGTTTCTGATTAGTGTGTTCTATCTAAAGTCCTGCGTCCCCGTGTTTCCTGAATTTGCATGATACGGAACTTTCAGTAGTTATAATATATACCTGTTAGTGAAAGAAAACAAGTGGTTTCATTCCGATTCATCGCAGTTTGTTATTTTAAACTTATTTTAAAAAGGCAGAACGTAAAGCTGTCCAGAACACTTTCTGAAATGACATTTGAGATTGAACTGTGTATAACTTTCAACGTACAGATGCGATTGAGGATACGTCTGTTGCGTTGAATACTTTATCGAAAACCCTAAATTTCATCTAATTGTGACATCGCTAAATTCTGAGCCCAACTGGGCGCAATTCGTGTCGCGAAACAGACGTTCAGTTCTGAAATTGAAATTCCAGCCGCGAACACTTAAACTGAAACAGTTATATCTTGAAAACCGAAACTCCGATTGAACTGAAACAAATTTTGATGAATTATTGACTGATTGTTCTATATATCTTACCTACATCATTTTTGCTGAATTCGTAACATATTAATTTGTGCAATTTATTTAATTCATGACATGCATGCTAATTCATAACATACCGTGCTTATTGGTAGCATACAATACGTATATCATACCCTTGTCATTTACACAGTGTTAGTGCGTGTGGACATTGCATTATCGTGCGTGATAGATGTTGGTTTAGGAGTGACGAGTACACCAATGGAAAGTGAATATTCGTGACAGTGATTGATACAGTGGACAGTGATGAAACCGTGCCATTGGTATACTCGTACACAACTAGATCAATATCTTAAATAGTGTAACCTGGGGAAAAAGGGGAAATTAAAGTGGAAAGAGTATCGTATTTAGCAGGACCGTGTTTAGAGGATGATCATTCGAACCGTGATACTTATACGTGTAGGACAGGATCTAGCGATCCGGCTGACAGGGTTATGTCCCGGGCATGTGGGCCGTTGTCTCGGGTATGTACGAGACTCCTGTTAAACACGATCCTCCTTCCACTATGTGATTTCAAACATGATTTAGAGACCGATAGGGACACATAACATATTCTGCCTCATATTGTGACATAGTGTTTACTTGCATTATTCTCATACCAGTATTACCTCATTTACCTGTTTCATCTGATTATAATAATATTATTATTTGTGTCGCTCTGACGACCTGAGTATGCATGCTCAGATTCCGCGGGAGGACCAGCACAGGGGACGGATCTATCCTTTGAGTTCACGGAGATATAGTTTGGTGTACGTTCTTCATTTACTGCTTTCCATAAAAGAGATTGTGAGATTGAACTTGGTTAGTTATCGTTCTTATTATCTGTAATCTGTGGACAATGAAATTTTAATGTAATAAATTAGTGATGTGATTCCTTTAATACTGTGCTTATTTACTGATTACCATGTAGCGCTAAAAGCCGAAGTGTGACTACGGCGGGATGATTTCTTGACCGTAGGAGCATGGCTAGCCTAGTCATCCCTCGTTTTCCGTATTTTGGGAAGCGGGGCGTGACACTACGAAACGTCTCGAGGCGTACGTAATCTAAGTAAGCCGAAAACCCAGAAATCCAAAACCAAAAAAGTAGTAGAGTGAAGGAAAACCAATTTAAAATCAAGTAGTTTAATAACATAAGCCGAGTTATGCGGTTTTAAAAACATCAAGTATTTCCTGAAAATTTCGGCAGAGTCTCCTTTGTAAATACTGATCCCCAAACGGGATACAACATGAATAGTATACGAAATCAATAAAAAGGCATCCCCAAACGGGAGCTAACTCTTCGTCAATCGACGGTCACAACTACACAAGCAATATAATATACAACGCCAACGGCGAGGATCAAAATTCAAAAGTAAACTCAAAACCACAAGAAAACCACAGAAATATAACGCGCGACTCTAAGGTCGAAGGAATAACATCACTGGTCTCTATCTCAAAATAAATACATGTTTGGTTGATTGAACTTCTAGATACAACAGAATAATGATATACAAGATATATAATGGGGGGTACGATACAAATAAACCCACCTAATAGCAAATCACCCGGAAAAGGAAGTAGTGCCAGCAAAGCCGTAATGAAACATGTACGACAAAACCTGCAAGAAACTGTGGCACAACGGGGGTGAGTTGCCAACTCGTGAGTAGAAAAACATCTATGAACAGAAATCGCATGAACAACGCAATCCTAGGTCATATGGTCATAATATATCCTCAAATATATAATCAGCAGCCTAATAACAATGGCTAGGGTAATATCTAACCCGAGTATGATCTCATGTGCCCGTGTTAGTGCCTCAGGTAGCAATATATCATATGAATGAGGTATGAATGCATGAAAACAGAATACATGTAAATGAAGAAACTGTTTTCATAATTTAGTAAGATTTCCTTTGTATTTTTAAAATGAGGTATCATAAATAAAATCAGCATCAACAGTGTCTAGTATCGACACAAAACATAAATCTCAATGTCTCAAAACCTCAGGCTCCGGCTATCCGGATTGGCCTGTATCATCAAATCTCAGTACCTCAATATCTCGAAATCTCAATGTCTCAATCTCAATATCTAGAGCGTCGTCAGTCCAGACCGGCCCCTACCATCCATCTCAAGACCACGACGGTATCCTCCGGATATCCGACGCGTCGGGTAAAATCACCGGTAGGTAGTCTCCCCCTGCCAGGCTCATCGTCATCACCACGAGCTTCTTGCCCCGGGGTACCTTACCGGGTCCACCATGTACCCGAAACGGTTCATCCATCTCCTCGAATCGGGTCTCGAAATCCATCAGCAAACTCATGGTGGACGACTCATACATCATGGGAAAACCGCGCTTTTCATTTAAAAAGAAAGAGAAGAAGTTTGTATAAGTTTTGCGGTTTTCCCCCAAATCCAGAAAATCCCATGGAAATCCGAATCCAAAACCTCAATAGCAGTAAAATAGTGAATATATGCATGAGAATCCATGAATGCGGTATAACAATGAATAACAGTATGCATGAAGTGACAAGTAATAACTACAATATCTAAACTAACATATAAGGCAAGCACACTAATATCATGCATAAACTATTAGCTAACAGGCTATGTCAAGCAATAATATTTTCTAAGGTGTACGTGACATGGCAATTACCGATGAAGATGTGTGTGAGCCGGCAAGTAAGTGTACGTGGTACATACGCATCATCGGTAATGGTGCTGGTGTCCTAACCATAAGATATCAACAGTAGAATATGAAGCATAATATAAGCATGTGATGCGGAGCGAACAACAATAATGAGCGGGAGCTGAATACTAGACGCGACGATAACTAATCTGCATTAACCTAATATAAGTCCTACAATGGTGCCTTTTGAAATAACACGAATCGTGGGATTTTGAAAATAGGGGCTACGGTGTTTTTAAGAAAAGATACGTTTTTTGGAAATATCCGTAGAATCCTTTGACTTGTCTTTTAAGATACGCACGATTCGTAAGCTTTGAAATAGGTAGGAACCAAATCTAATCTAACAACTAACTAAACTAAAGGGCTATGCTACAAGCTAGACTACAGGTAAGGAAACCGCCTAACATCTGAGTCGATACATATACCTACCTGTATATATATTAGTCGGTGATCCCGCCTCAATAATATCATATCCGATACCATATCTATAACCAGACATCCCACGTCAAGAGTGCGGATCAATCATCAAAATATAGCTCGTACGTAAATCCGTCGTACGGCATCCCCAAATCTGGGTACAGGTCAATATCACATTCATCATACTCTTCACCTGGTATCCTCTTTATCAAATATCATGATCGGGGTACTGATCTACGTCAAGTACAATACTGATACCGCCTAAGTATGCATGCACGTGTGTGAAACACTACGTCAAGGACCCGTTACAACGTCATGTCGTATCTCAAATACGAACCCTGTTATATCACCGATCTCACGGTCTCAAATCAAATCTCATCGACTCATCTTAAATCCCAAGTACTATCCTCATTATCCATGCATGCGTATATGAATGTACATATGCATAGTCCCATACCTACGCATATATACACATATACACATCCCAATCTGCTCACAAGAAAGTAAAGTATGCAAGTCTATGTGTGCGTATGTGGGTATAACAACTACTTTAGGGTTTCGCAAATAATCCAAAGGTACTCCATGAACACATAAACATAACATGAATGAACATTCTCGTATCATAAAACACCTATATAAACATATATATATGAGCTACACTACGGACTGCGGGGGTGCTATACGCCATCCACCCGACTTCTCTCCGTAGATATAAATCTACTCACCTGGTCCTCGCTCGCCGGTGCCGACGTCGCCACGCACTTACTTGTCGTCTCGAAGTCCACATGGGGGTACCTACATATCACAACGCATCGTATCGTATTAAAATCCGACTCATGACCAAAATGATACACGAATCCCATATAGGTCAAAACCTATGGTTGCTTTCACAAATCAACCCAAAAACTCTCGACGTCGGTGTACAAACGCCCGACCATCGAGAAAAACCCAAATACACTCATTTTCACATTCACGAACACTAATTTTAATATAAAATAGGTTAAAACTCACAAAAATCTCAAACTCACTTTAAAAGCTATTTTTCCGAAAATCTAGCAAGCAAAATTAACCGTTTTTATACAAAACTCGACGTTTAAACAAATCTAGCGGCCGCAATATTCACTCAATATCATAACCAAGTCATATAAACCATTCCAATAATTTATTCTCATCAAAATATATATATTTACAAAACTTAGTTAACAAAATTAGCACAATTTTCCATTTTAGCTCAAAACTTGGTGTTTTAATCAACTTTAAATATTTTAACAATTCTAGTGGCCATAATTCTCATTAAAACATATTAACTAAGCCACACAACCACTAACTAGATTTTAATCTCACTACTTTATATTAATTACAAAAATCTAGTTTGCAAAACAATCATAATTAGGACAATTTAAATTTAACAATTAACAATTTAGCAAAAAGATTAGGTTTTACATGCTTTGATGTGTTAAACTACATCTCACAACCACAAACAAATGATCAAAACCCCTATCTTGATCAAACCCAATTTCTAGAATTTCCAAACCCTAATCTTAATTTGACCCTTCTCTTCAATATTAAATCTTGCAACTAATTCCACATTTAAACACTTAATAGGCTAAATTAAAGTAATAATTTAACAAGTAAACCATAGGTTAAGATTTATACCTATCAATCAAGAGATCAAACATAAAAACCTAGCCTCCAAAACATCAACTTTGCTTCAAGATCCATGCAAGATGGGCCAAGGAATAATGGGTAAGGAATGGATTTGGAGTTTGTCGGATTTTCTTTTGATTTGTTTGAAGATTTTTGAAGTGGGAAGAGGTAAGGAAATTTGGGGCAGCTAAGGGGGAAGGCTCGGCCAGCAACTTTGAGGGAAGAGAGAGAGTGAAATATGTGTGTTTTAAAGTCAAAAAGGAGTGCCCATATCTCATTTATTCAACACCACAACTTTGTTTAATGCTTTCTTTTAATTTCTTTTTTTTTTCTTCTTCTCTAGTTGAAGAGTGAGCTCGACCAAGGGGAGGGGGCTGCTGTGTTGGGTTGGAAAATGAGATGGGAAATGTGTGTTTGTTTTTCCAAGTCAAACCGCCCCCTCCTTTTTACCTCATTTACACATCACACCTCAATAATTCTATTTTATTTTTATTTAATCTAGCATTTTAAAAACAACTAGAACCAAGAGGAGAATTTTAGAAAAAGAACATGTTACAAACTAGATTCTAGGTTGTCGTGGCTCACAGAATTTGTATTACCCCATTCCAATTTGTAATTTTCCCTAATTAAATGTATTAGTGACGGCTTAAAATAATAATAAAATAATTTTTTTTTCAGAAAATTTGAAATTTCACCAGTGGCTCAATAAACACCAAATACTAGCAATTACATAGTTAGAATATGTATATTTAATTTTTATAATAAGATATTTGTATTTTGACTTTTTACAGAAAACCCCCTTATTTTACCGATTTTTCGAAATTTCACCGAAACGATTTTCAAAACGTTACAATCTTTCCCCCTTAAAGAAATTCGGTCCCCGAATTTAAATTCAAACTCCCCCCAAATACAAAAACATCGAAGCAAAACCATCAAGTCGTCGGGGCTCCGAAATCATAAGTACATAAAACGCATCATAGCGCAATACATGCGCATGAGTAATGAGTAGATAACTCGAAATCAAAACTCCGTCAAGCATCCCGCAATCATCGGAATCAAGGTGAAGACATGAATGCCAAATCTCAAGCAAGACCGATATGCCATAAATCGGAACTATACATGTAAATATCAGGAGGAAATGCATGCCAAATCCTTTAAGTTGCTGTGCAATGCACATTACACTGCACAGTGGCGGGCGTCTATCATAAGAAAATAACTATATACATATATACATTTGTTTGAAATATACGTCCCGCCGTTTTGGGAAACAATTTAGAAGGGTTTTCCTTGTTTTAAACGTTTCGCGTCATATCAGACACGTAGGTAAATACTGAGACTATAGCTCGCTTTTTGGAATTCCCTTCAATAGCTATCAATGCATGCAAAATACATTCAGGTACTGTCCTCTGACTAGTCCTGCTTAGTACGAAAACACATCGCAATTATCATTAAAAAAACGTACTGCTCTATAAGAAATCAATCACAAAATACGCGTATGAATACTACGTGCGTCTGGTGCGCACGACAATCAAAATCCATATACGTACCATACAAGTACACAGAAACAAGATCTAAGTGCATTGGGTGTGCACAAAGCATCTGTCGTAGGCAACGTGTGTGCCTGACAGCAAAATCAGGTGCATCTGATATGCACGAAAAAAATCTCGATTTAGTGCATCTGGTGTGCACCAAAATCGCATCTCAAAACATACGCTCAACATGCGCGAAAACCCAAAACCAGGGGCATCCATCATGCACGAAATCATGAAATCCTATATCAAGCGCCGAACATGCGCAAAATCAAATCAGGTGCACAAGGTGCACAAAACAAATATCGAGTATCACAATCGAAATCAAAATCTAGTGCATCTAAGTGCACAAAAGGCGTATCACTGCACTGCAAGCATATATAAACTATACAGAGTGCAGGAACCAAATCGTGTGCGTGCATACGCACAAAATCAACTCAAATGTCTAAAACCATAAAATCACAAACATATGAAACCAAAGCACGAAAACGATATCAAGCGCAACACTGTGCAAAGATCGTAAATCCTCAATCATCAAAATCAAATCATGCGAATAAATCACCCAAAACATCGAAATAATTAATGGCGGAATAGTACCGCTCAAGCGCATCCTCTAAGAATCTCGGGCCAACTGTCGCGGTCACTAGTGGGACGTCTCGTCGATGATTATGAACTCTGGCCTGCTGGTGTGCGTAACAATGACCATTCCTGGGTCAAGGTCTTCACTGTGAATTACCAATCTCTCGGTCCATCGGCTCATCGGCCCTGTCGGGTGTGCTAACGGGGATGATCCCGTTCTGGCACGTCTCTTGTCATCTTCCGGTCAATCATCGCGACCACTCGTAAGACAGCATATCACTGACGTCGGCCTCTGGCTCTCTGAATGTACGTGACACATCTGATCCTGGATGCAAGTATCATTGCAGCAGTGTCATGGAAGGAATCATGCTCACGTCTCTTCTATGTCTCGTCTCTGCCAACTGTTCGGAAGTCATCGTCCTTTCCTATATCTGCATCTTGCTCTGGGACGGCTGCATACCCATCGCGACTCCTTCTGGAAGGTATATCCAGTACTCTACCTCGGCATGCGCATCGCATCTCTGATGTCGGCGGAGGGGAACGTCATCATATCCAGATCTTGTACGAATCTCTTACTCCACTTTCTTTAATGTCGACTGCTTCAGACTCATCTCATCGTGGCTGCATGGACTGAGCTCCTACGGCTATCCTCGTATCTGGAGTCTCCCAAGAAATGCATCTCACCACCTAGCATCCGAATGAAGTCGAACCATTTGATCAATTCGTCAAAACCTCATAATCTCCCAAGAGCTCAACATCTTGGTTACAGTTTAATAGTATCGAGTACGTACCACCGCATCGATGGTCTAACCGTAGAAAAGCAAACCCAAGCCTCACTAATGGCGCCGCGGAACTGCCGCAAACCCTAAGCTTCAAAGGCTTTCACACGGTCATTAAGTCGAGTTAGGGTTTCATTCTTCTAGAGGGTCCATAGAATTGCCTGCATGTCTTTCCGAATACTTTAAACTTAGAATAATAGGTTCCTGACATTCGATCGCCTCTATCGAGTCTCAACATCTCCGCGTGAAGTCGACTCTAGCTGGAATCAATTTATCTGATGACCTCGCATCGGGGTAGGCGAACGAACTACATGTCCTAGTCATTCATTCTTGGGTGAATAGCGACCTTCTATCATCTCTTAGTACAACCCGTACTGCAATAGCTCTAACATCTGGGGCGATATCTCGTCGTTCGCAGCAATAGCTGGCTCGCTCGTCTGCACGCTGAACAGTGCCTCGACCATCATGAATAAGCAATACACCAACGGTCATCAAAATCTGCTGGCCCGCCTCTATCATTGGCTCAATCCTCTAGTGTCGATCAGCACATCCGAGTAACCTCATAAAGGCGATCCGCCAAACGCTCGTGGCGCGGAAACACAGTAAAAAGACACATCTCCGCAATCGTGTGTCGCCGGAATTTCGCCCTGGTCAGTCCTCGTTCGTGACGAGCTCGTGCTGACCACAACTCTAGCTGTAACTCTCCCTGCTCGTAATCGTGGCAGCAAAACCATAACTGGTACTGATGAGGCTAGATCATGAATGAATATAATACTGAGCAAAGAAATGTACATCCTAAGGCTTCTTAAGCGGAGTAGCATATCGTAAGTATGCCGCGGAACATACCCACGGTACGTCACTCTACTTTAGTCACCTACTCCATCAACTAAGGGTCATCCTACGCTCCGAAGGTAAAAACCTAACGCTCTGATACCAACTTTGTCACGCCCCGAAAGTACGGAACATGACCGGCACTTAAACTACGAAACGTCTCGAGGCGTACGTAATCTAAGTAAGCCGAAAACCCAGAAATCCAAAACCAAGAAAAGTAGTAGAGTGAAGGAAAACCAATTTAAAATCAAGTAGTTTAATAACATAAGCCGAGTTATGCGGTTTTAAAAACATCAAGTATTTCCTGAAAATTTCGGCAGAGTCTCCTTTGTAAATACTGGCCCCCAAACGGGATACAACATGAATAGTATACGAAATCAATAAAAAGGCATCCCCAAACGGGAGCTAGCTCTTCGTCAATCGACGGTCACAACTACACAAGCAATATAATATACAACGCCAACGGCGAGAATCAAAATTCAAAAGGAAACTCAAAACCACAAGAAAACCACAGAAATATAACGCGCGACTCTAAGGTCGAAGGAATAACATCACTGGTCTCTATCTCAAAATAAATACATGTTTGGTTGATGGAACTTCTAGATACAACAGAATAATGATATACAAGATATATAATGGGGGGGTACGATACAAATAAACCCACCTAATAGCAAATCACCCGGAAAAGGAAGTAGTGCCAGCAAAGCCGTAATGAAACCTGTACGACAAAACCTGCAAGAAACAGTGGCACAACGGAGGTGAGTTGCCAACTCGTGAGTAGAAAAACATCTATGAACAGAAATCGCATGAACAACGCAATCCTAGGTCATATGGTCATAATATATCCTCAAATATATAATCAGCAGCCTAATAACAATGGCTAGGGTAATATCTAACCCGAGTGTGATCTCATGTGCCCGTGTTAGTGCCTCAGGTAGCAATATATCATATGAATGAGGTATGAATGCATGAAAACAGAATACATGTAAATGAAGAAACTGTTTTCATAATTTAGTGAGATTTCCTTTGTATTTTTAAAATGAGGTATCATAAATGAAATCAGCATCAACAGTGTCTAGCATCGACACAAAACATAAATCTCAATGTCTCAAAACCTCAGGCTCCGGCTATCCGGATTGGCCTGTATCATCAAATCTCAGTACCTCAATATCTCGAAATCTCAATGTCTCAATCTCAATATCTAGGGCGCCGTCAGTCCAGACCGGCTCCTACCATCCATCTCAAGACCACGACGGTATCCTCCGGATATCCGACGCGTCGGGTAAAATCACCGGTAGGTAGTCTCCCCCTGCCAGGCTCATCGTCATCACCACGAGCTTCTTGCCCCGGGGTACCTTACCGGGTCCACCATGTACCCGAAACGGTTCATCCATCTCCTCGAATCGGGTCTCGAAATCTATCAGCAAACTCATGGTGGACGACTCATACATCATGGGAAAACCGCGCTTTTCATTTAAAAAGAAAGAGAAGAAGTTTGTATAAGTTTTGCGGTTTTCCCCCAAATCCAGAAAATCCCATGGAAATCCGAATCCAAAACCTCAATAGCAGTAAAATAGTGAATATATGCATGAGAATCCATGAATGCGGTATAACAATGAATAACAGTATGCATGAAGTGACAAGTAATAACTACAATATCTAAACTAACATATAAGGCAAGCACACTAATATCATGCCTAAACTATTAGCTAACAGGCTATGTCAAGCAATAATATTTTCTAAGGTGTACGTGACATGGCAATTACCGATGAAGATGTGTGTGAGCCGGCAAGTAAGTGTACGTGGTACATACGCATCATCGGTAATGGTGCTGGTGTCCTAACCACAAGATATCAACAGTAGAATATGAAGCATAATATAAGCATGTGATGCGGAGCGAACAACAATAATGAGCGGGAGCTGAATACTAGACGCGACGATAACTAATCTGCATTAACCTAATATAAGTCCTACAATGGTGCCTTTTGAAATAATACGAATCGTGGGATTTTGAAAATAGGGGCTACGGTGTTTTTAAGAAAAGATACGTTTTTTGGAAATATCCGTAGAATCCCTTGACTTGTCTTTTAAGATACGCACGATTCGTAAGCTTTGAAATAGGTAGGAACCGAATCTAATCTAACAACCAACTAAACTAAAGGGCTATGCTACAAGCTAGACTACAGGTAAGGAAACCGCCTAACATCTGAGTCGATACATATACCTACCTGTATATATATTAGTCGGTGATCCCGCCTCAATAATATCATATCCGATACCATATCTATAACCAGACATCCCACGTCAAGAGTGCGGATCAATCATCAAAATATAGCTCGTACGTAAATCCGTCGTACGGCATCCCCAAATCTGGGTACAGGTCAATATCACATTCATCATACTCTTCACCTGGTATCCTCTTTATCAAATATCATGATCGGGGTACTGATCTACGTCAAGTACAATACTGATACCGCCTAAGTATGCATGCACGTGTGTGAAACACTACGTCAAGGACCCGTTACAACGTCATGTCGTATCTCAAATACGAACCCTGTTATATCACCGATCTCACGGTCTCAAATCAAATCTCATCGACTCATCTTAAATCCCAAGTACTATCCTCATTATCCATGCATGCGTATATGAATGTACATATGCATAGTCCCATACCTACGCATATATACACATATACACATCCCAATCTGCTCACAAGAAAGTAAAGTATGCAAGTCTATGTGTGCGTATGTGGGTATAACAACTACTTTAGGGTTTCGCAAATAACCCAAAGGTACTCCATGAACACATAAACATAACATGAATGAACATTCTCGTATCATAAAACACCTATATAAACATATATATATGAGCTACACTACGGACTGCGGGGGTGCTATACGCCATCCACCCGACTTCTCTCCGTAGATATAAATCTACTCACCTGGTCCTCGCTCGCCGGTGCCGACGTCGCCACGCACTTACTTGTCGTCTCGAAGTCCACATGGGGGTACCTACATATCACAACGCATCGTATCGTATTAAAATCCAACTCATGACCAAAATGATACACGAATCCCATATAGGTCAAAACCTATGGTTGCTTTCACAAATCAACCCAAAAACTCTCGACGTCGGTGTACAAACGCCCGACCATCGAGAAAAACCCAAATACACTCATTTTCATATTCACGAACACTAATTTTAATATAAAATAGGTTAAAACTCACAAAAATCTCAAACTCACTTTAAAAGCTATTTTTCCGAAAATCTAGCAAGCAAAATTAACCGTTTTTATACAAAACTCGACGTTTAAACAAATCTAGCGGCCGCAATATTCACTCAATATCATAACCAAGTCATATAAACCATTCCAATAATTTATTCTCATCAAAATATATATATTTACAAAACTTAGTTAACAAAATTAGCACAATTTTCCATTTTAGCTCAAAACTTGGTGTTTTAATCAACTTTAAATATTTTAACAATTCTAGTGGCCATAATTCTCATTAAAACATATTAACTAAGCCACACAACCACTAACTAGATTTTAATTTCACTACTTTATATTAATTACAAAAATCTAGTTTGCAAAACAATCATAATTAGGACAATTTAAATTTAACAATTAACAATTTAGCAAAAAGATTAGGTTTTACATGCTTTGATGTGTTAAACTACATCTCACAACCACAAACAAATGATCAAAACCCCTATCTTGATCAAACCCAATTTCTAGAATTTCCAAACCCTAATCTTAATTTGACCCTTCTCTTCAATATTAAATCTTGCAACTAATTCCACATTTAAACACTTAATAGGCTAAATTAAAGTAATAATTTAACAAGTAAACCATAGGTTAAGATTTATACCTATCAATCAAGAGATCAAACATAAAAACCTAGCCTCCAAAACATCAACTTTGCTTCAAGATCCATGCAAGATGGGCCAAGGAATAATGGGTAAGGAATGGATTTGGAGTTTGTCGGATTTTCTTTTGATTTGTTTGAAGATTTTTGAAGTGGGAAGAGGTAAGGAAATTTGGGGCAGCTAAGGGGGAAGGCTCGGCCAGCAACTTTGAGGGAAGAGAGAGAGTGAAATATGTGTGTGTTTTAAAGTCAAAAAGGAGTGCCCATACCTCATTTATTCAACACCACAACTTTGTTTAATGCTTTCTTTTAATTTCTTTTTTTTTTCTTCTTCTCTAGTTGAAGAGTGAGCTCGACCAAGGGGAGGGGGCTGCTGTGTTGGGTTGGAAAATGAGATGGGAAATGTGTGTTTGTTTTTCCAAGTCAAACCCCCCCCTTTTTACCTCATTTACACATCACACCTCAATAATTCTATTTTATTTTTATTTAATCTAGCATTCTAAAAACAACTAGAACCAAGAGGAGAATTTTAGAAAAAGAACATGTTACAAACTAGATTCTAGGTTGTCGTGGCTCACAGAATTTGTATTACCCCATTCCAATTTGTAATTTTCCCTAATTAAATGTATTAGTGACGGCTTAAAATAATAATAAAATAAAATTTTTTTCAGAAAATTTGAAATTTCACCAGTGGCTCAATAAACACCAAATACTAGCAATTACATAGTTAGAATATGTATATTTAATTTTTATAATAAGATATTTGTATTTTGACTTTTTACAGAAAACCCCCTTATTTTACCGATTTTTCGAAATTTCACCGAAACGATTTTCAAAACGTTACAGTTTGAGTCTAATTAATCTGACTTGAATATGATTCAAGTCAATCCATAATCTACAAGTTTCCAATTCAATATGAACACATGAATTCATGAATATAATTATCAATTTATACACTTGACTGAACCAAACCATGGATATATATTCCTTTTACATGATTCTCAGTATTCCATTTACATGACTCTATGGTTATAACCGTTTCCTGATATCATGGTTTCGGTCAGTCAGTCAATCAATCTTACAATCAATGCAATTTACAGTACAAAACAATACAAATAAAACACTACGGAGTTTAAGGGGTAGATTGGTACGGAAGGTGTTAAAAGTGGCACGAGACGGTAAAATTAAGACACCTAACATGAATCTAATTGCTGTTGTACCGTGGCATAAACGGTTCCTTGAGTTCCTGATACCTTAGTCTCCGGGGCAAGTGAGACTCCTCTCGTATACACTGACATCCTTCTGTACCAAGCTACAAACAACAGCGTTAACACAATACTACAAAAATATAACAATATAACACAACTGTAAAAGCTACTCTCTCTATCCCTCTTACTCTTTGTCTATTCTATTTCTCCCTTATCTTTGGGACTTACCGAGCGACCTGTTCGCTGACGACATTCTATTTCTTTCTTCTTTGAATGTCGTCAGGTGGTTTAGACCCGGCGGAGATCGAGCCATCTCACGAAGACTTGGAGCAATTTACTGAAGACCCTACACTATAGTTTCATTGTACACTTTTTCTTTCTGTACTTTTCATTTCCTGTTATGCCACTGTTTAGGCATCTTTTTATTTCAGTTGTATTTCCTTTCATGTATTGTACAAAGAATTTTAATTAATAAAAGTTGTTGTTCTTTTATATCTTGTCTCTTGTGTATTTATTTTATATTGCTTAGATACGCTTCGCGTATGTACTTCTGAGTATATATGTAGCGGGCCTCGTCGCGTCCCCTCGCCGTACACTGGGAAGCGGGGCGTGACAGTATGCTGGAAAATCGTTGATTGTCCACAAGAGCGTCGCACGAAGTGTAAATGTATCTTTCTTGTGGGAATCGTATAACCGTATACCTGGCTCCCACAACTCCTTCGGCTCCTCAATCAATGGTCTCAAGTATACCTCGATATTATTTGAAGAAAAGGTACTTCCAGGGATCGACAAGGACATCTGTGTATAGGAATACTTCATACTCATCCATGGAGATTGGTTATAAATAACAAAAGTAACTGACCATATGCTATGATTTGCACAGTGGCTGAACGACTCCATACCATCTGCAGATAAACCAAGCCTCACATTACGGGCATCTGCAGCAAAATCTTCATACATGATATCAAAGCGTTCACTTTTCACCATCGGCTGGATGCCGCAGGATTCCGTCCTTAGTGCAACCATTTGCATGCCATGACATATTTTCAGTAGTTTTGGATGACATAAATAATCACGAAGTCTTTGCCTGATTGAGAAATATCGCAAAACCTTTGCCATTGTCTAGGAGCATCAAGTGTAGATTCATCTTTACCGTTATCCCATCAAGGGAGGATCCACCTGGATAAGTTTCAAGTTGTACATTTATCTAATTTCTTATCCCCTCTGTCCAGTTTAACACACAATCGTTCAGACACGAGTCGATTTTCTCATAACTGAAACTTATATCCTTTAAGATCTTCTTCGTCTCTGTGAAATTTTCTAGCAATATCGCTTTAGGGTAAATCTCCCTTTGCACCTCAAGAAACTGATTAAAAGACTTGTTAGTCCAATTATTCTAGCATTTAAGATGAAACATTTTGACAATCCATCCCAACCTAGAGATATTTGCGCCTTCAAAAAGGGGTACATTCGCATCATCTATATACTTCATATATTTCGTCGATTCTGTATCAAGGAGACTACGGATATCTTCCTCTCCGATATTAGGTTCGAGAACAATGTCAGGATCATGGTGCACAACAGTTCGGAGCTCGTCCAATATATTATTCAAACATGTCCCTAAAATTTGTAAGACGAGGATCATTTGGCCTGATCCAACAACTCGTAGACATGTCGACTATCAGTGTTGCTTCTCTATGGTACGTCCACTTTGTATCCCTAGGAGAAATTTTATTCTTCAGTAGATGGTCGTACACTATATCTCGACGAAGGTCATAGCTGTTATGGCACCGTTTATATGGACATGAAATCAATTCTTCAAGGGATCGGTCCCTCAATGAAAATTCCATAAACTTTTCGACATTGGCCTTGTATTCATCACTAAATTTAGACACTTTTATCCAACGCTTATCCGTTTCTCTCCGATTCCTGACATCATGTATTATATAATTAGCGTATCATTTGGACATTTATTTTATGACTTGCAGTTAAGCTTTAATGTTTCAGTTTGATCCATCAATACATCATCGGCTGTCGGGCGTAAGGTTTCCATCCCATTAAGAATTTATAATGCATACACCCTACGTTTGTGCTTGCATTCGTTTCGAGAAAATTTCGGCAGCACCTCCTCACTGTTCTCAGAGTACACTGCAATAGAAGGGATGATAATTATTTCAATACTGAATATCAACACCGAAATGATCATCCCCTCTATATTTGTACACTAAGAACCGGCGAAAAGGTGTCGAAGAAATTAATCTCGAAATAAATGAAAGCACAAATGCCGGGGGTGTTTGTGTTATAAATTCGTAACTTGTCACAAATCTATCGGTTATAATATGATCAGTTTTCTCGTCACCTGAACTCATGGCGGTTGCCAGAAACAAATGATTAAACGCTTAGTTTTGACAACCATCACTTAGTTTTATATCGCGATGGAAACTATTGCGTTTATAACTGATAGACGGGGCCTAAGGCGTATTTTGTTTTTCGAATGTGAGATTCTCGATGATAACATGTAAATTTCATGTTATCATCAAGAATCGTACACTTAGTATAAGATTTTCGTGTTATTTAGAAGTTTAAGGTTCAATTCATATGTTTTTAAAGTTTTTCATTACAAATTAGGCTTTTGTTTGAAGTTATTGTTTTTGTTTCACATCAAGCTTGGGATTCAAATTCACAACTTTTATTGATAACATACCCCTAATTAGACACATATTCTTTATCATGAGTTTATGTAAAACTAACACACACACACACTCACACACAAACATACACTTACGTGCATACACACAAACATACACACACACTTGCACACTAACATCACCAATTCCATACACGAAAATCCTAATCCAAATATCACCAAGTCT
The DNA here is from genome assembly GCA_030015575.1 of Agapanthus africanus. Classification (NCBI taxonomy): domain Eukaryota; kingdom Viridiplantae; phylum Streptophyta; class Magnoliopsida; order Asparagales; family Amaryllidaceae; genus Agapanthus; species Agapanthus africanus. Next base: position 43,784,567 of record CM057338.1, read on the forward strand.
ATATCTCTATCTCACTCAATCCTAATATCATCAATTCCATACACCAAAATCACAAGAAATCGTAAAGAAAACTCACCAAAAACTAGATCGTCGCGACGCGGCTACGAGATCTCACCGGCAATAGTGGCGGGGTTGTCGCGGTGGAGGATAGTGTCGCGGCTGCGGCTACGAGACAATGGAGAGAGTGTGTGTGAGTGAGTGAGAGAGATATCAACAGAGAAAGGGGGAAGGGATCTTACGAAGGGAGGGTTACAGCGGAGACGACGGCTGCTGCAGGTAGTCGACGGTCGGTGTTCGAAGGCTGCAGGGGTCGACGGCGGCGGCTGCAGGGCGGCGACACTTAGAGGGAGAGAGGGAAGGGGTCGGCAAGGAGGGGAGTGGCCGGGGGAGGGAAGGAGGAGAGGGAAAGGGGCGGCACTCGAAGGAGGAGTGGCCGGCAAAGCGAATGAGTGCCGAGGAAGGCGGCAGAGGCGGTCGGAGACCAAAGGAGGAGTGGTCGGCGAAGGGATCGAGGGTTGGCGAGGGGATCGGTGAGGAGGGGGTCGGCATCGCCTGGGGGTCGTCATCGAGGAGGAGGAGGGTGTGGAGGGTGTCGCCGGCAAGGGGGATGGGTTAGGGTTTTTGTTTTTTTGGGGAGGGGGGAGAATATGATCAATCTGATCTTCCCCCTTTTATTTATTTTATTTATTCCGTCGGGCATCAGCCGACGGAATAACACAAATAAATATTTTAAATTAAATCAACTATGAATGAGTTTATTTCGTCGGTTTGTGGGTTTATTTCGTTGGCTTCTAGCCGACGAAATAACCTATCCGACTAAAAAACCTTTTATTTCTTGTAGTGTGAACATAGAGAAGGGATTAGATACGCGGTATGCAAATATTGTGCCACTGCGTATAAACATAAGGAAGGTATTGGCACCGATAATTTACATAAACATGTAAAAAACACTTAGAAAGCACGACCGGTTCCAACTCCACACAATCACAAATTAATTTCTCCGGTAAAGGTCTTTTTCAATATAATCATGATCTAAATGTTGAAAAAATGACAAGATTTGTTATGGTGGATGAATACGTTTCCGGATTCCGAAAAAACCAAGTTTTTGAGCGGTATATTGAAAGGGCATTATAATCGGAATACAAAAAGGTTCCGAGAAGTACGCTTAAAAGTCGTTTTTTTGGGCTCTACAACGAAGATAAACAACTATTAATTGCAATTGTTTATACTTTGTGTTCGGCCCTAGAATTAAATTGAAAGATTTGGAGGCTCTTTTAAATGGGTTCCATGGATGCATGGAACATACTGTAGATATTGATACTTCTATTAATACCGTTAAACGTACTTTAAATGAAGTGTTTGATTTATATGTTGCACGATCTTCTATTGGTAGAAGTTCTAGAGCACCGGCCGCAACCAGTTCACGTGCTTCGACTCCAACCTTCGCACTTATTCAACAGCCGAAAAGGGCACGAGGGCATGTGGCCTCATCATCTTTAAATGAATTAACAATATATTTACAGACTGGGTTAGACGTAGATTATATTATAGATGAGACTGATGTTTTAGCCTGGTGGAAAAACCACAGACATTTGTATCCAGTGCTTTCTATTATGGCTCGTGATTTACTAATCATTCCAGTGTCCGCAGTAGTATTAGAAAGAGTTTTTAGTAAAGATGGCAGGATATTAAGCGAAAAACATGTAGTTTAAGCATACAACACTATGGAATGCATGATTTGCTCATAAGATTGGGAGGCAGCTGCTATTAGGAAACAAAATCAAATCAATTTGGACTCGGATTATCTATCTGAAAAGCTTACAGGATCAGGATCCAACACGAAGGAGGAACCACAACCGGCGGCGACGAGCGGTGAGTAGAAACTAGTAATAGTAGAAAAAAAACTACGTAGATCTGATTCTTTCTCATTGGGCTCAATATTTAGGAGGGATACGTAGACCACCCGAGTGGGATCGTGTTTAAAGTAAAGAAATAAATTATATTATTTAATTGTAATTTGATTTGTATTAACGAAAATTTTTGTTTGTTTTTTGCTTCTGTTTTTTTTGACAATTTACCCTTGAATTTTGCAAATATTTCACAACTAAACAAGCACCATAAATTGCAGGTGAAGGACTCAACATAAAGATAGAATATAGGCAGAGGCCCCAATGTTCACAACCTTTTTCTGATCAAAATCCCGACAATCACTCAATGAATCATCACTCTCCCTCCCTCTCCCTCCCTCCTTGTTGTTCTTATACCTTCTCTCTCTCTCTCTCTCAATAATTTCCACAAGCAAAACAAATTGAATACAGAGACACAAAAAATAAATAGAAACATACAAATCCGCCTTCATTTTCTAAGAACCTATCACCTCACTAGTATTAAAGAGTTAATCTCATTAATTGCCCATTCACATCTAACATGAATTAGTTAGGGGTACTTTCTCAATTTGGTGGACCCTTCTGTTTATGAGCTATAGCTCAGTTGGAAGATACCCAAAAATCCCAGAAGGGGGGATAGTGACCATAAATTAACACTTTCGAATTCATGGGAGCGTTTATGTGTTGTGTGTGTTGTATGCATAGATAGATTAGCTTACGCAGTGCCTAAAAAAAACAGTTTATACTAATGAATAATCAGAATGAAATAGACTGGGAAATTTGCAGAATAGAGATGGAGAGAGGCGATTCTTGAGAGTGAGTCAATTTCCTCAAAAATCCTTCAAATCGACATTAAGTTTATCAAATCTATCTTCAATATTTTGAAAATCAACAGAAAAATCATTCAAGAAATCTCAATTCAGAGTTCGATCCCATTCAAAAACCTCAAGGAAAATCCATATGTTTTTCCTACCGGAGCTCAGCCGCTGGGATGATGATTTGGATCTTTTGTCATCTTAGTCTTCTTCGTTTTCTGATTTGATTTGGGTTTCTTTGTGGTTTCTGTGATTCCTGAGGTGATGAGAGCTGGAGTCTTGCAGTAATGATCATTGCTGTTTGATTTTGGGATTCAGATTTGTTGCAGTCTTTGAATTAAGGGCAGAGTTCATAGCTGTTTTACCGAAGGGTTTTCTTTGATTTCTTCAATACTTGGTAATTCCGTTCCTCCTCTTTTTACTTTCTATGGCTTCTGCTGAAAGATCAAATACAACTGTTTGTGAGAATAATTTGGCCGTCAAAACCTATGCATCTGCTCTTATGGGCCAAAATCTGATTATGGATAATTTGAATCATACTTTTGAGGACAAAGATATAATATATGATGAAGATGGAACACTTGTAGTTTATTTTTCAGAAGATGAGTTGGAGAAATCTGCTATTCAATGAAAATACTCTTCAGTTGCTAAATGCTCATATGGGAGAGCACCTATCTCAGAAATCAAAACATTTTTGATTCGGAAAATTGCTTTGAAACAGGCTTGTGATGTTAGTTTCATTGATGCTAGACATCTTTTAATTAGATTACATGATTGCTCAGACTTTGCTAAGCTATGGACTAACGTGTTGATATTCATACAAGGGTTTTCATTTAGACAGTTCAAGTGGCATCCTTTCTACTCTACAAAAAAGGAGCCTAGAATTGCCCCAGCTTGGGTGATTTTACCGAAACCGCCTCCCAATTTCTATAATCAAAGTATGCTGAAATCCTTTATTAAGCCCATTGGAGATCTGATTGCTATTGATGCTAGTACTGATGGAGCTCTTTTTCGGGCCTCCGTCAGATGTTGTCTTCCGTTGATCTCGAGGTGAACTTGGTTGATTGTCCTTCGTTGCGTGTGGGACTCAATGGGTTTTAAGAGGAGAAGGTGGGGTGAGGAGGCTGTCGCCGAGTACTTGCAAAGAAGTCCCGGGATGGTTTAGTACCACCAAGGACCCTCCGACGCTCAAGTCAGTGAAGAGATCCGAGCAGAGTAACGGCATAAAGTGTAAGGAATGACTTACTTGACCCCTCTGTGATGGGGGTTTATATAGTGGTGATGGCACCCGACAGCCGGCGCGGCGCGAGAATCTCGCCGGCAGTTACGCTCCCGACGTCACGCCCGCGTAACAAGCGGATCGCCCGTTAATGGGGATCGTGATGGCGTGGAACGTGGGATGTTGCCGGCGGAGAATCCGCGCATGGCGAAATTCGCGGAGCGACTGTTACGCCTGTGAGTGGTGAAGTTGGTCGGTCGGAGGGACCGAGGGAGATGGCCTCGGCGGAAGGGCTCGGGAACGAGCGGGGGACCGAGATGTCTTGGTCCTGTGGTAGCTCGGGGGCAAGCTGAGAGGCCGAGGCGGCCAATTTTCAGGGGCTCTAAAAAGAGCCAGCTTGTGCTCGCAGGTCGGGTACAAGGGTGGCCTGGTCGGCTCCATGCAGGCCCTTTCTTCTGAGTTCTTGGACACGTCGTCTGCCACGTGCCGTGATCCTGGAGATCACCAATATTGAGCATCATCATTAGCCCCCCACTCCTGCCCCGACCAGCCAGCTGGTCGGGTCAGGAGTGGACTGCCGGGCCGCCCGGGATGAGCTCCCTCCTAAGGTTTTGTCGGGACGCGTCCCCGGGCTGTCAGTTGTCTTTGTTGGGTAGGAAGCTACCCGCCGGGATGTGCCGAGTAGGAAGGGGCTCGGCGGCCTCGCGAAGAGGGCTTCAGATCCTCAGCGTTTGATGGGCAGGAGAACGCCCGCTAGGGATGCGCCGAGCAGGAAGGAACTCGGCGGCCTCGCGATGAGAGCTTCAGACTATCAGCGTCTGATGGGCAGGAGGATGCCCGCTGGGGATGCGCCGAGCAGGAAGGAACTCGGCGGCCTCGTGATGAGGGCTTGAGATCCTCAGCATCTGATGGACAGGAGGATGCCCGCTGAGGATGCGCCGAGCAGGAAGGAACTCGGCGGCCTCACGATGAAGGCTTGAGATCCTCAGCGTCTGCTGGGCAGAAGGATGCCCGCTGGGGATGCGCCGAGCAAGAAGGAACTCGGCGGCCTCACGATGAGGGTTCGAGATCCTCAGCGTCTGCTGGGCAGGAGGATGCCCGTTGGGAATGCGCCGAGCAAGAAGGAATTCGGCGGCCTCACGATGAGGGTTCGAGATCCTCAGCGTCTGCTGGGCAGGAGGATGCCCGCTGGGGATGCACCGAGCAGGAAGGAACTCGGCGGCCTCGCGATGAAGGCTTCAGACCATCAGCGTCTGATGGGCAGGAGGATGCCCGCTGGGGATGCGCCGAGTAGGAAGGAACTCGGCGGCCTCGCGATAAGGGCTTCAGACCATCAGCGTCTGATGGGCAGGAGGATGCCCGCTGGGGATGCGCCGAGCAGAAAGAAACTCGGCGGCCTCGCGATGAGGGCTTGAGATCCTCAGCGTCTGCTAGGCAGGAGGATGCCCGCTGGGGATACGCCGAGCAGGAAGGAACTCGGCGGCCTCATGGTGAGGGCTTGATCCCTGGCGTTGTGGGGTAGGGAAGCTGCCATCCAGGGATAGTCGAGCAGGGTAGCTGCTCGGTGCCTCCTGGCGAGGGCTTTGATCCTTGACGCTGGAGGGGCCGTAAGAGGCCTGCGAAGGATGGCCGAGCAGCACTGGAGGGGCCATTTGAGGCCTGCGAAGGATGGCCGAGCAGGGTAGCTACTCGGTGCCTCTTTCCGAGGGCTTTGATCCTTGACGGTGGAGGGGCCGTGAGAGGCCTGCGAAGGATAGCCGAGCAGGGTAGCTGCTCGGTGCCTCTTGACGAGGGCTTTGATCCTTGACGCTGGAGGGGCCGTGAGAGGCCTATGAAGGATGGCCGAGCAGGGTAGCTGCTCGGCGCCTCTTGGCGAGGGCTTTTTGATCCCTGGCGTTGCGGTAGGGAAGCTACCCGCCAGGGATAGCCGAGCGAGGGATCCTCGGGCTCGACTGCCTCTGGGAGGGCTTTTTGATCCCTGGCGTCGCAGTAGGGAAGCTACCCGCCAAGGATAGCCGAGCGAGGGATCCTCGGGCTCGACTGCTTCTGGGAGGGCTTTTGATCCTTCAGGACGGGGACCGAGCAGGGTTGCTGCCCAGTGCCTCTTGGCGAGGACTTTGATCCCTGTCGGTTGTGGTAGGAAGCTACCAGCCGGGGATAGCCGAGCAAGGACCCGACTGCCTCTGGGAGGACTTTGGTTCTTGGTGCGGGAAGAGCTATAGGGCTGTAAGAAGCCTACCAAGGACCCTTGGCCGGGCAGGGTTACTGCCCGGTGCCTCTTGGCGAGGGTTTTTGTCCTGAACGATAGCCGAGCGAGGGATCCTCGGACTCGACTGCCTCTGGGAGGGCTTTCTGATCTCTGGTGTTGCGGTAGGGAAGCTACCCGCCAGGGATAGCCGAGCGAGAGATCCTCGGGCTCGACTTCCTCTGGGAGGGCTTTCTGATCTCTGGTGTTGCGGTAGGGAAGCTACCCGCCAGGGATAGCCGAGCGAGAGATCCTCGGGCTCGACTGCCTCTGGGAGGACTTTCTGATCCCTGGCGTCGCGGCAGGGAAGCTACCCACCAAGGATAGCCGAGCGAGGGATCCTCGGGCTCGACTGCCTCTGGGAGGACTTTCTGATCCCTGGCGTCGCGGTAGGGAAGCTACCCACCAAGGATAGCCGAGCGAAGGATCCTCGGGCTCGACTGCCTCTGAGAGGGCTTTCTGATCCCACAGACGGCGCCAACTGATGGAGCTCTTTTTCAGGCCTCCGTCAGATATTGTCTTCCATTGATCTCGAGGTGAACTTGGTTGATTGTCCTTCGTTGCGTGTGGGTCTCAATGGGTTTTGAGAGGATAAGGTAGGGTGAGGAGGCCGTCACCGAGTACCTGCAAAGAAGTCCCGGGATGGTTTGGTACCACCGAGGACCCTCCGACGCTCAAATCAGTGAAGAGATCCGAGCAGAGTAACGGCGTAAAGTGTAAAGAATGACTTACTTGACCCCTCTGTGATGGGGGTTTATATAGTGGTGATGGCACCCGGCACCCGGCGCGAGAATCTCGCCGGCAGTTACGCTCCCGACGTCAAGCCCGCGTAACAAGCGGATCGCCCGTTAATGGGGATCGTGATGGCGTGGAACGTGGGATGTTGCCGGCGGAGAATCCGCGCATGGCGAAATTCGCGGAGCGGCGGTTACGCCTGTGAGTGGTGGAGTTGGTCGGTCGGAGGGACCGAGAGAGATGGCCTCGGCGGGAGGGCTCGGGAACGAGCGGGGGACCGAGGTGTCTTGGTCCTGTGGTGGCTCGGGAACGAGCGGGGGACCGAGGTGTCTTAGTCCTGAGAGGCCGCGAGCTGAGAGGCCGAGGAGGCCAATTTTCAGGGGCTCTGAAGAGAGCCAGCTTGTGCTCGTAGGTCGGGTACAAGGGTGGCCTGGTCGGCTCCATGCAGGCCCTTTCTTCTGAGTTCTTGGCCACGTCGTCTGCCACGTGTCGTGATCCTGGGGATCACCAATATTGAGCATCATCAAGTACTGAGCTATGTAGCAGGACAAGACAGAGCAAGGGCATGCATTGAATTGGATTTAATAAAATCATTGCCTCAAAAGATTTGGGTTGGCACTTTTAAAGACAATAGATTTACTCAATCATACAGAATTGAAAAAAAATATATGAAAACTGTTCTCATTGTAGCAAGCAAGGCCATGTTTCCAAAAAATGTAAGAAAGCAAAGTCATAAGATGGTTGATATTCCAAATGTAGATAATCAGAATCAGAAAGCAAAGAAGCAATGGCAAAGTAAAGTGCTGGATATTACAGGAGTCAAATCTTCGAGTAAGGAAGACAAAGGGAAACAAATAATAGAAAACTTGCATGTTCTTCCTGATGCAGCTCGGAGCATGATGAATATTTTGAGTTTAAGTGTTGTAGATGTTGCAAGCTCCTCTATTTTACCTCTAGATACAAAATGCATTGAGAATGATTCTGAAAATGTTATTGATGGGAGGTACAGTGTTTCCAAATTGAAAATTATTGAAACTGAAGTGGAAGCTCTTGTTGTTTCACCAAAGGAAAGTGGTCAGAGTTCAGATGTTGATATATATTTAAATGAATTGGAACCTGCTTCAAGTGATAAAGTTCCTATTCAGAGTAAAGAAAAGAGCCTCAATTTTAAAACTGCTAGTCAAGACAAGGTTACCAATGAAATTTTATTCGGGCATTCTAAATCATGTGAAAACTTGATGAAAAATCATAATGAAGATATTTTACCTCAGACAGAAGAGACAGAGAGTGCTGCTAATTACCCTTTTTTTTTACATTTGAGCACATGTTATCTGAGAAAGCTCAATTCATCAAGGATGGTAGAGATATCATACGGCGGGCAGAATTTTTTTTGCAGAATACAATATCTGAGGAAGCAGAAACTGCACAGAAGCCTGCAAAGTCTAAAAAGAAGAATATTTCTATTCCTAAAAGAGCAGGTTTAAGGGCCTTCGGAGCTCCAATTTTTTTTTTTTGAAGATTGTTGATTAATGAATATATGTTTCTGGAATGTGAGAGGCATAGCAAATCCTCAAACCCAACATAAAATCTCTATGATTAAAAAGTCTCATAAAGTTCAGGTTTTCTGTTTAATGGAACCTATGGTAGACTTCTCTAAAGCTAAGTTTACTGCTAAGTCTACTGGCTTTGATCAAGTTTGGAATAATATCTCAAATAAAATCTGGTTATTTGTTGATGATAATGTGCAAGCTGACATGTTATTCAATTCTGAGCAATGTCTTACACTCAGGATTAATTCTGTTGATCCTTGTATAATTACTGCAGTCTATGGTAAGAGCAACTATACAGAAAGAAGAGCTTTATGGGAAGATCTTGCAGTTTTCAGCACTGGTATTACTTCTCCTTGGATAATTGGTGGTGATTTCAATGCCATGGCTTCTGTTACTAAGAAAAAAGGGAGAGGGAAGACAAACATGCATAGTATAGTTGAGTTCAATGATATGATAAATACATGTGGCTTAATAGATGGTGGATATACAGGAACTCATTTTACTTATCACAATGCTCAAGAGGGTTATAGAAGAGTGTGATCTAGAATTGATAGGGTTTTATTCAACAAGACTTGGGTGAATAAATTCCCAAGTGGTCAAATTAAACACCTTGCAAGAAGCTGTTTTGATCATATCCCTCTGTTATACTTCAGTCCAGAGATGAAAACTTTTCCCAAATCCTTCAGGTTCCAAAATATGTGGCTTTTACATGAAAATTTTCTCGGTACAGTGAAAATGAGTTAGGAAGCTGATGTCTATCTCTATATGGACCCCATTCACAAATTTGCTTTCAAGATTAAAAGGCTTAAGCAAAATTTAAAAATTTGGAATAAACACACTTTTGGAAACCTACAGAGCAATTTGCAAAATGCTGAAAATTTAGTTGAAGAAAACATATGCTTTTTGATGAAAGCCAATCAGAGGAGCATTATTCAGAGCTTTGTATAGAATAGATGAGGTTTGAAGATATACTGCATGAAGAAGAGATATTTTGAAAACAAAAATCCAGAGTAACATGGTTAGAGGAGGATAGAAACACAAAATTTTTACATGCATGTGTTAATATCAAAAACAAGAATAATAAAATTACCGGGCTGCTTAATCATGAAGACAAGTGGATTGAAGAAGAAGATGGACTGATTGATTTAGCTATTCAACATTTCCAGCAAGCATTTGCTACTCAGAATAATTGCCCCGTCACAGAAAATATAAGTTTGATTCCAAAGTTGCTTACTGATGCTGATAATAATTTTCTTACTTCCCTCCCTGATATTCAAGATATCAGAGCAGTAGTTATGTAGATGAATCAGGACAGTGCACCAGGCCTTGATGGTTATAATAGACAATTTTATAAGGCGACCTGGAATATTATTCAGAAAGATCTGCAAGAGGCAGTGCTGTTTTTCTTTAAGAAAGGCTTTGTTCCAAAATCTGTTAACTCCACAGTGATATGTCTTATTCCTAAAAAGAAATACTACACCAGAATCTCAGATTATAGACCAATTAGTCTATGCAACTTCATTTATAAAATCTTCACAAAAATTATATCAAATGGACTTGCTGAAATTTTACCCGGGATTATTTCAAAAGAGCAAAGGGCTTTTGTACAAGGAAGGAATATAGTTGATAACATTGCTCGGGCACAGGAGATTACTCAAGACTTATACAAAAAATCAAGAGGCCACAACATTATACTGAAACTACACATGGAAAAAGCATTTGACAGGCAAGAGTGGTCCTTTCTATTTCTTATTATGAAGTCTTTTGGATTCTCTGAAGGTTTTATTCAACTCAGAAAAGAATGCCTATGTACACAGCATTTCTATATTAATGTCAATGGGCATCTGGGAGGTTATTTTCAGGGTACAAGAGGCATTAGGCAAGGAGATCCCATCTCTGGGCATTGGCACAAGTTAAACACTGATAGGGCTATGAATGTTAGAAGCAAAGTCATCTCTGGTGGTGCTGTATTAAGAAATGATAAATGAGATATAGTCTTTGCAACAAAGTTTTACTATCGGGCTGGTGATGTACAGGAAGCTGAATGTAGGGCAATATTGGATGGGTTATTACAGTGCATACTTAAAAAAATCAGAAGAATTGCAGTTAAATCTGATTCAAAAATCATTTTAGATTATATTTACAGCAAAACCAAGCCTAAGTGGTCTTTATTCTACAATATTCAGGCTATATAGTATATTGTAAAGGAAATTGAAGCTACTTTCAGTCATACTTACAGGGAGAACAATGAGGTAGCAAATTTTTTGGCAGCAGCAACACAGATGGAAAGATGTAGCAGCGGTTATCATATTAATTTCATTCCAGCAGAAGTTAAAAGGCTTGCTATATTAGATCTTTCTCACCTGCCAAGAATCAGAAGGATGAAGCAAAAAAGCCCTGATCTGTTCTTTCAAATCCAGAAGCAGGAATTTTGTTCTAATATAATAACTTCAGAATACAAATTTCAGATGAGAGTTCATGCAGATAAAAGTTTAATGGAGAAAAGATTAGATCTATTACTATGCATGATGGAGATTCTAGAAAAACTACTGTTACCTGATTGTCTTTGAGGAAAAAGTGAACATTTGAGTTTGAAGATAAAGCTGCCACCTTTGATGAATTTTATAGTAGATGGGAGGCTGATGCAGATGTCGAGTTTGCAGTAAAATTTATCCAAGTTTTGCCATTTTTTTGCTGCTGTAGGGGGAGCTCTAACCAACAAGATTAGATCTGAAAATTTCTGCTGAAATACAATAACAAAAGCAAAAATAAAAAGAAGAGTTTTTGTGTCTACCTGAAGCTTACCTGGGCGAAGTATGAACCAGTGATGATAGAAGATGGAATTTTATTTGGGATAGAAGTGATATTAGGAGCTCAAACATTTAGGCGTGAAGAAATGAAGAGCTAAGGAGTTTCAATTAAGATTACCTGAATCTTTCTTGTTAATGAAAAGATTTATGCAGAGAACATTTAGATATGAGGAAATGTACCCAGATCTGATGATTTCAGAGCACAAATTCTACAAAAGTAGCAAAAGGGGTGATCTTTCAACCAGAGCCGCGCTTACAATGAAGAATCGTGGTGGAAAATGGTTTATTTTGGAATTTTTATTGGAAAAGGAAGTGGTTGGGAGCTCAGAAAATTGAGAGAACGAAGAGATGATGCGTTTTTTGTGTGGCTGCGCTGCTTGTTTAGATAATCCTAACCCTAGTTTTAAGTTTTGGTTATATAGCCATTGGATGGATATTTTTTGAATTGGTCTAAAGTCCAATTGCTTTCTCCTTAATAATATTCTTACTGGGTCCAATCCAGTTTTAACCAAAAAATAAATGAAACGGATAAAAACATCTTATTCTATGTCATATAAAATCTATAGAGAAGAAGCAGCAGCAAGCACGTCTGAGTTCAAGACAATTTACAATAAACCAGCAAAGAAAATCAACATAAAACAGCCAAATCCACAACAAAAAAACTTCCTATCTACAAACTGAAAGAGCTGAGGCCACCATAACAAACTTTCTCAGCGGCCGTCGGCAGAAGTGAATGAATCGGCGAATCCAGCCGGCCTCGCAGGGATGCTCCCTTTACTATCATCTAGACTCAAGGAACTGGAATTTGTTCCGTCGGCGGCTTGCCAACCTTTGACCATTTGCAGAAGTGGTTGCCCTAAATCGATGCCAACCGTTTCATCCAAGTCGTCTTTCACCGGCTTCCATTTCTCGACGAGCGGGGACAACACGTTTACTGCATGGCCCATTTCGGGTCTTTGGTGGGGCTCACGTGCGGTGCAGTGCCCTGCCAGCTCGGCGACAATGCAGATTTCTTCGAATGTATCGTCCGATGAGTCTAGGGTTTTGTCGACAGCATTTCTGAGCCGTTCTTTGTTGGATTTGATCAGGTAGAACCATGAGGCGAGGTGGCGGGACTCTTCGGGCCGGTCCTCATCGAGTGCGGTCATGCCCGTTAGAAGCTCAATGAGCACGACTCCGTAGCTGAATACATCTGCCTTTGTTGTGACTTTACCGGTCACTGGATTCGGTGGAGAGAAGGAAGAATGAATTAGAATTGAGATTTATTTCAGAGAAGGTTTCAAGGGTTATATATATATCTTATCGCAACAAATAATCACCCCTAAACTAGTTTGTTAATCGGTGCATATAGCGCGGTCATGAAATGACTAGAAAAAGGAAATTTGGCATGATCGTTGACTATAGGAGATTTACATAATAGGTGTTATATGCAATAGACACAAGCTGTAAATAATAAGGAATAAATAGATAATTTAAACACGAAGTGTTTAGTTTTAATCTAATATACACATTTAGAGGATATTTAAAACCTATGGAAGCTTTTAAAAGTTTAACTAACTTTATTGTTTCCATCAGTGAATTGATAAATATATAATCACTAATACTGATTTCCTAATATACTATAATTATCACATAAACAAATTTGAATCAATAGAATACTAATACTGATTTGCTAATACACTAATATTCTTTCATGCAAAAAAAATTGTAAATCCGATTATGGGTTGGCTTTTATATGTTATGATTGCAATTTATGAAATGATTTATCAAAAAAATTATTCGGCAAGTAAACGTACCGGCATATTCAGGAGCGAGATATCCAAATGTCCCAGCGAGTCTTGTTGCAACAGAGAATTTTCCATCGGGCGCAAGTTTAACAAGTCCAAAGTCCGAAACTTTCGCTCGGTAATCATCATCAAGGAGAATATTGGAAGATTTGAGATCTCTATGTATAAAAGATTGATGAGCCAAAGTATGAAGATATTCCATAGCTCGAGCAACATCCAATGCAATGTTAAGCCTTCTCTTCCAAGATAAAGGATCTAAATTGTGCTCTTTCCAGTGAAATATATGTCTACTCAATGCTCCCTTCGGCATATACTCATAAACTAAGAGTTTTTCGTTTCCTTCCGCAGAAAATCCCAAGAGTGACACCAAATTACGATGCCGAACCTTTGATAACACAGCGATTTCAGCTTGGAATTCATCAAACACCTTAGTACTCAAAACGCCCGACTCCATTCTTTTAACTGCAATCTGTGTCCCATCATGCAACTCGCCTTTGTAAACAACTCCAAAACCACCACGCCCAAGCTCTTGCTCTTTAGAAAAATTATTTGTCACGCTGCGGAGAATTTGGACCGAAACAACTAAATTTCCCGATTCGATGACATGTGTATCACTTGTACCGCCACTGGTGCTAGTCAAGAGATCACTTGAAGTAGCACTGCTGTTGGCATTATTTGCAACAACAATTTTAACGAGATTGTCAGGATCCGATGAGTCTCTAGGGTGCACGACAATAGAGCTTGGTGCTGGATGGGTGCTCCTTTTCATCTTCCAGTGACAATATATAAATACAATTGCAAGTAAAATGAGCAATACAGCAAGTGCAATTGGCAGAATAATAAAAAGGAGCTTGGACTTGCTCGATCCTCCTTTTGATGCATCATCTGAACTGGTTCCTCCGCCACTATCTGGTGTGCTGGGTGAATCTCCTGGAGGAGAATTTGTCGGTGGAGATTTTGGAGTGGTAGGGTCCAATTTTGGATTCCCAGCGATAACTAGTTTCACGCTAGGGCTAAAATTCGGTAGAGGTGGGCCGATATCGTTATCAGAAACGTTCAACAACATCAATGATGGCAAGCTTGCGAAATCATTAGGAATCGTGCCGTTTAAGTTGTTTCCGTCGAGAATAATGCTGGCAAGAGAACTTAGTTGCCCAAGAGAAGGGCTTATTGTGCCATTTAATCTAAGTTTTGGAAGATTAATACGAGACACCTTGCTATGTGAGCAAGAAACTCCTAACCAAGAACAGGGATCATTTCCAGTCCATGAACTCGCAAGATTAAGCGGGTAGTTCACGCTTTCGAGGAAACTCAATAGAGCACTAACTTCAGAAGAGCAGGGCACCCCGGGTTTGGATTGACAAAATGAATTTGGAAGATATGTGAAGTTGCTGAAAGCTACCTTTGGTATTGGACCCATTAGCCTGTTGTTTTGCAAGCTTAAGTCACCAAGCGCCGGCAAAGCTGTCAAATTATCTGGAATAAGCCCAACAAGCTGATTTTGATTGAGCCGTACTTGTTTCAAAGAAGCGCAAGCCCCTATAGTGCTAGGAATCGGACCAGTGAAAGAATTTCCATGAAGCCACAGAGTAGTTAGTTGCGTCATCGAAGCAATGACATCGATGGTCCCACTCAGCCCCGATCCTACCTGATTGTTAAGCTTCAAGATTTGCAATTGCATTCCAGAATAACTCAGTGGGATCTCCCCCGTGAGGTTATTATACGACAAATCAAGAGACATTAAAGAATTCATACCCCCCAAGAAATCTGGCAGCGGGCCCACAAGATTGCATCCAGTAAGCGATACATTAGTAAGCTGCGCTGAATCCTGTACATCCAAAGGAAAAGCCCAACCGGTGCTTTCGTTCAAAGGAAGGCCCTGCATTGCAATAGCTTGTAAACTCGTAAGGCCGCTGAAGAAATCCGATGGGATCGTGTCGAACTTATTACTACCCAAGTAAGCATATTGAAGTTTAGACAAGCCAGCAAAAGATGGTAGGGGACCAGAGAGCTCATTGTTTTGAAGGCCGAGATTGAACAACTCGGTGAGCTTGTTAATATTCTGAGGGAGAGTGCCCTGCAAATTCAGATTTTTCGTCTGGATTTGGTTTATCCGAGGACCATCACAGAATATATAATTCCATTTCTCGCCACAGGGATCGTTGCCCGAAGGCCATTTAAGAACTTCTGGATTTTTCAATCCTTTTACAAATTCTTGAAGGACAGCGAAATCATTCGGGTCAGTTGCACTCCAAACAATTGAGTTCAGGCACAAGAGAATTGTTGTGATAAAGATAAACTTGAACATCCCCATAACTAATCACTCTTCGGTGAACATTGAAAAAGAAACGATCCAAATGCAAGATTTTTCAGAGAAGAAAAGTTATGTATCCAAGAACCATCACCTGCATTAGAAGGAAAAAGCTTCACTTCAGACAATATATTTCGAAAAAAATAGATTCGTAAGCTTCTAACTTAACTGAAAGAAGAAACACATTAGCTACACTAGCATAATCATGGAATTAGAAGCTGAGATATATTATAA
This sequence comes from Agapanthus africanus, assembly GCA_030015575.1. Taxonomy (NCBI): domain Eukaryota; kingdom Viridiplantae; phylum Streptophyta; class Magnoliopsida; order Asparagales; family Amaryllidaceae; genus Agapanthus; species Agapanthus africanus. The sequence goes on from CM057338.1 coordinate 43,800,159, forward strand.
ACATAGAAATGAAAATTACTAATATCCAAATGAGTAGCAAGAGGTTATCTGCATAAAAAAAAATTGAAACATATATATGACTGAAAAAAGAAGATCGACATTTAGAAAATCATGTATACATTATTAATATAAAAAAGGTAGAGAAAAGGTTGCTTGATAATCTAACTGAGTAAGATCTTCCAAGACCTTTTTCTGATTTGTAATACTAAAAGAGAAGCAAGAGGAATAACTCCATCAATTAAAAGAATTTAAAGCAGCGGCCTTAGATCACAAAGGAGAAAGCTTTCCTTTGGACTCCAATGGCTATCCCCACAAACAAACATCAAATCCCTTCACTTACACTCCTTAAATACAACCCTTTATCCTTTAGACTTTATAAAGTTTCACATAGTGGATAGCATCATGCTGAAGAGAATCAACCAATATAATACAAGAAAAGCCCTTCATCAACATTGAAGGGAAAGCATTATATCATCACTATAGACAAGATTACAAATGAAGTCACCTAAATCTCTCAAAGCATTATGGGCACTTATAAATTGTTAATTTGAGGACACAAGCAGCATTATAATAATAAAGAAAATCGATTGCTTTTCCTAAATTAAACTAAAAATGCCCTCACCTCCACAAAAGAGGGAAAAGCTTAGAGCAGATAATACCTTCAGATTACAAACACCTACTTAGAATTAAGCAATTTTAAACACAAACCAAATCCCCAAAATCTATTTAATCAACTTTGGACTAAAAAAGGAGGCATTTTTCTTTGGAATCCAATTGCAACTTTGAAAACCCACCTCAAATTGACTCTTACAACTTCTAGAAATCGCTAACAAACAAAAACCCAGATCTCAGAAAACTAAGAAGCAACAGCCTGGGATAACAAAGGGAAACGCTTTGGATTCCAATACCAATTCCAACCAAAAAGCACGCATCAAAATCAAGTTTTTAGACAAAAAAAAAATTCACAGTTTTTCTACAATCTTAACATTTTTCAAGGATGAGAGTTACCTTATTGTCGAAGAGAAACATTTTGCGCTGTTGAAGAAACAGCAGCCTCCACAAAAGAGAGGAGATTAGTTGTTCTCTCTGTTTTCCCCCCCTTTTGATAAATAAATAAATAGGAGTATTTTTTATTTTAATAATTTAAGTCATGTTTCCTATATTTTTTTGCAAATACATAGAATGTGCTATCCCCGTATTTATTCCTATATGGAAAGTTATTAAAATCATTATGAGATAAAAATAGTAGGGTATCTTATAGACTTATACTACCATGAATTAATTAGATTTTAATATTTAGACTAAATATCTTTACTACCAGCATTATTATAACTGGAACTCATGAAGGCATGATAAAAAAATTAACGTTTTTTTTATTAAAAGATGCAAAAAAAGGAGAAAAATCCATGTGAGAATTCTAGAGTAAGAACATGCCAAGTCATTCTTTCATATATAATATATATATAGTTATATTTATGCCCTTCAAAAATTATCAATACAAAATATCTTCTTTTTGGAAAGTGAACTAATTTAGTCAGAAAGTCCTTCACCTAATGATCATCAAGAAGGAAACATGCAAAAATTAATCATGACGAATGATTTTTTTTCCCATCATACACATGCATTGCGTAGTGCATGTTACTAGTTATATTTAGTTGGCAAGAGCATTGCATCTTAGAATGATGATGGTTGGTTATCTAATTATGGGATTGATTATTTATAATAATTATGGGATTGTGATTTGGCTCCATATAATTATGGGATTTGGTGTGGGATCATAATACCTGTGGTGGAAAAAAAACTTGATTAATTATAATTAAACCGTTTGTTTTAGCGGAAAAAATTGATGCTATAATCATTTTCGTTTTGGAGGCAGGACAAGTCCTACTACTCAAGAAAATAAAATAAAATATTTATAAGATAATGTCTTGAGATAAATAGTAAGCATTTGAAAATTAAAATACAAAAATGATGTTATAATCATTTTATTTGTGAAAAAGCAAGGGATTATTGTCATTATCTTCACATAAATGTAGTCACGAGATACAAATTCTACATCACAAAATAAAAATTCTCGATACGTCGTATAAAAGTTACAGACGCAAAAGAAAAGCTGCTATTACTTATTTCAAATATCGGTAGGTGCTAAATTTAATGCTTTACGAATTCTGGCTTAAAATCATTCCTTACTTCTCTTTTTATCCAATAGACGAATACTATTAATAGTATTTCCATTTTTAATAATAATGTCACAAGAAGTAGCAACATTCATAACGGCATTATCATCATAGTTATCGAAAAGATTTAGTAGAGGAAGTAGAGCGTTTCTGCTCAACATCCTTGAATGAGGAATCTGATCCATGCAATAGAGAACATTGTTTACTACCAGTTGCATAAATAATCAATTTTCTTTTGGGGGTCTTTTGCTTAGCGAGAGCTGGTTTGAATTCAGAAAGAATCATAGGATCTCCGTTCGAGTCCAGCTCATTCAAATAAGAACTTTATAAGACCGAATTATCTGAGTTAATGGGTTTAGATACCATATCTTTTTAAATGATTTAAGTTAAAGATTTGTGCAAGTTTTATGTTCTTAACTTATCGGAGTCATTAACAACATTCATTACGCCTGGTTGAGTATCAATTACTTTTTGCGCTATAGAAGACTCTGAATCTTTACGATGGGTCTCATTATGTACTAGTATTTCAGTAGTGGCTAAAGTAGAATTAGTCAATGGGTCACTTGGAGAATTAAAAAGTGATGCGGTAAAGGTTTTTTACATTCATTTTTTAGTAGATATGGGCATACCATCAAGCTTTTGAATCATGATGTCCTCTTGCTTATTTAAGTTTTCTTTCAAAACTGAAGGACTTTAACGTATTAGAGTAATAAAATTGCCGAGCAGGAAGACAAATCTTCTTTTGAGTTTCTACTGTAGAAATAGACTTTGAATTTAATTGTCCTGAATTGTCATCTTTATGGGTAGAGCGTGTGATATCGATTATGATTCTGATAGGCATCCCGTATTTTCCAACTGAGGACTTTTTGATACGCTTATTATAAGACTTTGATGCATGTCCATGTTTAAAACAAATTGATCAATATTTGAAATCTTTTGCAAAGATCACAGGCTGACAAAATTTAGAAAATGTACTTGTCCAAATTTTTGACGGTGGGTTTTTCTGAAGATTCAATTTAACACAAACCCTGGTTTTCTCTGTTCTCGTGCATTGCAACGTACTGACACCAACTTTTAGAAAATCACCAATAGGTTTAATGATAGATTGAAGCATATGTACGTGTTGAAAATTTGGTGGCAACCCAGGGAAAGAGATCCATGTCAGAACTAATGTCAGTTATGATCGGGAGTAAAAAAAGAGGTCCAATTAAAGAAATGAAATAGAAATCCTTCAACATACGGAAATTCTTTAAACCATACCTTTGTGAAAATCTTCCGCAACATGAAAACGTAGTAGCAAGCGACGATGATCTAGATGCGTGATAATGAAAACCTCTGTGATTGAAAAATGTTGCTTCAAGATCTTCTTCATATCCTAGATATTCGGTCTGTCGTAGGAACATCCGCAACAATGGAATGGTTGAATGGATCAAAAGAGCTCAATATTTCTTCTTAAGATGAATGTATGACATGCTAGCCATCCATTAATAAAGAAACCTCATTTTCTAGCACATGAATGGACGATAGATATAGGTTATTGTGTAGCGTTGATGTATAAGAGAACTTAAGAGAGGGTGATCGAGGGATCTTTGATAGGGAAGGCCCCTCGATGGCGGCCATTAGGCCGTCAGAAGTCTAGAGAAAATGACAGCCGAAATCCCTTGTTTTTTCCCTCCTCTATTTTTAAAAAAAAATTTTAACAAATATTGGCAAATCATATGGAATTCAATTTACAACACCATTATCAATATATAGCATCAAGACATGCTCATCTTCTGAGTGGTTATACAGCAATAGTGCATGCAAAGATAAAATGGCCATACTATAGAATCTTCCAGCAGAAAAGTTGCCCCCCCCCCCTCCCCCTCCCCCTCCTGAATATTTAGCTCATTTTGTTTTCATTCAAAGTATTCCACGCGATGATTTTAAGATGGAAATGGTTAAAGCCTGAGCTTTATTTTACTATTGATTTTCGGGTATACATGTGTTACACGTATCGAGAGAAAGTGGCCAGTTTGCCTTCACTCGAAAATGACTATTTTAACACAAAAAATCTAATAAATCAACATGAATTTTTAAGCAATAATATGAAAAACACCTCTGAATTGAGGGAGCTACGGGGAAAAAACCAAAATCAATTAATTAATTAATTGCAAAAAGGTTTTCACTAAGGTTTAATCTAATCAGTATGTCTGGGCACTCCGATTGCATCAATGAATGATGATGTCTTCCAAATTCAATTGATGGCATTGGGACCATCTCCACGCTATAATCATGGACAATCTCTTTGTGTGGTCATGTGCATAGATTATTTCTATATATAGGTATAAATAAGGCTATTAATTAGGTCATGCTAGAACCCATGTCAATCTTTTGATGAAATTAAAGATTCATCACATAAGACTATTAATTAGGTCATGCTAGAACCCATGTCAATCTTTTGATGAAATTAAAGATTCATCACATTGATCTGATGTTTGTTAATTTCCAAAATCAATGATGGTGATGAAATGTTTTGAATACATTTTTTCATCAATTTTTTTTTATTTCTAATATCATGACAAATGGAATATCACAAATGGTGTGTGATGCGAGTGGGTTTTCATCAAATCTTTTCGGGACTACAAGCCAGCTATTTTCTCTGCTATTATTTAGTCTCAGCCATGTGTCGGAGATATAAAAAAACACAAACATGTGGACCCTCCATTTTTGCCCTTGCATCCACCATCAATAGTTTTAATACTAGAGAGGAAGTAACGGCACATACTCCGAATCCAATCTCTTGCAAGAAGTTTTTCTCTTTTGTTTGGAATGATAGGTTGTGACATGATGCAGACGGAATTTAAACTCCAATCCTCTTGCTCAACCGCCAAGAGTCTAATCAATCACTAGAAGCTCGAATTGCAAGAGGTTTTTACTAGCGTGCTATACTAGCAATTGCATATTTTTCTTCTTTTTGTGTACTTTAAAATAATAACCGGTTTTCTTGTTATGGGAGTGGACCACAATGAATAATGTAGCAAACCATAAAATAATGTTGTCATGCGATTTAATTTATAAACTCATATTTTATTATAGACATGGAGATTAAATGATCATATAATTCATTTGTTGAGGCGGATAGAAATGTTGATGGACAACAGGTTGCCGAAAAATATCTGTGTCGTTCACTCGTTTTTACCAAAACAAGTCCAAACGTTTACATAAAAAGTGTTGATCATTAGGTCGACTTTTAGCATCCATATCTTTCAATCTGGGTGTTAAAATCATAACTTTTATACCTTTTTGGAAACGACATCAAAAGCTCTACAGGATGCCCAACATGGAAACTTTGCTGGCATTTCAGATTTTTTGCAATTTGGGTTTGTTTGAAGGGTGTATGGAGACTCCGAAGTTCATTCCACAGATTTTGCAATTTTACTAGTTTGACCGTTTTTCTTGTTTTTTTTAATTGAATTTGGGATCATACTTATGTATTGTTAGGGTTTGACCATTTAAAGATGTTTCAGCCTTCTTCTGAAGCAGTTTTGGTGTTGTAATAAAATTTAGAGGTTTTCTCCGCCTCCTACTTGATTTAGGATTTATCTTTCAGTTCAATAGTATGACAACTCTTTCCTTAAACTCGTAGAACGATATTTGTCAACGCAACCGCTGCGCCAAAAGTCCATCCCATACACTTGTATCATACTTCATATTTTTGAACAATTTTTGATAATTTTGGTTTAGTATACAAACAAAATACTAATTATCGACTAAAAAATGCATATATGATCCAATGATTCAAAAGTTGCCCAACAACAATTATACAAAAAATTAGTAAATAAAAGGCCTGCTTTTGAGTGGACAAACGCGCAATGGTCAATGATTAGCTCATATGGTGCATAATTATATTAGCTGCATTTAGTCAAGCAAAATTGTCACGTCCGCTTTCCAAAATACGGAATACGATGGGCGATAAGCCCAATCATGCTCCTACGGTCAAAAAAATATTCTGCCATAGTCATACTTCGGTTTCTAGCATTACGTGGTGATCAGTAATCATAGCACAAGTAATGAGAAATGCAGCCACTAATTCTATCAAAACAGATATAAAATTTACCAGATAGAGTCAAAGGAAATGATAGCGCTGGCGTCGTTGATCTAGATGTCCGCAATATACTCGAGGTAAGGAAGGGGTGTGTGTGTGTGATACGTGCAATGATGATAAACATAAAGCAGCAAACATAGAGTAATGACGTGAGCATGAAATAACCGGTACAGGTTAACAGTAAACAATGTGTATTGAATCAGTAATCAATGCAATGTCCATATCACTAAACCTATTAATCTCTAAGTCTCAAATTCCATGTCACTAAACTTATCGTCAGTCTAAGAATGAGCATCAACCACCGCAGAAGTATCCCCAACCCAAAGGTAAGCCCTAGGGATAAGGGAACACGGGCCCGAATCACGATCAGTAAGAATCATAAACACGATCAGTACAAATCCCGAAATCACAAAATATGCCGGCGGTGGGACTCCTGAGATTACGTTGATCGAACTCACACTCAAACTACCCCACACCCCGCAATCTACATCCAACACCGACCATGAATCTGAATACTAGTCGCTCCATAACAAGTCTACGTGAGAATTGGAGACAGGGTCTCCATCAAACATGTCTTGACTGGTATCCAAGATAAATGGACAGCGCTCGATATCTTACCTATGACACTCATATAAGTGCTTCCATACCCATCCCATACCAATTATAGTTACACTTATATATATCTCATAGGCGTCGACAATGCAATAACTAAATAGTTGCACTGATTGTGTACAAATACGTGTCATTTTCACTATTCAATCATGCTTTTACACTAACGTACTTACCACAATCCAATCGCTAACATTTATCACTTGGTACTGTAACACGGTCATTAGGATATCGATGCAAATGAACACTATTTACAAGAGCATAACAGTCATGCAACATGATGGGGATACAGTAAATGCACTACTGAATACATATGAGCAACTGGTGTTGGTTGGATTAGAAAAATCGCATAAAATCACACGTGCATAATTTGGCGAAACAATATGAAAAGAGTAAACATAGTATTAAATTATATCTACAGAAAAATTGGTTTCGAGTCAATCGGGTATCAGGTTTGCGAGTTATGGTCATTCCACTTTAAATGTTTTCTGCTGGAAATCCAGTTTCAGAACTGGATGTCCATTTTGTAACGCGTTTTACTTCCTATTGGGATCATAATTAGGCGACACTACAGTTAGATAATATTTAGATTTATCTGTTATGTTTCCAACTCATCTGACGGATCAATAATATCCACTGTATGCAGTGAGATATGCATTGTCTAAGGTTAAGAAATACATTCTGTTTCTGCACGAAACCGCAGAACACATCTACGGTTTAAAAGGTGTTATAAATATCAAACGACACCGGAATGCAATGAGACCAGTACCGTTGGAAATCTAATTCAATCTTCTACGCTTCTATGTATGGTTCCGCACACTTGCGCACTTAAACAGGGAGAAACATGCGTTCCAAAATGGGTAAAGGTAGACTCTGGCTCTGAACTGCAGTCTAGAGCTATGAATCGCCTCAGTTTTCGTTGTTATAACTTATTAAAATTCAGAGATCAACTATGGGATACTGTATATTTATCTGTTGGCTTCGATACGAGTCCTTGAACTCAACGTTCCGGTATATATCTAATTTACTACGATTTTCATAAGCTACGTGTGCGAGGAATTTCAGGTTTGATGAAGCTAAATGAGGGTGTCATTTTATGTGTGAAGACGATTTTGATTTGCCACCAAATTTCCACAGTGGGTTTGTTAATGGTATTAGGGTCTAGGTATCATGAGTTCCGCTATATTCAATTATGTTTTCACATAAGACTCGTATCGAACACCTAAGATAAACATTTGGTTATCGATTGAGTTTACCGTTCCCTCTAGCTAATTAAATTAGATATCAATCATTTAACTTTTACGTGTTACCAACACATTAATAAGCTCTAGTCGGGCTCTACTCAGAATAAAATGGCACGATGGTTCGCTACATCAAATTCAAGTGTGTTGTATCGATCTAGTTATATTTATCTATGTTTCTGGTTATAATGTAATTTCTCTAGTTAAGATTTATTATAGCATGAAATACAAATGAAGGTTGTTCACCTGCCTAAAGATGATCGAAGACAAGGAAACGACGTCGATGTAGTGTAGTACGGGCATGGGCACAGTATGCAACGCACAACGAGGCTCGGCTAGGGCTCGAGCTTGGCCTCGGCTACTCACTGCGGAGCTTGGCTTGGATATGGAGACGAGGGTCGTTGTGGAAACGACAAGGCGTCAACAGAAGTCGGCGGTGGTGCTGGATCATGGACAGAGTAGCGGAGGTAAGGGGCTCGACTTGGGCTCGACTTGGTGCGAAGGGGCTGGGCTCAGAGCGTGGAGGCAAGGTCGAGGTGGCCGGAGGTGGAGCAGGTGTTGGTGGTGGCGCTGAGCTCTTCGGGGAGTTGGTCGCTAAAGGTCGACCGGTGAGATGTCGGTGGTGCAGGCGGCGGTAGAGGGGTTTTGGAGTTGGTTGATGTTGGGTTTGGTAGGCGAAGGAGAGGGAAAGGTGAGGGGGCTGATGGGGGTTGTGAGGAAGATGGTCGCGGCTGTTTGGGGAAGCTCCGACGGCGGGAGAAAGAGGGGTTGAGGCGAACGAAAGTGATGGAGGTGGTGGGTGCTCATGGAGGGTTGAAGGCTTGGGTTTGGTGAAGGAGGAGATGAAGATGATGGGGGTGTTGGGGTCAAAATTTACACCCCGGTTGACCAAGTCAAAATCAAAGTCAACCCCAAGCTAAGTGGGCCCAAGCCCAGGTCAAGTGGGCCCATGTCCGAGTCGAGCCCGAACATGAAGCGGCCGGCCTCCCCCATGCCAAAATAAAAATTTTGTAATAAATAATTTTGTTGTATAAATAAATATAAGAAAAATGGGCATAAAACCAAATTTTTGTAAAACTCATGGCTCATGTGCAAAAGAAATGAGCACATGAGGCATGGGATGAGCAAAATGCCATTTTTGTAAAACCTAAGGGGCTATATGTAAATTGTAGCCTATAAAGACAAAGATAATGAAAATATCTTAACAACTATTTCTCTTTCTAAAAATTAGGATCTCTTCCTCCTTCTCCTTCCTTAAGGTTCTAAAACCTTCTTTCCCTTTTGAATTAAATGAAGAGTTTTACTTTTCTTTTTCCAAAAATAAATAGTTTTTCACCACAAAAGCTATAAAGGGGAGCTCCGATCTTCCATCAGACCTCAAAAAGGAGAGATTTTGAAATCTCGCCCCCTTTCTCCAAGATCTGGTCAACCGAGAGGAAGAAGAAGGAGACCTATCTCTAAAAATTCCATCTTGGGAAGATCCAGGGCCAAAGGGAAGAGAAACAAAGGGGCCCCCTTTGATCATTTCTAAAGATTTTTAGGAGTTTAACTCCATTTAAGATCTGTTGGATTTCAACTCCATAAATTAATCTCTTTTTAGGAGTTTAACTCCAGAAGTCAAATCGGGAGCACAACTCCCAGTGCAGGGACAAAGTCCCTTTTCCTGCCGACGCCCAACGCCCGCGTGCCAAGCACGTGGGGCGTTGGCGCCCAGCGCCAGCTCCCAGCGCCCAGCTCCGCGTCTAGGCACGTGAGGCGCTGGCGCTTACACATCCTTTGGACGCCATTTCCCCCTTATTTTATATACACTCTACACTAAAAATATCTCCCCCGTTAGAAAAAATTTCTAACGGGGCGTTGTCCCGCACCCCGCGAGGGGGCTGCTAACCCCCTTGATCCTCAGCCCACTATCCGGGTAGCGGGACCCCAATAAAAACTCTGCGGGACTCTCGATATATCCAAAACACAACACTGCACATTAAGTTCGCATGACCTGTTTGACCCGCCAATCCGAGGTTCTCTCGCTCCAAAAGAGAGGGGTAATTAATGACGGCTTAGTCCGCGGTTGCCGGAGATTCGGATCTCCACAATCAATAAATCCCAGTCTACCCTAGGCAGGGGGAATCTGTAATGCACATGACAAGCGCGCGCGTATTCCCATCTCAATGGGGTGACGAAAAACACCCTACAGATTCTGGCACGTCCGGTGGGACCTTTCTCTCCTCCCATATCTCGGGTCAAGTGTTCATGCGAACTCATTTAACATATATGCTGATGTTTGTACTGAAATGATGTTTTTTCAGTGCAGCAATCAACTTTCAACGACGATATCTTCTAAGATGAATTCAGCTTCCGATGCAACCCTGATCTCGTACGTGGTCAAGATCAATGCCCGGTGGTTCTCCCTTCCAGTCTCAGCCGGCAATGGGAGGAGCCACCTCGTCAATTTGGTTCCGTTATCATCTACCCTGCTGGAAGCGCTCATCTGGTGGAGGTCACGGCAAACCAAGCGGCCAAACCGACCTCAAGTGGCAGGAGGCCGAACGTTGTGGTCGCCAAAGCATCCCACCCCAAATGCAAATCCGTATTCGAATGGCTCTCCACTGTTCCAACTGGGGGCAAGGCCGTCAACAGCAATGGGGCCATAAAGCAGCTCCAGCAAGTTCAGATGGTTCCCTTGACAATTGTGCGAGCAGGCAACTTCTCTGGGCTCTCGGTCAATCGGTCTACGACGTCTTCCCGAAGAGCCGAAATCAGCCAAGTGCTCAAATCAGAAAGCTGAGACAGAAGCGACTCAGGTATCGAGCCGACAAGAGGGCTTGGACTTCGGCAAAGTGGAATCTTGTGAGGTTCCAAAAGCAGGGTTACTCCGTGACGACGGCTGAGTCGGCCGTAAAAGTCAGCAATTCCTTCGAACCTCTTAAGTGGGTTCAGAAAAATGCCATGACCGCCAGAATCAAGAAGACAGCGGTCGGAAAAATGCCACAAAGGGACGTGCCCCAGCCCCAAAAGAGAAAGCATGACACCGTCTCTTCAAGTATCTATCAGGCGCTCTATGCCGCACGAAAGCAGCGGGGAAAACCTAGAAAAGAAGCGCCATCACCATTCAAGAACCCGGTCAGACCATCCGCTTTCAGTCGATTGCCCGTTACCGAAACAGGAGGGCCACGACAGCGATCCGTGAAATCATCTGCCAATAATAAAAATACGATTGGGTACGTTATCCATACGGTCTATATGGCGGGCGGGCGGGCGCCCCAGCGACAACCTTCGCAGCAAAACCAAGGATGAGGCCACCACATCCCAAGCCCAATCTGGCTTGAATGTGGTTGCCGCTTCCCAAGAACAGCCGCCTCCGCTGGATGATAAAAAACCCTCTCGATGAGGGTGATAGACAAAAGGATCTCTCAGTCCATGTAGAGTCAAGCTCGGACAACGAGAAAGAGATGACTTTCCGCCCCAGGACCGCGGAGCAAAAGCTGCTTCAAGAGCTTCGAAAACAGCTCAGGAGCAAAGATAATGAGATGGCCAAGCTCTATTCGAAAATTGACGACCTAACGAACGTTGTGATGCAGCTTGCGGCTCAAATTGCTCGAGCGCCTCCCAATCAAGCACAAGTCTCTACTCATGAGCCGGGTGATGACAACCCGAAGCAGCCGATGCATGCCTCTTTGGGTCCAAGATTGGTCGAGCCGCACGAAAGCCGGCCACATTCAGCTTCTGGGGACGCCTTGGCCCCAGATAGCACTATCCCACTAACACAAGATCGGATAATGGATTTGGCCACCAGCAAGGTTAAAACATTGGTGGCCAAAGCTGAAGCTCAGAAAGAAATTGGCAGTAGTGGGCGGCCATATCCCGCACAGTACGATCTGATCGAGTTCCCGAGCGGCTACGTCATTCCTAAGTTCGGAAGATTTGACGGGACGGGAAATGCAAATCAGCACGTCGCCCACTTTAAAGCATCATGCGGAAATACAGGGGGCAATGATGCGCTCCTTCTTCGTCAGTTTGTCAACAGCCTGACCGGTGTTGCTTTCGACTGGTACGCGAGTATACCAGACGGGTCCGTCATTACCTTTGCCCAAATGGAGTCTCTGTTTCGGCAAAGGTTCATGAGTGTCAGTGATAAAATCTCCATTGCTGGCCTTGTGAGGACCAAGCCGGGGAAGAATGAAAGCAACACCGACTTTATCGCCCGATGGCGTAATCTCACGGTCAAATGCGAACCGCCGCTGGAGCAGGACCAGTCCGTCGGCCTTTTCATTGGGAACCTCAGCAATTGGATGGTCCCATTCTTGTGTACAGTAGGCCTCAAGACGTTTCAGGAGCTAACCAAGAAAGTCCAAATGCTGGAACGCTCGAAGCAAGAGTCTATCCTGGACTCTCAGAAAGACAAGACTTGGAAAAGCAAGTGGGACGACAACTATAGAAGCGGGAAATCCAGCAGTACCAATGTCTTTAATACGTCCGACAATGAATGTCACGCCCCGCTTCCCAAAATACGGAAAACGAGGGATGACTAGGCCAGCCATGCTCCTACGGTCAAGGAATCATCCCGCCGTAGTCACACTTCGGCTTCTAGCGCTACATGGTAATCAGTAAATAAGCACAGTATTAAAGGAATCACAACACTAATTTATTACATTAAAATTCCATTGTTCACAGATTACAGATAATAAGAACGATAACTAACCAAGTTCAATCTCACAATCTCTTTTATGGAAAGCAGTAAATGAAGAAGGTACACCAAACTATATCTCCGTGAACTCAAAGGATAGATCCGTCTCCTGTGTTGGTCCTCTCGCGGAATCTGAGCATGCATACTCAGGTCGTCAGAGCGACACAAATAATAATATTATTATAATCAGATGAAACTGGTAAATGAGGTAATACTGGTATGAGAATAATGCAAGTAATCACTATGTCACAATATGATGCAGAATATGTTATGTGATCCTATCGGTCTCTAGGTCATGTTTGAAATCACATAGTGGAAGGAGGATCGTGTTTAACAGGAGTCTCGTACATACCCGAGACAACGGCCCACATGCCCGGGACATAACCCTGTCAGCCGGATCGCTAGATCCTGTCCTACACGTATAAGTATCACGGTTCGAATGATCATCCTCTAAACACGGTCCCGCTAAATACGATACTCTTTCCACTTTGATTTCCCCTTTTTCCCCAGGTTACACTATTTAAGATATTGATCTAGTTGTGTACGAGTATACCAATGGCACGGTTTCATCACTGTCCACTGTATCAATCACTGTCACGAATGTTCACTTTCCATTGGTGTACTCGTCACTCCCAAACCAACATCTATCACGCACGATAATGCAATGTCCACGCGCACTAATACTGTATATATGACAAGGGTATGATATATATATTGTATGCTACCAATAAGCTCTGTATGTTATGAATTAACATGCATGTCATGAACTAAAACGAATTACACAAATTAATATGTTACAAATTCAGCAAAAATGATGTAGGTAAGATATATAGAACAATCAGTCAGTGATTCATCAGAATTTGTTTCAGTTCAATCGGAGTTTCGGTTTTCAAGATATAACTGTTTCAGTTTAAGTGCCCGTGGCTGGAATCTCAATTTCAGAACTGATCATCTGTTTCGCGACACGAATTGCGCCCAGTTGGGCTCAGAATTTAGCGATGTCACAGTTAGATGAAATTTAGTGTTTTCTATAAAGTATTCAACGCAACCGATGGATCCTCAATCGCATCTGTACGTTGAAAGTTATACACAGTTCAATCTCAAATGTCATTTCAGAAAGTGTTCTGGACAGCTTTACGTTCTGCCCTTTTAAAATAAGTTTAAAATAACAAATTGCGATGAATCGGAATGAAACCACTTGTTTTCTTTCACTAACAGGTATATCTTATAACTACTGAAAGTTCCGTATCATGCGATTTCAGGAAACACGGGGACGCAGGACTTTAGACAGAACACACTAATCAGAAACGCTCTGGACTGCAGTCCAGAGTCGTGTTCCGATCCAAATATCTTCATGGTTACAAAACAGAAAAGATCAGAAATTTACGTAGGATTAAAGTTCGTCGAGTCGGCTTCGATTTAAGCCCTCGAACGCATCTTTCCAATATGTATATGATTTATGGTGTTTTTATTCGTTTTCAGCTACGAGAGGATTCTAGTTTTAACGACATGTTTGGGGGTATCGATTTTCGTTACTAACAATCGTGTTTTCCAGCAAATTTCACACACGTTATACATCATTCAAAGGGCCAACAGAACGTATAGGTTACCGTCAAATTAGAAGATTATTACTATTGGTAACTAACATCGAGCACTTAGGTTTTGACACGTATAGAAAATCGGAAAGTTTGTAAACTACATGATCTAGGTGGGTAACACTATTATTATAGCATGAAGCAAGTAAATACTTGCCTGGAGAACGTCTCGGGATCGTACGGCAGCAGTGCCGTCACGAACGCGCGTTGTACGCCGCGGAACAAGTTCGCGCGAGCCTCGATCGAACACGGGTTTTACGTCGGAGTTCCCGGAGTCGTCTTTGTGCCTGCTGGAAGTCTAGAATGGTGCTCTGTGGGTCTCCCGGGGTGTGCTGGGGTCGGCGTCGGTCGGCGGCGCTCCGGCTATGTGTACAGTGCAGTTTCACAATGAGGGGGAGAAATTTAAAAATGGGTTTTTGAGATTTGGAGAGATGGGGAGCAGTGGGGGTCGGGTCTGGAGAGGTGAGGGTGATGCTGAGGGTGTTGAGGGCTACAGATGTGGTTCAGGTGAAGTGGGGTGGCTCTTCGGCGCCGGTTGCGACGTGACAGAGGTTGGGTGCAAGTGGTTTTGGGTGTGCAGGGGATATTTGAGAGGGGCTCGGGTTGAAGAAGGATGGAGTCGTAGGGGAGAAGGTTGGCAGAGGAGGAGTGAGCGGGGTTGTCGACGAGATGGGTGATCGCCGTCGGTGAGGTGCAGTGGTTTCGATGGAAGTTTTTGGGTGCTCGCGTTTTTGGGCTCGGTGAAAGTAGAGGAGAGAGATGAGGAGTAAGTTGGAGACGAGGTGAGTAAGAGGGATAGATGAGGGAGACGAGGTTGTAATCGTGGGGGCAACGGCAGGGCGAGAGCGTGGGCGTGAGCGTCGGCGGAGGAGGCGTGTCGCGCGCGCGTTAAGGGATGTAGCCGTTGGGATTTTTTGAGAAGAGAAACAGTGAGGGGTTGGGTGAGGAAAATAGGAAAAGGGTTGGGCTCGTTTTAAATTTTAAAACAATTTCCTTTTTAATTATATTATGGGCTGTAGGTGAAGAAGGCTGGGCCGAGTGGGCACAGGGCCGGGGATTCAAAATTAATTGGAGAATAAAAAATGAAGTGTGGGCTGAGAATAGAGTGTGGGCTGGGTAAATCTTATTAAAGGGTTTATTATTAAAAGAATCAGGGTGGGCTGAGGGAATGATAGATTGGGCCGAGGGAAAAAAATAGTGAGGGGCCGGCTAGGTTTAATTTAGGAATTTAATTAACAGTTTTGAATGGGCTGAAAGTTAAAAATAGGTTTAAGTTTTAAGTATTTTACTCACTTTGGTTTAATTCGGCTTTGGTTTTGGGTTAAGGAAAAATATACATATTAAGTTTAAACAACCAAATCAAAATATGAAGGAAAAAGAGAGGAAGTCACTGGGATTTAGGGAAAAAGAAACCTTTATTAGAGTGGAAACGGGGATTTACATCCTACCCCCCTTAACAAAATTTCGTCCTCGAAATTAACAGAGATACAAGAAACAATGTACTAACCAAAGAGATGTGGATAACGATCACGGATATCTTCCTCCCGCTCCCAGGTGGATTCTCCTGGGGAACGACCGCCCCAAGACACTCGGACTAACGGAATGACCTTATTCTTCAGCACTTTCTCTCTGCGGTCGAGAATGGTAGTAGGCTGCTCCTCGTATGACAGATCGGTTCCCAAAACTAGTTCCGAATGGTCCAGTACATGGCTCTCATCCCGGACATAGCGCCGCAACTGTGACACGTGGAAGGTATTGTGCACACCAGCTAGCGATGGAGGCAAGGCAAGTCGATAGGCCACCTCTCCTACTCGTTCTAGCACCTCAAAAGGTCCGATAAAACGGGGGCTAAGTTTTCCCCGACTTCCGAATCTGATAACTCCACGAGTAGGGGAAATCTTCAAGAACACATGATCTCCGACTTCGAACTCAAGTGCCCTTCTGTTGGTATCTGCCCAACTCTTTTGTCGATCCTGAGCCGTCTTAATACGCTGCCTGATCATCTGAACCTTGTCGACTGTCTGAACAATGAGTTCGGGGCCCAGTAATCTTCGTTCTCCCACATCATCCCAACATACTGGGGATCGACACTTCCGCCCATATAGCGCTTCAAAAGGAGCCATCTGAATACTAGCCTGATAACTATTGTTGTAAGAAAACTCGACTAGGTGCAGATGGTCCTCCCAGGAACCCTGAAAGTCCAACATACAGGCTCTCAACATATCCTCGAGCGTCTGAATCGTACGCTCGGATTGTCCATCCGTCTGTGGGTGATAAGCTGTGCTGAAATTAAGTCGGGTTCCCAAACTCTCCTGTAAGCTCTTCCAGAAGTGCGACAAGAATCTCGTGTCTCGGTCTGACACAATACTGACTGGAACACCGTGAAGTCACACAATCTCCTGCATATATCTTTCTGCCAGTGATTCTGTCGACTGTCCCACTCGGAAAGGTAGGAAATGTGCAACTTTTGTGAGGCGATCGACGATAACCCAAATGGCGTTATTGCCTCTAGGGCTCCGTGGTAAGGCCGTCACAAAATCCATAGTAATGTGCTTCCACTTCCATTCAGGTATCGGCAATGGTTGTAATAATCCTGCTGTTCTCTGATGTTCCGCCTTCACCTGCTGACATACCAAGCATCTGGATACGAACCTCGCAATTTCCCGCTTCATTCCGTTCTACCAAAAGTGCTGCTATAGATCCTGATACATTTTTGTACCTCCTGGATGCACAGAATAAGCTGAACTGTGTGCTTCAGCCAAAACTTCTTCTCGTACATCTCCTTTAGGTACACAGAGTCTGCTACCGAATCTCAGAGAGCCATCTTCATGTATAATCAAATCCGTTCTCAATCCAGCTTCCACTTGCTCTCTGAATTTTTGCAATCGGGGATCATCCGCTTGTGCAATCTTGATGCGATCCACCAGGGAAGATTGCACCTGTAGTTGCCAAAATTGACTGAGTGCGTTCGGAGTAATGACCTCAAGTTCAAGTCTCTGGAAATCCTTAATAATACTCCTCTGATCGGTCAACATCATGACCGCTGGTTTGCGACTGAGTGCGTCCGGCACAACATTGACCTTCCCCGGGTGATACTGAAGGTCCAAGTCATAATCTGCCATTAGCTCTAGCCATCGGCGTTGCCTCATGTTTAGTTCCTTCTGGGTGAAAACATACTTCAAACTTTTGTGATCTGTGTACACCTCCACTCTCTCACCCAATAGATAGTGCCTCCAAATCTTCAATGCAAAGATTACCGCAGCTAATTCTAAGTCATGTGTGGGATAGTTCTTCTCGTGATTTCTCAGTTGTCTAGAGGCATAAGCAACCACACGGCCATGCTGCATCAAAACACAGCCTAAACCCTTCCCTGAGGCATCACTGTGTATCACCAAACCACCGGAATCATCTGGTACAGTAAGAATAGGCGCCGTGGTTAACTTCTGCTTTAGTGTGTCGAATGCTTGAGTGCACTCCTCTGTCCATGTAAACGGCACGTCCTTCCGTGTCAGCCGCGTCAATGGTTCCGCGATTCTTGAGAAATCTTGGACGAATCTCCGATAACAGCCTGCTAATCCCAGAAAACTCCTGATCTCGGCCACTGATTTCGGCGTCGGCCAATCTCTGACAGATTCTATCTTTGCCGGGTCCACCGAGATGCCTTCGCCCGAAACAATATGTCCCAAAAACTGCACCGTGTCGAGCCAGAACTCACACTTGCTTAGCTTCGCATACAGCTTCTCTTCCCGAAGAATTTGTAGGACTGTGCGCAAGTGTTCAGCGTGCTCCTCCTGAGTCTTCGAGTAGACAAGTATGTCGTCGATAAACACAACGACAAACGTGTCCAAGTATTTTGCGAACACCCTGTTCATTAAATCCATGAATATTGCTGGGGCATTGGTAACACCGAACGGCATCACAAGGAACTCGTAATGTCCGTATCGGGTCCTGAAAGCCGTCTTGCATACATCCTCGGCTGCTACTCTGATTTGATGATATCCAGAACGGAGGTCCAACTTCGAGAAAACCTTGGCTCCACTTAGCTGATCAAATAGGTCGTCAATGCGCGGTATTGGGTACTTGTTCTTTATCGTGACCTTGTTCAGCTCCCGATAATCTATACACATTCGCAGCGATCCATCCTTCTTCTTTACAAATAGAACTGGTGCACCCCACGGTGAAGCGCTTGGCCGAATAAATCCTTTCTCCGATAGTTCTTCAACCTGCTTCTTGAATTCCGCCAATTCCACCGGTGCCATTCTGTATGGGGCTCTGGATACTGGGGCTGTACCTGGAATCAAATCAATTGAGAACTCCAAAATTCGAGGAGGTGGTAGACCTGGTAGATCTTCAGGAAATACGTCTAGAAAGTCCCGAACAATTTATGGGGCTGGGCTCTTATCAATCTCCATAGCTGTTAGTTCCTTAGGCTTTGCTCTGTATTTAGCTGGTTCCAAAGATTCGCTTCCGCCCTCGAAAATAAACTCCGGGTGATTGGGGATGCGGAAGATCACCTTCCTTGCCCGACAGTCGATAACTGCATGGAAAGTGCTCATCCAATCCATCCCGAGAATTGCGTCGTAACTGCCTGTCCCAATTAGGAGGAAATTCGCATAGAATTCCCTACCACACACTACAACCGGGCATAATCTACATTCCCGACTAGATATAATAATGCCATTACCCGTATGAATTTCCCATCCCTTGGTTAGTGGTTCATGTGGTATTGAGTGTGTATTTGTGAAATGCTCAGACAAGAAACAATGCGATGCTCCTGAATCAAATAGTACTCTAGCTGGTAAGGCATGTACGAGTAGTGTACCTGTAACCACATCTCCTGACGCTTCCGCCTGCTCGGCGGTCAAGGTGAAAGCCCGTCCCTGACCGCGACCTGTAAGTGGTTGCCTCTGCTCCTGCGGCCTCTGCTGTGACGGTCCAGAATCTCCCTGTATTTCTGCTCGCTCCGGACAACTGTTAATCCTGTGTTGACTGGAACCGCAAATCAGGCACTGTCCCTTGGCACGGCGACAGTCCTTCTGAGTGTGTCCTCCTCTACCGCAATAGCCGCAAGTTACGCCCTGTCTCTGGGGGCGATGCTGTGGTACAAACGGGCGCTTCATTTGCGTCGTCCCTGCTCTGTGAACCGGTATAGCTCCTCGAGAAGGCGCGTGGGTACGTGCTGGGACGACTGGGGGTCTCCTGAACTTGTTAATCAATTGCTCCTGAATTCTCGCCGCGTTGAGTACCTGTGCGAAAGTCTGTAGATCCAACGATGCAATCAGCTGCTGCAACTCAAAATCCAACCCCTGAAGGAAACGCCTGGCCCTGGTGACTTCTGATTTGACCATGTATGGAGCAAAGCGGCTCAAACGGTTGAATTCTGCCGCATAAACGTCCACTGGGCGTCCATTCTGCTTTAAAAGAATAAACTTTTCCTCCATTTCTGCCTTGGCTGTGGGAGGAAAATAATGATCTAAGAAGCACTCCTTAAACTTGCTCCATTCGATCGGCCCTTCAAGTCTGCTTTCTTCTACCGACCACCATGTACGGGCCTCGTCTTCTAATTGTATCTTTATCACATCCACTCTGTCTTCCTCTGGAACCCTGGCGGCTGTTAATAAATTTTCCATGTTTACCAGCCATTGTTCAGCCTCAAGGGGTTCAGCTAGTCCTGTGAACGCAGCTGGGTGTAACCGTCGGAAGTCTGACACAGTACCAGCCCTAGCCTGATAAGCTGGTGGAGTAGCGCCCTCGGGGGCGGTAATAAGTGCGGAGGGTCCTCCTGCAGCGGTAATCGCCCTGAGTCCCTCAGTAAGCAAATCTGTCTTCCTCTCCTGAGCTTCCGCGAGAGTGGTCAGTGCATTGAGTATTCTTTCCGTGCGGTCCTGAGAGCTGGAGTCCGAGGAGGGGTCGTTCGGGGACGTCATATCACTGGAAAATTCAAAAGAATAGGTTCAGATTCAAGGATAGAAATCAAGGGTAGTGAAACAAGAATAACGTAATACAGTTTAGTTAATGTTATCCCTTGATACTAAACCTGGCTCTGATACCAACTAAACCATGTCACGCCCCGCTTCCCAAAATACGGAAAACGAGGGATGACTAGGCCAGCCATGCTCCTACGGTCAAGGAATCATCCCGCCGTAGTCACACTTCGGCTTCTAGCGCTACATGGTAATCAGTAAATAAGCACAGTATTAAAGGAATCACAACACTAATTTATTACATTAAAATTCCATTGTTCACAGATTACAGATAATAAGAACGATAACTAACCAAGTTCAATCTCACAATCTCTTTTATGGAAAGCAGTAAATGAAGAAGGTACACCAAACTATATCTCCGTGAACTCAAAGGATAGATCCGTCTCCTGTGCTGGTCCTCTCGCGGAATCTGAGCATGCATACTCAGGTCGTCAGAGCGACACAAATAATAATATTATTATAATCAGATGAAACTGGTAAATGAGGTAATACTGGTATGAGAATAATGCAAGTAATCACTATGTCACAATATGATGCAGAATATGTTATGTGACCCTATCGGTCTCTAGGTCATGTTTGAAATCACATAGTGGAAGGAGGATCGTGTTTAACAGGAGTCTCGTACATACCCGAGACAATGGCCCACATGCCCGGGACATAACCCTGTCAGCCGGATCGCTAGATCCTGTCCTACACGTATAAGTATCACGGTTCGAATGATCATCCTCTAAACACGGTCCCGCTAAATACGATACTTTTTCCACTTTGATTTTCCCTTTTTTCCCAGGTTACACTATTTAAGATATTGATCTAGTTGTGTACGAGTATACCAATGACACGGTTTCATCACTGTCCACTGTATCAATCACTGTCACGAATGTTCACTTTCCATTGGTGTACTCGTCACTCCCAAACCAACATCTATCACGCACGATAATGCAATGTCCACGCGCACTAACACTGTGTATATGACAAGGGTATGATATATGTATTGTATGCTACCAATAAGCTCTGTATGTTATGAATTAACATGCATGTCATGAACTAAAATGAATTACACAAATTAATATGTTACAAATTCAGCAAAAATGATGTAGGTAAGATATATAGAACAATCAGTCAGTGATTCATCAGAATTTGTTTCAGTTCAATCGGAGTTTCGGTTTTCAAGATATAACTGTTTCAGTTTAAGTGCCCGTGGCTGGAATCTCAATTTCAGAACTGATCATCTGTTTCGCGACACGAATTGCGCCCAGTTGGGCTCAGAATTTAGCAATGTCACAGTTAGATGAAATTTAGGGTTTTCTATAAAGTATTCAACGCAACCGATGGATCCTCAATCTCATATGTACGTTGAAAGTTATACACAGTTCAATCTCAAATGTCATTTCAGAAAGTGTTCTGGACAGCTTTACGTTCTGCCCTTTTAAAATAAGTTTAAAATAACAAACTGCGATGAATCAGAATGAAACCACTTGTTTTCTTTCACTAACAGGTATATCTTATAATACTGAAAGTTCCGTATCATGCGATTTCAGGAAACACGGGGACGCAGGACTTTAGACAGAACACACTAATCAGAAACGCTCTGGACTGCAGTCCAGAGTCGTGTTCCGATCCAAATATCTTCATGGTTACAAAACAGAAAAGATCAGAAATTTACGTAGGATTAAAGTTCGTCGAGTCGGCTTCGATTTAAGCCCTCGAACGCATCTTTCCAATATGTATATGATTTATGGTGTTTTTATTCGTTTTCAGCTACGAGAGGATTCTAGTTTTAACGACATGTTTGGGGGTATCGATTTTCGTTACTAACAATCGTGTTTTCCAGCAAATTTCACACACGTTATACATCATTCAAAGGGCCAACAGAACGTATAGGTTACCGTCAAATTAGAAGATTATTACTATTGGTAACTAACATCGAGCACTTAGGTTTTGACACGTATAGGAAATCGGAAAGTTTGTAAACTACATGATCTAGGTGGGTAACACTATTATTATAGCATGAAGCAAGTAAATACTTGCCTGGAGAACGCCTCGGGATCGTACGGCAGCAGTGCCGTCACGAACGCGCGTTGTACGCCGCAGAATAAGTTCGCGCGAGCCTCGATCGAACACGGGTTTTACGTCGGAGTTCCCGGAGTCGTCTTTGTGCCTGCTGGAAGTCTAGAATGGTGCTCTGTGGGTCTCCCGGGGTGTGCTGGGGTCGGCGTCGGTCGGCGGCGCTCCGGCTATGTGTACAGTGCAGTTTCACAGTGAGGGGGAGAAATTTAAAAATGGGTTTTTGAGATTTGGAGAGATGGGGAGCAGTGGGGGTCGGGTCTGGAGAGGTGAGGGTGATGCTGAGGGTGTTGAGGGCTACAGATGTGGTTCAGGTGAAGTGGGGTGGCTCTTCGGCGCCGGTTGCGACGTGACAGAGGTTGGGTGCAAGTGGTTTTGGGTGTGCAGGGGATATTTGAGAGGGGCTCGGGTTGAAGAAGGATGGAGTCGTAGGGGAGAAGGTTGGCAGAGGAGGAGTGAGCGGGGTTGTCGACGAGATGGGTGATCGCCGTCGGTGAGGTGCAGTGGTTTCGATGGAAGTTTTTGGGTGCTCGCATTTTTGGGCTCGGTGAAAGTAGAGGAGAGAGATGAGGAGTAAGTTGGAGACGAGGTGAGTAAGAGGGAGAGATGAGGGAGACGAGGTTGTAATCGTGGGGGCAACGGCAGGGCGAGAGCGTGGGCGTGAGCGTCGGCGGAAGAGGCGTGTCGCGCGCGCGTTAAGGGATGTAGCCGTTGGGATTTTTTGAGAAGAGAAACAGTGAGGGGTTGGGTGAGGAAAATAGGAAAAGGGTTGGGCTCGTTTTAAATTTTAAAACAATTTCCTTTTTAATTATATTATGGGCTGTAGGTGAAGAAGGCTGGGCCGAATGGGCACAGGGCCGGGGATTCAAAATTAATTGGAGAATAAAAAATGAAGTGTAGGCTGAGAATAGAGTGTAGGCTGGGTAAAACTTATTAAAGGGTTTATTATTAAAAGAATCAGGGTGGGCTGAGGGAATGATAGATTGGGCCGAGGGAAAAAAATAGTGAGGGGCCGGCTAGGTTTAATTTAGGAATTTAATTAGAGGTTTTGAATGGGCTGAAAGTTAAAAATAGGTTTAAGTTTTAAGTATTTTACTCACTTTGGTTTAATTCGGCTTTGGTTTTGGGTTAAGGAAAAATATACATATTAAGTTTAAACAACCAAATCAAAATATGAAGGAAAAAGAGAGGAAGTCACTGGGATTTAGGGAAAAAGAAACCTTTATTAGAGTGGAAACGGGGATTTACAATGAAGACAAGCGAAAGGCAGGCGATTCCAAAACCAACCGGTCTCGAAAGCCATTGCTGGGAGGAGAAGGGTCTTCCCTAGAGGAGAAAAAGAACAAGGTTTACTCTGTTAGAAGGGACAAGGTCCGTAACATATTTAAAGATGTCTTGAACAACGGTCTACAATTGCCGGAGTCGAAAAGACCTCAAGAAGCATAAATGACCGACAATCCCCTGTATTGCCCGTACCACCGAGTAGTGAGCAATGCGATCGAGAATTGCTATATCTTCAAAGACTGGGTCGAGAAGTAGTACAAGGCTGGAGAGATCGAGCTGTCCAAGAGTGTGTTGGTGAACAATCAAGTTGCAACCACCAATTTTATACAGATAGAAGCTGAAGCCTTCTGGGAGCAGACAGCTGAACCCGCTGCCCTGAGAAATGAAACTGACTCGCCACAGCCTCCGTGGAGTACGCACATATCTAATAAGATGAAGAAGATGCTAAAGTTACTTCGGAAAGAGCCCAGAACAGAATGGGAAGGGTAGAAGAAGCCTACCATTCCAGCTGCCAATTTGGCTCCATCAGGCTCAAAATCCAAAATGCTCAAGAAAAGAAAAGTGCAGCTCGACGCGAAAAAGAGTCTGCACGGAGATCGACCATTCAAAAATATACGTGATCGACGCGAAAAAGAGTGCTGCCACAGTCACGTTTAAGGACGAAGATTTGCTATTGGGGACAACTGAGCATAATCGGCCGCTTTACGTGACAGGGTATAACGACGAAGACCGGATTAATCGCATATTGCTTGATCCAGGGTCCTCAGTGAACATCATGAACTTGCGAACTCTGAAGAGTTTGTCAATGGACGTCCGACACCTGTCAAGGGAAATGATTGTCATTCAAGGCTTCAATCAAAATTGCCAGCAAGTTTTGGGATCCATAGCTCTGCTGATCAAATTTGGGGATCTGCAGACCGAAACTAAGATATACGTGATCGACGCTGACACGTCCTATAAAATTCTCTTAGGGCGGCCATGGCTCCACCATTACGGCATCATTCCTTCAACCTTCCATCTATGCATGAAGTATACTAAAAATGGCGAAGAAAGACACATTGACGGAGACATCCAGCCGTTCGGTGTGCATGAAGTCCGATATGAGGATTCTCGGTACTTTATGAACCACCAAAATGCTAAGCCACAACTGACTGAGGACGGCGCGGCCCTAAAACTCAAAAGCAAATCTGAGCCGGCTGTCACTTTCAAAAGCAAAAAAGCCCAAGTGCGCCCGCATTTCGGTAGTGACATTGATGAGTCCGACGCTGGAAGTCCGTCCTTCCGTAAAACTCGCCCTCGTTTCGGTAGCGATACGGACGAATCTGATACTGAAGGCCCATCTAGCAGCAAAGTCCGCCCTCATCTTGGCAGCGACCCTGAAGAGTCGAAGGAAGAGGACCTGCCTTACAACAGCTGTGCAGATTGGACCCTCATGCAACAAGCGAAACTACTAGAGACCTTCGAAATTGCAGAAGGGTCCCTAGCCATCACAAGGGTGCCGGAGCATTTGTGCAAAGAGCTCGATGCATTGTTAGTCTCTACCGTGGACCAGCTGAAAACTTTCTACATTCCCGGAAGGAAAAGTGGACAGAAGAGCATCCTGTTTTATGGGTCAAACCCTATTGTGCACCCGGACGATTTTTCTGTCGCGTGCCTTCCCTATGAGAAAGGCATAAGAGCCGTCCTCAATCCCAGATACTATGCACCCAAGATGCGGGAATATTTCAAAAGGTGCGGATGCCGGTTATATCAAACGGAGTCCGAAGCAAAGTTTTATGAAGGGCTATGGCATCCGCCTCAGGTCCGAGCACTCATCGATGGAAGAATTTCAGATAGACGGGGCATAGGTTTCATCCAGCCTGATTCTAAGGCAGGTTACATGATCCATTTTGGTGAAGCCAGCGAAATGTCAAATGATGATGATGAGATAGCCGAGCCAGAAGAAGCTCCTCAAGAGCTCGAAGATGGCGGACAAGCAACCTTCGATGAGCTAACCGAGATCGATTTGGGAACGCCTGATAACCCAAGACCGACCTACATCAGGTCACTCTTGACAGATAAAATGAAAGAGCAGATAATCGCCCTGCTACATGAGTTTGCCGACTGTTTCGCGTGGACGTACAAAAATGCCTGGCCTCTCCCCTGAGGTGGTCATGTATAAGCTGGCTATATCTCTTGATGCTAAGCCAGTCAAACAAGCACCTCGAAGAATGAAAAGGGACTGGAAGAAAAGTTCATCGAGGAAACTAAGAAACTTATCGATGCTGGCTTCATCAGGGAAGAGAAATACGTAGACTGGATCGCATGCATTGTCCCAGTAAAGAAGAAAAATGGGCAGATCCGGGTTTGTGTCGATTTCAGGGACCTTAAAAAGGCACACCCTAAACATGATTTCCCACTTCCGGTCATGGAAATGATGGTCGATGATACCTCAAATTACGAGCTATTCACCTTCATGGATGGTTCGTATGGGTACAATCAGATAAAAATGTCGCCTGAGGATGAGAAGCATACAACATTTCAAACCCCGATCGGCATATACTATTACAAAGTGATGCTGTTCGGACTGAAGAATGCATGTGCTACATATCAAAAGGCAATGACCAATATCTTTGATGACCTAATCCATAAAGTCGTTGAATGCTATGTTGATGATCTGGTTGTCAAGACTAAAGCCAAGGCCGATCATATCCAAGATCTTAGAACCGTTTTCACCGGATTGAGGGAATACGATCTGAAGATGAATCCTCTAAAGTGCGCTTTTGGCGTGTCATCAAGAAAATTCCTATGCTTTATAGTCTGACATCGGGGGATCGAAGTTGACCCATCTAAGATAAAAGCCATCATGGAGATGCCCCCTCCAAAGAGTCTGACGCAACTAAGATCCTTTCAAGGAAAGCTCGCTAACATACGAAGGTTCATCTCGAACCTATCGGGGAGATGTAGGCCCTTCTCAAAATTCATGAAGAAAGGAGATCCTTTTGGCTGGGATGTCGAATGTCAAGAAGCGTTCGAAAGTATCAAACGGTACCTGTCACACCCTCCTCCTATCCCAAATAAACCGTTGATTCTCTATAATGCCGCGCTGGATGAGTCACTTGGTGCGCTCCTTGCCCAGAACAAAGAGTAGGGAAAAGAAAATGCCTTCTACCACCTCAATCGAACTCTAGTCGGGACAGAACACAACTATTCCCCGATCGAAAAGCAATGCCTGGCTTTGATATTCGCTGTGAAGAAGCTGATGCACTATCTGCTCGCTCATCAGTTTATGCTGATCTCCAAGGTTGACCCGCTCAAACACTTAATGACCAAGGCAAGCCTAGCTGGCAGAATGACAAGATGGGCTATCATGCTGCTTGAGTTTGACATAGTTTATACTCCTCAGAAAGCAATAAAAGGGCAAGCCCTCGCCGATTTCCTTGCTGCTCATCCTATACCAGAAGGGTCGCCGCTAAATTGTGAATTACCCGATGAACAAGTGTTGCACCTCGAGGATAGCGAGCCATGTTGGGAGCTTTACTTCGATGGAGCCTCATCAGTAAGGACCTCCAGTAAATCAAGAGTCCTGGAGATAAAAGCATGGATAGGATTGATGTTCATCACGCCGTCGATGGGAACCCTACAACGTTCTTTTGCTCTCACCGAGCCTCGCACAAATAACGAGGCTGAGTATGAGGCTCTGATAGCTGGTCTTGAGCTCGCTATAGACATCCTTCGGCTACGAGTCTACGGTGATTCCCAGCTTGTTGTCAACCAAGTAAGTGGCGAATATAAGATATACAAACCCGAGTTAGCTCGGTACAGAAGCCGGGTAGTGGAGCTTATGAAACAGTTCACCCATATTGAGCTGATGAGAGTTCATAGGGCGTTGAATGGAAAAGCTGACGTACTCACTCGCTTAGCCAAGGAGCTGGCTGATCCTGACATGGACGAAATTCTGGTCACAGTCAGAAGCCGACAAATTCTACCCCCAGTCTCTCTACGAGAAGAGAAAAGCGCAAAATAGAAGAGCAGTCCTGCCGAAGAAGTTTCGATCGTTCAAAACGAGCCCGATTGGAGAGTCCCTTCATAGGGTACCTCTGATACGACAAGCTGCCCGAAAAAAAATCTGCGAGGATTCAATTGAAGAAGAGAGCTCTTCGATATGCGTTTGTAAATAATACGCAATACCGCAGATCATATGACCAATTTTGGCTCAGATGTCTGTCATCGGCCGAAACCCAGAAAGTCATGAAAGAAGTTCACTCAGGCGTCTGCGGAGCTCACCAATCCGGCCCCAAAATGCGGCTTCAAATCAAACGGCTTGGATATTACTGGCCTACCATGATAAGAGATTGCGAAGAGCATGCAAAGAAGTGTCATATCTACCAAATTCACGGTGATTTCATTCACAAGCATCCCAACCCTCTGCATCCTACGGTGGCGTCATGACCCTTTGAAGTTTGGGGTGCCGTCATAGTTGGTCTAATTGATCCTCCGTCATCTGAAGGCCACCAGTTCATATTGGCTGCAACTGACTACTTCTTTAGATGGGCTGAAGCTGTCCCGCTAAAAGAAGTCAAGACAGAAAATATTCTGACGTTCTTCCAGCATAGTATTCTATACCGCTTCGGTACACCAAGAAGAATCATATTTGACAACGGGAATTCTTTCAAGAGCTTTAAAGTCTCAAGGTTCGCTACTCAATACAAGATAGACTGGAGATATTCTTTAACAACCCTAAATTTCCTGTACAACTTTCTGTGCAATTTTTTCAAAATTAGAAGAAATTGGTACTTTTGCCTGAGCACAAGTTAAATATTTATTTTGCTAATTAATAGCAAGAAAGAGTTTGTGGCTTATTGGTAATACCTTGCACTGCTGAACCAAACCACCAAAGTTCAAATCCCATACCGCACATTATTTTTAATATTGATTTTTTTAAACCTTTAGAATACCAAGGGTTTACACGTGCATATCTCACAAAACCCCCACTACACCCAAAAATGTAACATTGCCAGAGGATAGATGAACCGTCGGGGGGGGATTCCGGCCGCCTGACTCAGCCGTAAATCGTCCAACTCGGCCTCTACTCGGCCGACTCAGGCCTCAGACCGAGTCACGGCCGAGTCACGGCCGAGTCGGCCGATTCCGGCAACGACCCCAACATGAAAATTATGTCTTTTCACATTCCCTACACACCTGTATAATTTATTTCCTCAGAACTTTTCCAGAGCTCTTTTAAAACCACAATTACTCCACTTTTAATACATTTTAAATATATTTTATTACATTTTTCATTTTAACTCTTCATCTACCATAACCCTAGCCTAACCCTATAAATACCACCCCTAAACACTACCCCCTCACCCCAAAATTCTGAGCAAACTCTCAAGAAATTCCTAGAAACCCTAGTGTGCATTTGAAGTGAGCAAAGGGGCGAAATTCCGGCGAACTTCCGACGGCGATACGAGGAGTTTCCGGCTACGAAACGACGCACCGGCGATTCCCCTCTCTACCTCTATCCTTCCTCTTTCTTGTAACCCGTAAGTCCCAATTCCCTCTTCTTTATTCTTATTCTAAAATACGAAATTTCAAAACCCGACGGAATCAGAATAAATCCGATTTCCGATTCGGTTCTTTATAAAACCTAACTCTTTCCTTAATACAATCATGTTACAACTACTACATGTTGACTATTAAACACTAACTAATCATATTAAATAAGTTCCATATCAAAAGTAATTGCTATTTCCATTTTACCGTATTTTTTTCATTAAACTACCATATAGTTTCATTTCTACATTTAAACGATCAAAACTTTGCTATACCTTTAAGTAGATCACGAGGTAATGACCTACCTCCTCACACACTCATATGCAACATAGCACAATACTTTCGGGAACATAGAATACGGGAAAACGATACCTTTTCATTTAAATACCATTACTAATAAAACCATTTTCTAAACGATTTAGTATTTACACAAATCTTTGCAAAGTGCCGCTACAACCCAATTTGGGGAACCCGTTCGGGATGGTGCGGATTATCGCACATTCTCGGGCTTAGTAGTGCGAGATGCAGACCTCCGCAAGGAGCATTCGGTCTCGAAAGATTTAAAATACGACATCTTAAGAAAATGAGATTTTTAGAAATATAAAATATATATTCATGAATTCCATACAAGTTAATATTACAAATAAATACCTTTTATTATGAATTTAGGATATTTTCACTAGAAATATCACAATTATAAAATCCACACCTATGATAACTCTAAAGACGATAACTATTACTTAGGGTGTATTTTGAAAACTATACAAAAGTATTTTTACATAAACCCCCCTCAAGTTCTATAAATTACCCTAAGGACCTTAGTAAACATAGGTTTA
Source organism: Agapanthus africanus (assembly GCA_030015575.1). Lineage (NCBI taxonomy): Eukaryota > Viridiplantae > Streptophyta > Magnoliopsida > Asparagales > Amaryllidaceae > Agapanthus > Agapanthus africanus. The sequence continues at coordinate 43,830,252 of CM057338.1, forward strand.
AGCGGGACCAATCTCTTGAGCCTCAGGGAGCCGGAGAAGTGGGTGCTTACCTATTTAAGGTAGACAATTAACAAACGGTGTTATCAACACGGTAATTGTCTTTGAAAAAGACACAAACCCTGCCGTCCATATGCAGCGGTTACCGATAACATCAAAACAATCAGGACTTCAATTTACTTTTCTAATTGTCCGACTCAGATGAGTCTCTTTAATAATCTGACTTGAATATGATTCAAGTACAATCTACAATCTATAATCTACAATATTACAATTCAACATGGATCCATGAATCCATTTATCCATACATTCAATATATTCAATCTATACAATTTGACTGAACCGAACCATAGATATACATTCACTTACATGATTCTACAGTTACATCCATTTACATGATTCTTCAGTTACATCCATTTACTGATATCATGGTTTCGGTAAGTCATCCAATTATACAATCTACATTACAATACAAATTCAAGTTACAATACAATTACAATACAAACAATACAATCAAGATAACACAGGGTTTAAGGGGTAGACTGGTATGGAAGGTGTTAAAAGTGGCACGAGACTGCAAGATTTAAGAAACCTAACCGTATCCAATTGCCGTTGTTCCGGGCTTTCTAACGGAGCCTTGTACTGTACATTCCGTTTGCCCTGGTCTCTAGCATATAGAGACCCCTCTCGTATACACTGGCATCCTTCTGTACCAAGGTACAAACAACAGCGTTAACACAATATTATAACAATATACTACAACTTTAAAAGCTACCTTCTTATTCTGTTTATTCTACTTCTCGCTTATCTTTGGGACTTACCGAGCGATCTGTTCGCTGACGATATTCTCTTTCTTTCTTCTTTCAATATCGTCAGGTGATCTGGACACGTCAGAGATCGAGCCCACGAGTGAAGACTTGGACCAATTTAGTGAAGACCCCGAGCTCTAGTTCATTGTACACTTTCCATTTCAGTACTTTTCATTTCTGCCATTGTTTAGGCATTGCTTTATTTCAGTTGTATTAACTTTCCATGTATTGTACAGAAAGAATGTGAATAAATAAAGTTGCTGTTTTACTATATCTTGTCTCTTGTGCATTTACTTTTATATTGCTTAGATACGCTTAGCGTATTTACTTCACAGTAAATATGTAGCGGCCTTGTCGCGTCCTCTGCCCGTATACTGGGAAGCGGGGCGTGACATATTCCTCCATCCATAATCTGTTAGTTATATGTATGCCCTAGAGGATATTACTGTACATGAGATGTATATTGTAGTGGATGCTTGGACATATATAGGGAGGATTTTCTTGCTCGACATGATAGTATACTATCCGGTTACTCTTTATCTTAACATGTACACTGATTGTCTCTCTGTTACATGTTGGTAAAGCCCTTAGGATGTGTACTTGACTACCTAGATTATGATGCGGATCATACTAGTGGGACAAAGGTAGTTCGTGAGTATATACTTTAATGTCCCTAGTCGTGGGTGTATCGAGACGAGGCATCGATATACCAGAGTAGACTAGCGTATAGCTTCTCGACCCATGTAGATGGGTGTGGATGATCCCATATCCATTGGTGTTTGACATCAGAGATGATATATGGGTGCTCAGTAGAGACTGGGTACATTGGACGGACTCTCCGAGAACTCCCAGATGGTATTATACCTCACGTCAGATGGCAGTTCTCTGGTGACACCGGTACAGCTTAGTCTGTCGACCCGAGATCGTCATAGAGTCTTGTGTGATTCCCACTGTGCTTTGATTTCCACCTTACCACGTTCAATAGAATGTGCAAAACGGTGGATTTTGGGTACAGTCCCGAGTCACATGGAGGCAATGAGCGATAGGAGGGGATTCGTCTCTCCCGGTATTGGGGGTTGATGTTGCGCTGTGCTCGATTGGCTATAACAGGAAGTCCCTGGCTAGGGCTGTTTCAGAGATTTACTGGTAAGTGTTACTAGTAGTTTCTCGACCCGTTATGAGCCTCATATCGGCATGACTTATCGAATTACTAGGGTCTGACATTTACCACCCCTAGACGAGATATGCGATATATCAGACGAAGAGACCGGACTGTACGGTAGTGTTACTGATTGGATTCGCAGGAGTATGAGCAGGCTTGCTTGTTGATCTTCTGATCACTCAATACCCGGGTGGCCGTTACGTTTGGCAGACCGCTTGCGGTTTGTAGGTGTTTGATATGATTATCACCTACTGCCGGCGTATTGACGAGTCTTTAGAGTCCTACACAGAGGTTTCCTGCTTCATGCAAAACGGAGTAGGAGCACATTGTTTCCCCCAATCAGAGCAAAGCTCTGTTCAAATTTTGAAATTTGAAATGAAGCAGCGGTTCATAAAAGCGCCAGCGCTCGCGCTAAAGAGTCAAAGACTCTGATGCAGCGCTCACGTGCAAAGCGAGAGCTGCGCCAGTGCTAATAGCGCTAGCGCTAAGAGTCAAAGACTCTGATGCAGCGCTCACGTGCAAAGCACGAGAGCGCTAGTGCTAAGTGCGCTAGCACCCAGAGTCAAAGACTCTGATGCAGCGCTCACGTGTAAAGCACGAGAGCGCTAGCGCTGGAACTAAATGTTCCCACACCCTTGGATCAAAGATCCAATGGTGATTAAAAATCACCTAGATACAGAATAAGTTCTATATGGGAAAGGATTTTCCCAATCTTGTTAAAAACAAGAAGATTGCCTTCTGTAAAACAGAAGCTCTTGGATCAAAGATCCAACGATAGGAAACATTCCCAAATCAATTAGAGAAAAGATCCCTTCAACTGATTCAACAAATCAACCTTCCCTATATAAAGACTCAAGACTTCAAGTCTGAGAGAGAGGAACCTCCCCACAAGCTTTAAGAAATTTCAAAGAAAAGAGCAAACTCTGAGAAGAAGAACTTTTCTTCAAGATAAAAATAGAGAGATAAAAAACATATCATCAAGGAAAAAGAACATAGTTCTTTTTTCAGATCATAGATCTATAAGACAAAGGTCTTTCACAAAAAGATATCATACCATCTCATCATAAAAAGGGGGGAGAAGAATTTCATTCTCTTCATATTATAGATCTACAAAGACAAAGTCTTTCACAAAAGAAAATAGAAGAGATTGTAACATCCCCTATAAAAATAAGAACTTTGTTCTTAGAACCATGAGACAAAATCTCTTGTAAGCGAGAACTTATTTCTCAGATCATGAAATTGATCAGAAACGCTCTGCGCTCATTGTCTGGCGCTCAGCGCCAAGCGCGCCACGTGCTCTTCATGTGTGCGCTACTTCATAAGAAGCACCTTAGCGCTCCAAATCTGGCGCTCAGCGCCAAGCGCGCCACGTGCTCCTCACGTGTGTGCTACTTAACAGAAGCGCTCTGCGCTCATTGATTGGCGCTCAGCGCCAAGCGCGCCACGTGCTACTCACGTGTGCGCTGAGAGAACATAAACTGTTCTTTAAATAAAGCCCCAGAGCTATAATGAGTGTTCAACACTCAATAAAAGACAAAAACGGTTGTCAAAACCCAAACCAATGCTCAGCATTGTTAAATGAAAAAGGACTGAGCCTGTCTGGACATTCAGATTAAATGTCCAACATTTTAACTGAGTGGACCGAGCCCAAGTGGAACGCCCCACGCCCCAGTACAGATGGTATTGTCCGCTCTGGCCGAAACCGCACGGTTTTTCCCTTTAGTGCGAACCGGACCCGACCAGGGGCTACGCCACGTGCTCCTCACGTGTGTGCTACTTAACAGAAGCGCTCTGCGCTCATTGACTGGCGCTCGGCGCCAAGCGCGCCACGTGCTACTCACGTGTGCGCTGAGAGAACATAAACTGTTCTTTAAATAAAGCCCCAGAGCTATAATGAGTGTTCAACACTCAATAAAAGACAAAAACGGTTGTCAAAACCCAAACCAATGCTCAGCATTGTTAAATGAAAAAGGACTGAGCCTGTCTGGACATTCAGATTAAATGTCCAGCATTTTAACTGAGTGGACCGAGCCCAAGTGGAACGCCCCACGCCCCAGTACAGATGGTATTGTCCGCTCTGGCCGAAATCGCACGGTTTTTCCCTTTAGTGCGAACCGGACCCGACTAGGGGCTACTTCCCAGGAGGTCACCCATCCCAACACTTCCCTGGCCCGAGCACGCTTAACTACGGAGTTCTCAAGCTCCTGTAGTTCCGGTTCACTTAAAAGGCGCCTCTGTAATTGAGGGTGGTATCATTATATTTATAATGCAGTTCGGTCCTCTTTCGGAATGTGCTTTAAGGACCCGATCCCATTGTTCTGAAATGGCTTCCTCACTCAGATCACCAAGATGTCCGCAACAGACCGCACTGAGTGTGGACAGAGCAGATCACCATGATGTCTTAAGACCGCACTGCTCTGGGGTATTACATTCCCCCCATCTACGAACAATGGTTCGTCCTCGAACCACAGACCTACTATTGAGGGACCTGCATGGGCCACATAAATGTAACGCCCCACGCCCCAGTACAGATGGTATTGTCCGCTCTGGCCGAAACTGCACGGTTTTTCCCTTTAAAGCGAACCGGACCCGACCAGGGGCCACTTCCCAGTAGGTCACCCATCCCAAGACTTCCCTGGCCCGAGCACGCTTAACTACGGAGTTCTCAAGCTCCTGTAGTTCCGGTTCACTTAAAAGGCGCCTCTGTAATTGAGAGTGGTATCATTATATTTATAATACGGTTCGGTCCTCTTTCGGAATGTGCTTTAAGGACCCGATCCCATTGTTCTGAAATGGCTCCCTCACTCAGATCACCAAGATGTCCGCAACAGACCGCACTGAGTGTGGACAGAGCAGATCACCATGATGTCTTAAGACCGCACTGCTCTGGGGTATTACATTCCCCCCATCTACGAACAATGGTTCGTCCTCGAACCACAGACCTACTATTGAGGGACCTGCATGGGCCACATAAATGTAACGCCCCACGCCCCAGTACAGATGGTATTGTCCGCTCTGGCCGAAACTGCATGGTTTTTCCCTTTAGAGCGAACCGGACCCGACCAGGGGCCACTTCCCAGTAAGTCACCCATCCCAAGACTTCCCTGGCCCGAGCACGCTTAACTACGGAGTTCTCAAGCTCCTGTAGTCCGGTTCACTTAAAAGGCACCTCTGTAATTGAGGGTGGTATCATTATATTTATAATGCGGTTCGGTCCTCTTTCGGAATGTGCTTTAAGGACCCGATCCCATTGTTCTGAAATGGCTCCCTCACTCAGATCACCAAGATGTCCGCAACAGACCGCACTGAGTGTGGACAGAGCAGATCACCATGATGTCTTAAGACCGCACTGCTCTGGGGTATTACACCAAGTTGGCTACAGATCCCTAATTCAGATTAATTGAACCCATATGCTCATAAATCTTTGATCTTAGTCCCAAACTTGACTACAGATCTCCCAAACAATATTGGTTCAAAGGTACATCTTTTCACTCCTTTGATATGTTTCATTGTAATCCTTCAACGTCTTCAGAGAGGTGACGGGTCCCGACAACCAGACATTCCACGGACTGTGGGGTCCTTAAACTCATGGACTATGATGTCCTTAAACTTTACGGACTGTGGGGTCCTTAAACTCATAGACTATGATGTTCTTAAACTTTACAGACTATGATGTCTCTAAACTACCATGGACTGTGAGGTCTTTAAACTCATAGACTATGACATTTTTAAACTTTACAGACTATGACGTCTTTAAACTGTCACGAACTATGATGTCCTTAAACTTATGGACCGCAACGTCCCTAAACTAAAACAATAGAGCCCAAATGCTCTTTTGTTGGATCTAAATGATCCTGTTGAGTAGATCTTAGTCTAAAATTAGACTAACGTATTCTCAACAAACGTTTGAGTTGATCTTAGTCTAAAACAAGACTAACGATCTTTAAACCCAACCCAAACCCAAATCTAAGAAAATACGGATTTGGACTAATCCACGCCCTATGGGAGACAACATAAATTAGTCTCCGTATACAATCCATGGGCAACCACAAATAAAACAAACACACACGACACGAAGTGACCATCTGGAGAGGGAGAAAGTTGTTATCGCGATGCGGTAGCGTAATTAACTGCATGGGCTTGCGTCTGCAGGGAAGAGTGTCCCCACAATTAAAAACCCCTCAAACGAGGGGGAATCTGATGAAGTCTGCTACAACGGCCGCATCCGTCTAAACCTCCGATACACGATGCCATAAATCAACTTGGCATCTTCGGAGAGGTAGACGGATAAAACCAAATAACATCTGCCCCCAAAATTCAGGCTAGACGTCCTAACGTCCTGGTCACGGTTTTCGGCGGAGAACAGATTCTGGCACGCCCGGTGGGACCTTTTCCTCTTTCCACTCCACACTTCGTGTGTCGTGTTTCGCGAACGAATCGCGGTTTGCTATGGTTGCCCCTGGATTCGAGGTACTAAGAGTTGGTGTCTTACTCCGTGCAGAAGAGAAAATGGTTTCCAACTGCACCAGCTGCAACAACAACTCCCACTCCGTCCTCGTTGGAGGAGTGACCTATGGGCCTCAAGCGGCCTCCGTGTTCACGATGCCAGTGGAACAGGTGGCGCAAGCCACTACTGGGTTGTTCTTTGGGACCATGCTCCCACCAATGAGCTTCAACGCCCCACTGCCGCCGCAACAAGCTCCGAAGAAGTCGGTCTTTGATCGGCTTACAACTACCGCGGCCCCTCTCAACGGGTCGCCCAAATCTAACGTCTCGGTCTTTAACAGACTGGGCCAAAGCTCAGGTGGGCCCGTGAAAAAGCCAACAATACCTGAAGGAGTTATCCCGAAGCGGATAGCCATCCCTGTTCCAGTAAATGAATTCATCACAGAGACTTCTTTTACTAAGGGGTCGGTCTTCACAAGATTGGTCGTTCCAACTCCCGCTTCAGGCGAAATCACCAAGGCTGCTACCCCTGTTCGAAAGTTTGCCTTCGACAGGTTGGTCATCCCCTCTCAATGGACGTCGGTCTTTGATAGGCTGACACCAATAGCAGTTTCTCATCAAAGCATGAGGCATGATGCAGTTACCCCAATAGCAAAAGTGGTCCCGGCCGCTCGACATGCTCGACGTCGCCACTGGCGCCGAGTGAGGAAAGCTGGGGGCAGTTACCCTTCTGGGCCGACTCCACCAGCTCCAATGGTGGAAATCGATGCTGCTGTTCCAACTGGGAACAACTTTGAACCACTTAGGAGGGTGCGTAAAAACTCTCTAACTGCCGTGTTGAAAAGATCTCCTCCACCTGTAGAGAACGTTACAAAGGTGAAGTTAGAGCAGCCCTCTCAGCGTCTGTCCTACAAAATTCACAAGGTCTGGCAACAGGTCTAAAACTCTATGATTAACTAAGAATATTCCCGCCAACCAAAGAAAATGAAGGTTCGGCAAGAGAAGGACCACCATGTCGTACCACAGAAGGTGTCATCTACTTGGGTGCCCGCTGCAACGGCCCCCTCAACTTCGACCGCCCATAAAAGGAGAAGGCCGGAGAAGATCCCTGTGTCCGTGACAAAGCTCAAAGGCACTGAATTCAAACGCCCCAAGTCTGGGGGCATGGTGGTGCACACCCTTTACATGGCTTCTGGAAAGGAGGATAGCTGTATCTCCACGGGTCATCGACCACTTACACGGTCTGTGGCAAAGGCTCAGGAGCAACAACAGCAAAAGCTCCAGGAGATGCTAATGAAGATGGCCGCGCTCACTGGACCGAAAGAAAGCCCGGAGACGTTATCGGAACAGCGCCAGGAACAGGAAACCGACACCGAGTTTCTCCGAAGAATGCTCGAAAAGAAAGACAAAGAGGCCGCAGAACAAGCGGCTAACATAAAGCAAATGGAGCTTTTATTTCAAGATATGGTTGGGATGATGATACAGCCGGATCCTCCAGCTGAAGACCCTCCAATAATCCTTGACGACGACAGAGGGGAGACATCGAACCCTCTTCCGGCCTTTTCAGCCGCCAAGGAGGAAACAATCCCGAAAGATGCGCTCGATGATTATATAGCTTAACAGATATGGGCCCATCAAGCAAACGAAGCTGTTAGCCAAGTCGTCAGAACCGGACGACCCTATCCCAGCTGGTACGATCAGATTAAGTACCCGCCAGGATACACAATCCCTAAATTTCATGTATATAAGGGGATGGGCAATCCCCATCAGCATGTCGCACAGTTCAGGGCTTTCTGCGGCAATACCGGATGTGACGACAAATTGCTACTTCGCCAGTTCGTCGGCAACTTGGCGGAGACGGCCTTTGAATGGTATTCAGAGCTGCCGAATAACTCTGTCAAAACATTTACAGAGATGGAGTTGCTATTCACTCAGCGGTTTGCAAGCGCCAGCGAACGCACCCCGATCACGGCATTGATCAATGCCCGAGTGAGGTCAGAGGAGACATGGGTTCAGTATGCGATTCGGTGGCGCAACCTATGGTCGAAGTGCGAACAACGCATAGAAGAGGCTCCTGCAGTAGGCATGTTTGTGGGAACCCTCGATCCGCAGACGACCATATCCCAATTCATGATGTTCTTCAAGCCGACCACCTTCCAGGCCTTAATTGACAAGCTGGCCTAAATGGAGCAGATGGGCCATAAGCCGTCCGCGTCGAAAATGGAGCTTCGAAACGAAAGGGGTAAAGGGAAAGCTATCTTCGTCGCCAATGCTCAACAAAAGCCGAGTGAGCCGAAACCAGCTGCTCGCCAAGGCAACAAGCGGCGATCCCTCGAGGAGAAACCGTGACGTCCTTACTCGTTTTCCCGAGATAAAATAAGGAGATTGTTCGAACTGGCAATACGCAATGGGCTTATCACCTTGCCGGAGCTGAGACACTCATCGCAACCCGGTAATGCCAACCATTCTAACTATTGTCTCTACCATCGAGTAATGGGTCATCCAATCGAAGATTGCTACGTCTTCAAAAACTGGGATGAAGACCAGTACCAGCAAGGCAAAATCGCGTTGTCTGAAAACTGGAAGGTGAACCCGCCACAACCACATGCTCCGAAAAAGATGGACATGCCGGGGGCATCGTGCTCATTCATAGAGGAACCTTCATGGGAAATTGTTCTTTTGGAAAAAACTAAACGATCAGGTGGAAAAGCCCGCAAGAGCCGGAGATCATCGATGGGATGCTGAAACTACGCCCAACATCGGGAGTTAGTAGCAATGGGCAAAACACCCAGGCCCAGCCGTCAAAGTCTTCGAAGAAAAAGAAGAAGACCAAAAAGCCCGCGCAGTCTGACGACAAGCGCACGGATCTGCAAAAGCATATTGACGCGCTGGAGGAATACAACCAGGCACGAACCCCAGTCATACTTCAAGAGTTTCTCAATCACATCCTTGAAAGTGAAGATAACAACAATGATGAGGGAGACGACTCGTCAGAGGAACCCGAAGATTATGTGGTAAGTTGCCACATGATCTCTCACTCGTCGCTAAGTAACAAAGAAGCTCACTCGGCGTTAGAAGATAACGTAGAGGAGCTGGGGGCAGGAGCAGTGCCAAAATCCTTGGATTATGTGACAAGGTCTATCGAGGGGAAACCTACTTGTTCGTAGAGCATTCGGCGAAACTTCGCTTCAAAGCTACTCTGGACCGAAAAGTCCGTAAACTAGAAATTCGTCTCAAATATGGCAACAATGGACCATAATGTCCTTAAACTAACAACGGACCGTAATGTCCTTAAACTAGCAATGGACCGAAATGTCCTAAAAATGAACGACTGACCGAAACGTTTTTAAACTACTGCAAACCGCAACATCCTAAGGCTGACCTAAAAAAAACGGTACGTCCATAAGCAAAATGAGCACGGATGAAAACCCGAAAGGGCTCCGTGAGTAAAACAGCAGGGCTACCGGCGAGTTTGTGAAAACTCGAAAGGGCGTAATCTCGTTAAAAGACACTTACAAGGTCCTCTCGACCTTGTGAGGAGAAAACTACCTGCATGAGATCCTTACGACTCACAAGGGAACAACACACTTAGGGATCCCTACGATTCCTAAGGAGAAAAGACACTTACGAGATCCTCACGACTCGTAAGGAGAACCCTCTTATGAGACCCTCACGGCTCATAAGATTCAAAAGTCTTAAGCTACAGGGATCTGAACCTGTTCTTAAGTCATCACCTTTCCCAGACTACCTTACAAGTAGTTCAATACTGACCCTTATATACAATCCGCGGGCATAAATAATCATTTCCTTGCCGAGTCCTACCAACGACAAGGAAATGCCCTCATTTGATGAACAAACACTTGTAAGTCCTCTCGACTTATAAGGAGAAAACACTCTTGTAAGATCCTTACGACTTATAAGAGAACACACACTTAGGAATCTTTACGATTCCTAAGGAGAAAATGCACCTACGAGATCCTCACGACTCGTAGAGAGAAACAACTTTATGAGACCCTTACGAATCATGAAGTCAAAAGCCTTAGTCTACAGGATCTTAACCCTGTTTGCTAAGCCACCCTTGTCCGAACCGACAAAAGCAGATAATGATTCGTTCCTGGCAATGTCCCAGTGGTAGCGATGTTGATGCCTGAATCGGAATCAAATTCCAAGTCCTGTCACGGCAGATGATGATTCGTTCCTGGCAATGTCCCAGTAGTAGCGATGCTAATGCCTGAATCGGAATCAAATTCCAAGTCCTTTCACGGCAAATGATGATTCGCTCCTGGTAATATTCCAGTCACAGCAATGCTGATGCTAAGATTGGCACCAGATTCCAAGTTCCATACTCGTGGCGAAAAGTTGACGAGCTAAAAATGCATATGAAATAGCCGAAATGATGGGGCAACTTGCAACAAAATCATCATGTAAAATATATGCATACAAAAACAGCCGAAATGATTGGGCAACTCGCAATAAAAAGTAGCGAGTAAAAAGAAAAATTAGCCGAAATGATTGGGCACCGCGAAAAATAGCCGAAATGATTGGGCAATCGCGAATTTCGCGATATAAAAAGCTGAAATGATAGAATATCGCGGAAAAAAAATAAAAAAACGAAATAAAACTTTTTGCCCTGTAGTTGAGTCCATATTGACCCCTGTATACAATCCATGGGCATAAACGAAAGGGAACCACATGTCCCAACAGATCCTGTCAAAAGGGAAAGTCAGATCTCGACAGCAACATCTGTATCCCGGAAGACCAACAACGGTATTCCTCTTCATTCCAGCAGGGCACGGATGCGACACCACTAATCGGAGCCACGGCAAAGTCCCCAGTTCCAAGACTCTACGGTTCACAGACAACCTAGAGTCAGCCCCGACATCGCAGAAAGCGGAGCAAGTCAACCCGACACCGCAGAAAGCGGAGTACGTCAGCCAATGACTTCCGTCTCGAAAACACGTCAGCCAATGACCTCCGTCTCGAAAACACGTCATCCAATGGCCCCATCGCGGAAACACGTCAGCAAATGACCCCGTCGCGGAAATACGTCAGCACATGATCCCGTCGCGGAAATACGTCAGCACATGACCCCATCGCGGAAATACGTCAGCACACGACCCCGTTGCGGAAATACGTCAGCAAATGTCCCCATCTCGGAAATACGTCAGCAAATGACCCCGTTTATGAAATACGTCAGCAAATGACCCCTCACGGAAATACGTCATCCAATGACCCCGTCGCCGGATCAACGCTCCGTCTTGGAAACAAGTCAACCAATGACCTCCCCGCCGGATCAACGCTCTATCTCGGAAACAAGTCAACCAACCCCAGGGAAAATCAGCGTCCTTGGCAAAAAACCTCGATTCAGGGAAATCAGTGTCCTTGATGAGAACATCTCGATTCGCGTCGACCCGCAGAGAAATCAGTGTCTTTGCAGGAATATCTCGATTCATCTCAACTCCGAGGAAATCGGCGTCCTTGGCAAAAAATCTCGATTCAGGAAAATCAGTGTCCTTGACGAGAACATCTCGATTCGCGTCGACCCGCAGATAAATCAGTGTCTTTGCAGGAATACCTCGATTCGTCTCAACCCCGGGGAAATCAGTGTCCTTGGAAAAAAACCTTGATTCAGGGAAATCAGTGTCCTTGACGAGAACATCTCGATTCGCGTCGACCCGCAGAGAAATCAGTGTCTTTGCAGGAATACCTCGATTCGTCTCAACCCCGGGGAAATCAGTGTCCTTGGTAAATACCTCGATTCAGGGAAATCAGCATCCTTGACGAGAACATCTCGATTCGCGTCGACCCGCAGAGAAATCAGTGTCTTTGCAGGAATACCTGGATTCGTCTCAAATCCGAGGAAATCAGTGTCCTTGGCAAATATCTCGATTCAGGGAAATCGGCGTCCTTGACGAGAGTATCTCGATTCGCCTCGACCCGCAAGGAAATCATTGTCTTTGCAGGAATCTCTCGATTCTTCTTAACTCCGAGGAAATCAGTTTCCTTGGAAAAAACCTCGATTTAGGGAAATCAACGTCCTTAAAGAGAGCATTTCGATTCGCGTCGACCCGCAGAGAAATCAGTGTCTCTGCAGGAATATACGACGTCAGCAAAACGGAGCCACGGCAAAGTCCCCTAGTTCCAAATCTCGACGGTTCACAGACAACCCAGAGACAACCTAGACATTCGTCACAATATTGCAAACACAATATCAACAAACGAAGCAAAGGAAGATCCCTAGCTTCAGGGTCTTGACAGCAATGAGACCTGAAAGACTATCGGAGATCATCCCACTCCAGCGCGGAGTGGTCATGACTCATCGAGGCTCCCAAACTGAGCCTAATTTCAAGTAAAAAGTGACATGGAATATCCCTAACGCTTGCTCTTTCAACAGTAATATCACCTAGAAGATTACTTGAAGACGTCTTGTCCAGCCCCCGAAGAGATCAGAGACACGACAGTCGCGGGGCTACTCGAACAGCAAGATTGCGTATCGAGGAATACACCGGCCAACGCGGCGGTATGACAGGTAAAAAAAACCCTAGTACCACAGACTCTAACGGACTTCTATTAGCAGGAGTTAACTGTGAAGTTAGAACATCCTTGCGAGAACTTTTCGATTCGTCTCGACTCGTAGGGAAAAGCCTTAGGCAATGGGGATAAGGACCTGTTTCCTAAGCACTGGGGCCCTACAAGTCGGTCCAAGATGGACTATTGCATACTATTCACGGGCCACACTCTCCAAAGTCAAATTTCAACAAGGAGGGAAACAACCACTTACGAGTCCTCTCGACTTGTAAGGGAGAAAATTTTCTTGTGAGATCCTTACGACTCTCAAGGGAAAGCACACTTAGGAGTCCTCACGACTCCTAAAAAGAAAATACACCTATGAGATCCTCACGACTCGTAGGGAGAAAAAATCTTTATGAGACCCTCATGGCTCGTAATGTTGAAAAGTATTAGGCAGCAGACCCGAATCTGTTTCCTAAGCCGTTGCTACCCTACAAAGGGTTCAAGATGAGTTGTTATCTACAGGCCACACTTACTACAATCACATGCCAACAACACAGCAGAGAAAAGAAAGCGATAGTCAGAGATAAAAAATGTGTCCTTTATTCATGAATTCAATTGAATATGAGATACATAATATAAAATAAAAATTAAATGAATACATGTTATTCATAAATTACAATCGATACAAAGACAATTATTAAGAAGGAGGCGATTTAGCCAAATCAGCAAGCCGTTTGCGCACTCCTCTCAGCTCCTTTTCATGAGCAACCGCCGCGGCCAGCTCAGCTTTGACTCGGGCCCGTTGTTGAAAACAGGATGAAACCTTTTCATCGATTTCCCGCTGAGTTGCCTCACGACTCTGCGCATCCCGCTCAATGAGGTCGAGTTTCTACCTCAGCGTTAGCCCATCAGAAATACATCGTTGGAGGCCCTCAAAGATAGCTTTCAGCTGTGTAGCATTCGCGTCAACCTGGGCGCATAACCGGGAGGATTCGCCTGAAGCCTCCTCACGTTCCTTCCGCCTTAAGGTCGCCTCTTGTTCGAAATGGCAGAGGAAGAGAACGCTCTGCTCAACCCACGCAGCCCACTGGGAGTTCAAAGCTAGAACCTCGATAGCAGGAAGCTTGAGCTCAAGCTCATGCAGGCAGGCTTCAATCTTCTTGCAGTGATCAACCCAAGACTTAACGACGCCTTCGTTATGAAAGTTCACAAGCGTCACCAGTATTGGATTAACCTCGGCAACAAAATCTGAAGCAAATGTAGGGGTCTCCGCGTCAAGCTCCTCGATATATTCGCTCAACATACGCAGGCTGGTCACAACGCCTTTGGAAGATGGACGTCTAGAAAAGGGCCCTGCCGGCATTAGGATGCGAGACTCGAAGGGAGCAGGAGCCGGTGCGATTGCTGCAAGATGAATTACGGTTAAAAGCTGACTCACGAAATAAAAAAACCACACGAGCGATGAAGTTTACTATACCGACTACGATAGGGGGCAGAGCTGGGAGTACTGGTGGCGCGACGATTCCCTTATCCCCTCCTTCAATTTGTAGTGCTGCAATCAATACAAAGAAGAATTAGCAACGACATGTTTGTCCATAAAAGAAAGAAAGGGATGTGGGTTAAAGCTATACTCACCGACACCGGCAGGCAGTTTGACTCCCGACTGGAAGGAGAAATGTGGGTTCAGCACCTGATAAAGATGATAAAAAAGGACTCCTGCATGGTTGTAACAATACGATGTCAGTACAAAGAGTATATTACCTACAATGAAACCAATAAGTCGCAAACATATACCTTCCAGCACTCCAGACGACATGAGAGAAGGCAACGGATCAACAGCCGTCATGGCGGCGACCCGAGGCACTTCAGATGGCGCAATCTCCACATTTACTGCACCTACACTCAAAACGAACAAAATGTCATCAGATGGGGATGAACGGGATCGAAAGATAAAAAGAAAACAGTGATTCTGGATCTACCTGATAAGTCGCCAACCGAAACCGCGACGAGAGCATCATTAGGTACAGCAGCTCCTTCGCTCTCCGCCATTGGAATAGTTTCTGCTCCCATGGCCTCGTCCCCCGATTCGACAAGGGCCGTCGTGACACTCGCGATACCGCCGATGGCAAGGAACCACAAGGAGAAAGAGCGGTGATTTGGACAGTCCCGGACTCCCGAGAGAGAGTAGACGCTTCGGGCTCTGTGGTCGCCGTCATCTCACCTGCCGCCTCATCGTCAGGACTTGGCCCTGCAAGATATGGTATATAAGAGTTTGAAGATCAAATCCCAAGAAAAGACTCAGCGTTATGTTACCTTGGGAAGGCTTCGCGGCTTCTTCTCGACCCGCACGCACCATTTGTCTATGGACGGTAGACAGGGTAGCTAGAGCGTCTTCAGAAGAAATAGTGACGAATGGAATGGTGCTTGAACCTGCACCCACGGCCAAGCTGACATCACGTTCCCTCGCCGCACGCTTTCTGCGCTTCTTGTCAGCCTTGGTAGTGAGAAAAGACCTCCGTCAAAATGACGTCATCATCCAAGCCAGGAGCTACCTCTGGAGCCGTTATGGCGTTCGTCATCGGCTGCTTGAGCGAAGCCTCTTTTGGCAATCTGGGGGAGTTGGGATTTCAGCAGCCAGCCCTGGAAGCGTCGCCGCGCCACCCTACGAAATCGGCACTGCACTCGGGATAACCTGAGTCGAGGTAGTCCCTGCAATAAGATAAAAAAGGGGGTCAGACTACCCATGAAGAAAAAGGGAACGAAGGCACCATGAACCGAAATATGCCGAGGCCCAAGGAAGCGCGAAGCCTCTCTTCCTCTTCAAAAGTCTTGAGGGAAGCTGCAAGAGGCTCTTCGGCGGAGATACCTGTTGAAGAAGAAAGCGTCAGTCAAAGCATAATAATTAAAATAGCCGCAGAAAGATATGATCGAAGTATACCTGATTGTGCGATGGTGATTAATGCTGCTTCATCGCGAGCTAGCTGCTTTGAAACCGCTATAGCAGCCTCCAGATCGGTGTCATCCGGCGCCATAAATAAACCCTCGTTGGTCCCGTACTCACTTAGGTCCTCGCTGTAAGGAGCATGAGGCTCCTGTCCGAATACAACGTCCGCAGAAAGTATCGACTTCTTTTTCTTCTGCGAGCGAGTGCTGGTAGCCAATAACACGAGCTTGCGCTTGGCAGGCAATTTCGGGCGGCTAGTCCCAATCTTCGCGCCCGCGCCAGACTCGGGAGATGCCACAGCTACCGCTTCTACAGGCACGCGGGGTAGGGACAGCTCAGGCATAACACGTGGTACCACAGCCGCAACAGCTTCTCTCAGGAGAGGACAGACGATGGTCCGTCGCTTCAAGGGAACGACTAGATAACCAGCGGGGGCGGTGCCCTTGCGATCAAGCAACAATCGTTTTTCTTCCCTAATAACGGCGCCCATCGAATGTTGATACCACGCCACATATGCGTTCAAGATTCGCGGAACGCAACTCGGCTCACTGATAAAGAAATTGGAGCCGGTGTTCAACCGCATAAAATTGTGTAATGTGTTGCGAATACCTTCTTCTATGGCAACTGGCTCAGCTAAGAAAGCCTCGAGCGGGACGCCCTGATTATAACTTTATTGTTGGGCGAAATGGTGCGGGTTGTACCTCATGAACAACGCCGAATCATTCTGCCTAAACACGAGAAAGCCCGGCCTGATGGAGTATAAATGAAGAATCTCCCGAGCTTTCAAGGTAGAGGCCCCCATTTTTAAAAGTATCGCGCAGAGGCTGCACCGTTTTTGCGGATTCTTTGCCGATGGTTAAAACCTTATCGACAAAGGTCATGCCATCTCTAACCATACGCGGACGAAGGAGCATACCCCTAGCCTCCCGCTGTGACGGATTTACAACGGACGTGTCAATTAGACGCATAATCCGAGGGAAGTTGTAACTGTCGTAGAAACGAGGTCGCTTATGGACACCAAAAGCGCCAAGTACGTGCAGCTCGATCCATGACATAAAATAATGCAGCGAGAAAGTGACGGACTGTACCTCTGGCTGAGTGGTATCCGCCGCTAAGCTGAGACCATGATACAAGTGTGCCAACCCAGCAATTCCGATAGCCACTTGTATTCCCGCAACCATACGATGGGCTGGGTAAAAGACCGATGGCCTCATATAATGAGGGTGCATGGAAAACACGAACCAGTTCAGCCATAAGCCAATGAACCCCAACGTGAACGTCTCTTCATCGACGTCCGGTGCAGCAAGCTCCACGAAGGGAACAACAGGAGCAGCCGGAATAAAGAAACTTTTTAAATCCGCCTCCATCGTCGGTTGGTTATCCAAACCAAAACCAAACGGGTCGTCAAGCTTGGCGAACAACGCAGCTTACTTCGATAAGGCTTCCGGACTAAGAAAGCGAGCGATGAAGTCTGCGTAGCTAACTCCATGTCCTCCAGACTCCAGAAACAGACTTTCATATATATTCAACACCTTGATCAAGCTCGGGAATTGGTGTTGAATGGCGTTCTCCGATGTAAAACCCATTACCACTGATTTTGTAGCAAAGATGTACTCGTCCGGAGGAAGCAACTCCTCGTAGTTTTCTCCCCTAACGGGTAAGCCAGAGACCTCTCTAAATTCTTCCAAAGTTATTGAGACTTCTCGATCCGACAGAAGGAAGGTGTGGGTCGGAATATTCTATTGCTCTAGAAAAGTCTTGACCCACCATGCAGGAGGTGCGGAATATTGGAAGAGAGAAGCGTAAATCGCGGGATACAACCCGAGTTTCAGCATCAGCGACTTCTTGGCCGACAAAATGTAGCGGGCCCACTGCAAATACCCGGCTGGATGGAGAGGAGTTAGGCCTATCATGTACGGCTGTCCCCACGGGCGCGACTCGCCCTGACATATACGCCGCCCCAGAGTATCCAAAGCCGACGGCGGCTGTATGGGTATTGAAGCCATAGAAGGCTGAAGGAGACCCTCGGAAGTCCAGTTGACCTCCTCCACGACATAGTTCACCGGAGGTGCGTCAGCATAAGGGGTCGCTGAAATAGGCTCCGAAGGTGCCGCGCAAGAAAAGCTCCGTTGACCCCTGATAATTTGATTGTACCATCGGCCCCATAAATGAAGATTCTTTTGCTCCGGGTCATGATCTTTAATCAACGCGAAGACTTCCCTGTCCACAGGCGCTTCAGGAAATCCGCTTTCCGAACGGACGAACGGGAAAGAAGTGTCGAAAGACATAGTACCTGTGCGAAAAAGAACAAGA
Source organism: Agapanthus africanus (assembly GCA_030015575.1). Lineage (NCBI taxonomy): Eukaryota > Viridiplantae > Streptophyta > Magnoliopsida > Asparagales > Amaryllidaceae > Agapanthus > Agapanthus africanus. Next base: position 43,848,436 of record CM057338.1, read on the forward strand.
ATTAGCCATCAATGCTACAGTTCAAGTTTTGGTACGGGTAATTTAAATTCGTATCGCACTGCAATGCAGTGGAAAGGGACCAAAGGGGACCCACACAATCTATATGACGGCTCATCATTGATGAGACAGTCACTCATTAATGAAGAAATCCTAAAAGGATTCTCATTTAATGAGGGCCCCTCGGGCCAAGAAGTAAAACTCCCTTGAGAGCAGCGCTCTGCAACAGAGTGACATCTGTCAACTCTAATCATGAGAGGAATAAAATTCCTTAAAAATTTTAAGAGCTTTGCTCTGTGAAGACAATGAAATTATCCACCAAAAACCTAAAAAATAAAAGCAAAGCTTTTACTAAGATAAAAACTTCAAGATCTTCAAGATCTGTGAACAAACTCTAAAAGTTCTTCATGGAAGATGAACAGTATTTCAGTTCATGGGTTAAAATCGACCTAAAAAAAGAACATATCTTGAAGATCTATGATCTAAAAATGAGCACAGCTCTGTTGATGGGTAAAACCCTAAAATATATCTTTCTAAGATCTATGATCTGAGAAGAGCAAAGCTCTGTTAAATAAGTTCAATTCTTACCGAATTTGGGCAGAGTTTTGGCTCTGAGAAATTTCTTAAGGGAGAGAGCTGGGCTCTGAAAGAGAATTAAATACTCAAGAAACAAGAACAAATCAAGAAGATGAACAAGCAGTCATCTTAAAGGGACAAATGTCCTATTTATAGGCGTTGGAAGTCGATCTGACTTTCAAGAACAATCCAACGGTAGAAAGTCTGCCACCGCCCCACTCATGTGTGGGTCACGTGAGCGCAACGGCGGGGGGCATTTGTTTCCCCTAATCAGAGCAAAGCTCTGTTCAAATTTTGAAATTTGAAATGAAGCAGCGCTTCATAAAAGCGCCAGCGCCAGCGCTAAAGCGCTCACGTGTAAAGCACGAGAGCGCCAGCGCGAGCAGCGCCAGCGCTAAGAGTCAAAGACTCTGATACAGCGCTCACGTGCAAAGCATGAGGGCGCTAGCGTTAAGTGCGCTAGCACCCAGAGTCAAAGACTCTGATGTAGCGCTCACGTGTAAAGCACGAGAGCGCTAGCGCTGCAACTAAATGTTCCCCCATCCTTGGATCAAAGATTCAATAGTGATTAAAAATTACCTAGATACAGAATAAGTTCTGTATGGGAAATTTTTTTCTCAATCTTGTTAAAAACAAGAAAATTGCCTTCTGTAAAACAGAAGCCCTTGGATTAAAGATCCAACGATGGGAAACATTCCCAAATCAATTAGAGAAAAGATCTCTTCAACTGATTCAACAAATCAGCCTCCCCTATATAAAAGACCCAAGACTTCAAGTCTCAGAGAGAGGAACCCCCCCACAAGCTTTGAGAAATTTCAAAGAAAAGAGCAAGCTCTGAGAAGAAGAACTTTTTTCAAGGTAAAAATAGAGAGATAAAAAACATCTCATCAAGGAAGAGGAATATAGTTCTTTTCTCAGATCATAGATCTATAAGATAGAGGTCTTTCACAAAAAGAGATCATAGCATCTCATCATAAAAAAGGAGGAGAAGAATTTCATTCTCTTCATATCATAGATCTACAAAGACAAAGTCTTTCACAAAAGAAAATAGAAGATATTGTAACATCTCCTATAAAAATAAGAACTTTGTTCTTAGAACCATGAGACAAAGTCTCTTGTAAGCGAGAACTTATTTCTCAGATCACGAAATTGATCAGAAACGCTCTGCGCTCATTGTCTGGCGCTCAGCACCAAGCGCGCCACGTGCTCCTCACGTGTGCGCTACTTCATAAGAAGCACCTTAGCGCTCTAAATCTGATGACCAACGCCAAGCGCGTCACGTGCTCCTCACGTGCACGCTACTTAACAGAAGCGCTCTGCGCTTATTGACTGGCGCTCAGCGCCAAGCGCGCCACATGCTCCTCACGTGTGCGCTACTTAACAGAAGCGCTCTGCGCTCATTGACTGGCGTTCAGCGCCAAGCGCGCCACGTGCTCCTCACGTGTGCGCTACTTAACAGAAGCGTTCTGCGCTCATTGACTGGTGCTCAGCGCCAAGCGCACCATGTGCTCTTCACGTGTGCGCTAAGGGAATATAAACTATTCTTTAAATAAAGCCCCAGAGCTATAATGAGTGTTCAGCACGTAATAAAAGACAAAAACGGTTGTCAGAACCCAAACCAATGCTCGACATTGTTAAATGAAAAAGTACTAAGCCTAATTAAATGCCCAACATTTTAACTAAGTGGGCCGAGCCCAAGTTAGCCACAGATCCCTAATTCAGATTAATTGAGCCCATATGCTCATAAATCTTTGATCTTAGTCTCAAACTTGACTACAGATCTCCCAAACAATATTGGTTCAAGGGTACACCTCTTCACTCCTCTGATATGTGTCGTTGTAATCTTTCAACGTTTTCAGAGAGGTGACGGGTCCCGACAACCAGACATTCCACGGACTGTGGGGTCCTTAAACTCATGGACTATGATGTCCTTAAATTTTACGGACTGTGAGGTCCTTAAACTCATGGACTATGATGTCCTTAAACTTTACAGACTATGATGTCTCAAAACTACCATGGATTGTGAGGTCCTTAAACTCATAGACTATGACGTCTTTAAACTTTACAGACTATGACGTCTTTAAACTGTCATGAACTATGATGTCCTTAAACCTATGGACCGCAACATTCCTAAACTAAAACAATAGAGCCCAAATGCTCTTTTGTTTGATCTAAATGATCATGTTGAGTAGATCTTAGTCTAAAATTAGACTAACGTATCCTCAACAAACGTTTGAGTTGATATTAGTTTAAAACAAGACCAACGATCCTTAAACCCAACCCAAACTCAAATCTAAGAAAATACAGATTTGGACTAATCCAAAACCTACGGGCGACAAAATAAATTAGTCTCCGTATACAATCCACGGGCAACCACAAATAAAAAAAGCACACACGACACGAAGTGACCATCTGGAGAAGGAGAAAGTTGTTATCGCGATGCGGTAGCGTAATTAACTACAGGGGCTTGCGCCTGCAGGGAAGAGCGTCCCCACAATCAAAAACCCCTTAAACGAGGGGGAATCTGACGAAGTCTACTACAACGGCCGCATCCGTCTAAACCTCCGATACACGGTGCCATAAATCAACTTGGCATCTTCGGAGAGGTGGACGGATAAAACCAAATAGCATCTGCCCCCAAAATTCAGGCCCGACGTCCCGACGCCCCGGTCGCGGTTTTCGGCGGAGAACACACATATGTGATTGTGCGGGACCGAGATTAATGCGCGTATGTGATACCGCATTCTATTCTCACGATGTGTGACATCGGTCTGTTATATGTGATATAGCCGGGTTATCGGATCAAGTGTTGATTCGATAAGTTGTTGCATTTGATATTAGTCGGTTATATGAGATATAACCGGATTATTAAATCAAGTATTAATTTAATAATTTAATGTATGATTGTATATTTGATATACTAAATTACATTAACTAGTTTTAGCTCACTTATGATTTCTTTTTCTCACTTTGTGCTTTAGTATATATGTGATATATATTAATGTACAACTATTGTGTCATGCTAGATGCCACATGTGACATGGGTGTATGAGACTTGCACCATACTTAATAATGTGATGGGTTTATATTTATCTAAGTTAATCAAAATTAATGGGATTAAGTCACATGGTTGAAGCTTGTAGAAGCTTGTGGAACCATTGACCAAGTCCACTAAGTTTGTTTTAGTTGTAGATATTTATTAACCTAACCATTATTAACCAGCCATGTTTTATTCTCTACATGGGTTAGTGTATGACACTAACTCACCCATGGTTGCTATTCTCACCTCATGAGTTCATTCTCTCATCTTGATTCTTCATCTTCTTCTTCATGAGAGAAAAAGCTTGCTAGCTTTTTCTAAGTTAGAAAATATTGTGAGAAAATAAAATCTAAAGAGATCCCACTTCCTACTTCATCATCCTCTACTATTAGCCATTTAGTTTAGGGTGTTTGCTTCACTAATTCACATATTAGTGAAGAGGTAGCATGAGCTTGAGTCTTCTCGACGTAGATCATCTTCGGCCTCGAAGACTTCGAGCAAGTTTGTTCATTTCTTCATGTGAACCCTTACTAGAGTTCGGATGTTCACTACTTGGAGCGAAAGGACTACTACACGGAGCTTTAGAAGTGAAGGACCGGTCTATAAAGGTTGTATTTCTCATTCACTTTCTATGTAAAGTTGTTTACATTTTAGTTTTTCTCCTAAAACTCTAGTTAGATCCTAGGTTAGGTGGTTTGGCACGCTGGAAATTTTAAATACGGCATATTTGATGCCTTGTGAAACCTTGTGGTCGTGCCAAATAACCCTATATAATCCAAGGGCCAATGGGCTGGCTGAAGCTTTCAATAAAACTCTGTGCAAGCTTCTGAGGAAAAATGCTTCAGCCAACAAGAGAGACTGGAATCTCAAACTTCATGAGGTGTTGTGGGCATATCGTACAACACACTGCACTCCAACTCAGTCCACTCCATACTCATTACTCTTCGGAGTGGAGGCGATCCTCCCCTTCGAAGTCGAAGTTCCAAGCTTAAGAATGGTCGTCTAACATGAGTTGACGGAGGAGGAAAACGTGCTCCTTCGGCTCGAAGAGCTCGACGCCCTCAAAGAAAAGAGGCTTGCAGTACAACAAAATGTGGAGCTGTACCGAGCCTAAATGTCATGGGCCTATGACAAGATGACCCGTCTCCGCGCTTTCAAGAAAGACGAATTGGTGTTGGTCCTCAAAAGACCGATCATCCCCAATCGACATGCCAAGGGAAAATTCGAGCCAAACTGGGAAGGACCATACGTCATTGAGAAAGTGTTTGATGGAGGATCCTACCAGCTGATAAATGCCGAGAGAGAAAGGCCCATGCCGCCTACCAATGGCCGATATCTCAAGAAATATTACGCGTGAATGCTCCAAGTCGCAGACGAATTGAGCACACCGGCCCTACGGTCTGGATCATACATCCTGTAAAACCGTATACAATCCATGGGCATAAACGACCCCTATCTCTCCTAAGTCCTACCGGCGAGACTACATTTAAATTCCCACCATCAATGAGGATTCGCCAAAAAAAGGGTGGTATGTCCATAAGCAAAACGGGCACGGATGAAAACCTGAAAGGGCTCCGTGAGTAAAACCAGCAGGATTGCTGGCGAGTTTGTGAAAACCCGAAAAGGGCGCAAACTCGTAAAAAAAAAGAGATGAAATACACTCGCAAAGTCCTCTCAATCTTGTGAGGAGAAAATCCCCGCGTGAGATCCTTATGACTCATAAAGGAGCAGCACACTTAAGAATCCCCACGATTCCTAGGGAGAAATACACCTGTGAGATCCTCTCGACTCGTAGGGAAAAAATGCTTTTATGAGACCCTTACGGCTCATAAAATTGAAAAGCCTTAGGTGATAGAGATCTAAACCTGTCTCCTAAGCCATCGCTCCCTAAAGGGCAACGGCAAATGATGAGTCGCTCCTGGCATTGCTTCAGTGTTAGCGGTGCGGATGCCGACCCAAAACCTAAATCCCGAGTTTTTCCAACTGCAAATGATGAGTCGCTCCTGGCATTACTTCAGTGTTAGCGGTGCTGATGCCAACCCAAAAACCAAATCCCAAGTCCTCCCGGGGCAAATGATGAATTGCTCTTGGCACATGTGCTTCAGTGTTAACAACACTGATGCCTACCCTAACCCCAAAATCCCAAACTCCAATCAAATAGACCCCTAAGTCTTTAAACTGGGAACAGATGACCCCTAAGTCGTTAAACTGGGAACGAGGGAAATCCTCTCACGGCAAATGATGAGTCGCACCTGGCATTGCTTTAGTGTTAGCGGTGCTGATGCCGACCCAAAAACCAAATCCCAAGTCCTCCCAAGTCCTCTAGGCACATGTGCTTCAGTGTTAGCCACGCTGATGCCTACCCTAACCCCAAAATCCCAAACTCCAATCCAATAGACCCCTAAGTCGTTAAACTGGGAACAGATGACCCCTAAGTCGTTAAACTGGGAACATATGACCCCTAAGTCGTTAAACTGGGAACGAGGGAAATTCCCTCATAGCAATGATGATTCGCTCCTGGTATCATATTCCAGTGTAGCGGTGCTGATATCAAACCAAAACCAAAATCCCCAAATCCTCTCATTGCAGATGATGATTCGCTGCTGCTACCATATTCCAGTGTAGCGATGTTGATGTCAACCCAAATCACAATCAGCAAGACAACCAACAACTTCCTTGGCGGAATCAAGCTCCACCTTAGAAACAAGTCGAATCCAGATACCGCAGAAAGCGGAGCAAGTCAACTTCAACCCCGACACCGCAGAAAACTGAGCAAGTCAAAATCCAATCTCGACACCGCAAGAAGCGGAGCAAGTCAAGTTCATCCCTGATACTGCAAGAAGCAGAGCAAGTCAAATCAAGAACCGACCGTCCATGTCGCAAAAAGGGAAGCACTGACCGTCCAAGTCGCAAAAAGGGCAGAACCGATCGTCCAAGTCGCAAAAAGGGCAGCACCGACCGTCCATGTCGCAAAAAGGGCAGCACCGACCGTCCAAGTCGCAAAAAGGGCAGCACCGACCGTCCAAGTCGTAAAAAGGGCAGAATCGACCGTCCAAGTCGCAAAAAGGGCAGAATCGACCGTCCAAGTCGCAAAAAGGGCAGCACCGACCGTCCATGTCGCAAAAAGGGCAGCACTGACCGTCCATGTCGCTAAAATGGCAGAACCGACCGTCCAAATCGCAAAAAGGGCAGAACCGACCGTCTAAGTTGCAAAAAGGTCAGCACCGACCGTCCAAGTCGAAAAAAGGCAGCACCGACCGTTCTTGTCGCAAAAAGGGCAGCACCGACCGTTCTTGTCGCAAAAAGGGCAGCACCGATTGTCCAAGTCGCAAAAAGGGCAGCACCGACCATCCAAGTCGCAAAAAGGGCAGTACCGACCGTCCATGTCGCAAAAAGGCAGCACCGACCATCCACGTCGCTAAAATAGTAGAACCGACCGTCCACATCGCTAAAATGGAAGAACCGACCATCCAAGTCGCTAAAAGCGCAGCACCGACCGTCCACGTCGCTAAAATGGCAGCATCGACCGTCCAAGTAGCAAAAAGGGTAGAACCGACCGTCCACGTCGCTAAAATGGCAGAAACGACCTCCACGTCGTCAAAACGGGAACCAAATTAAATCAACCTCCATACGAAAGAAGATCCATCAATTTCATGCACACAACCCACATATATGGTGTACATTTATTGATGTGGGGCAATTTATTGGGGTCAAAATTTACACCCCCGTTGACCAAGTCAAAATCAAAGTCAACCCCAAGCCAAGTGGGTCCAAGCCCAGGTCAAGTGGGCCCATGCCCGAGTCGAGCCCGAACATGAAGCAGCCGGCCTCCTCCATGCGAAAATAAAAATTTTGTAATAAATAATTTTGTTGTATAAATAAATGTAAGAAAAATAGACATAAAACCAAAATTTTGTAAAACTCATGGCTCATGTGCAAAAGAAATGAGCACATGAGACATGAGATGGGCAAAATGCCATTTTTGTAAAGCCCAAGGGGCTATATGTAAAGTGTGTAGCCTATAAAGGCAAAGATAATGAAAATATCTCAACAACTTTTCTCTCTATAAAAAATTAGGGTCTGTTCCTCCTTCTCCTTTCTCAAGATTCTGAAACTTTCTTCCCCTTTTGAATTAAATCAAGAGTTTTACTCTTCTTTTTCCAAAAATAAATAGTTTTCACCACAAAACCAATAAAGGGGAGCTCAGATCTTCTATCAGATCTCAAAAGAGGAGATTTTTAAATATCATCCTCTTTCTCCAAGATATGGCCAACCGAGAGGAAGAAGAAGGAGACTCATCTCCAAAAATCCCATCTTGGGAAGATCCAAGACCAAAGGGGAGAGAAACAAAGGGGTCCCCTTTGATCATTTCTAAAGATTTCTAGGAGTTTAACCCCATTCAAGATCTGTTAGAGTTCAACTCCATAAATTAATCTCTTTTTAGGAGTTTAACTCCAAAAGTCAAATCGGGAGCACGACTCCCAGTGCAGGGACAAAGTCCTTTTTCCTGCCGACGCCCAGTGCTCACGTGACAAGCACGTGGGGCGCTGGCGTCCAGCGCCAGCTCCCAGCGCCCAGCGTCCGCGTGCTAGGCACGTGAAGCGCTGGCGCTCATGCGTCCTTTGGACGCCATTTCCCCTTATTTTATATACACTCTACACTAAAAATACCTCCCCCGTTAGAAAAAATTTCTAACGGGGCACTACCCCACATCCCGTAAGGGGGCTGCCAGCCCTCTTGACCCTCAGCCCGCTATCAGAGTAGCGGGATCCCCGTAAAAACTCTGTGGGGCCCCCGATATATCCAAAACCCTTTCAAAACACAACACTGCATATTGAGTTCGCATGACCTGTTTGACCCGTCAATCGGAGGATCTTTCGCTCCAAAGGCGAGAGCTAATTAACGACAGTTTAGTTCGCGGCTGCCGGAGATTCGGATCCCCAAAATCAATAAACTCCAGCCTACCTTAGGCATGGGGAATCTATAATGCACCTGACAAGTGCACGCGTATTCCCATCTCAATGAGGTGACGAAAAATACCCTACAGGGGGTGCGGTGGTGAAGACGAGATCGTCAGTGGCGCTGGGTCGGCGACGAGAGGAGGTGGAGCTCGGGGTTGTCGAGAGTGAAGAGACAGAAAGTTTGGTGACGGTTGTTGAGAGGGATGAAGGGCAGGTGAGGGGATCGCGAAGTTCGTTGAGGGGATCGCGGAGGATGGTCGTTAAGGCGAGCTCGAGGTCGTGGCTGTTAAAGGGAGTGGGTCTCGGGGGTAGCGTGAAGGAGACGTGATCGTAGGGTGCGGTTCAGCGAGGTGAGGAAAGAAAGAGAGAAGGAAAAGAGAGGTCGGTTGAGAGAAGAGAGGGAGGTGGCCGCGGAGGTCGCGGGGACGTTTGGGTGAGGGCGAGGTCGTGGAGGAGTGCGGATCGTTGGGGGGGCTCGTTGCAAAAAGGCGGGAAAAGAAGCGAAAAAAAGGAGGAAAGGAAGAAGGAGGATAGGGGGTTCGGTCGGGTCGGGTAGGGTAGTTTAGGCGTGGGTTATCGGCCAGGCTGGGCTGAAAAAGAGTTAGGGTTTGATTGTGAGGGTTTGGGTTTAGATTTTAAGAATTAGAAATTATTATTAGAAAAAATATAGGAAGTATTTATAGAAAATATTTAAATAGAGAAAAATTTGAGAAACATTTATTTATAAATATAAAAAAATATTTACAAAAAAACTAGTTATTACAAAAATTCAACTAACTTGTTTCTTAAATCAACTGCATGATGTTTCTTGAAATCCTTAAATTCAACTAACTTGATGTTCAACACTACTCTCCAAAATTCTTTAAAACTTGATTAGACTAATCACAACTTTTAATAAAGGGCTGCAATTGGGTAAACTTCTATCCAAATCAAACAGTTGTACTTAGTTTTATCACAAATAATTCTTAATTGATCTTCTTCGATGCTATCAAGCTCTCCAATAGTGGTTTTCTTGTGATCAAGTACAATCATCTCCGTGAGAGCGACGCCAACTTATGTTCGGTTGGTATTACTTAATTCTTTTGGGTGGCTTTCATGACAACCGACTAAATTATCTAGCCAATGATGTAATTGCAAAGGATAAGACAAGATGGAGAAGTATATATAAGTTTGATTTGTAATTGTGTTGAAACCATAGCCCCCGACATATCTAACCAGCGATAGCTAGATGTTTGAGAGAACAACTATCTAGCAGCTCAATGGTTCAAGACTTGTTTGATATCGATCAATTTCCAAGACCATAATGAAGTTGTTCCATAATTATGTTAATTACTGTGGGGCTGTTTCCATCTATCACATGGTGTTGGCTTTCTAACCGATTATGCATAATTAATATTCCCATCAAAGACAAAACATAAAAACAAGTAGTGTTGAACCCAGCTAGCCACTTTTGTCACTAGTGTCTAATGGGGTCCCCTGTTCTCTCAATCTTAATCTTTGGGGTCAAGACATAAGTAGGGGTTCACCACCACCACCACGCTTTGTCATGATCCTACCTAATCCCTAATTTTTAACATTTTTTTTTGCTTTGAAAAAATAAAATAAAATTCATAAGTATTCAGTCAAGCATTTTATCATTGACTCAAGAGATTAAGAAAAGAAGAAAAAAATTAATGAAAAACTAAACGTGGCATCATAAGATCTTTTGGGTTCTAGCATGTTTATTAAACACAGACAAGCCTCCCTTGTCATTAGATGGCTCATTAGATTAATTTTATCTTATTATTATATGAAATGGCGCAATCAATTCTTTTTTCTTAGTTTATAGATGCTCTAAATATATTAGCTCAAGTTTTTGAATGAGATTTTTGTCTAATTTGATATCTTGTATGCCATGCTTATGGTCAAACTAAACTTGCTTTATTTAGAACATGACGGAGTGAAGTTTTGAATTGCCAATTATGAGTTGGGCGTTTTAACTATTAAACCATGATTGCTTAACATGGTTTATTGTAACCACATTTCAATTGAAAAATGAAATGTTCCGGAGTGATTGATTGCTCATAGTTAGAACCACCTATGGCTCCGAACACAACTTAAAAATAGGTGTTTAAGTGCATGCTTTTGAATCTTATTCCGAAGTTGGATTTCAAAATAATATTTAAAGGGTTTAAAATCAGCACCAACCGCATCTTAACGATGCCATGCCAACAAAAAGTTGATTGAAAAATTCTTGATATGATTCGTAAGAGAGCTATCCAAAGAATGTTTATTAGCTCCAAATACTATGGCTGAAATTATATTGCATTAATAATAAATTATCTCTCCTAATTTTATCCTTCTAAAGAAATTTATAAAAAAATCTTTAATTATTATATTGCGTCTCTCTCACAATTTGCCACCTCACCACCATTTCAAGAAAATTAGTATCCTCTCCCCACTCTCCCCACCCATATGATAACTATTTTTTGCTATTAGAAGCCTAATATGATAAATTTATTTATTTGACCAAAATTTTCCTTTTATGCTCATCAATTGCCATATTAGGAAATTATAAAGCACATAATCTGATCTTTGCATTATGCAAATGTTGCAAAATCGATCGTACATATGCATACCGTGTTTATTGTTTATATGCACCACTATTATATATACACGTGCATCGCACGTACAAAATCCTAGCATCTTTTAACCACCAAGATTTTGACATTTAAGAGAGGGAAAGGCACAACTAGCACTTAGCCTATGGACCAAAATCCCTTGGATTCCTCCATCAGTGGGGCCCATGTCTCTCTCCTACACAGCTCTGGGGCACCACTACTCACTATGATTTTTTTTATCACCAAGTTTTCTGCATTCTAAAATAACAAGACATGTGCACCATATAAACTTTAGATCAATTATACTTTCATATCTCAAACCTATGGAGGATTCAAATAAAAAGATTTGATTTCCATTTTCATGACATCCGACCAAGACATTGCATTATTCTGATGCCAGCTTGGGTTTGGACTCTCAAGAGCAAATCTTGTGTGCTTTTGACAAGAGACAAATCTAATAAGCTAAAATTTTCATGTGCATTTTGGATTATTTTCTAATTCCAGTTCAATGATTTTTTGCCCCCAATGATTAAAATGATAAACAAATATCAAGTTTGAAATCCTGCATTCAAACCTTATACCACTCAAAGAATACAATGTCTAGCAGGGTAAATTTAACAAGGCATCATCTAACTATCAGGAGTTTTGAGCTAGCACGGTTGAACTTTAAAAACGCCACGAACCTTCTTTGAAGGGTATTTTTGTCAAGGTTTCTCGTCGAAACAACATCATCTTCAATTCAATCCGCATACAAGGTCATATTAGGATTATTCAATCCACTCATGTGTTAAATGAGTCGAGAAAACTAACATCTTCATACAGCTTCGCCAATTCAAAGGGCTTTCATGCCTTGTGAAATTTACCCGTGTTTGACACCACAATGAAAATTATAAAACAAAACAAAAAAACACAACAATAAAGATTAAATAAAAGAATCAAGTTTCTGTACTCAACCAAGTGAACAAATGCATAACATCTGATAATTGATTTAAAAAACATTTGCATCCAAGGACCATACGAGAGTACAAAGAGTTTGTGAATGCTTTTCTCACCTCATAATGTCTATCACCATCTTACAAGTGTAAGCGTGAAACACACAATATCATCACATACTATATATATATTTTGTTATTAAAGTCTACATCTCTTCGTATGTTAATTCATATCATTGGCTCCCACTAAGGCTGAGCTATCCAAGATCCAGCATTTGCCAGCTGGGTCTAGCTAGCACTGGATGGCCCCACTTCAAAGCTTGAAGCTCTTTCGCTCTGATGAAGTCCTCCTGCATACAGCATTTTCAGTCTCTCCACTTCATTCTACAAATATTGATACTCACCTGCAATGTTCCGAAAAAACTATAACATAACCGCAAGATAGACATTTAAGTCCTACCATAACCTTAACACAATTGACTGCTTAACTTCTACTATTTGCATTTGTGCAAACAGAAAAGTGCCCAGTTAATACTGTCATTACTGTACCGGGGCAGAAAAGTTCACTTGTCCCCCAGGATCACATAATAAGACGCCTGTGGTTAGGTTATGGTCCCACTGCAAGAAATACCTATTTATTTCGTGGGGGCGTCACCCGACGGAATAAAGGGATGCCCGACGAAATAAACTTATTCCGTCGGTTGATGCCCGACGTAATAAATTATGACGGAAAAAAATGTTTTTTCGTCGGGTACTTGATCTATTTCGTTGGGCACTTTTTTACGTCGGATATAGGCCGACGGAATAAGGTTGAAAAACCTGGGGCATATTTTCCTGTTCAAACTTATTTCGTCGGCTATTACCCGACAGAATATTTCGTCGGCTATTACCCGACGGATAGATAAAGGAAAAAGTAGAGCAGATTCTTGGTCGTTTTTGAGCATTCGATACAAATTCAATACAATTACTTATATACAAACAACCACAACACAACACAATTCAATTCAATACTGACATATAAACAACCACAAATGCAATTGAATTGAATTGAACAATTACAAATTCATTCGTAAAAATGTAATTTACAGCTTTTTAAGAGAAGAAAATGTACGAAATAGAATGATTCGTCAATGCGAGCGCGCTTTGTGCTTTTCCACTCCATCTCGAGCCACACCTCCAGCTTTAAGGCTCATAAGAAAGATTCTGCAATCTCCATCTTTAGTAAACATATTTATCACTTTTTCTCTCTCAGCAAGACTCATACTTTCTCGAGCTCACTCTAGCTCGAGCTCACTCGGCGCCGTCGTCGTTGGCCAGATAGTCAAGGAAATCGAGCATGTGCTATAGTATTATCAATAAACAAGTATTAGTGCACAATATTCTCGATAACTATATGAAAATTGTATTGAAATAAAGGATTATCAAACTTACATCCGGTACTTTTTTTCCTTGAGAGATTAAGCTCCGGACCATCGCTCTCCTTGCCTCAATATCGACATGGACTTCTGCTATAGACAAACTTTTTTGTGAACCCGAAGCCGACGCGGGTTCATATGCAAAAGGAGACAAGAAGACACGTGCTCGAAAACCCGCGGAGGTATGAGGAGACGAGCCTTCTAGATAGTATACTAGAGTGGACGGAGATGCAGATGGGGCCGTAGGGGCGCAGGTGCCGCAGAGGGTGTGGGCTCGTGAACGAATATCCCTGTGCCTATCCGAGGAGGATGCAACTCCGGATCGTAATGGGCATGATATACCGTAGGCGAAATGCCTTGGCCATCCAGATGAACTCTCCCATGCTGGTCAGGGTTGTATCGCTGAATGGCATCCTCATTGATCCCATGAAACTCCCAGGGAGTAGGATCTCGGCCGTGCTCCTTGACAAACTCAATCGCATGCTGCTCAATCTCTCTGCTCATCATTTGCCGCACGAAATTACAGTATGACCTGACTTAAGTCAATTATTGAAAAAGAAATTAAGTAATTTAAATAACTACAAGAAACCCGTATATGAGCATACTTACATAATGCTCAGGAGCCTTCTGTGAGATGAGGCATTTGAGTCACGCGCAAACCCCATACGATGTATGTCCACGTGACTGGACATTTTTCTCCCGTCTGTCTCGCATGCCATTTAGACAAAAATTTGATTTAGATCTAAACCTGTCTTAGATGATAGAGATCTAAACCTGTCTCCTACGCCATCTCTCCCCAACGGGCAACGGCAAATGATGAGTTGCTCCTGGTATTGCTTCAGTGTTAGCGGTGCGGATGCCGACCCAAAACCTAAATCCCGAGTTTTTCCAACGGCAAATGATGAGTCGCTCCTGGTATTGCTTCAGTGTTAGTGGTGCAGATGCTAACCCAAAAACTAAATCCCAAGTCCTCCCGGGGCAAATGATGAATTGCTCCTGGCACATATACTTCAGTGTTAGCAACGCTGATGCCTACCCTAACCCCAAAATCCCAAACTCCAATCCAATAGACCCCTAAGTCGTTAAACTGGGAATGGATGACCCCTAAGTCGTTAAACTGGGAACGAAAGAAATCCCCTCACGACAAATGATGAGTCGCTCCTGGCATTGTTTCAGTGTTAGTGGTGCTGATGCCGACCCAAAAACCAAATCCCAAGTCCTCCTAAGTCATCCAGGCACATGTGCTTCAGTGTTAGCAACGCTGATGCCTACCCTAACCCCAAAATCCCAAATTCCAATCCAATAGACCCCTAAATTGTTAAACTGGGAACAGATGACCCCTAAGTCGTTAAACTGGGAACAAGGGAAATCCTCTCACAGCAAATGATGATTCGCTTCTGGTATCATATTCCAGTGTAACGGTGCTGATGCCAAACCAAAACCAAAATCCCCAAATCCTCTCATGGCAGATGATGATTCGCTCCTGCTACCATATTCCAGTATAGCGATGTTGATGTCAACCCAAATCACAATCAGCAAGACAACCAATAACTTCCCTAGCGGAATCAAGCTCCACCTCGGAAACAAGTTGAATCCAGACACCGCAGAAAGCGGAGCAAGTCAACTTCAACCCCGACACCGCAGAAAGCTGAGCAAGTCAAAATCCAATCTTGACGCCGCAAGAAGCGGAGCAAGTCAAGTTCATCCCTGACACTGCAAGAAACAGAGTAAGTCAAATCAAGCACCGACCGTCCATGTCGCAAAAAGGGCAGCACCGACCGTCCAAATCGCAAAAAGGGCAGCACCGACCGTCCAAGTTGCAAAAAGGGCAGCACCGACCGTCCAAGTTGCAAAAAGGGCAGCACCGACCGTCCATGTGGCAAAAAGGGCAGCACCGACCGTCCAAGTAGCAAAAAGGGCAGCACCGACCGTCCAATTCGCAAAAAGGGCAGAACCGACCGTCCAAGTCGCAAAAAGGGCAGCACCGACCATCCATGTCGCAAAAAGGGCAGCACCGACAGTCCACGTCGCTAAAATGGCAGAACCGACCGTCCAAGTTGCAAAAAGGGCAGCACCGACCGTCCAAGTCGCAAAAAGGGCAGCACTGACTGTCCAAGTCGCAAAAAGGGCAGCACCGACCGTCCAATTTGCAAAAAGGGCAACACCGACCGTCCATGTCGCAAAAAGGGCAGCACCGACCGTCCACGTCGCTAAAATAGCAGAACTGGCCGTCCACATCGCTAAAATGGCAGAACCGACCGTTTGAGTCGCTAAAAGCGCAGCACCGACCATCCACGTCGTTAAAATGGCAGCACCGACCGTCCAAGTCGCAAAAAGGATAGAACCGACTGTCCACGTCGCTAAAATGGCAAAAACGACCTCCACGTCATCAAAACGGGAACCAAATTAAATCAACCTCCACACGAAAGAAGATCCATCAATTTCATGCACACAACCCACATATATGGTGTGCATTTATTGATGAGGGCAATTTGTTGGGGTCAAAATTTACACCCCAGTTGACCAAATCAAAATCAAAATCAACCCCAAACCAAGTGGCCCCAAGCCCAGGTCAAGTGGGCCTATGCCCGAATCAAGCCCGAACATGAAGCAGTCGGCCTTCCCCATACCAAAATAAAAATTTTGTAGTAAATAATTTTGTTGTATACATAAATGTAAGAAAAATGGACATAAAGCCAAAGTTTTGTAAAATCCATGGCTCATGTACAAAAGAAATGAGCACATGGGGCATGAGATAGGCAAAATGCCATTTTTGTAAAGCCCAAGGGGTTATATGTAAAGTGTGTAGCCTATAAAGGCAAAGATAATGAAAATATCTCAACAACTTTTTCTCTCTCTAAAAAATTAGGGTATGTTCCTCCTTCTCCTTCCTCAAGATTCTAAAACCTTCTTCCCCTTTTGAATTAAATTAAGAGTTTTACTCTTTTTTTTCCAAAAATAAATAGTTTTTCACCACAAAACCCATAAAGGGGAACTCAGATCTTTCATCAGATCTCAAAAAGGGGAGATATTTAAATCTCACCCCCTTTCTCGAAGATCTGGCAAACCGAGATGAAGAAGAAGGAGACCCATCTCCAAAAATCCCATCTTGGGAAAATCCAGAGCCAAAGGGGTGAGAAACAAAGGGGCCCCCTTTGATCATTTCTAAATATTTCTAGGAGTTTAACTCCATTCAAGATCTGTTGGAGTTCAACTCCATAAATTAATCTCTTTTTAGGAGTTTAACTCCAGAAGTCAAATCGGGAGCACAGCTCCCAGTGCAGGGACAAAGTCTCTTTTCCTGCCGATGCCCAGCGCCCGTGTGCCAGCTCCCAGCGCCAGCTCCCAGTGCCCACCGTCCGCGTGCTAGGAACGTGAGGCGCTGGCGCTCACGCATCCTTTGGACGCCATTTCCTCCCTTATTTTATATACACTCCACATTAAAAATACCTCCCCCGGTAAAAAAAAATTCTAATGGGGCGCTGCCCCGCATCCCGCAGGGGGCTGCTAGCCCCCTTGACCCCCAGCCCGCTATCCGGGTAGCGGGATCCCCGTAAAAACTCTGCGGGGCCCCCGATATATCCAAAACCCCTTCAAAACACAACACTGCACATTGAGTTCGCATGACCTGTTTGACCCGTCAATCTGAGGTTCTTTCGTTCCAAAGGCGAGGTGTAATTAACGTCAGTTTAGTCCGCGGCTGCCGGAGATTCGGATCCCCACAATCAATAAACCCCAGCCTACCCTAAGTATGGGGAATCTGTAATGCGCATGACAAGCGCGTGCGTATTCCCATCTTAATGGGGTGACGAAAAACACCCTACAGGGGGTGCGGTGGTGAAGACGGGATCGTCAGTGGAGCCGGGTCGACGACGAGAGAAGGTGGAGCTCGGGGTTGTCGAGAGTGAAGAGATAGAAAGGGTGGTGTCGGTTGTTGAGAGGGATGAAGGGCAGGTGAGGGGATCATGAGGGGATCACGGAGGATGGCCGTTGAGACGAGCTCGAGGTCGTGGCTGTTAAATGGAGTGGGTCTCGGGGGTAGCGCGAGGGAGACGCGGTCGTAGCATTGCGGTTCAACGAGGTGGGGAAAGAAAGAGAGAAGGAAGAGAGAGGTCGGTTGAGAGAAGAGAGGGAGGTGGCCACAGAGGTCGTGGGGACGTTAGGGTGAGGGCGAGGTCGTGGAGGAGCGCGGATCGTTGGGGGGGCTCGTTGCCAAAAGGCGGGAAAAGAAGCGAAAAGAAGAAGGAGAAGAGGAAGAAGGAGGATAGGGGGTTCGGGTCGGGTCAGGTAGGATCGTGTCGGGTCGGGTAGGATAGTTTAGGCGTGGGTTATAGGCCAGGCTGGGCTAAAAAAAGGGTTAGGATTTGATTGTGAGGGTTTGGGTTTAGGTTTTAAGAATTAGAAATTATTATTAGAAAAAATATAGGAAATATTTATATAAAATATTTAAATAGAGAAAAATTTAGGAAATATTTATTTATAAATATGGAAAAATATTTATAAAGAAATTGGTTATTACAAAAATTCAACTAACTTGTTTCTTAAATCAACTGCATGATGTTTCTTGAAATCCTTAAATTCAACTAACTTGATGTTCAACACTACTCTCCAAAATTCTTTAAAACTTGTTGAGACTAATCACAACTATTAATATCAAAGGGCTGCAATTGGGTAAACTTCTATCCAAATCAAACAGTTGTACTTAGTTTTATCACAAATAATTCTTAATTGATCTTCTTCGATGCTATCAAGCTCTCCAATAGTGGTTTTCTTGTGATCAAGTACAATCATCTCCGTGAGAGCGACGCCAACTTATGCTCGGTTGGTATTACTTAATTCTTTTGGGTGGCTTTCATGACAACCGACTAAATTATCTAGCCAATGATGTAATTGCAAAGGATAAGACAAGATGGAGAAGTATATATAAGTTTGATTTGTAATTGTGTTGAAACCATAGCCCCCGACATATCTAACCAGCGATAGCTAGATGCTTGAGAGAACAACCATCTAGCAGCTCAATGGTTCAAGACTTGTTTGACTATCGATCAATTTCCAAGACGATAATGAAGTTGTTCCATAATTATTTTAATTACTGTGGGGCTGTTTCCATCTATCACATGGTGTTGGCCTTCTAACCGGTTATGCATAATTAATATTCCCATCAAAGACAAAACATAAAAACAAGTAGTGTTGAACCCAGCTAGCCACTTTTGTCACTAGTGTCTAATGGGGCCCCCTGTTCTCTCAATCTTAATCTTTGGGGTCAAGACATAAGTAGGGGTTCACCACCACCACCACGCTTTGTCATGATCCTACCTAATCCCTAATTTTTAACATTTTTTTTCCTTTGAAAAAATAAAATAAAATTCATTAGCATTCAATCTAGCATTTTATCATTGACTCAAGAGATTAAGAAAAGAAGAAAAAAATTAATGAAAAACTAAACGTGGCATCATAAGATCTTTCGGGTTCAAGCATGTTTATTAAACACAGACAAGCCTCCCTTGTCCTTAGTTGGCTCATTAGATTAATTTTATCTTATTATTATATGAAATGGCGCAATCAATTCTTTTTTATTAGTTTATAGATGCTCTAAATATATTAGCTCAAGTTTTTGAATGAGATTCTTGTCTAATTTGATACCTTGTACGCCATGCTTATGGTCAAACTAAACTTGCTTTATTTAGAACACGAGGGAGTGAACTTTTGAATTGCCAATTATGAGTTGGACGTTTTAACTATTAAACCATGATTGCTTAACAGGGTTTATCGTAACCACATTTCAATTGAAAAATGAAATGTTTCGGAGTGATTGATTGCTCATAGTTAGAGCCACCTATGGTTCCGAACACAACTTAAAAATAGGTATTTAAGTGCATGCTTTTGAATCTTATTCCGAAGTTGGATTTCAAAATAATATTTAAAGTGGCTCCGAACACAACTTAAAAATAGGTGTTTAAGGGCATGCTTTTGAATCTTATTCCGAAG
This sequence comes from Agapanthus africanus, assembly GCA_030015575.1. Taxonomy (NCBI): domain Eukaryota; kingdom Viridiplantae; phylum Streptophyta; class Magnoliopsida; order Asparagales; family Amaryllidaceae; genus Agapanthus; species Agapanthus africanus. The sequence goes on from CM057338.1 coordinate 43,867,945, forward strand.
TTGGATTTCAAAATAATATTTAAAGGGTTTAAAATCAGCACCAACCGCATCTTAACATTGCCACACCAACAAAAAGTTAATTGAAAAATTCTTGATATGATCCGTAAGAGAGCTATCCAAAGAATGTTTATCAGCTCCAAATACTATGGCCGAAATTATATTGCATTAATAATAAATTATCTCTCCTAATTTTATACTTCTAAAGAAATTTATAAAAAAATCTTTAATTATTGCCTCTCTCTCACAATTTGCCAACTCACCACCATTTCAAGAAAATTAGTATCCACTCCCCCCTCTCCCCACCCATATGATAACTATTTTTTTCTATTCGAAGCCTAATATGATAAATTTATTTATTTGACCAAAATTTTCCTTTTATGCTTGCCATATTACGAAATTATAAAGCACATAATCTGATCTTTGCATTATGCAAATGTTGCAAAATCGATCGTACATATGCATACCGTATTTATTGTTCATATGCACCACTATTACATATACACGTGCATCGCACGTACAAAATCCCAGCATCTTTTAACCACCAAGATTTTGACATTTAAGAGAGGGAAAGGCACTACTAGCACTTAGCCTATGGACCAAAATCCCTTGGATTCCTCCATCAGTGGGGCCCATGTCTCTCTCCTACACAGCTCTGGGGCACCACTACTCACTATGATTTTTTTTATCACTAAGTTTTCTGCATTCTAAAATAACAAGACATGCGCATCATATAAACTTTAGATCAATTATACTTTCATATCTCAAACCTATGGAGGATTCAAATAAAAAGATTTGATTTCCATTATCATGACATCCGACCAAGACATTGCATTATTCTGATGCCAGCTTGGGTTTGGACTCTCAAGAGCAAATCTTGTGTGCTTTTGACAAGAGACAAATCTAATAAGCTAAAATTTTCATGTGCATTTTGGATTATTTTCTAATTCCAGTTCATGATTTTTGGCCCCCAATGATTAAAATGATAAACAAATATCAAGTTTGAAATCCTGCATTCAAACCTTATACCACTCAAAGAATACAATGTCTAACAGGGTAAATTTAACAAGGCACCATCTAACTATCGGGAGTTTTGAGCTAGCACGGTCGAACTTTAAAAACGCCACGAACCTTCCTTGAAGGGTATTTTTGTCAAGGTTTCTCGTCGAAACAACATCATCTTCAATTCAGTCCGCATACAAGATCATATTAGGATTATTCAATCCACTCATGTGTTAAATGAGTCGAGAAAACTAACATCTTCATACAGCGTCGCCAATTCAAAGGGCTTTCATGCCTTGTGAAATTTACCCGTGTTTGACACCACAATGAAAATTATAAAACAAAAAAAAAACACAACAATAAAGATTAAATAAAAGAATCAAGTTTCTGTACTCAACCAAGTGAACAAATGCATAACATCTGATAATTGATTTAAAAAACATTTGCATCCAAGGACCATACGAGAGTACAAAGAGTTTGTTAATGCTTTTCTCACCTCATAATGTCTGTCACCATCTTACAAGTGTAAGCATGAAACACACAAATATCATCACATACTATATATATATATTTTGTTATTAAAGTCTACACAGAATATATAAGTTTAGCTTTCACCATCGCCACAATTACTACATCTCTTCGTATGTTAATTCATATCATTGGCTCCCACTAAGGCTGAGCTTTCCAAGATCCAGCATTTGCCAGCACTGGATGGCCCCACTTCAAAGCTTGAAGCTCTTTCGCTCTGATGAAGTCCTCCTGCATACAGCATTTTCAGTCTCTCCACTTCATTCTTCAAATATTGATACTCACCTGCAATGTTCGGAGAAAACGATAACATAACCCAGACGCGTGTCTTTAAATTTTACTGTTTTAGATTTCAAGATAGACATTTAAGTCCTACCATAACCTTAACACAATTTACTGCTTAACTTCTACTATTTGCATTTGTGCAAACAGAAAAGTGCCCATTTAATACTGTCATTACTGTACCGGGGCAGAAAAGTTCACTTGTCCCCCAGGATCACATAAGGGCCTGTTTGGTTGCAGTATTATGGATTTGGATTTACTATTTGGATTGTGGAATCCTACGATTCCATAATTTTGTGTTTGGTTGATGGATTTAAATTTCTTGGATTCCTTTGTTTTTTATGGGGGACCCATCACAAAACAAGGATTCTTGAATCCTAAATTTTTTCAAGTATTTGGCACTGTTCATTGTACTTTTAGATGGGACCCATGTACTTTATTTATTTAACAATCCTCTCTTTATCTATCTCTCTCTAAAATCCTCAAATCCAAATTCTACATTTTTTTCACCAACCAAACAAAGATTACGAGGATCTACAAATCCAATACTAGGAATCCAAAACCAACCAAACAACAAATTACCAAATCCAGAAATTTCAACTGTGCTATTTTGGAATCCAAATTCCATAATCCTGCAACCAAACAGGCCCTAATAAGACGCCTGCGGTTAGGTTATGGTCCCACTGCAGGAAATACCTATTTATTTTGTGGGGGTGTCACCCGACGGAATAAATGGACGCCTGACGAAATAAACTTATTCCGTCGGCTGATGCCCGACGTAATAAATTATGACGGAAAACAATGTTTTTTCGTCGGGTACTTGATCTATTTCGTCGGGCGCTTTTTACGTTGGATATAGGCCGACGGAATAAGGTCGAAAAACCTGGGGCATATTTTCCCGTTTCAAACTTATTTCGTCGGGTAATATCGGACATAATATTTCGTCGGCTATTACCCGACGGACAGATAGAGAAAAAAAATAGAGCAGATTCTTGGTCGTTTTTGAGCATTCGATACAAATTCAATACAATTACTCATATACAAACAAGCACAACACAATTCAATACTGACATATAAACAACCACAAATGCAATTGAATTGAATTGAACAATTACAAATTCATTCGTAAAATTGTAATTTACAGCTTTTTAAGAGAAGAAAATGTACGAAATAGAATGATTCGTCAATGCAAGCGCGTTTTGTACTTTTCCACTCCATTTCGAGCCACACCTCCAGCTTTAAGGCTCGTAAGAAAGATTCTGCAATCTCCATCTTCAGTAAACATATTTATCACTTTTTCTCTCTCAGCAAGACTCATGCTTTCTCGAGCTCACTCTAGCTCGAGCTCACTCGGCGCCGTCGTCGTTGGCCAGATAGTCAAGGAAATCGAGCATGTGCTATAGTGTTATCAATAAACAAGTATTAGTACACAATATTCTCGATAACTATATGAAAATTGTATTGAAATAAAGGATTATCAAACTTACATCCGGTACTTTCTTTCCTTGAGAGATTAAGCTCCGGACCATCGCTCTCCTTGCCTCAATATCGGCGTGGACTTCTGCTATAGACAATCTCTTTTGTGAACCTGAAGCCGACGCGAGTTCATATGCAAAAGGAGACGAGAAGACACGTGCTCGAAAACCCGCGGAGGTATGAGGAGACGAGCCTTCTAGATAGTATACTAGAGTGGACGGAGACGCAGATGGGGCCGCAGGGGCGCAGGTGCCGCAGCGGGTGCGGGCTCCTGAACGAATATCCCTGTGCCTATCCGAGGAGGATGCAACTCCGGATCGTAATGGGCGTGATATACCGTAGGTGAAATGCCTTGGCCATCCAGATGAACTCTCCCGCGCTGGTAAGGGTTGTGTCGCTGAATGGCATCCTCATTGATCTAATGAAACTCCTCGGGAGTAGGATCTTGGCCGTGCTCCTTGACAAACGCAGTCGCATGCTGCTCATCATTTGCTGCACGAAATTACAGTATGAACTGACTTAAGTCAATTATTGAAAAAGAAATTAAGTAATTTAAATAACTACAAGAAACCCGTATATGAGCATACTTACATAATGCTCAGGAGCCTTCTGTGAGATGAAGCATTTGAGTCACGCGCAAACCCCATACGATGTATGTCCACGTGACTGGACATTTCTCCCGTCTGTCTCGCCTGCCATTTAGACAAAAATTTGATTTAGATCGAGTTTAGAAAGTTGACAATTTCAGAATATTTGATTTGTTCTTACATGAGCAACTTCATATTGGGAGGAGTTCATCCCTCCGTCCAACCAATGATCAGTGTTACGATTCTACGCCACTGATCCCCGCTCGCTCCTCGCCTGCCATTTAGATATGATAAAATATCTCATACTAGTAAAGGATTAATGTCTAATACTTTTACAGTTCTCGGCGAAATGCGCACCCTAAATTCATCCAAACTGAAGTGATGAATCATGGCGGCCAAATACTCGTCTGTCCGATTCACGGGCTTCGCCACCCATTTTGCCTCATCAATGGCAGCGGCCCTCCATTTCTTGTGGACCGCGTGTTTATAATCATGCCAACTCCCTGACATGTATATAAACAGTCGGTCTCGGACGACGTGCAGAGGTACGAGAGATCCGTCAATCCACCAGACTACGGAAAAACATGCCTATAAAGAAACAGTGAAGAGGTATTAGCGTCAAACATATATATATGCAAAAGTAATAAACGAATGTTTAATTAAATAAGCTTACCAAAATATCATCTAAGACCGTTTGCTTCTTGTCCTCCAAAACTTTCGATGTCCAGTCCACCGGAACATAACTGGAACAGTCTTTCACGTAATGTGGCATGCGTTTTTTGTTATTGCGGATCGAGACACAGAATTTCTTTAGCTGTTTTGCCCCGGGATCAACGGAATCTCTAGTCGCCGACATATGCACCTCGATCTTTGGACCGTCTCGATCGTGAGCCCATATATCATTTTTCAGTGTGGGGCCTCTTTTCCTAGGATCCCGACTGGAGGAACTGGATGCCACGTACTCCTCGGTCCATCTACGTCTCGATCGCGAACTCATATCCTGAAACATAACTAATGTAACATATATATACAATAACAATTACAAGAAACAGTTAAGCAAAATTACATAACTGTAAATGAAATTAAATTTATCATAGTCGAGGTATTCAATAGATGGTCGTACACTATATCTCGACAGAGGCCGTATCCGTCATGGCACTTTTTATACGGACACGAAATCAAACCTTCACGGGATCGGTCTCTCAATGCAAATTCCATAAACTCTTCGACACCGGCCTTGTATTCATTAGTAAATTTGGACGTTTTCATCCAATTCTTATCCATTATTCTCCGATTTCTGACATCATATATTACATAATTAGCATATCATTTGGACATTTATTTTATGACTTGTAGTTTAGGTTTAATGTTTCAGTTTGATCCATCAATACCTCACATCGGCTGTCGGGGTAAAGTTTCTATCCCATTAAGAATTTATAATGCATACACCCCTGCATTTGTGCTTTCATTCATTTCGAAAAAAATTCGGCAGTACCTCTTCGCTGTTCTCCGAGCACACTGCAATAGAAGGGATAATAACCATTTCATTGCTAAATATCAACACTAAAATAATCATCTTTTCTATATTTGTACACGGAGAACCAGCGAAAAGATACCGACGAAACTAATCTCAAAACGAATGAAAGGACAAATGCAGGGTGTTTGAGCTATGAATTCTTAACTTATCCACAGTGGACAAATCTATCGGTTTTATTACTACCAGTTTTCTCGTCACATAAACTATATGACGGTTGCCAGAAACAAACGATTAAATACTTAGTTTTGACAACCATCGCGGAGCACGATGGAAACCATTGCGTATATAACTAATAGACGGGGTCTAGGACATGTTTTATTTTTTGAATGTGAGATCCTCGATGATAACACGTTAATTTCATGTTATCATCGAGTTTCGTACACTTAGTATAAGATTTTCATATTATTTTGAAATGCAAACTTCAATTCCTATGTTTTTAAAAGTTTTTCATTACAACTTACGGTTTTAGTTTCAAATTATTGTTTTGGTTTCACATTAAGTTTGTGATTCAAATTCATCTTTTTATTTATATACCTATCAAATGGGGAGGTGACATGCTACTTGTCATGGTACGATAAGATTTGTTTTCTTTGGTATGCTTAATAAATTTGAAAACCTGGCTCTAGGACTTGGAGTATTTGTTGGATTGTTTGTATATTTATGTGTATTATGTATGTATGTATTGTATAATTTAAGTTTTTATGTTTAGGTTCTTGTAAAGAATTAAATGTTTTATTAGTGTAACTTAAGTGTTGACAAAGCCTATTTTATGCCCATTTAATTTAAGTTTTTAATGGATTGAATTGGAATGACGAGTCTTCCATTCCGGATCGCTACTGTTCGGGAATGACAGTTCCAAATCACAAATTTCTAAAGGTTTTTTTGCGATTTACGGTAACACAAGTCTTGAACACCATAAGACAACTCCATTAGTGGGTCTGGTGCTAATTATCTTGGTCGTTATATATACATAATAGATAATTAGGATTTGATACTTTATCAACAATTCTCACCACAATATTAGCCAACCAAATAACTACATCCACCATTAACATTAACCTAGCAAATAATCACCACAATGCTCCCGCCACAACATTAACCGAGCAAATTTAATTAAAGAAATTCTAATTTTCCTTGACTTATTTGAGCTTCAGAAGAGGCGATGGCAGGATCATCGGGGAGGAAGCGGTGGCGGCTGGCGGTTACGAAAGAAGAGGCAGTGGCAGCTGTGAGAGAGAGAGAGAGTGTGTAAGTGAGTGAGCGTGAGTGACATTGTGAGAGAGAGAGATACTGGTCGTCGAAAAGGCCTGCGTTTGGAGGAGGAGGTTGGGACGACGGCGACCGTTTGGTGGAGGAAGAGAAGAGGGTCAGCAGTGATCCTTCGGAGGAGAGTGGCTTGGGCTGGATCTCGGAGGAGGGGATTCAAGCTGGATCTCGGAGGAGAGGGGCTCGGGCTCGATCTCGGAGGAGGGGGTCGAGCTTGAGAGGAGGAAGACGAGGAAGAGGAGGGATTTTGGGAGGAGGAGGAGGAGGAGGTCGAAGGAGCGTAGCCGGGACGGGAGGAGGAGGTCGGAGACATCGGAGAGGAGGAGGGAGGATGGGGAGAGATAGTTTTTTTTTACGAAAGGAGGATCCTGAGCCTTTATATTTAATTGGGTTATTCCGTCGGGTACTAATCGATGGAATAACCCAACATAATTTTAATGATTTTGGTGGCAAATTTGTTTTATGGGGGTTGTATTTCGTCGAATATTAGCCGACAAATAAACCCCCCAACGAAATAAGCCCATATCATATTTCTTGTAGGGGATGACGAAAAAGTTGAGTGGACCTGATACAATTAGATCTGATGTTAGCATTTCGTGGTCACGTTAGCTTGGGCCAAGCCCACATCTTACCTATACTAGAAGTCTCATAATTACGAACCAACTTCTAATATCAAAAAGTGATGGAAAATTGAGTTAGTGCTTGTATTAACAAAAAATCAATTCATGAACATTAATTGGCATGGCAAGTGCATACCCTCCTATGGACTACATTTTTGTTGTAACGATGGAATAGATTAAGTGAAGGATTATTGATAGAGGGTCTGACAGTTGATAGAAGCAGATACAAAAGAATCTGAAACAAGTTAGTATATTAGAGAAATTGTTGGAGCATTTTAACTCCAACATTGTTTGTTAATGTTGGAGGATGTTTGCTCAAACTCCATCGCAACCTTCCCTTTCGGGTATTTATAGACATACATGACATTCTCTAGAACATATCTACAGTATTCTATAAAGATCTTTCTACATAGGTCTAAGAATGTTCTACCTACACGTTCTAAACATTTCTTGTACATCTCCACCATCTTATAATTGTCAAGACTAGTATAGATGTTTCTAGATTCTTCTCCAAAGGTGATAGATGGTACCTTGAGGATTATGGATATCTTGAGAATATTTTAGAGTGTTCTTGTGCTCTCTAGAAAGCTGGACATATAATACTCAGGTTGCTGATTTTCCTACAAAAGTAGGATAACGGAATGGCACATAGATATATATTTATAACACTTCAAAACAGTGCCTTGGACATACTTCATCAAAAACACACAAGAAAAATAACACACTACTTTAATGATCAACATATATTGATTCTACTCCTAAAACTAAAATCTGGCAAGCTACGAGTCCATGATGCCCCTCCCGAGTTCAGAAAGCGCTTAGGTTGCGTTTGAATAGCATCCGACCTTTATTGAAGTGTCATTTATATTTATTAAAAGTTCAGAAAGTTCTGGTGTATCTGGCACACAATCCTGAGAATTTTACCAAGGCCATTGTTTCTTTCTTCAGCGACTTGTGTTTGAAACCATAAAACACTGTTCCATCGAGAGTTCAATATCTGTGTGATTTTTTTTGCAGGCAAAAGATTTTGGCCAGATAATTCTTGGTGATTGTATGCGCTTCAATTCAACTTTCAATTCATGTCTAGAAGCAACCTTTTCCATCTTTTACAATCTCTTGCTGATATTGCATTTCTTCCTCATCCACTCGGTCAGTCTCTAGTTCATGGAGGTCGCTGCACGTATGGGGGTCACTCTAGCAGTTAGAGTGCTATTCAGTCTTTGTAGGTTTTTTATGTTATGTACTGTAATTTTTGTACTGATGATGGAAAAGATCATGTATTTTGGTTGTGCCCGATAAGTGGTGTTTGGCTGAATTGGCCTCTAACTTTTAGCCATGATGAACTTTTTGGGATCTATGCAATCATTAAGATCCTTTTAATGATATTCGGACGGCATAATTATCCTCCTTTTTTCTAAAAAAACAAACCAACCAACCATGAGCTCTATTTTTACCATAGAAAAAGAGACCAACACCTTTCTCAGCATTGGAAGTCTCTCACTAGTACTTCATCGTCATCATCTAAGACTATTTCAATTTCCCACCATACTGGATAACATATGAAACATTGTCGAAGTTGAGGCAGCTCCAGAAAATAGTTGACCAAATTCCTACAATAAGCCAACAAAATTGACAATAATCCTTCTGTAGATAGGTATGAAATTCGTAGCAGTTATAATAATCAGTGAGGAGATTTGGCAACAACCCCCCCCCCCCCCCCCCCCACCCAACATGAAGCGTAAGCTTATGCAATCAAGATTCAAGGAGCAAGCTTCCAAATTCTCCAAGATCAACAGGGAGGTAATATGATGCCATTAGCTAATAGGAAATCAAAATCATCTTTAAATCACAAAATAAACAAAACAGCTCAAATTGAATCACACTTCAACAATCTCTCCCTACATGTGTAAGTAAAAAAATAGTGACGATCTTGAGTGGTATCTCATATTAAAAAATTCTTGGCAATAATTTGATCGGACATAATTTGGTCTAATAGCAAATCTCTAATCAAGTTACACTAGGATGCTCCTATCAAGCATAACCATGTTAAACACATACATACACTTGTAAGCAAACATGAACTTTTACGAGCAACTATAGGCAAAGTAATTTTCCCACCACTACAGTATAGGGTTGCCCCTACGGGTACAGGAATCCATAAGGGCAACTTTTTATTGCCCCTACGGATTAATCAGTACGTCCCCATGATTGTCCCTACGGTGTCCTACATTTTAATTTAAAAATATTAAATCGTAATTTGTTGTTTGGCCTTACGGAGCCGCAAACGATGGCCTTACGGTTAGGTCCGTAGAGGCATATAAATGGGTTATTAATAAAAAAAACGCACAGAAAAGTCCTCGATTGTTTCCAAAAATTCTCTCTCTTACTCTCCCGCGCCTCGTTGCCACCGCCCTCCGCCCACGGCCTGCCACCTTCCTCGATCGTTCTCAAAACTTCCTCGTCGCCACCGTCCGCGACTCATCGCCGATTGCGTCGTCGACCACCGGTCTCCTCCGTCGTCTCCTCCACCACCCTCTACAGGTTAGTAAATTTCAAATTATTTATAATTTTGATGATATTAGGTCAAGAATTCAGGGTTCAGGATTTGGGTAGGGGTGAGGGTTAGGATTAGGCATCGGGTTTAGTTTAGGATAGGGTTAGGGTTGGGGTTAGGGTTGGGATCAGGGTTCGGTTGGGGTTAGGGTTGGGATCAGGGTTCGGTTGGGGTTGGGGTTATGGTTCGGTTGGGCTTAGGGTTAGGGTAATTAGGGTTAAGGTTAGGGTTAGGATTTGGTTCAGGTTTAGGGTTAGAGGCTAGGGTTAATTTGGGTTAATTAGGGGGTAAGGTTAATTTGGGTTAATTAGTGATAATTTGAAAGGGTTAGGGTGTTGATTAGGGTTAATTAGGTTAATTTGGGTAAATTGGGGTATGTTTAGGTTGATTAGGGTTAATTTGGTTAATTTTGGTAAATTGGGTTAAGTTTGGGTTAATTAGGGATAATTTATGTTAGGGTAACGATTATGGTTAATTGTGGTTAATTAGGTTAATTTGGGTTATTTAGGGTTAGGGTTTAGGGTGCACTAATTCATTGCAGTAGGATACTCGATAATAACGTAAACGTATAACTTTACCGTAAACGCAAGAAAAATTTACCCTAAACTTGAAATTTCGAACCCTTAATAACGAAACGTAAACGTAAAACCTATTCATGTTAAATGTTCAAGTTAAAACCAATATATGATACTCGATGATAATATGAAACTTTCACATTCTCATCGATACTCATATATGAAACTCAAAGCGCCACTTAGTCCCCGTCTATCGGTTAACATACGTTCAATATTCGTCGTGACATAGAACTATATGAAGGTTGTTAAATATCGGACGATATAGTTCGGTACTAACAACCGCCGTGTAGTTTATGTGACGAGAAGATTCAATCGTATGATAACCAATAGATTTGTCCCGTGTGGACAAGTTAGGAATGTATAAAGTAAACACCTGCATTCACTTGTATTTTCATCCGTTTCGAGATATTTCGTCGGTACTTTTCCGCCGGTTCTCCGTGTACAAAGGTAGATTAGATGTTCATTTAAACGTTGTTTCACAGCTTTGAAATGATTATCTATTCTATTACAATGTACTCGGAGAACAGTGGGGGGGTGCTGCCGAAATTTACTCGAAACGGTTGAAAGCACAAGAAAATGGGTGTCTGCTCTATACATTCTTAATGGGATAGAAGCCTTACCCCCGACAGCCGAAATACACACATACAACAAGAATACACAACAAACGCATCATTAGAGAGTGATTCAAGATGTTCAAGTTAAAACCAATATATGATACTCGATGATAATATGAAACTTTCATATTCTCATCGATACTTATTTATGAAACTCAAAGCGCCACTTAGTCCCCATCTATCGGTTAACATACGTTCGATATTCATCGTGACATAGAACTATACGAAGATTGTTAAATATCGGACGGTATACCTCGGTACTAACAACCATCGTGTAGTCTATGTGACGAGAAAATTCAATCGTATGATAACCGATAAATTTGTCCCGTGTGGACAAGTTAGGAATGTATAAAGCAAACACCTGCATTCACTTGTGTTTTCATCCATTTCGAGTTATTTCGTCGGTACTTTTCCGCTGGTTCTCCGTTTACAAAGTTAAATTAGATGTTCATTTCAACGTTAATTCACAGCTTTGAAATGATTATCTATTCTATTACAGTGTACTCGGAGAACAGCGGGGAGGTGCTGCCGAAATTTTCTCGAAACGGTTGAAAACACAAGCGAATGAATGTCTGCTCTATACATTCTTAATGGGATAGAAGCCTTACCTCCGACAGCCGAAACACACATATACAATACGAATACACAACAAACGCACATACAGCACATACACACTAACAACCCTATACTTAAGCGAAATCATAAATTGAAACACATATATATAGAATACAACTCATACATGGGTATTCTCAAATCTAAATTTGATTATCGATAATTTATTCTTTTCAATGACAAACGCACACACAAAGCATATACACGGATTTTCTCCTTTGTCAGTAACCATTCCATTCTTAGATTTCTCAATATAGTCATCATAACCTACAATTTATATACACCGAGAGTGCTGTCTGCGTATCTTGCCGTCCATAGCACCTCGACAGATCCCGCCATGGGCGAGCTTCGATACCCCGACACCGCTACCCAGGAGTATTGCGTAAGTATTAATATTTATTCAACTCCTATTTGAAATTTTTGTTTTGAAAAGTTCAAATTTAAATGATATACTTATATTTTACTGGTTAATGTGGGTGTAGCAGCGGGTGGTTGAGCAGGCGGAGGCATCGGGGATCGATTTTACTGGACAGAACGATCCAATGTTGCTGACTCCAGTCCTAGACGACGCACACGGAGGGCACCACGGAGGTTGGGAGAGAGGCCGGGGACTGGGTCCTAGCAGGGCCATATGAGATTGGACTCTACTCCGGCGGTAACTTCCTCTATCTCCCGTGAGCGACGTCTAGAGCAAGAACTTGACACCTTGAAGGCCACCGTCCAAGAGTTGAAGGAGATGATGGTATGTATACTACTTAATAGTAAAATATTATGTCATATTATAGATAACAACATATCCTATTAGTACGCAGCCTAAGCTTATTTGATTGTAGACTTATTTTTGATTAATCATACATACATAGAACTGTCTAATTAAAATAAACTATGGTTTTACAAATTAGATATCCAAACAAGGCTTAAGTCCCTAAGTATTCATAGATTGGGGTTTGGCAATAAACTGATAATGATACGAATTCGACCAATACACAGTTCTTACTCGTTTATTACACGCAAAACTGAACAGACGCGATAGGGTACTTTGGCTGAGGCTGCACATGCATCTCCTTCGGCTGCGGCTCCGCAAGCCACTACCTCGGCTGCGGTTGCGCAGACCATTCCTACAGCTCCACAGCTCGCTCAGACTCACGCAGCTGCGGCTCCGCAAGCTACTACCTCGGCTGCGGTTGCGCAGATCACTCCTACAGCTCCACAGCTCGCTCAAACTCCCGCACCGTCCGCATTGCTCTAGTTGTTGACTCAGGGTTTATCCGAGGAGCAGGTGCGCCAGATTACGGCGATTATGAGAGGTGGAGCTGGACTGAGCTAGGGTAGCTTTTTGATTTTTATATTTTAAACATGTATTTACTTATATGATACATATTGTATACATTTTGGTGTTCAGATTGATTTCGATTGATATTGTATTCTGCTTGTTAATTTCTTTTATATATTATGTGTAAGATGTTGATTATGAATACTACGGTATATATTCTGCTTGTTGATTACTTTCATATATGATGTATATATTATTGTGCACAGGGTGAGGAAAAAACAGGCAGCCCTTTTTTTTAAAAAAACCTGATAATATGTCGCTACAGATTAATCCGTAGGGACACATGTTGCACTTACCGTTTAATCCGTAGGGTCCAACTTTGCCCCTATACATTTATCCGTAGGGACAAAATATCAGGATACCTGATATTTTGACCCTTTGGACTCAGTAACAGGGGTTAGGCTTGTCCCTACGGAGTAATCCGTAGAGACCTTAGCTTTACCCCTACACATTTACCCGTAGGGACAAAATATCAGGATACCTGATATTTTGCCCCTACACATCTAGACCTACGCATTAAGCCGTAGGGGCATATATTTGTCCCTACAGAGTTATCCGGAGGGACAACTATTTTATTTTTTTAACCGATAAATTAGATAAATATTTTGTCCCTACGGTTTAATCCGTAGGGACATATGGACCTATGTATTAAACCGTAAGGGCAATGATTACTCCGTAGGGGCATGTTTGAGGCTAAGACTTGCACCTGCGGCGTGTGCACCTACGGCGTATTTTTATACCCCTACGAATATAGCCATGGGGGTAGTGGTTTGCTCCTACGGATTTATCCGTAGGGGCAACCCCTATTTGTAGTAGTGTCCCTCCACAATCATAATACCATTACTGAGAGCTGCTATTCAGCTTAGTAAGAGTTATTCAACATTAAAAGAGTAGCAAGAGAGAGAGAGGAAGAAGAAGATATTGAAGAAGAAAAAGCCTTAGAGATTCTTCTCTTTGTGGCTTTCTTTTATATATTATTTCATATATAATATTTGTTACAACCAAATCAATCTCTCAAATATTCTGTTGCAATTAAATCCCACAATCTAATGTTTCAAGATCTTTCCAAAAAACAAAAAGAAATCTTTCCAAACTAATATGTTAGCGCAGGGCCAGACATTTGCCCCGTACAAATACAGACGTCTGGTTACGCTCTGTGAGAGTGCAAGCCAAATCCAGACGCCTGTCTCTTACAGGTGCAGATGTCTGGCTGTGTTATGTTATCACATTAACCAATTTCAGACGTCTGACCTTGAAGGGGCATACGTCTATCGTCTTGGTCAGACGTCTGATTGCCTGAGGACTTCGATTCATTATTACGCCCCCTCAAGCTGAACGTCAGCTGGACGACGTTGAGCTTGAAACACAGTTCGACAAAATGTTGTCTCGAGAATGGCTTGGTGAGAGCGTCGGCATGTTGATCACGCATGGAGATATAGCGCATAATCAGCTGGTTGTCAGCGACACGTTGGCGAACAAAATGAAAGTCAATTTCAACATGTTTGGTACGAGCGTGGAAAACAGGATTAGCAGTAAGGTATGTAGCGCCAATGTTATCACACCATACCATATGTGGTAAATGATTGAATCCTAGCTTGTGAAGTAAGGATTGAAGCTAAATGAGCTCGACAGTGGCATTTTCTAGCGCTTTGTATTCAGCCTCAGTGCTTGAGTGGGCAACCGTTGCTTGTTTCTTGGAGCTCTATGAAATCAAATTGCGACCCAAAAAGATATTATAGCCACTGGTGGAACGACGATCCACAATATTCCCAGCCCAGTCAGCATCACTGAAAGCATGCAGCTGTCGTGGCGAATCTTGATAGAGAAGAAAGCCATAAGAGTGCGTGTCTTGAAGATAACGGAGAATGCGTTTAACTATCGACCAATGGTGCTCAGTAGGGGCATGCATATACTGACAGGCCTGATTGACCGCGAAGGAGACATCGAGGCGAGGAATGGTGACATATTGAAGAGTGCCTACAATGCTGCGGTACATAGAAGGATCGACGAGGGGAGTGGAAAGAGGATTATCGGCAATCGTGATGGTGGTCATGGGTGTGCACATCGGACGTGCGACAGTCATTTTTGAGCGCTTAAGAATATCCACAATATATTGAGATTGAGATAAAAGACAGCAATCGGGGTGAGGACAGAGTTCGATCCTAAGGAAATAATGAGCGGCGTCAAGATCACGAATGGAGAATTCCCATTGAAGAGAGGCAATAAGGTCAGTAACGCCCCCTTGATCGGAACCAGTGATTAAAATATCGTCAATATAAATCAAGACATAAATTTGTGAGCGTCGGTCCTAACGAAAGAACAGTGTAGTAACGGTCTTGGAATCAAGGAAGCCAAGCTGAAGGAGTCGAGTACTCAGACGTTTGAGCCAGGCACGAGGAGCTTAACGAAGTCCATAAAGATAGCGATGCAGTCGACAGACATGATTGGGAAATTGAGGGTGAGTAAAGCCTGGGGGTTGATCTATATAGACCACTTCCTCAAGATGACCATGTAAAAACACATTCGACACATCCGACTGCCGCACTTGCCAACCCGAGCCGAATGCAATTGCAAGAATCAAGTGAACCGTGATGATCTTGATAACCGGACCAAAAGTGTCTAAGTAGTCGACACCGAGTTATTGCCGAAACCCCTTGGTCACGAACCGCGCCTTGTGACGCTCAATCGAACCATCAACATGATATTTCAGCTTAAACACCCATTTGCAACCGACGATATTGAAATGAGATTGGCGAGAGACAAGCAACCAGCTTCCATTGCGAAATAGAGAATCGAATTCAAAGGACATAGCCGCACGCCACGGCGGGTCTTTGGATGCTTGGGTAAAGCAGGTGGGCTCAAAAGAAGCAATGGCAAGAAGTGCTGAAGGTAATGCGTGACTGCTGATGAGCGTGCGGGTTGGTGGAGAATCAACGACCGAGTCAGTAGAGGCATAGATGTTGGCAAGAGAGTGCATGTAAAGAATAGGGGGCTCGTCGGAAGTGCTCGACGAGGTAATGGAAAGGGAGTCCAGAAGCGGGGAGGATTGTGCGGAAAATTGGGGACAAGGTTCATCTGCAGGTGAAGATCGAGAAGAACGAGTGTGAACGGGACTGGGAGTTGATGGTGGGGAGCTCGCTTGAGAAGGAGCGACCGTAGACGAGCGACTGGGTGGAGCAAGTTGTAGCGACCGGTGTGGGGGAAGTCCAAAAATGCCAGCCGCATGAGGGGAGGCATTGACCGATACTAATGGTAAAGATGGGCTCGGAACCGGGCCAGAGCCAAGAATGCCCGCTCCTAAAAGGGGCTCAGTGTTCTGCGGTAAATCTGTAGAAGAATCTGAACCTGAAAAGGGAAAACAATTGTCACGCTCCGTTTCCCGGTGTACGGGCAGAGGGAGCGACGGGTCCGCTACGTATTTACTCTGAAGTAAACACGCTGAGCGTATTTAAGCAATATAAGTAAAATACACAAGAGACAAATGTAATGAACATCAACTTTATTTATTAACATTTTTTTTACAATACATCTGAAAAGTAAATACATGGAATGGAAAGCAATGCCTAAACAGTGGCATAACAGAAATGTACAAGTGTATCTACAACCCAAGATCTTCAGTAAACTGGTCCAAGTCTTCAGTGCTAGGCTCGATCTCTCGAAGGTCCGAATCACCTGACGACATTGCAAAGAAGAAGAAAGAGAATGTCGTCAGCAAACTATCGCTCGGTAAGTCCTAAAGATAAGGAAGAAGTATAATAGACAGAGTGAGAGAGAGAGTGTAACTTTTAAAATGGTATCATATTGTTATAATGTTGTATTTAGTGTTAACGCTGTTGTTTGTAGCTTGGTACAGAAGAGGCCAGTGTATACGAGAGGAGTCTCACTTGCCCCAGAGACTAAGGTATCAGGAGCACAAGGAACCGTTCATGCCACGGTACAACAGCGATTGAATTCAGGTTAGATGTCTTATGGTTGCTGTCTCGTGCTACTTCTAACACCTTCCGTACCAATCTACCCCTTAACCCCGCGATATCTTGATTGTATTGTTTGTATTGTATTGTATTGTAAATTGTATTATCTTGTATTATAAATTGTATAGATGGACGACTTTCCAAAACCATGATATCAGTAAATGGATGTAACTGGAGAATCATGTAGATGGATGTATATCCATGGTTCAGTTCAGTCAATATAGATTGAATAGATTGAACAGATTGAATATATAGATTCATATTGTATTGTAGTTTGATACTTGAATTATATTCAAGTCAGATTGATTATATTGAGACTCAGTCCGAGTCAGACAATTAGAAAGGAAATTGAATCATGAATTAGGTTTTGGTGTTATCGGTAACCGCTGCACATGGACGGCGGGATTTGTGTCTTTTTCAAAGACGATTATCGTGCTGATAATACCGTTTGTTAAGTTGTCTACCTTAAATAGGCAAGCACCCATATCTCCGGCTCCCCGAGGCTCAAGAGAATGGTCTCGCTTAAACCTATGTTTAGTAGGGCCCTTATTGTAATTTATAGAACTTGAGGGGGTTTTATGTAAAAATAATTTGTATAATTTTCAAAATACACTGTTCCTCGCCGAACACAGAGACGCGACCGCGTAGGTCCGTCTTGCCTGAAATTCGGGGCAGATACTAATTGGTGCTATCTGTCCACCTCTCCGAAGATGCCAAGTTGATTTATGGCACCATATATCGAAGGTTTAAACGGATGCGGCCGATGTAGCAGACTTCGTCAGATTCCCCCTCATCTGAGGGGATTTTGATTGTGGGGACGCTCTTCCCTGCAGGCGCAAGCCCCTGCAGTTAATTACGCTACCGCATCGCGGTAACAACTTTCTCCTTCTCCAGATGGTCACTTCGTGTCGTGGGTGTTTGTTTTGTTTGTGGTTGCCCATGGATTGTATACGGAGACTAAGTTATGTTGTCGCCCGTAGGGCGTGGACTAGTCCAAATCCGTATCTTTCTTAGATTTGGGTTTGGGGGTTGGGTTTAAGGATACGTTAGCCTCATTTGAGACTAAGATCAACTTAAACGTTTGGTAAGAATACGTTAGTCTAATTTTAGACTAAGATCAACTTAACGGGACCATTTAGATCCGACAAGAGAGCAATTGAGCTCTATTGTTTAGTTTAGTGACATTGCGGTCGATTGCCAGTTTAAGGACATGGGGGTCCATTGTTAGTTTAAAGACATCGCGGTCGAGGTTAAGGACATCATAGTCCATGGGTTTAAGAACCCCACAGTCCGATGTTAGTTTTAAGACGTCACGGTCGAGGTTAAGGACATCATAGTCCGTGGATTTAAGGACTCCACAGTCCGATGTTAGTTTTAAGACGTCACGGTCGAGGTTAAGGACATCATAGTGCGTGGATTTAAGGACTCCACAGCCCGATGTTAGTTTTAAGACGTCACGGTCGAGGTTAAGGACATCATAGTCCGTGGATTTAAGGACTCCACAGTCCGATGTTAGTTTTAAGACGTTACGGTCAAGATTAAGGACATCATAGTCCGTGAGTTTAAGGACCTCACAGTCCGTGAAATGTGTGGTTGTCGGGACCCGTCACCTCTTTGAAGACGTTGAGGAATTACAACGACAAATATCAAAGGGGTGAAGAGATGTACCTTTAAACCAAGGTGGATTGTTTGAAAGATCTGTAGCCCAGTTTGGGACTAGGATCTGTTGGATATTTATGGGCAGATGTGCTCAGTTTAATATAAGTTGAGGACTTATGGCCAAAATTGGGCAAAGTCCAATTTTATTTTTGTTTTGGCTATTAAGCCTTTATTTGGGCTCGGCCCTTTTAATAATGCTAAGTATTGGGTTCTGACATCTTTTGACTTCATCAGAATAAAGTGTGTTATGACAATGCACCACATGGCGTGCCAGGCGCTTTGCGCCAGTCAAAGAGTGCATTGCGCTTCTGTTAGGTAGCGCACGCGAAGAGAACACGTGTCGCGCTTAGCGCTAAGCGCTAGTTTGTTAGCGCATTGCGCTTTTAGTTTATGAGCGCATTGCGCTAGTTTGTTGGCGCACCAGTGAGTGACACGTGGCGTGCTTGGCACTGAGCGCCAGCCCATGAGTGCAGTGCTCTGTTTTAGAAGTGCAAAGCGCAGATTGTGTCTCTGGTTGACACGTGGCAGGTTTTGGCGCTGAGCGCTGGTCCAATGAGCGCAATGGCGCAATCCATGAGTGCAAGGCACTTTTCAATAACGCAAAGCGCATTTGATCAATTTTAAGATCAAAGAACAAATTTATGTTCTTCAAAAGAGGCTTTTTCTTCAAGATCCAAGAACAAAAGTTCTTGTTTTTATAAAAGGCCCTGCCTTTATAGATCAAAAGATCTGTGAATGAAGTAAAATACTTCTTTTTATTATTTTATGATTAGATCTTTGATCTTTTCTTTTTTATTAAAGACCTTGGTCTTTTTTAGATCTCTGATCTTTTTAGAAGATAGTTCTTCTTTTTACGAGATGATTTCATCTCTATTATTCAAGAACATAGTTCTTTTTACCTTGAAGATGAAGAAAAATCTTCTTTTTTCTAAGAGTTTTCTCTTCTTTTGCAAAGGTTTTTTCTCTCTCTTTTCTGTATTTTTATGACTTGAAGTTTAGGGTCCTTTATATAGGGCCAAATGATTTGTTAAATCAGTTTTGAGAGATCTTTATCTGATTGATTTGGAATATTTCCCACCATTAGATTTTTGATCCTAAGGCTTCTGTTTTACAGAAGATAATCTTCTTGTTTTAATAAGATTGAAAAATCTTTCCATAACAGAATTTAAGTTCTGATTAATTAATAATTTATTATTAGTAGATCTTTTGATCTGACGGTGGGGAATTTTTAATCCCAGCGCTGGCGCACCTTGCGCTAGTGCACCTACGTTTGACACGTGGCGCGCAGCGCAGAGCGCAGCGCTCTGCGTTAGCGCACCCGTGTTTGACATGTGGCGCGCAGCGCAACTGCGCTAGCGCAGCGCAAAGCGCTGGATCTGAAGCGTTGTTTCAACTTTTAAATTTTGAATTTTGAAACGGAGCTTTGCTCTGATTGGGGGTGCACTGCCTAGGCGCAGCGCACCTGGTGCTAACGCGTCTGTGCTTGACATGTGGCACGCACCGCGCAGCGCACGGGATCTGAAGCGTTGCTTCAATTTTTGAATTTTGAAATTCAAAACAGAGCTTTGCTCTGATTGGGGGAAAGAAGCGTCGCTTCATTTCAAATCTTGGGATTTGAACAGAGTTTTGCTCTGATTGGGGAAACAAATGCCCCCCACCGTTGTGCTCACGTGGCCCAAACATGAGTGCAGTGGTGGTAGCATCTCAGCCGTTGGATCAACTTTTGGAAGTTGAAGCGGCTCTGAATGCTTATAAATAGGATCTCTGGTCACCAGGATGATTTTCATCTCCTCTTTGAGAATTATCTCTTCGTCAGAGCATTGCTCTCCTAAAAAAAAACTTTTAAGAGCCAGAACTCTGTTAAAATCTAGGCCAAGTTTAAAACCTTCACTAAATTAGGGTTTTACCCATTAAAAGAGCTCTGCTCTTCATAGATCTTTGATCTAAAGAGAACCCTTTTAGGGTTCGATCAATAGAGCTTTGCTCTCTAAAAGGATTTCACTTATGATTTCTTAATTCATTAATGGAGCTTTGCTCCTTTCAAATCATATAGAAGAACTCTTAAGAGTTTGTTCATAGATCATGAAGATCAAACATGGAATTTTATTTTTGATGGATTACATCATCTTCTCAGAGCAAGGCTCTCAGCATTCTCGGGGATTTTTTTTTAAATTCCCCTAATAATTGATTTTGATAGGTGTCACTCTTGTCTGCAGAGCATTGCTCTCGAGGAGTCTAACTCCCTATGTCTGTTTCTCCTCATTGCCAATCTCCTAATGATGTTTCTTTCAGGCACTATGGCTGTTTATTTATACAGTCTGAATGAGTTCATTACTTATGAAGATATCCGCATACAAGGCCGTCACCAAAACCAAGAGTTTACAGATACTCAGTGTGCGGAGATTATGGGTCGTCTGTATGCACGCGTTGGTTGGTTGCTTCCTCGCCGTTCTGCTCTCTTGAAAGTCGTATTGGGAGCAATTTGAAGAGCGCTTCCGGGGTTTCACGAGGCCATGCCGCTTAATGCGCTGGATGATGCCGAAGACAAGGTGCATTCAGTGTACCTGTCAGGGCTGATCTCGAAGAAACGACGAGATAGCCTCATCGATATTCTGCATCAAATTTTTCAACAGACGACGATAATCGCTTCTTATCAAAGGGTGGGGGCATTGTCGAAGATCTTGACACGCGTGAGCGCGAGAGGATGCACACGAGAATGGTCAGGAAGGCCAGAAAGACTCAAGACGACCTTACTTTCGAATTCCTCAATCTATGCCCTGGATCCAAGGTTTTGCCATTGTAATTATCTTGATGATGTCTTCATTTGTTGCTTTCATAATTGTAAGAGCCCCCTTTTTTTTGAAGTATGAATGGCAAATTTCTCATTTCAGCTTGTCTTATTTTATGTACTGAATCTTTTGCACATGCATGAATGGGTATGCCTCGAACGCTTAATCAAATGCAAATCGGATGTTCTTACTGTCGCTTTCTTCTCTTTGCTGTGTTGTTGCCATGCGATTTTAGCAAGCGCAGTCTGTAGGTAGCATATAGCTGTCAGTCTTGTGCTCTTTATAAGGTGGTGATGGCTTAGAAAACAGGGTTAGGATCTGTCAACTAAGACTTTTCGACTTTATGAGCCGTGAGGGTCTCATAAAGAATTTTCTCCCTACCGGTCGAGAGGATCCCGTAGGTGTAATTTCTCCTTAAGAATCGTGAGGATTCCTAAGTGTGTTTTCTCTTGAAACTCGTAAGGATCTCACAAGAGAATTTACTTCCTTACGAGTCGTGAGGACCCGCAAGTGATGGATGAAGTTGTCCTTATCTGTATTTCACGGAGCTAGGGGTTGCTCTGGATGCTTCCCACGGGTTCACTGCCGTGTTCTGCGAGGAACAGGCTCCGCTCTGGACGTTTTCCAGGATACCGTAGTTTAAAGATATCGCGGTCGAGGTTAAGGACATCATAGTCCGTGGATTTAAGGACTCCACAGTCTGTTGTTAGTTTTAAAACATCACGGTCGAGGTTAAGGACATCATAGTCCATGGGCTTAAGGACCCCACAGTCCAATGTTAGTTTTAAGACATTACGGTCGAGGTTAAGGACATCATAGTCCATAGGTTTAAGAACCCCACAGTCCAATGTTAGTTTTAAGACATCACGGTCGAGATTAAGGACATCATAGTCCGCGAGTTTAAGGACCTCACAGTCCAATTTTTGCTCTGGATGCTTCCCACGGGTTCACTTCCGTGTTCGGCGAGGACCAGGCTCCGCTCTGGATGCTTCACACGGGTTCACTGCCGTGCTCTGCGAGGACCAGGATCCACTCTGGACGTTTTCCACGGGGTCAGAAGTGACATAATCCGCATTCCACGTAGCCAGGATTTTTTTTTGCTCTGGATACTTCCCACGGGTTCACTGCCGTGTTCAGCAAGGACCAGGCTCCGCTCTGGATGCTTCACACAGGGTCATTGCCATGCTCTGCGAGGACCAGGATCCGCTCTGGATGCTTCACACGGGTTCATTGCCGTGCTCTGCGAGGACCAGGATCCGCTCTGAACGTTTTCCACGGGGTAGAAGTGACATAATCCGCGTTCCACGTAGCCAGGAATTTTTGCTCTGGATGCTTCCCACGGGTTCACTGCCGTGTTCTGTGAGGACCAGGCTTCGCTCTGGATGCTTCACACGGGGTCACTGCCGTGCTCTGCGAGGACCAGGATCCGCTCTGGACGTTTTCCACGGGGTCAGAAGTGACATAATCCGCGTTCCACGTAGCCAGGAATTTTTTCTTTGGATGCTTCTCGTCGGCGAGGACCAGGCTCCGCTCTGGACGTTTTCCACGGGGTCAGGAGTGACATAATCCGCGTTCCACATGACCAGAAAGGGTTGACTTTATCCGCATTTCACGGAGTCGGAGTTTGACACTCGGTCATCTGTCCACCGCCGAGTCATGGAATAGGGAGTTGCCGCTGTTCCGCTTTGCTTGATGTTGTGTCCGTTGTAATAAGACGAATGTTGAGATGATCTCCAGACTATCTGTGAGCCGTTGAGATTTAGCTTCTTCTTCTGATGAAAACCTGGGGAGGAAAGGTGTGATTCCCTCTTTTTTTGCGCCCTTGGATTGTATACAGAGATTGACATGATACCACCTGTAGGGCATAAATTTCATTCATTTTTTTATATTTCTTTCCGTGATACTCTATCATTTCAGGTTTTATATCGTGAAGGTCGTGATTGCCCAATCATTTCGGCTATTTTTCGTTCTTACTCGCTGCTTTTTATTGCGAGTTGCCCCATCATTTCGGCTATTTTGCATGCATACATTTTTACTTGCTGATTTTGTTGCAAGTTGCTCCATCATTTCGGCTATTTCGTATGCACGTGTGGCTTGCTGGCTTTTTGCTGCAAGCGTGGAATTAGACACCGATTCCGGCATCAGCACCGTTACAACTGGGATATTGCCATGAGCGAATCATCATTTGCCTCTGTCGATGTCGAACAAAGGTGGCTTAGTAAACAGGGTTAGGATCCTGTCGACTAAGGCTTTTGACTTCATGAGCCGTAAGGGTCTCATGAAGGTATTTCTCCCTGCGAGTCGTGAGGATCTCGTAGGTGTGTTTTCTCCTTAAGAATCGTGAGGATCCCTAAGTGCATGTTCTCTTATAAGTTGTAAGGATCTTACAAGAGGGTTTTCTCCTTATAAGTCGAGAGAACTTATAAGGGTTGTTCACCATGTAGACATATTCCTAGTCACGGATGAGACTTTGTTAGGGAACTGTTTATTCGCGCCCGTGAATTGTATACAAAGGTCAGTACTGAGCCGCTTGTAGGGCAGTATCGGAGGTTGTGGGGGCCGCTTAAGAACAGGTTCAGATCCCTGTAGCTTAAGACTTTCAAATCTTATAAGCCGTGAGGGTCCCATAAGAGGGTTCTCCTTGCGAGTCGTGAGGATCTCGCAAGTGTAATTTCTCCTTAGGAATCGTGGGGATCCCTAAGTATGTTGCTCCTTTGTGAGTCATAAGAATCTCACGCAGGTGGTTTCTCCTTACAAAGTCGAGAGGATCTTGCAAGTGTCTTTTAACGAGATTGTACCCTTTCGGGTTTTCACAAAACTCGCCGGTAGCCATGCTGTTTTTACTCACGGAGCCCTTTCGGGTTTTCATCCGTGCCCATTTTGCTTATGGACATAACGTTTTCTTTTTTTTTTTTTTATTCTAGCGAGGTTGCGCCCTTTCGGGTTTTCACAAAACTCGCCGGTAGCCCTACTGTTTTTACTCACGGAGCCCTTTCGGGTTTTCATCCGTGCCCATTTTGCTTATGCACGTACCGTTTTTTTTTCTCTTTTTTTTTCTTTTTCTTTGTATCAGCTTTGGGATACTGCAATCCATCGTAGCTTATCGACCTCTCGGTCAACGGCTAGTTTTAGGACATAGTGGTCCATTGTTAGTTTAAGGACGTTTCGGTCCGCCGTTAGTTTAAGGACGTTTCGGTCCGCTGTTAGTTTAAGGACATTTCGGTCCGTTGTAAAGGAAGCCGGTTACTACTTATAGAGTTTGAGCTTAGGAAGATAACGAGCGGACATAGGCGTCGTCATCTATCATTGACCTAGGCCGTGACTCGTCAAGCGTAGTACTTCTTCAGGAAGCAACCGTTTATTGGCCTAAAGGGCCTTTCGCCATGCATGTCTATGAGTAGATAGGCTCCACCCTGGTAGACCTTGTCTATGATATATGGGCCTTCATAGTTCGGCTCGAATTTCCCTCGCTTGGCACGATTGGGGATCATA
This sequence comes from Agapanthus africanus, assembly GCA_030015575.1. Classification (NCBI taxonomy): domain Eukaryota; kingdom Viridiplantae; phylum Streptophyta; class Magnoliopsida; order Asparagales; family Amaryllidaceae; genus Agapanthus; species Agapanthus africanus. The sequence continues at coordinate 43,892,839 of CM057338.1, forward strand.
GGTCTTTTGACCACTAGCACGAGTTCGCCTTGGCGGAATGTTCTCGGCCTAGCCAATCTCTCGTATGAGCGCGTCATCTTTGCTTTATAAGCTTCCAGATTTTGTTGCGCTATGAGCCGGGTTTCATCAAGGGCATCGAGCTCCTCAAGCCGAAGGTGAGTATTCTCTTCGTCCGTTAGCTCGTAATGAACTGCCACTCGTAGAGAGGGTAGCTCTATCTCGAGGGGGAGTACTGCATCTGCACCGAATACCAATGCGTACGGCGTTGTGTTCGTGGCCGTCTTGAACGTAGTCCGGTACGCCCAGAGAGCTTCATGCAGTCTCTCGTATCAGTCCTTTTAATTTCGAGACACCGTCTTCTTCATGATCTTCGTTAAGGTCTTGTTGAAAGCCTCAGCTAGACCGTTAGCTCGGGGATTATAGACTGAAGAGTATCTCCAGTCTATGTTATGTTGTTGTGCGAAGCGGCTGATCTTGTGGCTTCTGTAGGCTGGTCCGTTATCGGAGATGATCCTTCTCGGAGTTCCGAATCGGTAAATGACGTGTGTCTTGAAGAAATGGAGGATATTCTCCGTCTTCACTTCCCTCAGCGGTATTGCTTCTGCCCATTTGGAGAAGTAATCAGTTGTCGCCAAAATGAACCGATGTCCTCTGGACGATGCTGGTTCAATGGGGCCGATTATGTCAGTCCCCCATATTTCGAACGGCCAGCTAGCCACTGTCGGATGTAGCGGATTCAGATGCTGATGGATGAAGTTCTCGTGAATCTGGCATGAGTGGCACTGCTTCGCGTATTCGAGGCAGTCTTGGATCATCGTAGGCCAATAATAACCCATCCGTTTGATCTTCAGCTTCATCTTCGGCCCGGCTTGGTGAGAACCACAGAGTCCGTCGTGAGTTTCTTGGACGACTCTTTTTGCTTCTTCAGGTCCCAGGCATCTTAGCCACAAAGAATCAAATGACCTCTTGTACAGAGTATTGTTGACGAAGGCGAAAGATAAGGCTCGCTTCATAAGCTGATGTTTTGAGGACGCATCTTCAGGCGTTCGACGGGATTTGAAGTAGTCTATGAAGACTTCTCTCCAATCTTCAACCCTTTCTTGGTCTTTTACCTATAGAGCCATTTGCTCGGTCGCTCCCTTTTCCTCGGACGTCTCTGGAAATATTTCTGCCGGTGCGAGGACTCGAAGGCTTTGAATAACGATCCTCACGTCATCGAGGTCTTCGTCAGCCAGTTCTTTAGCGAGATTGGCTAATGTATTCGCCTTGCTATTTTCCGCAGGTGGTATGCTTTCCAAGGTGTAGGAAGGAATCTGAATCAACAGTTGTTGTACCCTCTCGCCGTACTTTACCAACTCTGGTTTGCATGTTTGGTAGTCTCCGTTTACTTGACTAACGACCAGCTGGGAGTCTCCGTATATGAAGAGGTTTTCAATCCCCATGTCGATGGCGATCTCGAGACCTGCTATCAAAGCTTCGTATTCGGCTTCATTGTTTGTCCTCGGCTCTGTTAAGGAGAAGGCAAAGTGCATTATCCCTCCTTGCGGAGTTACGAAGATGAGGCCTACCTCTGATTTGATTATGGGGGTGCTTTGTTTGCGCTTCTTCATGGAAGACGCTCCATCAAAGTAAAGTTCCCATCGGGTGCCACTACCGTTGATTGTATCAAACGCATATTCGTCTGGCAGTTCGCAATTCAAGGGAGAATCGACAGGTATCGGATGCTCAGCGAGGAAGTCGGCGATGGCCTGGCCTTTCACTGCCTTAAGAGGCTGATAGGTTATTGAGAACTCCATCAAGAGCAAGGCCCATTTAGCGAGACGCCCCGTCAATATGGCCTTTGACATCAAATATTTGAGAGGATCCACCTTCGATATGAGACGGATGTCATGCGCCAATGCATAGTGCCTGAGCTTCGTTATCGCGAAGATTAATGCCAGGCAGTGTTTTTCAATGGGAGAGTAATTGCTTTCTGCCCCCAGTAGAACTCGACTCAAATAGTAGAGAGCTCTCTCCTTCCCCTGGTCATTCTCTTGTGCCCATAATGCGCCTAAGGAACCTTCAAGGGCGGTTGTATACAGAATGAGAGGTTTTCCCTTGACCGGAGCGGCCAGTACTGGCGGATTCTGCGGGTATTGCTTGATTTCGTCCAGCGCGCTTTGGCATTTGTGATCCCAGACGAACAGGGTTCCCTTCTTCATCAGGTGACTGTAAGGACGACACTTTCCTGAGAGATTGGCTATAAATCACCGGATATACGCGAGCTTCCCTTGGAGAGACCGCAATTGCTTGAGAGTCCTCGGTGGGGGCATCTCCATAATTGTCTTGATTTTTGACAGATCTATCTCGGTGTCGGACAATGAATCCTAGGAACTTGCCTGAGGAAACTCCGAACGCGCATTTGAGAGGGTTCATCTTCAAGTTGTATTGCCGAAGGCGTTGAAACACTATCTTCAGATGCTCTAGATGTTTCTCGTATGATTTGCTTTTCACTACGAGGTCGACAATATAGCATTCGACGATTTCATGTATGAGGTCATCGAATATCTTCGTCATGGCCCTCTGATACGTGGCGCCGGCGTTCTTTAAACCGAAAGGCATCACTTTGTAGCAGAATATACCTAAAGGGGTTCGGAAAGCGGTGTGCTTCTGGTCTTCGGGATGCATCTTTATCTGATTGTATCCTGACGATCCGTCCATGAAGGAGAAGACTTCGTGGGTGGATGTGTTATCTATCATCAGCTCAGTGACCGGTACTGGGAAGTCATCTTTCGGGCAGGCTTTATTGAGATCCCGAAAATCCACACATATGCGTACTGTCCCGTTTTTCTTCATCACTGGGACAATGTTGGCGATCCAATCAGGATACTGAACCTCTTAGATGAAACCAGAGTCGATCAGCTTCTTAACCTCGGCATTGATGCTCATCTCGAGCTCAAGCCGCATTCTTCTCGGCGCTTGTTTGATCGGCTTGACGTCTGGAGATATCGCCAATTTGTGCACAGCGATCTCTAGGTCTAGTCCTGGCATCTCGGAATAATTCCATGCGAAGCAATTTTTATGCTGCATGAGCACGTCCTTTAGTGCAGCCACCCTTTCTTTAGACAGCAATTCACTGACGAATGTCGGTCGCGGGTCACTTGCAGTCCCCAAATCAATTTTCTTGAAATCATCTGCAGTGGTATGTATTCCATCTTCCAGCTTTTTCGACGCCGGTAGGAACTCTGAGATCACCTCATCATCATTATTTTCGAAGCACCAGGGGAGGTCATCTATATCCCCGGGCTCTTCTTTTTTCGACAGCGTAATCACATGACAGGTACGAGCTCGCTTTCAAGACTGATGTGGATCTGGTTCTACCCTCGTGGATTTGGGTTCATGCTTTTGCGGCGGGGTTACCCTCCTGCTGCTGGATAGAGTGAACCTGTCTTGCTGATATTGGTTTTCGACCCAGTTCTTGAAGGTGAAGCAGTCTTCAATAGGATGCCCTATTGCCCTATGATAGGAGCAATAGTCTGGGTGAGAGATCTCGTTGACTTGCTCGAGGTGCTTGGACTCTGGAAGTGTAATCATTTGATGTCTTATGGCAAGATCAAGTATTTTCTTTGTCTTATCTTGGGCAAAAGAATATGCTCGACCCATCTTCTTTATAAGAGATGAATCTTGGTTGCTCGGTTCTTGATCGCGTGGCTTCTTGGTCCTGCTCTGCCGTTGTCGAACGCCTTTCCCGCTCTTTGATTTGTTTCTGCCTCTGCGTCGGGCCTTTCGTACAACGGGTTGACAGGGAGGAGCATTTTCATCTTTCCCAGCCTGTTGAAGAAGGCGTTGCATTCTGGCTTTCTCGTAGATGGCCATTTCGCGATTGTGGTCATCTCAAACCTTTTGACCGGCTTCCCTTATAAGCTTGTCCATTTGTTCTTCGAACGACGGACTGGGCATTTTCACGTCGGGAGCCCTTTCTGGTTCAGGGTTAGCATTTTCCCAACAAGCATCTCGCTCTTCATCAAAGTCATGTATGACGTAGCAGTCGCGGAGTAGCTCTCGTTTCTTGGATTAAACATACCCAAGTCCGGTCGTTTCCATTCTCCCGTTGGGCAATTTCCGTTGATTTTCAGGAATGTTCCAGATCCTGTTATAGAACCGTGCTTGCCGAGCAGTTTGTTTAAGGGGTACACCTTGACGTCTTAAGAGTCTCCTTAGTCCGTCTGTGTAATATCTGGGTAAATGGATGGGCTGGAGCCTGTCGAGTGTCGAATCCACGCCGTACCAGATTTCTTTCTCCACTTTTGTTTCCCCTGATCGGTAGAATAGGATTGCCTTTTCACCTTCTCGCCTGGGAGGGACATAGAACGTCTGCAGCTCTTCCACACTGTAGGTATCAAGCGCATCTAGTTCTTTATGATGCTTGGGCGGAATCATGGCAACTTGCAAACTTTGCTCTTCATCAGCGAATATTTGTATTGAAGGCCGAGCGGAGAATATAGCATGGACCTCATCTTCCGAATCGCTGCCAAAGATCAACATAGGAGCGGACGGTCCTGGTTTGTCGCATTGGGGCGGACCTAGGTAAACTATATCTTCTTCCTCCTCGGTATCACTCCCGAAGACCGGAATGGTAGGGATAGCTTTGTTCTCCGGTTTATGACATCTCTCCGTGTCCTCAAAATCTGGCAAGAAGTATTTTGCATCTTCGTATTTCCAGTCTTCGTTCACGGAGAATGGGTTTAGCTCTCCTATTACAGTATACTCGAGACCATCCTTGAAATACTTCATACACTGGTGTTGTGTAGAATGGATGATGTTGTACTCGTGTAACCAGGTCCGACCGAGCAAAGCATTATAGCATGTCTTGGCGTCAATGACGTGGAACTTGATATCTGTGACGAGTAGTCCTAAGCGCAGCGTCAATACCACAGACCCGAGGGCCCGTGATGACTGAGAATCAAAACCGGAGATGGTAATTTTATCATGAGCGAGGTGTTGAACGCTTATGCAGATTTCTTTCAACACTCGCACGTTGAGGAGATTGACGGAAGACCCATTGTCGACCAGGATCTTGCTTATCTTGATATCGTGACAGTATCCGGAGACATAAAGGGGACGATTGTGCTCACATGTCCCAAGGAGGAGATCTTCATCGCCGAAGGTAATATCGGCTGTGTGCACTTCTTCCAGCTCGTCCTTCATCTTTTCTTCGGCGAGAAAAGCTTGGAATTGCTCTGGCTCTTGTAGCGCCTTAATCAATGAGTCCCTTGCTTCTTTTGATAGTAAAAGAGCGTCGAGAATGCTGAGCTGCGAGGGTAACTTCCTCAAGTGTGCCAGAATGTTGTAGTCCACCTTACTTTTTCTTGGCGGGTCCTTGGCAGTCAGCTCTTTCATGACTTGGTCATCTAGGGCGATATCTTCAGAGACCTTCTCTTTTCCCTTATCTTTTCTGTTCGTGGGTCCGAGATTCTTTTCGAGCAGCTTACGATTGCGCGACTGGATATTTTCACAGGTCTTCGATTCTCTCTCCTTTCCCGAGGTGGATTCCTTGAATAGAGGGCCAAGAGTCATCTCTTCATCGGAGTCGCTCCTGAACGTGAGGATTTGCGATCCCCCAGCATTAGCCATGCGACAGTTGCCGGCAGTTCTTCCAAGCTCTTCGGTCGTGTTTCTTCGCTCCCGACGAGTTTTGCGTTTCATCCGCTTAAAATGCTGCCGGTGAGCAACATATCCCTGCCACCATCTTTTAAAAGCGTCGCATTCTTCGGTGGGGGTACGAAATCTTTCGATGATATAAGCAGTAGCTAGGATGTGTCTCTGCTTTACCGAGAATGTTTCCTTCGGAGGGTGGTAGCTTCATTCCCATTGATATGGATTTAGCAAACCTTTTTCTCGTCTTGAACTTGTTTTTATTTGCGACGGATGTTCCTTGATTCGGCGGAAGTGTCTCGACTATTTCTTCCAGTCGCCGTCGTTTTGCCTTTTCAAATATGGCCATCTCACGCTCCCAATCAGCTTTACTTTTCAGTAGAGCTTCGTTTAGGAATGCGTCGATCATTTCGTCTGATAACCCTGGAAGTTCCGGTTCAGGACCTGCCCCCAGTCTCTCGGTGCAAGGAGCTTCTTCATCATCTATTGATGAGTGAGAGATCACATGACAACTAGCTACGTAATCCTCAGATTCATCCGACGAGTCTTCTTCATCATCCCCGTCTTCAAGGATGTGGCCGAGGAATTCCTGGAGCGTGATTGGAGTTCGCGCCTTCTGGTTGTACTCTTCCAGCACGTCGATCCGTTTATGCAGGTCCGTGCGCTTGTTGCCAGGCTTCACGGGCTTTTTGAATTTCTTCTTCTTTTTCGAAGACTTTGACGGCTGGGTATGAACACTTTGATTATCACCACCAATCTTTGGAGTTGGGTGCGGCTTCAGCATTCTTTCGACGATTTCAGGTTCCAACGGATTCTTCCACCTGATCGCCGGGCATGTCTGGAGATCATTCAGCATCCTTTTAGTTTTGGCCGAAAGAACGACTTCCCACGGAGCTTCTTCAACAAAAGAGCACGTTGCCCCCGGTGTGTCCATCTTCTTAGGAGCGTGCGGCTGTGGTGGGTTTACTTTCCACTTCTCCGACAGCGCAAACTTACCTTGTAGGTACCGATCCTCGATCCATCCCTTAAAGACGAAGCAATTTTCGATCGGATGGCTTACCGTTTGGTGGTAAGGGCAATAATTGGGATTATTCACTTCGCTGGGTTGCGATGGTCACCTTGGATTCGGCAAATTGATAAGCCTGTTGCGCATCGCCAGCTCGAACAATCTCTTCGTTTTATCCCGCGGGAATGAGTAAGGGCGCTTCATCTTCTCATTATAATAGCGTCGTCTCTCTTCCAGTTGATCCGCTAGTTTTAGGGCACTGGGCTGCTGTTGGGTGTTCGCAACGAAGATCGCCTTCCCTTTACCTTTTTCGTTCCGCGGTTCCGGCTTTGGGGGAGATGGTCTATGACCCATCTGGTCCATCTGGGCCAGCTTGTCGATTAGAGCCTGGAACGTGGTCGGTTTGAATAACATCATGAACTGTGAAATAGTTGCATGAGGGTCTAGGATGACCACGAACATGCCCACCACTGGTGCTTCTTTGATGCGCTGTTCGCACTTCGACCACAGGTTCCGCCATCGGATTGCGTACTGAACCCATGTCTCGCCCGGCTTCACCCTGGCATTGATTAATGCAGTTATTGGGGTGCGTTCACTGGTGCTCGCGAATCGCTGGGTGAAAAACAACTCCATTTCTGCGAAAGTTTTGATGGAGTCATTTGGAAGTTCGGAGTACCACTCAAATGCCGTCTCCGATAAGCTGCCGACGAATTGGCGGAGTAAGAGCTTATCATCGCCACCAGTATTGCCACAGAGGGCCCTGAACTGAGCGACATGTTGATAGGGATTGCCTGTCCCCTTGTATACATGGAATTTCGGGATCGTGTAACCCGGCGGGTACTTTATCTGATCATACCAGCCTGGATACGGTCGCCCAGTTCTAACAATTTGCCCAGCCGCTTCATTCGCCTGGTGAACTCGTATCTGCTGAGCGATATAATCATCCAGGGCGGCCATGGAAATTGTCTCCTCCTTGGCTGTTGACAGAGCCGGCAGAGGGTTTGATGTTTCTCCTCTATCATCTTCAATTATCACTGGAGAATCTTCGGCTGGAGGGTCCGGCTGGATCATCATGCCCACCATATCCTGGAATAGAAGGGCCATTTGCTTTATATTGGCCGTTTGTTCCGCAGCCTCCTTGTCCTTCTTTTCGAGCATTCTCCGAAGGAATTCAGCATCAGTCTCGTGTTCATGACGTTGTTCCGATGACGCTTCCGGGCTTTCTTTTGGCCCGGTAAGTGCGGCCATTGCAGTCAGCATCTCTTGAAGCTTCTGCTGTTGTTGTTCCTGAGCCCTTGTTATTGATCGGGTGAGTGGTCGGTGGCCCGTCGAAGTACGGCTTTCCTCTTTTCCGGAAGCCATGTAAACAGTATGTACCACCATGCCCCCAGACTTAGGGCGTTTAGGCTCAGTGCCTTTGACATTTGTCGAAAGCATAGGGATTTTCTCCGGCCTTCTCCTTTTATGAGCAGTCGAAGTTGAGGGGGCCGCTGCAGTGGGCACCCAAGTATCCGTCGTCTTTTGTGGCTTAACAGGACAGTTTTCTTTCTGTCGGACCTTCAGCTTCTTCTACCGGCGGGGATAGTCTTGATCAACCACTGACTCTCGGACTTGTCGCCAGATTTTGTAAACTTTAGAAGACAGTCGTTGAGGGGACTGTTCCGGCTTCATTTCTATGACAGTCTCTACCGGCGGCGGAGATCTTTTTAATACGGCGGTAGGCGAATTCCTGCGCACCTTGTTCAGCAGCTCAAAGCTGTTCCCGGTTGGAACAGCAGCATTAATTTCCACCGTTGGAGCCGGTGGAGTTAGCCCAGAGGGGGAGTTGCCCCCGGCCTTCCTTACTCGGCGCCAGTGGCGACGTCGAGCGTGTCGAGCTGCTGGGGCTGGTTCGGCGATGGGGATGGCTTTGGCTTGCCCTCTGTTCAGATGAAGCGCCGCTGGTGCCAGCCCCTTGAAGACTGACATCTTTTGAGTAGCGGTATCCAATCTATCAAAGACAGACCTTCGAGCAAGAATGGGAGCCAGAATAGTCAGTCTTGTAAAGACCGACTCTTTGGCAGGAGAAGCCTCTTTGACGACTTCAGGAGCAGAGATGGCTATCTTCTTTGGGATGGCCACTTCAGGTGTCATGGGCTTCTTGGCAGGCCCATCGGAGTTCAGGCTCAGTCTGGCGAAGACCAAGGAGTTGGAGCTGGACGACCCGTTGAGAGGGGCCGTGGTAGTAGCAAGCCGATCGAAGACCGACTTCTTAGGAGCTTTTGGTGCTGGCATAGGAGTGCTGAAGCTCGTTGGCGGGAGCATGGTCCCGAAAAACAATCCTGTGGTGGCTTGGGTGACCTGTTCCACCGGCATCGTGAACAGGGAAGCCGCCTGGGGCCCGTAAGCTATGCCCCCAGTTGAGGCAGAACGTGGGTTGCAGTTGCATGTGGAACACTTCGAGCAGGTGAACGCCATTGATCTTTGCTTTCTGCACCAAGCAAAATGCCAAATCTCAGTATCTCGAACCCAAGGGCAACCATTAGCAAACCGCGATTCGTTCGCGAACACGACACACGAAGTGTGGAGTGGAAAGAGGAAAAGGTCCCACCGGGCATGCCAGAATCTGTTCCCCGCCGAACACAGAGACGCGACCGCGTAGGTCCGTCTTGCCTGAAATTCAGGGCAGATGCTAATTGGTGCTATCCGTCCACCTCTTCGAAGATGCCAAGTTGATTTATGGCACCATATATCGAAGGTTTAAACGGATGCGGCCGATGTAGTAGACTTTGTCAGATTCCCCCTCATCTGAGTGGTTTTTGATTATGAGGATGCTCTTCCCTGCAGGCGCAAGCCCCTGCAGTTAATTAAGCTACCGCATCATGGTAACAACTTTCTCCTTCTCCAGATGGCCACTTCGTGTTGTGGGTGTTTGTTTTGTTTGTGGTTGCCCGTGGATTGTATACGGAGACTAAGTTATGTTGTCGCCCGTAGGGCGTAGACTAGTCCAAATCCGTATCTTTCTTAGATTTGGGTTTGGGGGTTGGGTTTAAGGATACGTTAGCCTCATTTGAGACTAAGATCAACTTAAAGGTTTGTTAAGAATACGTTAGTCTAATTTTAGACTAAGATCAACTTAACGGGACCATTTAGATCTGACAAGAGAGCAATTGGGCTCTATTGTTTAGTTTAGTGACATTGCGGTCGATTGCCAGTTTAAGGACATGGGGGTCCATTGTTAGTTTAAAGACATCGCGGTCGAGATTAAGGACATCATAGTCCGTGGGTTTAAGGACCCCACAGTCCGATGTTAGTTTTAAGACGTCACGGTCGAGGTTAAGGACATCATAGTCCGTGGATTTAAGGACTCCACAGTCCGATGTTAGTTTTAAGACGTCACGGTCGAGGTTAAGGACATCATAGTCCGTGGATTTAAGGACTCCACAGTCCGATGTTAGTTTTAAGACGTCACGGTCGAGGTTAAGGACATCATAGTCCGTGGATTTAAGGACTCCACAGTCCGATATTAGTTTTAAGACGTCACGGTCGAGGTTAAGGATATCATAGTCCGTGGATTTAAGGACTCCACAGTCCGATGTTAGTTTTAAGACGTCACGGTCGAGGTTAAGGACATCATAGTCCATGAGTTTAAGGACCTCACAGTCCGTGAAATGTGTGGTTGTCGGGACCCGTCACCCCTAAGATCGCCAGAGAAAATCTGACTGAAGCGCTGTGGACAGCTATTGCCATAGTGGCCAGTTGTCATGCAGATTTGGCATCAAGGCGAACCACGACAGCGACCTCGACCACAACTCCGGCCATAAGTGCGACCCGCACGACCGCCGCACTCTGTGCTATAGCCACGTTGATAGAAATATGAAGAACTTCTATGACCCATGGTTGCGATGTTGACAGATGGAAATGGATGATATCAATAGACTTATCTTGGTGCTGGTAAAAGCTTTCGTGTGCAAGTAGCATGCCATGCAGATCTTCAAGTAAGATATCATCTATGTGGGTTGTGATACCAGGAACAAAGGAGTCATAGGCCAATCCTAGGCCGGCCAAAATATGCATGACCAGATCGGCATCGGAAATTCTATGTCCAATGACCGCAAAATTTTCGGAGACAATCTTAAAGTTCTGAATGTACTCTGTAATAGAGAAGGATCCTCATTTGATATTCTTGTTTACCACCGGAAACCGGGAAAGACTGACGTCTTGCCTGAGATTCGGGGCAGATGCTATTTGGTTTTATCCGCCCACCTCTCCGAAGATGCCAAGTTGATTTATGGCACCGTGTATCGGAGGTTTAGACGGATGCGGCCGATGTAGCAGACTTCGTCATATTCCTCCTCGCTTGAGGGGTTTTTGATTGTGGGGACGCTCTTCCCTGCAGGCGCAAGCCCCTGCAGTTAATTACGTTACCGCATCGGGTAACAACTTTCTCCTTCTCCAGAATTTCACTTCATGTCATGGGTGTTTGTTTTGTTTGTGGTTGCCCATGGATTGTATACGAAGACTAAGTGATGCCATCGCCCGTAGGATATGGATTAGTCCAAATCCATGTTTACTTAGATTTGGGTTTGGTGTTTTGGTTTAAGGATACGTTAGCCATATTGAGGCTAAGATCAACTTAAACTTTTGTTAAGGATACGTTAGCCTAATCTCTAGGCTAAGATCAACTTAACGGGATCGTTGGATTTGACAAGAGAGCAATTGGCTCTATTGTTTAGTTTAATGACGTTGCGGTCGATTTCCAGTTTAGGGACATGGTGGTCCATCATTCCCATTTGGGGACGAACATTAGTTTAAGGACATTTCGGTCCAACATTCCCATTTTGAGACGAATATTAGTTTAAGGACGTTTCGGTCCACGAGTTTAAGGACCCCGTAGTCCGTATCGATGTGTGGTTGTCGGGACCCGTCACCTCCCTGACGTCATTGAAGGATTACAACGATATGTGTCAAAGGAGTTCAGAGATGTACTCTTAAACCGGATATAAATTGATTTAGGAGAGCAGCCGTGCTCAGTCAATTTAATTTGAGGACTTACGGCCATGATTGAGCTAAGTCCAGTTGGGAATATTCAACGCTTTTATTTATCTTGGGCCTATTAGGCCTGTGCTAGGGCTTTGCCTCTTTTTAATAATGCACTGCATTTTGTTTTGTTTGGGCTCTGCCCTTTTATAAATGTTGCAGAGCATCTGCTTTGTTTGGGCTTTGCCCTTTTAATGCATTGCATTTTATTTGGCATGTTAGGCCTTTTTTAATTGGGCTTGGCCCTTCAGTAAATAATGCAGTGCATTAATTGTCTGATATTGGCTTGTCAGGCGCTTTGCGCCAATCATTGAGCGCAAGCGCATGTGGAGGTGACACGTGTCACGCTCTGGTGAGCGCGAGCGCAACAGCGCAGTGCGCTGCGCTGTTGCGCTGCTGACACGTGGCGCTCTCTGGTGGCTTGCGCCAACCCAGGAGCGCAACAGTGCAGTTTTGCAAGTGCAAGGCACTGTTCCAATAACTTGATCCAATTTTGGATTCAAGAAAAGAATTTTTTCTGAAATTCCAGAACCAATGGTTCATAAAAAGTGCAAGGCACTGTTATTATTTATTTTTTATTGAAGATCATTGATCTTGTTCTTAGATCAATGATCTGTTCAGAAGAAATTCTTCTATTTTATAAAGGTTTTTACCTTTTTTTTGAGTTCTTTTCAAGATTCTTCAGAGTTCTCTCTGTTTTGAAATTCTTGATGTCGATGTCATTTGAATTGGGGTCTAGGGGCCTTTATATAGTGCCCATAAATTTGTTAAGTTTGTTAAAGAGATCATTCTCTGAGGGATATGGGGAATTTTCCCCACCGTTGGATCTTTGATCCAAGGGCTTCTGTTTTACAGAAGACAATCTTCTTATTTTAACAAGAACAGAAGGATCTTACTAGAATTTTAATTCTGTTTGGCGCGAACGTCCCGGTACAAACGCCCCAGCGCATGACATGTGTCACGCAACACAGAGCGCAGCGCAACTGCGCAAGCGCAACTGCGCTGCCACGTGTCGCACAGCGCACCGCGCAGCTCAACTGCGCTGACACGTGTCGCGCAGCGCAGCGCTTGCGCAACTGCGTTGACACGTGTCGCGCAGCGCAGCGCTTGCGCAACTGAAGCGTTGCCTCAATTAATTTTTGTTTTAAATAGAGCCTTGCTCTGATTGGACGTGCTGCCTTGGGCGCTGTGCTGTCGTATCAATTTTTGACACGTAGCGCGTCGCGCGCAGTGCACGGGATTTGAAGCGTTGCTTCAATTTTTGAATTTTTGAAATTCAAACAGAGCTTTGCTCTGATTGGGGGAAACAAATGCCCCCCCACCGTTGTGCTCACGCGGTGCACACGTGAGTGCAGCGGTGGCAAGATCTTAGCCGTTGGATCAACGGGTGAGCTGAAGGGGCGCAAGCGCCTATAAATAGGACCCTTGGTCCTTAGTAAATGTTTTACCATTTTCCAAGAACTTGAATTCTCAGAGCTTTGCTCTTGTTTGAAAATTTAGAGCCTTGCTCTCGTTTCTTCCCAAGAACTTCAGAGTTCAGAACCTAGAATTATCTTAGGTAAAATTAAATTAAATTAAATTAAATTAAATTAAATTTAATTAACAGAGCCTTGCTCTCATAGATCTTTGATCTAAAGAAAACCCCTTTGGGGTTTCATCAACAGAGCCTTGCTCTCAAAAATCTATAGATCTACAGAGATCTTGTTCATAGGTTTTAACCCATGAACAGAGCTTTGCTCACAGATCAAATGTAGAACTTTTTTTTTGATCCAAAAATGGAGAACTTTTTTTTTATAAGTCTTCATGGATTTTTTAAGACCCCAAATTTTTAATCTTTAGGAGTTAAAATTTTCTTTTGATGGATCTCTCCATCATTATTACAGAGCTAAGCTCTTTTTAAGGAAATTTTATTCCCTTGAGACCAGAGTTTGACAAATGTCTCTTTGTGACAGAGTTTTGCTTTGAAAGAGGAGATTTTCTCACTGTCTCTAAGGATTTCCCATTAATGAGGATATTCTCCTAGGGTCTCTTCATTAATTGACAGTCTCATCCAATGATGGGACTGTCTTATTAACTGATGCACTGTCATCCAGATTTTGTAGGTCCCCATCTGGTCCCCTGCCCACTATATTGCAATGTGGTGTAATTAATTTTAATTTAATTTTTAATTTAATTAATTAAATTTTTTTTAAAGCGCCAAGCGTTGGAATTACAACACTGACGGCTAATTCTGTGCCTCCGCAGGAAACATGTCTTTCGATACCTCATTCCCATTTGTTCGTTTGGAGGAAGGATTCCCCGAAGCACCCGTAGACCGTGAGGTCCTAGCTATGATCAGGGACCACGACCCGGAATATAAGAATCTTCACCTTTGGGGGTCGTGGTACAACCAAATTATCATGGGTCGACAGAGATTTTCGTGCGCAGTACCATCAGAGCCTATTACGGCGATCCACTATGCCAGCCCACCCCCGGTGCAGTATGCCGTGGAGATGGTCGATTGGACTTCAAAGGGCTTTCTTCATCCTGCTATAGATGCAATTTCGGTTTAGCGTCCTATGGTTTTGGATATCCTGGGACGCCGTATTTTTCAAGGCGAGGCGCGACCTTGGGGGCAATCATATAACATAGGTCTGATCCCCCGCCATCCGATCGGCTATCTGCCATGGGCTCGCTACATTCTGTCGGCGAAGAAGTCACAGTTGATAAGGCTAGGGTTGTACACTGCAGTTTATGTTTCCCTCTTCCAATATCCCACGCTTCGCACCTGATGGTTTAAGGACTTTTTGGAGCAGTGGAACATCCCTACTCACACTTTCCTCGCAATGGACCAGGAAGTGTCAATTTCTTTGGAGGAGTTCGCGGAGGTCTCCGGCTTACCGGTTATAGGGGAGCACTATGAGGAGTTGCTTCCTACAGACGAATATGTCTTCGGTGCTAAGCCGGCAATAAGAGGCCTCACTCCGGAGAATGCTGTTCAACATCAATTTCCAAGTTTGATCAAAGTGTTGAACATCTATGAGGCCCTTTTTATTGAACGTTGGAGCCGCGGAGTTAGCTTCGAGGATTTCATCGCTTGATTCCTTCACCCAAACGTCCTCTCGGCAGAAGCTTCTAAGTTTGCCACACTTGATGACCCTTTCGGTCTAGGTTTGGACAACCTGCCGGCGAAGGAGATAGACCAAAAGGGTTTTTTCCTTCTTAACTCCCCAATTGTGTCTTTTGCGGAAGTTGCAGCCCCCGGGATGGACGAGGAAGCCTTCTTCTTAGGATTTCTTGGGCTATGGCTGAGTTGGTTTGCGCTCCCGATACATTCTCGCCATATGCGGCCCTCTGTCTTTTACCCAGCTCATCGGATGACCATTGGGGTAAAAGTGGCCGTTGGGATCGCCGGCTTGGCACACCTGTATCATGGCCTTAGTCAGGCGGCGGATGCTAATGAACCTGGGGTACTGCACGTGATCTTCCCGATGCACTACTTTGTATCATGGCTCGAGCTACATACATTGGGCATCTTCGATATGCACAAAAGGCCCTCGTTCTATGACAGGTGCAGCTTCCCTCGAATTATACGACTGATCGGCGCCTCAATTGTGACTCCATCGCCACGGAATGCCAGGGGTTTGCTCCTTCTCCCCCACACCGTTGGAGACGGGATGTCTTTCATTGACAAGGTGCTGACTATTGGAAAGGCATCTACCATCACAGTGCGGCTATTGTAAGACACTTTCAAAGATGGGGCCTCAGTTTTGACGGCCCGGGAGACCCTTCATTTATATTCTATCAGACCGGGCTTCCTGGTGTTTAGGCACAACGGTGCGGCGATTTTCAAGAGATACAACCCGCATTGTTTCGCCCAACAACTGAGCTACAATCAAGGGGTACCATTGGAGGCTTTCTTACCGGAACCTGCTGCTACTGAAGAAGGGATGGAGAGCGCGCTGCATCATTTCATGCGTCTGAATACGGGTTCTCATTTTTTTATCAGCGAGCCGGCTTGCGCCCCACGACTCCTCAATGTATATACAGAATGGTACAATCATTCGACGGGCGCCGTTATAAAGGAAGAAAAGCGATTGCTGGTCGACCGTAAGGGTGTGCCTTCCGGCAGTGACCGCAAAGCTCCTCTGGTGCCAAGGACCCCGGTAGTTCCTCCGCTGAAAGATGCTAAAGCCGGACCACAGCGTGTGCAGAGTCCTCCACGCGGATTGCCGCTTCCTGATACTGCGGATGCGCCACCAGCACCCTGTGCTCCAGTGGAGACAGTAGTTGTGGCTTCGCCGGAGTCTGGTGTGGGCACGGACGTCGGGACCCGCCGCCCCAAGGTGCCTGCAAAGCGCAAGTCAATCCCAGGTGCACCCAGGGCCGGTGGGCCGAAGAGGAAGAAGAAGTCGCTTTTCTCCGCTGACGTTGCGTTCGGTTAGGAACCTCACGCTCCCTATAGCGAGGGCTTGGGCGAGTACGGGACCAATAGAGGATTGGTTATGCCACCAGATGACACTGATCTGGCGGCCGCCATCGCAGCTTCAGAGCGATTGGCAAGGCGCGAAGCATGGCTAGCCAGGCTTGCACAATCGGGTAATTACTAGTCGCCTTTTTTATTGCATTGTACTTTTATCTTTGTCTTTGACTAATGCTTTTCTTTTCTTTTTCTTCAAACAGGCATCACTACTGAAGAAGCCATCGTTGCTTCCCTCAAGACTTTTCAAGAGGAAGAACGACTCAGGGCATCCTTAGACCTCAGTACGTTTCGATTCATTAAGTCTTTATTCTCCTTTTGTTATGGTCGATCTGACCCTTTCTTTTTCTCATCACAGGAACCATAATGCCGGTCCCGCACAGTGACGTAGAGACTCTTCCCGGGCCAGCCACTAATGTTTCGGTCTCTTCAGGGCTACCGCAAGAGACCCGACTTGAAGAGCCGATGAGAGATGCCTTGAAGGCTCTGGAGGCAACTCTAAACGAGGACGACGACGCCTTGATAAAGGAAGCGTTGAAGAGGTCCGTCGCGACTGCCCGGGAGGAGAGGAAGCGGTCGAGGCGCGAGGCGAAGGCACGCAGGGCTGCTTTGGCCGTGGGAACGGGCCCAAGCACTGTCCCTCGTGCTGATAATCCCTCGGAAGAGCCCCCGGTCGCCTTGTCTACAGCTCACAGACAGGCGGTGCGCGCAAATAGGGAGGCTAACGATAAGTCCACCTCAGGTAATGTATCTTTCAAAATTTTGTTGTAAGAATTATAAACCTGTCGGTTCTTATATATTCTGTCCTGCAGGGCCAAGTCCAACCGAGAGGGAGGCGGAGACCGTCGAACCCAAGGAGACAGAGGAGGAGGCACCGGCCGAACCCGAGCCGACGGTGAGCAACGTCGCCAGGGTTGCTGAGCCTGAGCTGGGGGTTGAGGGAGCTACACCAGAGAAGGCCGTTGATGCCGAGCCTGAGGTGGCGGCAAATGAGACGACCGCTATCACTGAGCCTGTGGCAGCGGCGGGCGGAGCATCTGGGACTGGTGGCCTCATGGTAATGGAGGACGAGACAATGGCGACCGCCGAGCCCGAAGAAGTAGCGGGTGAGATGGGCACGACTCCTGGGGATGAGCCAGCCGCTCTTTCTCAAGAGTCTGGCAATGCTCCGATCATTGCTCTCCCCGTCTACGGTCCTCTGCTATCCCCCGATCGGGCGAGTACGACGACAGCCCCTGTCGAGTCCGGTGATGAGGCCACGGGAGGTGGACTCGTATCGATGGAGGAGGAAAACGCCTCTGTTTCGGCCGGCAGCTCATCAGGTAAATCCCAAGTTACTGTCTCTTTTTTTTATCTTACAATCCTTTCTGACAAGTGTACCTCTGTTTTTAACGCAGGTGCGGCCAGCGCCGATGCTCCATTGCTCGAGGGCGCGCCGTCAACTACTGCCTTGGCGGTGGTCACCTCTCAGCCTTCCCTTGTACCCTCAAAGATGTTGGAAGGTAAGGATTTGCAACCCACTAGTTTTCTCTTTCAGCCGCATAATTTATGTACTAATGTCGTACTATTGCGTCTTTCCAGGAGTGCTTTTTGACCATCTCTATCAGGTGTTGCTCCCACACTTCTCCTTCCCATCTGGACTCGCTTCTTCCTCCGGTGGCGCCGGTGAGTATAGTTTCCAACTGATATCTTTTTTTTTTTTAGTAATGGAATTATTTCTGACTTTCACTCGTCCTGATTGCAGTGCTGCAAATCGAAGGAGGGTATGAAAGATCAGTCACGCCATCGGCCCTTCCGTCCTTGCCGTCCGCTGCAGCTGGTATAGTAAACTATCTCATCAATGACTTTTTTTTTGTATTTCTTGAACTGTCATCTAAGCGTATTTTGTTTTTTCAGCTGTCGTTCCGATCCCGGCGCCCTTTGAGTCTCGCGTCATAATGCCGGCATGCCCCTTCCTGAGACGTCCATCTTCGAAGGGTGCCGTAATGAGCTTGGGCATGCTGAGCGGATATGTTGAGGAGCTCGACGCAGACGCTCTCCCATCTGCTGTGGATTTCGCTGCGGAGGTTAACCCGATATTGGCGGCGCTTGTGACTTTTCATGATGGAGGCGTCGTCGAGCTTTGGGTCAACCACTGCAGGGAAATCGAGGTCCGCCTGCATCAGTCGGAGTTTATGCGCCCTGCTCCTGAGACCCTAGCCGTAAGTAATCAAAGAGCAGCGTGGATCGAGCAAAGTGCTTCTTACTTCCGTCACCTGGAACAAAAAGCGGCTTCACGGCTGAGGGAATGCCAAGAGACTTCGAGCGAGACGGCTCATCTGCGCGCTGAGGTTGAAGCTAATGCTGCCCAAGTGAAGGTTATCTTTGAGGGTCTCCTGGAGCGTATCTATAATGGGCTAACACTGAAGCGAAAACTCGATGATGCCGAGCGTAATGCCCAAGGTCGTGAAGCAGCTCAGCAGGCCGTTGGGGAGCAGCTTGCGTCATTCTTGCAGCAACGGGCTCAAGTGGAGGCAGAACTGGCGGTGGCGGCCGATCAGGAAAAGGCATAGGGGGAAGTACGCGAACAATTGATAAGGCTATTTAAGACGCTTCCTTCCCAGTAGCTGCCTATGTATCGATATACTTGTAAAATTTTCCTTTTTCGAATAAAATGTATCCATTCTTTATTCTTTTTTACGATTTACCTTGTACTTGATTGAAGTTAATAAATAAAGATACACATTTTTTTCTTTGCAATGTCTTGTATGCTCTTTTGCTTTCTCCCTTTCTCTTATTATCAGCATGCTGTCTCAACAAACACGGTTGACAGATAATAGAGTAAGTATCTTAGTTTTTTTTTTAAGAAATAGCGATGGTTTAGGCCGCAGGTTCAGATCTGCCGCCTAAGACTTTTCAACTCTATGAGCCGTGAGGGTCTCATAGAGACTTTTCTCCCTACGGATCGAGAGGATCTCGTAGGTGTATTTTCTCCTTAGGAATCGTGAGGATTCCTAAGTGCGTTTTCTCTTATAAGTCGTAAGAATCCTATATGTCACGCCCCGCTTCCCAGTATACGGCGAAGTGGACACGACGAGGTCCGCTACGTATGTACTCAGAAGTACATACGCTAAGCGTAGCTAAGCAATATAAAGTAAATCACAAGAGACAAATAATATAGAAATAACAGCAACTTTTGTTAATAACATTCTTTGTACAATGCATGAAATGAAAATACATCTGAAATGAAAAGCAATGCCTAAACAGTGGCATAACAATAAATGGAAATACTGGAAAGAACAAGGTACAATATCTAGAGCTCTGCGTCTTCTTGGAACTACTCCAAATCTTCACCGGTGGGCTCGATCTCAGCTTGGTCCAACGCACCTGACAACATTCAAAGAAGAAAGAAATAGAATGTCGTCAGCGAACAAGTCGCTCGGTAAGTCCCAAAGATAAGGGAGAAATAGACAGAGAGTAAGAGAGAGAGAGAGTAGTTTTTAATGTTGTATTGTATTGTCATATTATATTAGTATGGTGTTAACGCTGTTGTTGTAGCTTGGTACAGAAGGATGCCAGTGTATACGAGAGGGGTCTCTATATGCTAGAGACCAGGGCAAACGGGAATAGAGTACAAGGCTCCGTTATACAACCCGGAACAACGGCAACTGGATTCAGGTTAGGTGTCTTAAATCTGACCGTCTCGTGCCACCTTTAACACCTTCCGTACCAATCTACCCCTTAAACCCCGCGATGTCTTGTTTGTATTGTTATGCTGTAAAATTGTATTGATTGCATGATTGACTTGATTGACTGACCGAAACCATGATATGAGGAAACGATTATAACCATAGAGTCATGTAAATGGAATACTGGAAAACATGTAAAAGGAATATCCATGGTTCGGTTCAGTCAAGTAGATTGTTAACTGGATTCTGGGATTCATGTATTCATCTTGAGTTGAAATATAAAGAATATGGATTGACTTGAATCATATTCAAGTCAGAAATAGTTAGACTCTAACCCGAGTCAGACTAAAAGAAAGATAATTTGAAGTTCATTATTAGTTAGGGGCCTTATTGTAATTTGTAAAACTTGAGGGGGTTTTATGTAAAAAGTACTTTTGTATAGTTTTCAAAATACACCTCAAGTATTTATTATTCGTCTTTATAGTTATAATGAGTGTGAATTTTATTTGTGTTATTCTAGTGAATATATCCAAATAAAAGTATTAATTATTTTATTTGAAATTCATGGTATTTTAAAGTAATTTTTAATCTTTTAATTTTAGAAGAAAAGTGGAAACTTTATCTTATGATAAAATAGGTGTTTAAATGATAATTATATATGTATAAACACATGAATAATTTTTAAATGAATATTTTATTTTCAAAAAAATCTCATTTTCCTTAAATATCGTATTTTAAACATTTCGAGACCGAATGCTCCTTGCGGAGGTCTGAATCTTGCACTACTAGCCTGCGGACGCACGATGAACCGTACTATTCCTAACAGGTTCCCCAAAAGTGGGTTGTAGCGGCGCTTTGCTTAGGTTTAACAAATACTTTTCATTTGGGAAAACGGTTTTATAAATATAAGGTATTTATTTGCAAAAAGTATAGTTTTCCGTATTTTAGTTGTTAGGGTTTCCTAAGCCAACTAGCCTACTTCTAAGGTCTAAATGATGAGTCATTAGAATCCTCAAATCGCCTCTTCACCGTCAATTGCGGCCAGGTAAGTGCCAGGTAAGTGGGAAGGAACCACAGTCGTGGGCCTAATTAAAAACCACTAGCCTTAGACACACTTGCCTAGGCACCACAAGACAGTTTAGATAAACGATCGATGTTCATGACCTATCGTGCTTTCATTTTATTAAAAGATTTTATTTAGAAATGTTTACAACTTAAAGTTTTCAATAAAGATTATAAAGATTAGGGTATTTTAATGAAAAGTCCTGTAATTTCGTATTCTGTGTTTTGATATTTATCAATTAGGGTTATATTGAGTGTGTGTAGAGATAGGTCATTACCTCGTGACTTATTTTAAGGTTTAATGAAGTTTAAAGGTAAAACATGCTATGTTAAACTTAAAGGTATTATAGCGCAAGAATACGGTATTAGAAAACGTTATCATTTCATGTGTGAAATTTCATTCAAATTGGGTTCTACAAGTTTAGTGATCAAGATAAACATATTTAGGAGTGAGGTAATTGATTAAACTAAGAAAAATGAACTTCATAGTATTTTTATGAAAGGAATACGGTTTTGCAAAGAAGTTATCATTTCATATGAAAAAGTTTGATTAAATTGATTTATGGGTGATTAATAGTCAACATGAATATGGGTAGATATTATGTATTAGGCGACAAGTGGAAATTTATAGAAAAGCCGAATCGGAAATCGGTTTGTCCGATTTCCGTCGGGTTCCAAAAAGTCGTATTTTTATACTTATAGAAAAGAGAGATAGAGGGGATGGGACTTACGGTTTGGACAAGCTAAGGAAGCTAATGGACGTGGTGGTTGTTGATTCGTTGAAAACGTCGCGAAGGTTCTGATCCGGTCGCCGGAATCCGTCGTCGATTTCGGCAGCGCTTCGCTTCTCGCTCTTCGTACTGAGTTCTCGAGAATTTGGGAGAGTAGACTTAGAGTTGTGAGGGGAAAAGGTAGAGGGTAGGGGTCTTTATATAGGGCTAGGCTAGGGTTAGGATTAAAAATATTAAAAGAAAATATAAAAAACATTAAAAATTCATTAAAAATCATTAAACACAGGAGTAAAAGGGATTTATTGGCCAAATCAAAACCGATCCAGGTATAATAAGTGTGCAAGAGGGTTGACCAAGTCAAGAGCCAACTTTTCTCAGTTGGTGACTCGGCCGTCCGGCCAAGTCCGGCCGGCGGCGCCGGACCGAGTCGGCCGAGTCGCCGGCCGGCGGCGCCGAGTCGGGCCGAGTCAAGGGTCCAATGGCCGGGGATTTTCCTGAGGAACAACTTGGTATTTTTAATTTTTGTTGTCCAGTATATATTTTGGGAGTTATGGCCTTTTACCGTTGACTTCCAAAAAAAAAAAATAAATAAATACAAAAATAATGTCGGGCATGAGATTTGAACTCCGGTGGCTTGGTTCAGCAGTGCAAATTATTACCAATAAGCTACAGGCTCTTTCTTGTAATTATTGTGGTTTTTAATTACTTAAACTGATAGCAGTAAGAATAAATACTCCTAGTATTCATTAAATTTAAAGTAATTTCTTGTACACTAAAAATGGAGTTATTTCATTCTTGTAACTTGTAATTAAAAACAAAAATAATTATCTAAATCTTGTGCTCAGGCTTAAATACCCCTTTGTGGATTTTTTTTTTAAAAAATATTTTGAAAAAAATTGTATAGAAAAAAGTGTATAAAAATTAGGGCTGTTACATTCTACCCTCCTTATAAAAATTTCGTCTTCGAAATTTGTAAAAAGAAAGTGTAACAGTGCAAAGAAATTTGGTGGTTGTGGTATAGATAGTGTATAAATAATAAAGAGATACAAGGGTGAAAAAGGCTTACCGGTGTTACCTTGACCTACAGTCTCGGTTTCTACGGCTTCCAATGCGAAGGTCTGTCGCCGTGGTACATTCCTTCTTGCTGGAGGCACATTCCGCCTTTGAGGCCTATTTCTCTGCCCTCTAGGCATGTTCCTCATTGCCTGTTGGAATTGGCGAGTAGGCTGTGCAGGTGGTGGAGCAAGTAGTGCAGGACGAGTTGCAGGAACCTGGATGGTTGGCCGCTGCGGTTGGTTGGTGTGTGCGTGAGATGGGTTGTTGTAAGGACAATCCCAATTCCATGGTTGGATGCGCCACAAATTAGACACAGGCCTTTTGCGCGCCTACAGTCCTTCCACAAATGTCCCTTTCTATGGCAGTAATGGCAAATTTCTTCAGTCCTCCTGGGTTCAAACAATGGCCTGGAAGAGGCTCCACCTGCTATCTGGTTGGCAGGGCGCTTGACTCCTGCAGACTGAGGTACGCCCCTCTTTTTTATTACTGCCTCATAACTGCGGGCAGCTTCTAGAGCTTCCTCGTGACTCAAGAACTTTCCTGTGGCTAGAGCAGCCTTAATCTCGGTGTCCAAACCTTGCTGAAAACGACGGGCTCTGATCTCGTCCGTCGGTATCAGGTGTGCCACGAATCTGTTTAAAGATTGTGTTAGCTGTGTAGTATGTGATATTTAGAAATTGAACTATTGTGACATATCTTACCGGCTCAACATAGTGAACTCAGCATCGTATTCATCTACCGATTTCTCCCACATTGATCCTTGCTGTAGATGAATAAACTGCTGCTCCATAGCGAACCTGGCAGTCACAGGGAAATATTTCGCGTCGAACTTCTCGCAAAATGTCTTCCATTCAATCGGCTGTGCTAGACGGGTTTCTTCCACCTTCCACCAATTGCGAGCATTATCCGTGAGCTGTAGTTTCGCTACACGGACCCAAGCGTGGTCTGGCACTTGAGCTGCTGCCAGATCGTCTTCGATACTTTGTGCCCATTCTTCCGCTTCAAGAGGGCTTCCTTTACCAGAGAACTGCTTTAGGTGCAAAGCCCTGAATTGTTTTACTCCCGGTGCATCGTTATCAGGACGGCTCAATAGTTGTTGCTGTCCCTCGAGAAGACTGCGGATCGCATCAAATAGCATTGTTTACTCAGTGGGTGGTGCCGGAACAACTGGTGTGAGAAGTGGTGCTGGGGGGTTGTTGTTAACGTTGGTGCTGGTGTTGTTCGGGGAATCCATAACCCTGAAGAAAAATTTAGATTAGGACAGATTCAAATACATGAAATGATAAGATTCAAGGAATAGAGATTTGCAAGTTTCAAAGAACATGAATTGTAAAGAATGTTTTAGTTGCTGGTTCTTGTGTTATATTGCTTAGGTTGTTCACGCAGACCAGAACTGCATGACAGGGATTCATACAGCTTTGACCTGTATGGGCCACCAACAAAACCTGTCACGCCCCGCTTCCCAGTGTACGGCGAAGTGGACGCGACGAGGTCCGCTACGTATGTACTCAGAAGTACATACGCTAAGCGTAGCTAAGCAATATAAAGTAAATCACAAGAGACGAATAATATAGAAATAACAGCAACTTTTGTTAATAACATTCTTTGTACAATGCATGAAATGAAAATACATCTGAAATGAAAAGCAATGCCTAAACAGTGGCATAACAATAAATGGAAATACTGGAAAGAACAATGTACAATATCTAGAGCTCTGGGTCTTCTTGGAACTACTCCAAATCTTCACCGGTGGGCTCGATCTCAGCTTGGTCCAACGCACCTGACGACATTCAAAGAAGAAAGAAATAGAATGTCGTCAGCGAACAGGTCGCTCGGTAAGTCCCAAAGATAAGGAAGAAATAGACAGAGAGTAAGAGAGAGAGAGAGTAGCTTTTAATGTTGTATTGTATTGTCATATTATATTAGTATGGTGTTAACGCTGTTGTTGTAGCTTGGTACAGAAGGATGCCAGTGTATACGAGAGGGGTCTCTATATGCTAGAGACCAGGGCAAACGGGAATAGAGTACAAGGCTCCGTTATACAACCCGGAACAACGGCAACTGGATTCAGGTTAGGTGTCTTAAATTTGACCGTCTCGTGCCACCTTTAACACCTTCCGTACCAATCTACCCCTTAAACCCCGCGATATCTTGTTTGTATTGTTATGCTGTAAAATTGTATTGATTGCATGATTGACTTGATTGACTGACCGAAACCATGATATCAGGAAATGGTTATAACCGTAGAGTCATATAAATGGAATACTGGGAAACATGTAAAAGGAATATCCATGGTTCGGTTCAGTCAAGTAGATTGTTAACTGGATTCTGGGATTCATATATTCATCTTGAGTTGAAATATAAAGAATATGGATTGACTTGAATCATATTCAAGTCAGAAATAGTCAGACTCTAACCCGAGTCAGACTAAAAGAAAGATAATTTGAAGTTCAATATTAGTTAGGGGCCTTATTGTAATTTGTAAAACTTGAGGGGGTTTTTATGTAAAAAGTACTTTCGTATAGTTTTCAAAATACACCTCAAGTATTTATTATTCGTCTTTATAGTTATAATGAGTGTGAATTTTATTTGTGTTATTCTAGTGAATATATCCAAATAAAAGTATTAATTATTTTATTTGAAATTCATGGTATTTTAAAGTAATTTTTAATCTTTTAATTTTAGAAGAAAAGTGGAAATTTTATGTTATGATAAAATAGGTGTTTAAATGATAATTATATATATATAAACACATGAATAATTTTTAAATGAATATTTTATTTTAAAAAAAATCTCATTTTCCTTAAATATCGTATTTTAAACCTTTCGAGACCGAATGCTCCTTGCGGAGGTCTGAATCTTGCACTACTAGCCTGCGGGCGCACGATGAACCGTACTATCCCTAACAGGTTCCCCAAAAGTGGGTTGTAGCGGCGCTTTGCTTAGGTTTAACAAATACTTTTCATTTGGGAAAACGGTTTTATAAATATAAGGTATTTATTTGCAAAAATTATAGTTTTCCGTATTTTAGTTGTTAGGGTTTCCTAAGCCAACTAGCCTACTTCTAAGGTCTAAACGATGAGTCATTAGAAGCCTCAAATCGCCTCTTCACCGTCAATTGCGGCCAGGTAAGTGCCAGGTAAGTGGGAAGGAACCACAGTCGTGGGCCTAATTAAAAACCACTAGCCTTAGACACACTTGCCTAGGCACCACAAGACAGTTTAGATAAACGATCGATGTCCATGACCTATCGTGCTTTCATTTTATTAAAAGATTTTATTTAGAAATGTTTACAACTTAAAGCTTTCAATAAAGATTATAAAGATTAGGGTATTTTAGTGAAAAGTCCTGTAATTTCGTATTCTGTGTTTTGATATTTATCAATTAGGGTTATATTGAGTGTGTGTAGAGGTAGGTCATTACCTCGTGACTTATTTTAAGGTTTAATGAAGTTTAAAGGTAAAACATGCTATGTTAAACTTAAAGGTATTATAGCGCAAGAATACGGTATTAGAAAACGTTATCATTTCATGTGTGAAATTTCATTCAAATTGGGTTCTACAAGTTTAGTGATCAAGATAAACATATTTAGGAGTGAGGTAATTGATTAAACTAAGAAAAATGAACTTCATGGTATTTTTATGAAAGGAATACGGTTTTGCAAAGAAGTTATCATTTCATGTGAAAAAGTTTGATTAAATTGATTTATGGGTGATTAATAGTCAACATGAATATGGGTAGATATTATGTATTAGGCGACAAGTGGAAATTTATAGAAAAGCCGAATCGGAAATCGGTTTGTCCGATTTCCGTCGGGTTCCAAAAAGTCGTATTTTTATACTTATAGAAAAGAGAGATAGAGGGGATGGGACTTACGGTTTGGACAAGCTAAGGAAGCTAATGGACGTGGTGGTTGCTGATTCGTTGAAAACGTCGCGAAGGTTCTGATCCGGTCGCCGGAATCCGTCGTCGATTTCGGCAGCGCTTCGCTTCTCGCTCTTCATACTGAGTTCTCGAGAATTTGGGAGAGTAGACTTAGAGTTGTGAGGGGAAAAGGTAGAGGGTAGGGGTCTTTATATAGGGCTAGGCTAGGGTTAGGGTTAGGATTAAAAATATTAAAAGAAAATATAAAAAACATTAAAAATTCATTAAAAATCATTAAACATAGGAGTAAAAGGGATTTATTGGCCAAATCAAAACCGATCTAGGTATAATAAGTCTGCAAGAGGGTTGACCAAGTCAAGAGCCAACTTTTCTCAGTTGGTGACTCGGCCGTCCGGCCAAGTCCGGCCGGCGGCGCCGGACCGAGTCGGCCGAGTCGCCGGCCGGCGGCGCCGAGTCGGGCCGAGTCAAGGGTCCAATGGCCGGGGGTTTTCCTGAGGAACAACTTGGTATTTTTACTTTTTGTTGTCCAGTATATATTTTGAGAGTTATGGCCTTTTTACCGTTGACTTCCAAAATAAATAAATAAATAAATAAATACAAAAATAATGTGGGGCATGAGATTTGAACTCCGGTGGCTTGGTTCAGCAGTGCAAATTATTACCAATGAGCTACAAGCTCTTTCTTGTAATTATTGTGGTTTTTAATTACTTAAACTGATAGCAGCAAGAATAAATACTTCTAGTATTCATTAAATTTAAAGTAATTTCTTGTACACTAAAAATGGAGTTATTTCATTCTTGTAACTTGTAATTAAAAACAAAAATAATTACCTAAATCTTGTGCTCAGGCTTAAATACCCCTTTGTGGATTTTTTTTTTAAAAATATTTTGAAAAAAATTGTATAGAAAAAAGTGTATAAAAATTAGGGTTGTTACATTTTACCCTCCTTATAAAAATTTCGTCTTCGAAATTTGTAATAGGAAAGTGTAACAGTGCAAAGAAGTTTGGTGGTTGTGGTATAGATAGTGTATAAATAATAAAGAGATACAAGGGTGAAAAAGGCTTATCGGTGTTACCTTGACCTACAGTCTCGGTTTCTACGGCTTCCAATACGAAGGTCTGTCCCCGTGGTACATTCCTTCTAGCTGGAGGCACATTCCGCCTTTGAGGCCTATTTCTCTGTCCTCTAGGCATGTTCCTCATTGCCTGTTGGAATTGGCGAGTAGGCTGTGCAGGTGGTGGAGCAGGTAGTGCAGGACGAGTTGCAGGAACCTGGATGGTTGGCCGCTGCGGTTGGTTGGTGTGTGCGTGAGATGGGTTGTTGTTGTAAGGACAATTCCCAATTCCATGGTTGGATGCGTCACAAATTAGACACAGGCCTTTTGCGCGCCTACAGTCCTTCCACAAATGTCCCTTTCTATGGCAGTAATGGCAAATTTCTTCAGTCCTCCTGGGTTCAAACAATGGCCTGGAAGAGGCTCCACCTGCTATCTGGTTGGCAGGGCGCTTGACTCCTGCAGACTGAGGTATGCCCCTCTCTTTTATTACTGCCTCATAACTGCGGGCAGCTTCTAGAGCTTCCTCGTGAGTCAAGAACTTTATTGCGAGTTGCCCAATCATTTCGGTTGTTTTTGTATGCATACGTTTTTACTTGCTGCTTTTTATTGCAAGTTGCCTCATCATTTCGGCTGTTTTATATGCACGCATGGCTTGCTGATTTTTTACCGTAAATCTGAAACTAGACACCGATTTCGGCATCAGCACCGCTACAACTGGGATATTGCCAGGAGCGAATCATCATTTGCCTCTGTTGATGTCGAACAAAGGTGGCTTAGCGAACAGGGTTAAGATCCTGTCGACTAAGGCTTTTAACTCCATGAGCCGTAAGGGTCTCACAAAGGTATTTCTCCCTACAAGTCGTGAGAATCTTGTAGGTGTATTTTCTCTTTAGGAATCGTGGGGATCCCTAAGTGTATGTTTCTCTGTAAGTCGTAAGGATCCTACAAGAGGGTTTTCTCCTTGTAAGTCGAGAGGACCTATAAGGGTTGTTCATCATGCGTACATATCCCCAGTCATGGATGGGACTTGGTTAGGGAAATGTTTATTCGCGCCCGTGGATTGTATACAAGGGTCAGTATTGGACCACTTGTAGGGCAAAATGGAAGGTTGTGAAGGTTGCTTGAGCACAGGTTTAGGTCTCTGTAACTTAATACTTTCAAATCTTATGAGCCGTGAGGGTCCCATAAGAGAGTTCTCCTTACGAGTCGTGAGGATCTCGCCAGTGTATTTTCTCCTTAGGAATCGTGGGGATCCCTAAGTGTGTTGCTCCCTTGTGAGTCGTAAGGATCTCACACGGGTGGTTTCTCCTTACAAGGTCGAGAGGACCCTGTAAGTGTCCTTTAACGAGGTTGCGCCCTTTCGGGTTTTCACAAACACTCGTCGGTAGTCCTGCTGTTTTTACTCACGGAGCCCTTTCGGGTTTTCACAAACACTCGCCGGTAGTCCTGCTGTTTTTACTCACGGAGCCCTTTCGGGTTTTCATCCGTGCCCATTTTGCTCATGGACATACCGTTTTTTTTATTCTTTTTATTCTATTTTTTTATGAG
Organism: Agapanthus africanus; assembly: GCA_030015575.1. Lineage (NCBI taxonomy): Eukaryota > Viridiplantae > Streptophyta > Magnoliopsida > Asparagales > Amaryllidaceae > Agapanthus > Agapanthus africanus. The sequence goes on from CM057338.1 coordinate 43,921,965, forward strand.
GTCGCGCCCTTTCGGGTTTTCACGAACATTCGCCGATAGCCCTGCTGTTTTTACTCACGGAGCCCTTTCGGGTTTTCATTCGTGCCCATTTTGCTTATGGACATACCGTTTACTATATATATATATATATATTTTTATATATTTTTTTATTCATCTCGTCAGCCTAAGGATGCTGCGGTAGTAGTTTAAAGACGTTTCGGTCGTCAGCTAGTTTTAGGACGTAGTGGTCCGTCGGTAGTTTAAGGACGTTTCGGTCCGCCATTAGTTTAAGGACGTTTCGGTCCGCCATTAGTTTAAGGACGTTTCGGTCCGTCCAGGAGAAGGCTGGTTACTGCTTATAAAGTTTGAGCTTAGGATGATAGCGAACGGACATAGTCGTCGTCATCTATCATTGACCAAGGCGGTAACTCGCTAAGCGTAGTATTTCTTTAGGAAGCGACCATTTATTGGCCTGAAAGGCCTTTCACCGTGCATATCCATGAGTAGATAGGCTCCACCCTGGTAGACCTTGTCTATGATGTACGGGCCTTCATAGTTTGGCTCGAATTTTCCCCGCTTGGCGCGATTGGGGATCATAGGCCTTTTGACCACTAGCACGAGTTCGCCTTGGCGGAATGTCCTCGGCCGGGTCAATCTTTCATATGAGCGCGTCATCTTTGCTTTATAGGCCTCCAGATTTTGTTGCACTATGAGCCGTGTTTCATCAAGGGCATCAAGCTCCTCAAGCCGAAGGTGAGCATTTTCTTCATCCGTCAGCTCGTAGTGGACTGCCACTCGTAGAGAAGGTAACTCTATTTCGAGGGGGAGTACTGCTTCCGTACCGAATACCAATGCGTATGGAGTTGTATTCGTGGCCGTCTTGAACGTAGTTCGATACACCCAGAGAGCTTCTTGCAGTCTCTCGTGTCAGTCCTTCTTATTTCGGGACACCGTCTTCTTCATGATCTTCGTCAAGGTCTTATTAAAGGCCTCGGCTAGACCATTAGCTCGCGGATTATAAACTGAGGAATATCTCCAGTCTATATTATGCTGCTGCGTGAAGCGACTGATCTTGTGGCTTCTGTAAGCTGGCCCGTTATCGGAGATGATCCGTCGCGGAGTTCCAAACCGATAAATGACATGCGTTTTGAAGAAATGGAGGATATTCTCCGTTTTCACTTCCCTCAATGGTACCTCTTCTGCCCATTTGGAGAAGTAGTCAGTCGTCGCCAGGATGATTCGATGTCCTCTAGACGATGCTGGTTCGATAGGGCTGACTATGTCAGTTCCCCACATTTCGAATGGCCAGCTAGCCACTGTCGGGTGTAGAGGATTTGGGTGTTGATGGATGAAGTCCCCATGAATTTGGCATGAGTGGCATTGCTTCGCATACTCGAGGCAGTCCTGAATCATCGTTGGCCAATAATAGCCCATCCGTTTAATCTTCAACTTCATCTTTGGGCCTTCTTGGTGAGAACCGCAGAGTTCGTCGTGAACTTCCTGAACGACTCTTTTTGCTTCTTCAGGTCCCAGACATCTCAACCACAGAGAATCAAACGACTTCTTGTACAGAGTATCATTGACGAAGGCGAATGACAGAGCTCGTTTCATAAGCTGATGTCTTGAGGACGCATCTTCGGGCGTTCGACGGTATTTGAAATAGTCTATAAAGACTTCTCTCCAATCCTCAGCCTTTTCCCGGTCTTTTATTTGCAGGGTCGTCTGCTCAGTCGCTCCCTTTTCTTCGGATGATTCCGGAGATATTTCTGCTGGGGCAAGCACCCGACGGCTTTGTACCACGATTCTGACGTTATCGAGGTTCTCGTCAGCCAGTTCTTTAGCGAGCTTGGCTAATGCGTCCGCTTTGCTGTTTTCCGCGCGCGGTATGTTTTCCAAAGTGTAGGAGAGAATTTGGGTCAACAATTGTTGCACATTTTCGCCGTACTTCACAAATTCTGGTTTGCATGTCTGGTAGTCGCCGTTTACTTGACTAACGACCAGTTGGGAATCTCCATATATGAGGAGTTTTTCAATTCCCATGTCGATGGCGATCTCGAGGCCTGCTATCAAAGCTTCGTATTCGGCTTCATTGTTTGTCCTCGGCTCTGTTAAGGAGAAAGCAAAGCGCATTATCCCCCCTTGTGGAGTTATGAAGATGAGTCCTACCCCCGAGTTGATTATAGGGGTACTTTGTTTGCGCTTCTCCACGGAAGATACTCCATCGAAATAAAGCTCCCAACGGGTATCACCACCGTCGTTCGCATCAAACGCATGTTCGTCTGGAAGATTGCAATTTAGAGGATAATCGGAGGGTATCGGATGCTCAGCGAGGAAGTCGGCGATGGCTTGGCCTTTCACTACCTTGAGAGGTTGATACGTTATCGAGAACTCCATCAAAAGCAGGGCCCATTTAGCGAGTCGTCCCGTCAATATGGCCTTTGACATTAAATATTTAAGAGGGTTCGCCTTCGAAATGAGACGGACCTCATGCGCCAATGCATAGTGCCTGAGCTTTGTTATCGCGAAGATCAACGCCAGGCAGTGTTTTTCAATAGGGGAATAGTTACTTTCTGCCCCCAGTAGAACTCGACTCAAATAATAGAGTGCTCTTTCTTTCCCTTGATCGTTCTCTTGTGCCCATAATGCACCTAAGGCACCTTCGAGGGCGGTTGTATAAAGAATGAGGGGCTTTCCCTTGACCGGAGCAGCCAATACTGGCGGGTTCTGCAGGTATTGCTTGATCTCGTCTAGCGCACTTTGGCATTTTTGGTCCCAGACGAACGGGGTTCCCTTCTTCATCAGGTGGCTGTAAGGACGGAACTTGCCTGAAAGGTTGTCTATAAATCGCCGTATATACGCGAGCTTCCCTTGGAGTGACCACTGCTGTTTGAGAGTCCTTGGTGGAGGCATTTCCATGATTGCCTTGATCTTTGACGGATCTATTTCGATACCTCGGTGTCGGGCGATGAATCCTAGGAATTTGCCTGAGGAAACTCCGAATGCGCACTTGAGAGGGTTCATCTTCAAGTTGTATTGCCGAAGGCGTTGAAATACGGTTTTTAGATGCTCGAGATGTTCCTCATACGATTTGCTTTTCACCACAAGGTCGTCGATATAACATTCGACGATTTCGTGTATAAGGTCATCGAAGATCTTCGTCATGGCCCTCTGATAGGTGGCACCGGCGTTCTTTAGACCGAAGGGCATCACCTTGTAACAAAATATACCTAATGGAGTCCTGAAGGCGGTGTGCTTCTGGTATTCGGGATGCATCTTTATCTGATTATATCCTGATGAGCCGTCCATGAAGGAGAAAACCTCATGAGTGGACGTATTGTCTATCATCAGTTCGGTGACTGGCATTGGGAAATCGTCCTTCGGGCAGGCTTTATTGAGATCCCGGAAGTCCACGCATATACGCACCGTCCCATTTTTCTTCATCACCGGGACGATGTTGGCGATCCATTCAGGATATTGGACCTCCTGGATGAATCCAGAGTCGATCAGCTTCTTGACCTCAGATTGATACTCATCTCAAGCTCGAGCCGCATTCTTCTTGGCGCCTGTTTGACCGGCTTGACGTCCGGAGATATTGCCAATTTGTGCACAGCAATTTCTGGATCTAGTCCCGGCATTTCGGAATAGTTCCATGCAAAGCAATCTCTATGTTGCATAAGCACGTCTTTTAATGAAGCCACCCTCCCTTCATACAGCAGTTCACTAATGAATGTCGGTCGCGGGTCATTCGCCGTCCCCAACTCAATTTTCTTAAGGTTGTCTGCAGTGGTATGTATTCCATCTTCCAGCTCTTTCGGTGCTGGTGGAAATTCTGAGATCACCTCATCGTTGCTGTTTTCGAAGCACTAGGGAAGGTCATCCATGTTCTCAGGCTCTTCTTTTGATATTGTTATCATGTGACAAGTACAAATTCGCTTCCAAGCCCAATGTGGAACTGGTTCTGCTCTTGTGTCTTTGGGTTCGTGCTTCTGTGGTGGCGTTACCCTCCAGTTGTCAGACAGAGCGAACTTGCCGAGCTGATACTGATCTTCGACCCAATTCTTAAAGGTGAAGCAGTCCTCGAGAGGGTGCCCTATCACTCGGTGATAAGAGCAATAGTTCGGGTGGGAGACTTCGCTTGCTTGTTCGGGGTGTTTAGATTCTGGCAGTGTAAGTATCTGATGTTTTAGAGCGAGGTCAAGTATTTTCTTTGTCTTTTCTTGAGGAAAAGAGTACGCTCGACCTATTTTCCTCATGAGGGATAGATCGGAACCGCTCGATTCCTGCTTGTGTGGCTTCTTAGTCCCGCTTTGTTGCTGTTGAGCGCCTTTTTCGCGTTTCGACTTGTTTCTGCCTCTGCGTCCTGCCTTTTTTATAACAGGTTGACAGGGAGTGGCATTTTCATCTTTCACAGCCTGTTGGAGGAGGCGTTGCGTCTTGGCTTTCTCGTAGATGGCCATTTCGCGGTTATGATCGTCTCGGACTTTTTGACCAGCTTCCCTTATAAGCCTGTCCATTTGCTCTTCGAACGACGGACTGGGCATTTTTGCATCAGGAACTTTTACTGGTTCAGGATTAGCATCTTCCCATTGAGCATCCGCTTCTTCATCGAAGTCATGCACGACGTAGCAACCGTGGAGTAGCTCTCGTTTCTTGGACCGAATGTATCCAAGCCCGATCGTTTCCATTCTCTTATTAGGCAACTTGTGCTGAGTCCCGGGAACGTTCCAGACCCTGTCACAGAATTTGGCTTTTCAAGCGGTCTGTTTAAAGGATATCCCTTGACGCTTTAGTAGCCTCTTCAAGCCTTCTGTATAATATCTGGGGAGACGGATGGGCTGAAATCTGTCAAGCGTAGGATCCATACCGTGCAAGATTTCTTTCTCCACTTTGGTTTCTTCAGAGCGGTAGAATAGAATTGCTTTTTCGTCTTTTCTCCTGGGAAGGACATAGAACGTCCGCAACTTCTCTACACTGTAGATACCAAGTGCATCCAGTTCTTTATGGTGTTTAGGTGGGACCATGGCGACTTGTAGACTTTGCTCTTCGTCAGCGGATGCCTGTATTGAAGGTCGAGCAGAGAATACAGCATGGACCTCATTTTCCGAGTCGCTACCAAAGATCAACGTAGGAGCAGATGGTCCCGGCTTGTTGTATTGGGGCGGACCCGAATAAACTATCTCCTCTTCCTCCTCGGTATCACTGCTGAAGACAGGGATGGTGGCATTAGCTTTGTTCTCTGGCTTGTGACACCTCTCCGTGTCTTCGAAATCCGGTAAGAAGTATTTGGCATCTTCATATTTGCGGACTTCGTTCACGGAGAACGGGTTCAGTTCTCCCGTCACGGTATACTCGAGACCATCCTTAAAATATTTCATACACTGATGCTGTGTAGACGGGATGATATTATACTCGTGTAACCATGGTCGGCCGAGCAAAGCATTATAGCATGTCTTGGCATCTATGGCGTGGAACTTAATGTCCGTGACGAGTAGCCCAAAGCGTAGCGTCAGTATCACAGACCCAAGAGTTCTTGATGATTGGGAGTCGAACCCGGAGATGGTGATCTTGTCCCAAGCAAGGTGCTGGACGCTCATGCAGATTTCCTTTAACACCCGCACATTGAGGAGATTAACGGAAGATCCGTTGTCGACCAGGATTTTGCCTATCTTTATATCGTGGCAGTATCCTGAGACATAAAGAGGGCGATTGTGTTCGCACGTCCCAAGAAGAAGGTCTTCATCGCCAAAAGTAATATCGGCCGTGTGCACTTCCTCCAATTCATCCTTCATATTTTCTTCGGCTAGGAAAGCTTGGAATTGCTCCGGCTCCTGTAGTGCCTTGATTAACGAATCTCTCGCCTCTTTTGATAGTAAAAGGGCGTCAAGAATGCTGAGCTGTGAGGGTAGCTTCCTCAGATGCGCTAAGACGTTGTAATCCACCTTATTTCTCTGTGGCGGGTCCTTGGCAGTTAGCTCTTCTATGACTTGGTCATCTAAGACGATATCTTCAGAGACCTTTTCTTTGCCTTTATCTTTTTTGTTTGAGGGTCCGAGATTCTTTTCGGGCAGCGTCCGATTACGCAGCCTGATATTTTCACAGACCTTCTGCTCTTCTTCTTTTCCCGAGGTGGATTCTTTAAAGAGGGGGCTAAGAACCATTTCTTCATCAGAATCGCTCCCGAATATGAGAACTTGTGATCCCCCGGCGTTAACCATGCGACAATTGCCGGTAGTTCTGTTAAGCCCCTCGGTCGTATTTTTCCGCTCTCGATGAGTTTTGCGCTTTTCCCTCTTAAAATGTTGTCGATGAGCAACATATCCTTGCCACCATCTATTGAAAGCTTTGCACTCTTCAGTGGGGTGCGAAATCTTCCGATGATACAAGCAGTAGAAGGGGTGCATTTCCACTTCACCAGTAATGTTTCCTTCAGAGGATGGTAGCTTCATGCCCATTGATATGGCCTTAGCAAACCTTTTCCTCGTCTTGAATTTGCTTTTATCTGCGGTGGATGTATTTTGCTTCAGTGGGAGTGTCTCAACTCTTCCGTCAAGTCGCTGGCGCTTGGCGCTTTCAAATATAGCCGTCTCGCGTTCCCGATCAGCTTTACTTTTCAACAGAGCTTCATTGAGGAATGCGTCAATTATTTCATCTGTTGGCCCCAGAAATTCCGGTTTAGGATCTGCCCCCAGCTTTTCAGTGCAAGGAGTTTTCTCATCGTCTGTAAACGAATGGGAGATCATATGGCAGCTCGCCACGTATTCCTCAGATTCATCCGACGAACTCTCCCCCTCATCTTCCTCTTGAAAGACGTGGTTGAGGAACTCTTGGAGTGTAATGGGAGTCCGTTCTTTCTGGTTGTATTCCTCCAGCGCGTCAATTTATTTTTGTAAGTCCGTGCGCTTGTCGCCAGGCTTCACAGGCTTCTTGGATTTCTTCTTCTTCTTCTTCGAAGATTTTGACGGCTGGTTGTGAGTGCTTGGGCCACTACCATCGGTCTTTGGAGTTGGACGCGGTTTCAACATCCCTTCAATGATCTGAGGTTCCAACGGGTTCTTCCACATGATTGCTGGGCATGTTTGAAGATCGTTCAGCATCCTCTTTGTCTTGGCTGACAGCACAACCTCCCATGGGGCTTCTTCAACGAGAGAGCACGTTGCCCCCGGCGTATTCATCCTTTTAGAGGCGTAAGGTTGCGGCGGATTCACCTTCTACCTGTCAGACAACGCGAACTTGCCTTGTTGGTACTGGTCTTCAATCCAATTTTTGAAGACGTAACAATCTTCGATCGGATGACCCAGCACTCGGTGATAGGGATAGTAGTTGGGCTCATTGACATCATTTGGTTGCGACGGACGTTTTGGATCCGGCAGATTTATGAGTCGGTTGCGCAACGCCAGCTCGAATAATCTTCTCGTTTTATCTTGGGGAAACGAGTAAGGACGTCCTAGCCTCTCCTCAAGGGGTACGTGCGGACGCATATTATTTTGACGGACAACCGGTTTCGAGTTGCTCAGCTGTTGTTGAGCATTAGCGACAACGATCGCTTTCCCCTTCCCCTTTTCATTTCGGGAGTCCGGCTTTGGAAGGGGAGGTCTATGGCCCATTTGATCCATTTGCACTAGCTTGTCGATCAGGGTCTAGAAGGTAGTCGACTTGAAGAACATCATAAATTGCGAGATGGTTGCTTGCGGGTCGAGGGTTCCCACAAACATACCCACTGCAGGAGCTTCTTCAATGTGTTGCTCGCATTTTGACCATAAGTTCCGCCACCGTATAGCATATTGGACCCATGTTTCGCCCGGCTTCACTCTAGCATTAATCAATGCCGTCATCCGGGTGCGTTCGCTGGCGCTTGCGAAACGCTGGGTAAACAGCAGCTCCATCTCCGTGAAGGTTTTGATAGAGTCATTTGGGAGCTCGGAGTACCACTCGAATGCTGTATCTGATAAGCTACCAATGAACTGGCGAAGTAACAATTTATCATCACCGCCAGTGTTGCCGCAAAGCGTCCTGAACTGGGCAACATGCTGGTGGGGATTGCCCGTCCCCTTATAGACATGAAATTTGGGTATTGTATAGCCTGGCGGGTACTTTATCTGATCGTACCAGCTCGGATATGGTCGTCCTGTTTTTACGACCTGACCAGCTGCTTCAGTCGCCTGATGAACCCGTATCTGTTGGGCTATATATTCGTCCAAGTCAGCTTTGGAGATTGTCTCCTCCTTGGCTGTTGACAGAGCCGGTGGAGGATTTGACATTTCTCCCCTATCGTCTTCAAGGACGTTCGGGGGATCTTCAGCTGGAGGATCTTGTTGGATCATCATTCCCACCATGTCTTGGAATAGGAGGGCCATTCGCTTTATGTTGGCTGTTTGTTCAGCAGTCTCTTTATCCTTCTTCTCCAATATCCGACGAAGAAATTCAGCGTCAGTTTCTTGCTCCTGGCGTTCATCCGAGGATGCTTCGGGGCTTTCTTTTGGCCCAGTGAGTGCGGTCATTGCGTTCATCATCTCCTGGAGCTTTTGCTGTTGCTCCTGAGCTTTGGTCACTGACCGTGTAAGCGGTCGATGACCTGTAGATGCATGGCTGTCCTCTTTACCCGACGCCATGTATACGGTATGAACCACCATGCCCCCAGACTTTGGGCGTTTGGGCTCGCCGCCCTTGGCATTTGCCGTGGGCGTGGGAATTTTCTCCGGCCTCCTTCTCTTGTGAGCCGTTGAAGTTGAGGGGGCCGTTGTAGCAGGCACCCTGGTGGTGGTCGTCCTTTGCTGTTTGTCCGGACGGTTCTTTTCTTCTTGCACTTTTGCCCTTTTCTGTTGGCGAAAGTGATTTTGGTTGATTACTGAGTCCTGAACTCTCCGCCAGACCTTATAAATTTTGGAGGATAGCCGCTGAGGGGGCTGCTCCAGCTTCGTTTTCGGGACTCTCTCCGCAGGTGGAGGAGATCTTTTCAGCGTAGCAGTTGGAGAGTTCTTACGTACCCTCCTTAGTAGTTCAAAGCTGTTCCCAGTTGGAACAGCAGCATTAACTTCCACCACTGGAACAGGTGGAGTTAGACCTGATGGGGAGTTGCCTCCGGCCTTCCTTACCCGGCGCCAGTGGCGACGTCGAGCATGACGAGCCGTTGGGGTTGGCTCGGCGACAGAGATAGCTTCTTCTTGCCTCCTGTCTGAATGAGGTGCTGCCGGTGTCAGCCTCTTAAAGACTGACGTTGTCCCTTGAGTAGCGGTATTCAATCTGTCAAAGACAGATTCTCGAGCAGGGGCAGGGGCCGGAGTAGTCAGCCTTGAAAAGACTGACTCTTTGACAGGAGAAGCCGCCTTGGCGACTTCGGGAGCAGCCGTCTTCTTTGGGATGGCCTTCTCAGGTATCATGGGCTTTTTGGCGGGCCCTTTGGAGTTCATGCTCAGTCTGGTGAAGACTGAGGAGTTGGACGACCCGTTGTGAGGGGCCGTAGGAGTAGTAAGTCGATCGAAGACCGATTTCTTTGAAGCTTCCGATATGGGTATTGGCATGGTGAAGCTTGCAAGAGGGATCATAGTCCCGAAAAACAGGCCGGTGGTGGCCTGAGTCACTTGCTCCACAGGCATAGTAAGGACGGAGGCCGCTTGAGGCCCATATGCTACACCTCCAGGTAAGGTGGAGCGTCGGTTGCATTGGCACTTCGAGCAGTTCGAGCAGTTAGAAGCCATTGATGCTTGATTTCTGCGCTAGGCAAAAGACCAAATCTTAGTAACTTGCAACCCAAAGGCAACCATTAACAAACCGCGATTCGTTCGCGAAGACGACACACGAAGTGTGGAGTGGAAAGAGGAAAAGGTCTCACCGGGCGTGCCAAAATCTGTTTACCGCCGGAAACCGGGAAAGACTGACGTCTTGCCTGAGATTCGGGGCAGATGCTATTTGATTTTATTCGCCCACCTCTCCAAAAATGCCAAGTTGATTTATGGCACCGTGTATCGGAGGTTTAGACGGATGCGGCCGATGTAGCAGACTTCGTCAGATTCCCCCTCGCTTGAGGGGGTTTTGATTGTGGGGACGCTCTTCTCTGCAGGCGCAAGCCCCTGCAGTTAATTACGTTACCGCATCGCGGTAACAACTTTCTCCTTCTCCAGAATTTCACTTCATGTCATGGGTGTTGGTTTTGTTTGTGGTTGCCCGTGGATTGTATACGGAGACTAAGTGATGCCGTCGCCCGTAGGATATGGATTAGTCCAAATCCATGTTTACTTAGATTTGGGTTTGGTGTTTTGGTTTAAGGATACGTTAGCTATATTGAGGCTAAGATCAACTTAAACTTTTGTTAAGGATACGTTAGCCTAATCTCCAGGCTAAGATCAACTTAACGGGATCGTTGGATCCGACAAGAGATAAATTGGCTCTATTGTTTAGTTTAATGACGTTGCGGTCGATTTCCAGTTTAGGGATATGGTGGTCCATCATTCCCATTTGGGGACGAACATTAGTTTAAGGACATTTCGGTCCAACATTCCCATTTTGAGACGAATATTAGTCTAAGGACGTTTCGGTCCACGAGTTTAAGGACCCCGAGTCCGTATCGATGTGTGGTTGTCGGGACCCGTCACCTCCCTGACGTCGTTGAAGGATTACAACGATAGGTGTCAGAGGAGTTCAGAGATGTACCCTTAAACCGGATGTAAATTGATTTAGGAGAGCAGCCGTGCTCAGTCAATTTAATTTGAGAACTTACGGCCATGATTGGGCTAAGTCCAGTTGGGAATATTCAACGCTTTTATTTATCTTGGGCCTATTAGGCCTGTGCTAGGGTTTTGCCCCTTTTTAATAATGCACTGCATTTTGTTTTGTTTGGGCTCTGCCCTTTTATAAAGAATTTTTTCTAAAATTCCAAAACCAATGGTTCATAAAAAGTGCAAGGCACTGTTATTATTTATTTTTTTATTGAAGATCATTGATGTTGTTCTTAGATCAATAATCTGTTCAGAAGAAATTCTTCTATTTTATAAAGATTTTTACCTTTTTCTTGAGTTCTTTTCAAGATTCTTCAGAGTTCTCTCTGTTTTGAAATTCTTGATGTCGATGTCATTTGAATTGGGGTCTAGGGGCCTTTATATAGTGCCCATAAATTTGTTAAGTTTGTTAAAGAGATTATTCTCTGAGGGATTTGGGGAATTTTCCCCACCGTTGGATCTTTGATCCAAGGGTTTCTGTTTTACAGAAGACAATCTTCTTGTTTTAACAAGAACAGAAAAATCTTACTAGAATTTTAATTCTGTTTGGCGCAGACGCCCCAGCGCATGACACGTGTTACGCAGCGCAGAGCGCAGTGCAACTGCGCAAGCGCAACTGCGCTGCCACGTGTCGCACAGCGCAGCGCTTGCGCAACTGCGCTGACACGTGTCGCGCAGCGCAGCGCTTGCGCAACTGAAGCGTTGCCTCAATTAATTTTTGTTTTAAATAGAGCCTTGCTCTGATTGGACGCGCTGCCTTGGGCGCTGCGCTGTCGTATCAATTTTTGACACGTGGCGCGTCGCGCGCAGCGCACGGGATTTAAAGTATTGCTTCAATTTTTGAAAATTCAAACAGAGTTTTGCTCTGATTGGGGGAAACAATTCTAAAGTTGTATTTTATGTTGAAAAATGTGAGCGCGCATGTGCGATGCGAAAGCTCTGGCAAGTGTCTCTCATACCGCTTGTGCTATAGTTCGACCGACCACCATGGAAACGAGAGTCTCGGTCTAAGAAGCTAACATCCAACTTATAATCAATTGAACCTTTTGGATCCATACAGCATATGCCGGATTATATGCTGAAACAAACGAATTTTGTTCTTCAGGGACAGTCATAGATGGACACTTTTCTGTACCGTCGATGATACCCATGTACCCTTGCATCTTGAGAACGGTTTCAAACTGCATCTTCCAGTCAAGATAGTCGTCGCGGATGAATTTAATGTGGAGAAGTGACATGACATTCAGTTCATGTGTTGAAAAGGGCAACGATGCGTTAGGGTTAGAAATTTGCGTTGGGGAGAGAAACGGGATTGATGAGATGGAGGATTGATCTTGGTTGGTTGTCATTGTAGTAGTAGAAATATGGAGAAAAGAAAAATTTTAATGGCGTTGGCTTTTATGCCTCTTATACCATAAAAGAGTAGCAAAAGATGGAGAAAGAAGAAGATATTGAAAGAGAAAGAAGCCTTAGAGATTCTTCTTTTTTGGCTTTTTTATATATTATTTCATATATAATATTTGTTACAATCAAATCAATCTCTCAAATATTCTGTTACAATTAAATCCCACAATCTAATTTTTCAAAATCTTTCCAAACAAACACAAATAAATCTTTCCAAACTAACATGTTCGCGCAAGGCCAGACGTCTGCCCCGTACAAGTGCAGACGTCTGGCTACGCTCTCTGTAAGAATGCAAACCAAATCCAGACGTTTGTCCCTTATAAATGCAGACGTCTGGCTGCGTTCTATTGTCGCACTAACCAATTCCAGTCGTCTGAGCTTAAAAAGACAGACGTCTGTCGTCTTGGTCAGTTCAGGTCGGACGTCTGTTTACCTGAGAATTTCGATTTGTTATTAAGCATTACTAAGAGCTAATGAGAACTTTTACTAGCTAATCAGCATTAGTAATTTTTTCCCATGCTGAATCTTGACTCTCCTTCCTTTTATCAGAGTTTAGACGCTCCGGTTTGAGTAGGATTTCTAATTTCTAGATCCTCAAGTCAGACATATATAAATCACACTTAGCACCACAAAAATTACCATAACCTAAGAAAACATGGAAAAAGACTGAACAAATCCATGTATACAAATATAAACTATAGGTTGTTTTAGTAACATACAACACATAGCATGGAATTTAATAGCCCATCCAATTGAATCGTTGTGAAGAATAGAGGGAATTAGCACACAAATAAACAAGTTCTTCATATTAAAGACATTGTAAGCGAGTTGCCTTCTTGATGCCCTTTTAGGAATTTGATGATATGATATGTAGTTAATATTATCATAGTTTGTGAATTTTTAAGCTTCATTCATCTATCTGAAACCCACCATTGCCGGTCCCAAGTCCGGATGAGAAAGGGTGAGGGTTGTGGTAGGCTTGTGACAGCCAACGTCAAACTTTGTCACATTCTATGACATGAACCATAATAAGAATATCGTTGGGGCGTCCCCTACTCAGCGACGCGCTACATCGGATTCCGGGTGTAGTGTTAAATATGCAAGGGCTTCTCGGTCGTCGTTCAGATGCGGCGCGCTATATCGGACCCCGGGTGTAGTGAAAAATAAGCAAGGGTCGTCGTCCAGAGACGGCGCGCTACATCGGATCCCGGGTGTAGTGACAAATAAGCAAGGGTCGTCGTCTACAGACGGCGCGCTACATCGGACCCCGGGTGTAGTGACAAATAAGCAAGGGTCGTCGTCCAGAGACGGCGCGCTACATCGGACCCCGGGTGTAGTCACAAATAAGCAAGGATTTCATAGGATCCGTCTAACTTCCTGGAACATAGGTTCCCTTACGGGTAGACTAATAGAATTAGTGGAGGTGATGATTAGGAGGAGAGTTGGTATTATGTGTTTGCAAGAAACTAAGTGGGTAGGTGAAAAGAGTAGAGTCATAGAGCCTTGGGGTTATAAGCTTTGGTATACGGGCAGAGATAAAAATCGTAATGGGGTAGGCATAATCATAGATAGACGGTTGCTTGAGGATGTACTTGAGATTAGGAGAAAAGGTGATAGAATTTTACTGGTTAAGCTTATTCTAGATGGAGAGATCCTTAATATTATTAGTGCTTATGCACCACAGATAGGTCTTGATGACGCTAGTAAGCGTCTATTCTGGAAGGATTTAAACGAGGTGGTGCAAAGTATACCTAATGGAGAAAAGTTATTTATTGGTGGTGATCTGAATGGACATGTAGGTACTAGTCGTAGTGGGTTTGATACTATCCATGGAGGTTTTGGTTTCGGACAAAGAAATGAAGTAGGTGACTCGATTCTAGATTTTGCTTTATCTTATGACTTGATCTTAGCAAACACCTGGTTTAGGAAAAGAGAGTCCCACTTTATCACTTTTAGGAGCGGAGCAAGTGCTAGTCAAATAGACTTTTTTCTGACGAGAAGAATAGATAGAGGTTGTTACATCGACTGTAAGGTAGTGCCAGGTGAGAGTGTAACCACTCAACATAGACTTTTAGTTCTAGATTTTCGATTTAGAAGAGAATCTAGGAAGATTAGACGTAAGGTAGAGCCTAAAATTAAATGGTGGCGATTGAAAGAAGGTAACCAAAAGGTTTTTATAGATCGTGTAGTACAAGAAGCGGATTGGCAGTCGGAAGATGATCCAGACAAAACATTGAACAAAATGGCTAGTTGTATCAAGAAAGTAGCTAGAGATCTACTTGGTGAGTCGAGAGGTGGTGCTCCACCATCTAAGAACATATCATGGTGGAATGAAGATGTAAAGGCTGCTATTAAAATTAAAAGGGATTCTTATAAAGATTTGAAGAAAAGTAGAGATGTGGAGAGATTTGAGAAGTACAAAATAGCTAAAAAGGAAGTTAAGAAAGCTGTTCGGGAAGCTAAATCTAAGGTCTATAAGGAGCTGTACGAGAAATTAGACACTAAAGAGGCTACAAATGATATATACCGGATTGCTCGAATGCGGGAAATGAAGACTAGAGACTTATGTGCGGTCAAGTGTGTCAAAAATGAAAATCAGAAGGTTTTAGTTCGGGATGAGGATATCAAGGAAAGATGGAGAGATTATTTTGACAAATTGTTCAATGAGAGCTTTACTAAGAATTTGGATGGACTTGTCATTCAATCTCAAGATATAAATCGTGATTTCATGCGTAAAATAAGACTTCCTGAGGTTAAAGAAACTTTGAACAGAATGGGTTTAAGAAAAGCGGTTGGTCCTGACGGGATTCCTATCGAGATTTGGAGATGCTTAGGAGTAATAGGCGTTAAATGGCTGACAGATCTGTTTAATAAGATTTGGCAGACAAAAAGATGTCAAATGAATGGAGAAAAAGTATCCTTGTACCTATCTACAAGAATAAGGGTGACATTCAAAGTTGCTCAAACTACAGTGGAATAAAACTGATGTGTCACACCATGAAACTTTGGGAGAGAGTGATTGAACACAAGCTAAGAAAGGATATTAAGATAACAGAGAACCAATTTGGGTTCATGCCTGGACGATCGACGACAGAGGCGATTCATTTGCTTCGTCAACTTGTCGAGCGCTTTCGAGAGAGGATAAGAGATTTGCATATGATATTTATTGATTTAGAAAAAGCGTACGATAAGGTACCTAGAGAGGTATTATGGGGGACAATGATGAAGAAGGGGGTCCCCGTCAAGTATATTGACATAATCAAGGATATGTACGACGGAGTAGTGGCAAATGTCAGAACTTGCGGCGGCTTAACAAGTGATTTTTCGATTACTATTGGTTTGCATCAAGGATCTGCATTAAGTTCATTCCTGTTTACCATCGTGATGGATGAGCTTACTAGAACTATCCAAGATGAGGTCCTTTGGTGTATGTTATTCGCTGATGATATTGTTCTAGTAAATGAGACGAAAGCAGGGGTTAATGCCAAATTGGAATTATGGAGGCAAACATTGGAATTTCGGGGATTCAGATTGAGCAGGTCCAAGACAGCATATATGCACTGCAAATTTAGTAGCCAGAGAAATCAAAACCATATTAGTATAACATTGGAAGGGCAAGAGATATCACCGAGCGACCAGTTTAGATATCTAGGTTCCATCATCCAAAGGAATGGGGAGATCGATAGTGATGTTAATCAAAAGATCCAAGCTGGTTGGTTGAAATGGAGGAGTGCAACAGGGATTTTGTGTGATCGTAACTTTCCGTTAAAATTGAAAGGGAAGTTTTATCGGAGCGCTATTCGGCCTGCCTTATTATATGGTAAAGAATGCTGGGCTACTAAGAAGCATCATACACAGAAGATGCACGTAGCGGAGATGCGCATGCTTCGTTGGATGTGCGGTAACACTAGAAAAGATAAGGTGCGAAATGAGGATATTCGTGCAAAAGTTGGTGTAGCACCCGTGGAGGAGAAGATGCGGGAAAACCGGCTAAGATGGTTTGGTCATGTGCGACGCAGACCTATGGAAGCACCGGTTCGACGAATAGATACTCTCGATATGGGCAATGGCAAAAGGGCAAAAGGGAGACCGAAGAAAACATGGATGGAGGTGATACGAAACGATATGGTTGCCAAAGGACTCAATGAAAGTATATTGTTCGATAGAAGTGAGTGGAGACAGAGGATTCATGTGCTGGACCCGGCGTGATTCTCATGTTGGTTCATGTTGCCTACCCCATATACTTGGGATAAAAGGCTCAGTTGTTGTTGTTGTTGTATTCATCTATCTGGAAAAAAAAAGAGAGAGTATGGGAGTCACGGTAGTGTGATTCAAACGAAATAGTGTCAAATTCTGTTTCGTACAAGCTTTTTTTTTTTTTTAAATGATGCACAATCAACTTGTATGAAAACAATTAAATAAATTGTGTGCACTGCATTGTGAAGTTAGGAAATTGGAAAGAAGAACTGCAACTCAAAACTCCAGCAATTTTGCTTGAATTTTAGTTTTTGAAACATAGAAGCAAAGTATAACACACTTTAAAGCAAGAGATGTCAAACTAAATTGGATTCTTAAACAATTGAAAGTGTTTTAAGCTATTAACATAAAAGAAATTCTTTGAATTCAGAGATGCAATGAACATATCAAGAGATGAGTGCAGGTAAAATAAGAACGCTGTGATGGATGGCAGACAATGCTTTAATAGATGAGCTAAAAAATACTACATTCATATTAAGCTAGAGAGATATCCCTTACAATGAACTATTTTCATTTTGAATTTAATGTTCATATATTTATAATATCCCATCAACCACTTTCAAGTTATAGATTCGCTCTCAACATCCCCGATATTAATATTGATCGGTTTTACAATATTGAATTTGACATTTTTTTTGGGTCAAATATAGGGGTGTCAAGTGTTCATCACTATAATAAGAGTAAACCTTTAAAAATAGTTGCTAATTAAAAACTCATACTTCCATCATAATAAACGAAGCACAAGAATGAAGACTGCCATTGAATTGATTATCCAACCTTAAATAAATCCTTCACAAGGTATGCCAACAAGTATAAAAGCACAATTGTGAGATAAAACTAGGGAGATCTTTAAGCTGGATCTTGGTCATACCCCTTCTTTCCTGATTGTATCATTCCTATTGTAATGGCAGATTTGGACTTGATCAATAAAGAATTTTAAGCTAAGGCTTTTATGACCAAAATAAAATAAAAATAGGGAGAACAAATGAAGATGGTTTGGACTTATTCTAATGAGAGACCAATGAGTGCACTAGGGATAAAGGGTGACAGAATTGTAGTTAATAGATCAACGATTAGACGCATGCCTAAATTAACAAAAATGAATATTGGAATAATCTATTCGTCTTCATCGTCATAAGACTATTCGAATCATGAAACAAATCAACTGAATGATACATCCATTGAATTGGAAATACTTAATTTAACAAGCTTTCTTCAATGGGCAAAATTTAAGAAGCAAATGCTAGCAAAGTGATCATGAACAACAACAACAACAACAACACACCTACATTGCAGCAACTTTTATTCAACAAACAAACAAAACCCCAATAACCCTAATTTCTTGATGATCGCAATAACCCTAGACCATAAAAACAAAAAATATCCCACAAAAAAAAAAAAATCCAAAGAAAAACAAACCAATGGAACAGTAAACCTATTGATTGACAAACATGTGATTGATTCCAAAATGAAATAAAAATATCTTGGGGTTCTTGGTTTATGATGATAGGAGGTATGGATCTTCTTCACATGTTGTTCTCTGTCGATCTGTAGTGAGCGTTGATGAACGACTGAGATTAGTATCGGGGGTCGTTTTCCTGAGCATGTGGATCTCATTAGGCTTGATTCGAGGTGAAGCCGAGCTACCTGCAAAAGAAGCCCGGGGTGGTTGTACCACTGTGGACCCTCCGACGATCAAGTTAGCCGAGATATTTGAGCAAAGTAGCGGTTTATTGGGTAAAAATTGCATTACCTGAGTCGTCTGGGAGAGCGGTTTTTATAGTGGTCGCTTAGAGCGAACTGACGCGAGATCATCGCCGGCCGCTACGCCCCTGACGTTACGCCTGCGTGAATGACAGGATCCCCCCATTAATGACGAACATACGCTCGTTAATGGAGGGATACGGCGGTGTGGAACGCGGGATGTTGGGTAGCGGATATCACGCTTCTGGAGAAATACGCGGAGCTGTGGCGGAGGCGCTTGGGCTCTGCGTCCTTGGTTGCTTGGTAAAACCGGAGAGGCTTAACTCGGTGGGTAGCTCGGAGACGAGCGGGAGGCCGAGGGCGCTCGGTTCTGTGATAGCTCGGAGGCGAGCTGGGAGGGTTGGGGAAGCTCAACGCGTAGGGAGGCTCGGAGACGAGCCTTCGGTCATTTGTAAGGCGTGTATAAGAGCGTTCGGGGCAAATGGGAACTTCTCAGATTATGACACGTGGCAGATGACGTGTCCCGGGACTCACACAAACAGGGCAAGCACTATACGTTGGAGGCTCTCCCCCGGCTATCGACCCGGGGTATACCCCAACCTTCTATAGCCGCAAAGATAGGGAAAAAAAACCGGGGGCGCTAGCTCGTCCCATCCTGGTTCGAGCTTGTCCTCGAAGCTAGCCGCACTGGCTAAGACCTCCGCCGCACCCCGAGCTCCGGAAACCAGCCGCGGGGAGAGCCATAAGCACGCTCGGGAACCGAGGTCCCGGGCGAGGGAGGTGAGGGGTGAGGCTGACCCCCCCGAGGTCCCCCTCAAGAGGTACAAGAGAACGGTTTCTCGATCTCCAGCCTCCCCGATCACCGTGCAAGAGGGGTACGTCTGTTTCGAGGTGCCCTCGGGGATTTCTGTTGCCGATAGCTTGCTTTCGGATATGGAGCAATCGGTGGGGTGCAAAATTCCCCGGGAGACCCTGAAGGCCTAAGTAGCCGCCATCGCCCAGGAGGCTGTCTAGGTCAGTATCTGCTTTCCGTTGAGATTTTCGTCAAGTATTTTCTCCTCGGATAGGATACTTTTAACCCCTTCCTCTACTTTCCTCAGGTCCTCCAACACTGCGCCCTCTTCGTCAACATGGAGTCCGAGGAGATCATCCCGGAGATGCGGAAGGCGGGCGAGTCATCCTCGCAGGAAGAGGACCAGCGCCTGGAGTTGCAGCAGGCGAAGGAGAGGATAGCCGCCCTCGAAACCCGGGTGATCGCCGAGGAGTTGACGAACTCCAAATGCAAAGAGTCCGTCCGACTTCTGAGTGAATCCAACAAGGCTATCCAGGCTAAGTTGGATAAGGCTAAAATGCTTAACGTCACGATGAAGAAGTCGCGGGACACCTGGAATAAGGAAACCCAGGCGGTGCTTGACGCGGTGAAGCTTGCCGACCTCTGGGCTGTGAAGTCGGTGGAGAGGTACAAGACGTCGGACTAGTTCTACGTCGACCTTGCCGACGCCTCGGCCATCGTTTGGCACCAGGCTCTCGACGCTGTCAAGGCGTTGATGCCGGGGTTTGCTGATAGTGAGCTTTGGCTTCAGTACCCCCTCTCCGAGGATGAGCCACAGGGGGAGACTGTCGGGAGTGCCACCGGGGTAGAGGCTGCTGGTGGGAGTGCTGGAGATAAGGCTCCTGGCGGGAGCACCGACCCAAAAGCCATCACCCCGGCTCCTGACGCCGGCGTTGAGCAGATCGAGATCCTCCCCGGTCCCGAGGCATGGGCTTTCCTGCTTTTTTCTCTCTTTTATAAATTTTGTAACCCTCCGGGCGCTTTTTGTATGGCTGAAGTGCCTATAGTATCTTGTAAAGACTCTCAGATCGTAAATAAAACTGTTATTAATTCTTCTTCGTGGCAATATTTTCTTGTGCGAGCACTTGAGCTTCTTAGTCTTTTCCTCGTCCCAAGAGTTAGGCCGTAGGTCGATGACCGGTTTTTTAGACGGCGATCGCCCGTCGAGTGTAAGCCAGTTAATTGCTAAGTGCAGGAAGGTCGATCCCCTCTCGCCTCCAGATTCGAGATGGCGATTTTTAGCTTAGAATACATTGGAAGATCCTTCAGTGTAGGAAGGTCGAGATTTGTCCATTCCTTTGAGTCGGACAGACAACTACTTCCTTTAGCATAAGTTAAACAATAACCAAGTTAGAATTGATTAGCGTTGCCGAGCAGTGAAGAGCTCGGTGGCCTCTTGATGATGGCTTTTGATCCTTAGCGTAGATGGGTAGGAAGTCACCCGCTAAGGATTGACCAAGCAGGGAAGCTGCTCGGTGGCCTCTTGGTAAGGGCTTTTGATTTTTGGCGTGGATGGGTAGGAGCTACCCGCTAGGGATTGCCCGAGAAGGGAAGCTATTCGGTGGCCTTAGATTACATTGGAAGATCCTTCAGTGTAGGAAGGTCGAGATTATCCCATTCTTTTAAGTTGGACCGGTGACCACTTTCCTTAGCGTAAGTTAAACAATAGCCTAGTTAGAATTGGTCGGCGTTGGCCGAGCAGTGAAGACGCTCGGTAGCCTCTTGATGATAGCTTTTGATCATTAGCGTAGATGGGTAGGAAGTCATCCGTTAAGGATTGACCGAGCAGGGAATCTGCTCGGTGGCTTCTTAGTGATGTCTTTTGATCCTTGGCGTGGATGGGTAGGAGCTACCCGCCAGGGATTGACCGAGCAGGGAAGCTGCTCGGTGGCCTCTTGATGAGGGGTTTCGATCCTTGGCGTAGATGGATAAGAGGTTACCCGCTAAGGATTGACCGAGTAGGCAAGCTGCTCGGTGGCCTCCTAAAGAGGGCTTCGATCATTAGCGTACGCAAGTAGGCAGGATATGCCTGCTAAGGATTGACCGAGCAGGGAAGCTGCTCGGTGGCCTCTTGACGATGCTTTTGATCCTTAGCATAGATGCGTAGGAAGTTACCCGCTAAGGATTGACCAAGCAGGGAAGCTGCTCGGTGGCCTTTTGGTGAGGGCTTTTGATCCTTGGCATGGATGGGTAGGAGCTACCCGCCAGGGATTGACCGAGCAAGGAAGCTGCTCGGTGGTCTCTTGGTGAGGGCTTTCGATCCTTGGCGTAGATGGGCAGGATGTGCCTGCTAAGCATTGACCGAGCAGGGAAGCTGCTCGATGGCCTCGTGATGAGGGCTTCAATTCTTAGCGTAGGTGGGCAGGATATGCCCGCTAAGGATTGACCGAGCAGGAAAGTTGCTCGGTGGCCTCTTAGTGAGGGCTTTCGATCCTTGGCGTGGATGGATAGGAGGTTACCCGCTAAGGATTGACTGGGCAGGGAAGCTGCTCGGTGGCTTCTTGAGGAGGGCTTCGATCCTTAGCGTAGGTGGGCAGGATGTGCCTGCTAAGGATTGACCGAGTAGGGAAGCTGCTCGGTTGCCTCGTGAGGAGGGCTTCGATCCTTAGCGTTGGTAGACAGGATGTGCCCGCTAAGGATTGACCGAGCAGAGAAGCTGCTTGGTGGCTTCTTGATGAGGGCTTTCGATCCTAGGAGTGGATGGGTAGGAGGTTACCCGCTAAGGATTGACCGAGCAGGGAAGCTGCTCGGTAGCCTCGTGAGGAAGGCTTTGATCCTTAGTGTAGGTAGGTAGGATGTGCCCTCTAAGGACTGACCGAGCAGGGAAGCTGCTCGGTGGCCTCATGACGAGGCTTTTTTGTGTCCGTCCGTCTCCCTTGACCCGTAAAATCTGGGGAGAGAGACCGTCGAAGACAACACGTAGCAGAGACACGTGGGAAGGTGTGACTCTCCATAGTGTGTGTCGTTTCGACTTCCATTTGGTCGTTTGGGGGCATGGTCGCCATACGGCAGCCCTGGGTTGGGAATTTTGAAAAGATCCCGTGAATCGTGCCGCCGCAGACTCAAACTTCGACCTTTTGGGATCCCGTTGGGGATATAAATAGCGAAGGCGTGTTGGTTATTTTTAGCATTGCGCTTCAGAAAAATGGCAGGTTTCATCTACTCCGTTCGAGAGATCATCACATCTACTTATACGATCAGGCGAGCACCGAGGAGACGTACTGGGCAGTGGTCTAGCAAGTGGAGGAACACTTTGACCGTCTACTTCCCTGGTGATCATCCCTCCTTCAATTGCTCATGTATGCAATTTGGAGGATGTCACCAGGGGTGCACAACGTGTCCTAGGAGCTCAAGGACGAGGCGGTTGACATGCTGCACTCGCTCCACCACCACGGTCTGATCTCAAAGAGCCGGCGGGATCTATAACGCCCCATGCCCTAATACAGTTCGTATTGTCCGCTCTGGCCGAAACTACACGGTTTTTCCCTTTAGAGCGAACCGGACCCGACCAGGGGCCAGTTCCCAGGAGGTCACCCATCCTAAGCCTTCCCTGGCCCGAGCATACTTAACTACGGAGTTCTCAAGCTCCTGTAGTTTCGGTTCACTAAAAAGATGCCTCTGTAATTGCGGATGGTATCATTATATTTATAATGCATTCTGTTCCTCTTTCGGAATGTGTTCTGAAGATTCCCCATTGTTATCGGGTCCCAACATTCTCCCCACCTTTGAACAATGGTTCGTCTTCGAACCATAGACCTACTACTGAGGGACCTGCATTGGCCACCATAAATGTAACGCCCCATGCCCCAGTACAGTTGGTATTGTCCGCTCTGACCGAAACCGCACGTTTTTTTCCTTTAGAGCGAACCGGACCCGACCAGGGGCCACTTCCCAGGAGGTCACCCATCCCAAGACTTCTCTGGCCCGAGAACGCTTAACTACGGAGTTCTCAAGCTCCTGTAGTTCCGGTTCACTTAAAAAGCGCCTTTGTAATTGAGGGTGGTATCATTATATTTATAATACAGTCCGGTCCTCTTTCGGAATGTGTTCCGAAAATTCCCCATTGTTCTACAGTGGGTCCCACGGACTCTAGAGGTGGCCCCTACAGATTCAAGAGGTGGCCCCTGCCCTCTTGGTATGACAATTGGCATGGCACTTTGTTCTGTGTGGCACTTTGCTCCGTGAACAAGAACCGGGTCCCGACAGGATCGCTCAGTGGTACTTGTTCTGGAGTGCTTTCAGCAAAGGCAGATCGTCGATGGCTGCCCGGCCGGTGCGGTCTCTGGCCCTTCCGTGGCGTCGCGGGTCCGCGGGCAACATTAGATGGAGTGGGCTGAGAAAGCGAAGGCTCGGTTGGCGGCGATCTCCTCGGAGTACCACCAGCAGTGTTTTCTTCACCCCCTGCCACCTATGTTTTAATATTTTGTATATATTTTCATTTGTGTAAGGCTGGGGAGACCATAATACCTTTGATGAATAAAGTTCCTCTTTGGCGACGTGTTTTTCTCTCCTTTTTATTCCCTTTGTGCTTTTGTGTATTTTCACAAAAATGAACCCAGGGGTCTTGGGACCGAGGAAGAGGGAAACATATCGAAGGAGTTTCCTTTAATTCAAGAGACTTAATAATAAAGAAAAATTATATCGCTTTGACAAAGAAGGAAACATATTCACTGATATAAAATTTGAAAACATATTCACTTGTACAATTTGAGCTTCTCGGCGTTGTAAGGCAGCAGAAACTTGCGCCCTCCTGTGTCTTGTAAGCGATAGGCTCCTCCGGACAATATTTCGGAGACGAGGAATGGGTCGTCCCACTTCAGAGAGAACTTGTGTAGCTTTCCTTGATCTATGAATTCGTTCCGCCTTAGGACCAAATCTCCCATCTTGAAGGCACGATGCTTGACTCGTGCGTTGTAGTAGCGGGAAGTTTGCTGTTGATAAGCGGCGGCTTTGATCTGTGTCCGGTCCCGCTTTTCTAGCAAGATATCCAGATTAGTCCGGAGCGCCGAGGTGTTATGTTCGTCGTTGAAGTGTTCGACTCTGTAACTGGGCAGTCCAATCTTTGCTAGGACCATCGCCTCGGTGCCGTAGCAGAGGCTGAAGGGGGTCTCTCCAGTGGGGGTCTTCTTCGATGTGCGTAAAGCCCATAAAACCCGGGGTAGTTCTTCGACCCAGTTGCCCTGTCTTCCTCCTAGATGAGTTCGAAGACCTCGAATGACATCTTTGTTAGCGACCTTGGCCTGCCCATTGCATTGAGGATGCGCGACCGTGGCAAACTTCATTAGTATGTGGTATTCGTTGTAGAATCCTTTGATTTTATCGTTTTCAAAATTCGTCCCGTGGTCATTAACAATACACCTCGGGATCCCGAATCGGGATATTATGTTGTTCTGCGGGAATTTGATGGTCGTGGTAGCGTCCGGTTTCCTGATGGGGACAATCTCAATCCATTTTGTAAAATAGTCTACCGCGACGAGGATGTATTTATGCCCGCCCGTACCAGTTGGGAGTTGGCCCACCATGTCCATCCTCTATTGGGAAAATGTCCAGGGAGGAGGTGAGGGCCGTTAGCTCGGTAGCAGGAAGACAGGGTATGCTGCCGTGGAGTTGACAGCTTCTGCATCTTCTGACGAGCTTTTGAGCATCTTGGTGAATCATCGGCCAATAGTACCCTTGGAGCAGCGTTTTCTGGACTATGCTACGGGCCCCTTGATGCGCTCTGCCGACCCCTTCGTGTATCTCACACAGGACGTAGACGGCTTCGTAGGGGTCGACGCACTGGAGCAGAGGCTGCGTGTACGACTTCTTGTAGAGGTTTCCATTGCTCCAGACAAAATGGCGGGCTTTAGCTCGAAGGCGACGCGCTTCCCTTCGGTCCTCTGGGAGTGTACCCTCCTTCAAGAACCCTACGGGGAGCTTCCTCCAATCCTGGCCTTCCTTCTGAGTAGTGTATACCTGAAGTGTTGCCTACCTTTCTTCCACGCTGGACCATGGCAAGACTTTGAAGAGGATATTCCTCTTATTGTTAGCTGTATAGGAGGATGCTAGCTTTCTCAGGGTGTCGGCCTGGGCGTTTAGGTGCCGAGGAATCTGCTCCACTTGAAGTTCGTCGAAGTTTTTCGTAGTCTCTTTATCTCTGCTAAGTACTTTATCATTAGCGGCTCCCGGGCCTCGAAGCGGCCGGTCACTTGGCCCATGACTAGGGCGGAGTTTCTGTGAATTCGGATCGTCTCCAGCCTCATTCCGGAGGCGATTCGTAGTCCAGCTAGCAAAGCCTCGTACTCTGCGGCGTTGTTTGATGCTCTTAACCCGAGCTTCAAAGAGTACTCCATCTCTGCCTCGTTCGGGCCCCGAATGATAAGGCCGGCGCCGCCCATCGACGTAGAGGACCCAATCGGGGATGGAGTCAGGCGCTTCCTGGACTGAGGGTCGGGACCCGGGGACGGGCACCGACACTGCCTCCTTGTTCGGGATAGTACATTCAACAACGAAGTCTACCAGGACTTGCACTTTGATGGCTTTTGATTGATCAAAAATATTTAGTAACCGCAATCAAGAACGGCGTCGCTTGGTAGCTAGCCGGTAAGTACGGGTCGGTCCACAGGGATGTTATGAATCTTCTAATCGCTCTAACGAGTTAATTCCGATGGGAGCCGGATTGATTAAATCTAAAAACTAAATTAATCTATATCTAAATCTTGCTAGGGTTAGGTCTTAGTTAAGTTTGGAAAGTCTATAAATCTCACCGCTTTCTATACCCATATGAAGATCTAATTAGGTGTTATGGTAATTATTAATAAAAGGGATTAGAACCATTTGGAAAGATATTTTTTCCTCTAGGTTCTTGTCCTTACTTTAGAAATCCTTACCCTAACCTCCATGAAAAACCATCACAACCGGGCCTTTATACTACGGTATCACCGCTACCTCGATGGATAGGGTGCCGTAGGGAGCGGTATGTACATGTATGCATAGAGTCCTATGAAAATATATGACGGGCAAGAAAGGGGATGAGAGATCTTCGTCTCTCAAACCTTCCCCAGATCTAACCCTAACAAGCGAGGAGACTACTCACTCATTAGGGAATTGAAGAACATTTATTTAGGGCAGAGAATAAAAGATTAACTAGAACAAGGAATTAAATTTAACCAGGGAAAGAATAGAAAATTAACCGAGGGCAGAAAATAAAGAACTTACAACTTGATACTCTCTAAAAGAATTCTGAAATTTATTAATGAAGGGAGGCATAGCTAATACAATGATTTAGAGTTCCTATTTATAGAGGATAGGAAACCCTAGGTTACAATTGATCCGCATGTCTACATTTACCAAAATAACCCTGTAAAGACCAGTCAACGCCGCCACCACATTATGGTAAAATCTTCTGCCCATAAATCCTTAGACCCGCCGCGGAACCGCGGCCCCAGCCAGGGTTTGGCCGCGGTTCCGCGGCCAAACTGATGGCTTGGTCTCTGTATTTTTCTGTGCTGGCTTCTCTTGACTTTTAATTCTTGTTTCTGTAGGTCTTTTCTTAGATTGGCTTCTATGTCTTCTCCAGATCTTTTCAGTGAACATTGTAGTGGACTTTTACTGTTCGCTTTGACATCTTGGATCTTGCGCTGCCTTGTACTTTGTGAACTTTATCTTTTATGTAGGTTTGATCAAGATCCTTCTATTTGTTGGTTGCAGTTCCACTTTTGCATCGTCTTTTCTCTTTTTTCACTGTTTTAGATCCAAGAACCTATAACCTGTACTATGTAGCAGAAATGGGTCAAAAGCACCTGTTTATTTGTTAAATGCATAAAAATGGGGAATATAATAATGCAAGAATATGATATGAACAAATACCCTCAAACTTATCTTTTTCTCGTCCTCGTGCAAACTTAGTTTTATTCACGACAAAAACCTAACCTCACTTTCGCAGGGAAACGCGATTGCACTGAGCTCGTGCAACAAGCCGTTAAACCTCTAGGTGTCCCTAGTAGGAGGAGTGTTGTCTCATGAGGGTTTTCAGCGGATACTACCCACAAAATCCTATCAATTTGGCCCATTAACTTTAATTTTCCAATTAGGTTTTCTAACAAAGAATTCTATTATCGTCGACTCGTAAATTATCCACTCATATTCTTCACACTTCCTCATCATTTAACTTAAGATTATATATGTTCTGCAGACCTACTTAGCTTTCAGCATCTCTTAAGTTTTCCTTCTAGGGTTTCATCTCCACTTAGGAATTTTTATCAACTCTACTAAAGATACAAGTTCTATTCCTCACTCTTTTCTCACATCTATACTCCAATCACATATTCCTACGTGTATGTATAAATCATCTCTACACTTGGAAATTCAAATCAAGCAATCATACTCTTGTCCGTTGTCCAAAGCACTTTTTAATTGGTGAATTTTTAATTGAATTTTGCTTACATATCCTTCATGTGACCGTGAATACTTCTTGAGGTACCAACAACCGATTACAAGATGTGTTTGCACCTTAAAGCGTTATTCCTAGTCTTGCAACACCCAAGGCTTTAGCAGTGACTCCCAAACCAGTTGGTCTAAGACACTAGGTGATGAAGCACCCTCGCTAAATAATTTTCTATTTTTTGCAGCCTTAAGTAATCACAAAAATCAGTGTTCATTTTTTTCTCTTTTATTCACTTTTTTTCTTCTTTGTACTAAGGACTTTAGACAAGAGCATTTCAAGGTCTCCTCTACTATTCCAAGTTTCAAGGTGCGTGATTGTGCAATTTGTAGGGTATACATTTTCAGAATTTAGACTTAAACTAGGAACTATTTTTCAAACTCATACTTTAATAAAAATATCAATACTCTTCCCTTGTTTCGACTTAGCCCAAAAAGTGAACTCAAAATTTGCCTATTTCTAAATAAACTACAAAGACATATACTTTCTACCGTTAAACTTTAAGAAAGGTTATTTTTAGGGTTTTTAATTTACTAAATCTAAGATCTAGTTGTTCCTAACCAGTTAATCTATTTGTCAAACTTAAGTCAAAATAAGGCCAAAATTGAATACAATAATTTTTATAATTTTTGAAAATTTTCAATTTTTATGGGTTTTAAAATAAGTATGCAAATGCAAAAATATACATATGAATGCGAAGGAAGAAGATTTGCGGAGCATACCCCCAAACTTAAACTTGACAGTGTCCTCACTGTCATGCTACACTAAGAGGGTCAAAATGTCGGCACTCCCCTATTTATTTATTTATAATTTTTTATTTTTTATTTTTTTTATTTTATTGTTAAAAGAAAAACAAAAATATATACAACAAGGTTCCCCCTAAACTTAAACTTGGCCTTACATAAGCCAAAGGTTAGCACCAACCATTCAAAAATCTTATCATGGTAATGATAGGGTTGGTGAAAGAATGGGGTGGAAAGACAAGAAATGAGAAGCACACGAGACCATGTGGAGATAGAAACGGTATACGGTCTCGGTGGAGGAGAAGAATGGCGGAAAAGAGAAAGAAGTGTAGTGCGATCTTGAGGGTGTAAATCAAGTGAATAAATTAGCACAATTTGTGATGACCGATGTGTTAAAAGTGATTGTGCTAATCTATCAACCCGTCTAGAAATGTGATCAAATCCCTCAAGATTCGCAAGAAAGCATGGGTACGTCGAACTTGGTATAGGAGATGAGAGCGTAACAGTCTCTTGTAAGGTCGGAATGATAGGAATGACGAAAGGGAGTGAATTAGGGATAGTCTCATTCTCACCATAGTAAACTGTCTCGAACTTGAAAGATTCCATCAACGGTTCGAAACGACTGTAAGCAACCGAGTCTGATGGTTCAACTAACTCATCTGAAAATTCAAAGGACTCAAACTCGATCGGTGAGTCGTCAACATCGTCCGAAAAAGTGAAACACTCATAAGTGTTATCAGCTGTGAGAACTGTGTCAGATTCAAAGGGAAATTTTTCAAGCTCACAGTCTTCAAGCATGTTCTTGTGCGTGGTCGGAATGATGGAAATGAGGGAGGGTGATATAACAATTAAAGGTTCAGGAGGATGAATTGGAACATCCGACACATCAAACAAAAATGGTTCAACCTCAATATCATCCTCAATACTCTCCTCAATACTATTCTCATAATTCTCCTCAATATTTATCCCATCCATGTCATTATCATCAAAATCGAGACGCATATGAAGTTCGGGAGAAATATTTAATGACTCGGGATGATGAATTGGACATAAAAAATCAATCAAATCGATGGGTTCATCATCCGAAATATTCCCGGCGTCTATATCCTCAATCAAGTGAAAATCAATATTTTCTAACATCTCATCAAAAGCATGGACATTTATCAATTCAGGTTCTAGATTGGAGGTGTAAAGATCGAAAGGATTAAGTGTGGTTTCACTCGAAAGGGGTTCTTCACAATCTGGAAAATCAAGAACTACAAAGTCACACAACTCGTTAGATGTTTCGTTTGTA
The DNA here is from genome assembly GCA_030015575.1 of Agapanthus africanus. Taxonomy (NCBI): domain Eukaryota; kingdom Viridiplantae; phylum Streptophyta; class Magnoliopsida; order Asparagales; family Amaryllidaceae; genus Agapanthus; species Agapanthus africanus. The sequence goes on from CM057338.1 coordinate 43,951,312, forward strand.
ACTTGTGAATCATTTGGGAAAATCGATGGAAAACCGGAGTTGTGGGATTCAATTGGGTATAGGTAGGTCTGATTTGGGAATGTATAGAACTCACTCGCTCCTCTCAAATTCTCCCTTTGTCCCACCGCCCCATCATACATTGAAGAATTTGTAGCAAGTTGGAAACTAGCTACCGGTTCAGTAGGTTGTATAAGGGCGGCTACGGACGCATCCACATTCCTAATCATTTTGTTTGTTGCTAAGATATACGCCTCCAACGACTGTTCCAAACTAGACATGGGTGGTGAGGGGGTTTTGGTAAAAGATTCGAAATTGTTTGGATATGTGAAACTCCCAAAAGGCTGTGTAGAAACAATATCTAGTGGAGGTGGGAAAGTCGGGTAGGACTGGTAGGAATTGGATGGTTGGACAGGGGTAGGGTCAACATGTGGATAAGAAAGTGAATAGTCTTGTGGATTTCTAGAACTAGATGAGTAGAGAGGGGTGAAAGATCGGCTACGAGATTGAGCAATATGCTCAGCAATGGACATCGGTTTAGGAGTTACAGCAGGACTTGGAAAAAGCGGTATCAACATATGAAGGTGGTAAAGGTTGACTTGGTTGACACAAAGTGGTTTGCAAATTCGAACTGTTTCTCTTAGACGCTTCTATTTGATCTTTCAAAGAAATTTTGGGCATGAAAGGATTTTCCTTAAATCGACCGAAACAATTGACGTATGATGCAAAGTTAGGATCGGGATACCCAAGTTCGGAAAGTGATTTATGATGTGGGGTACCCATGATAGAAGAATGAGAAGAGAAAGAAGGTTGGGTGGTGCAAGGATTTCTTAGCGGCAAAAATTTGCAAGTCTTGTAAAAATATTTCCTTTTCTCCTTTTCTCTTTATATGGAAATTTTTGCAAAAAGATTAAGGATATGTAAATCAGAAAAGATCACTTGCAATTAATTATTATTTTAAGCATAGCGCAAAGAATCCTGCATAAGATTTGTAATTTGGAAAGGAAAAGATTTTTCAAGCGCACAAAATTCTGCAGGAAATTTTTATAGAAGATATATCTAGAATTACAGAAGAAGAACAGAGGAGCTTACAGAGAATTTTTCACCAGATGACGTCACCAGAAGGCAGCCTTTCCGCGGCCAAATAGGGTCTCCCGCCGCGGTTCGGCGGTGAAGGAGCGGGCTCGGATCCCGAAAATTTTTCGCACGCGACGAATCAGCAAGGTGGCCGCGGTTGCGCGGTCTATGGTAGGTTTAGGCCGCGGTTTAGCGGCGCGGTGGAGGTTTCAGGGTGCGGGAAAAATTCTACTGTTCTGTTTTGAAAATCCCCCTCTGTTCTGATCTTCTGATTTCTGTTTCGCTTTCTGTAGATTTCTAGATCCGAATTTGTATATAGATCCTGCAAAATTCAAACAACAAAATACCCTTTCCAAAAATAACAGATGATATATTTTTATATTTTTTGTGATTTTTCAGATTTTTATGATTTTTTTTAATTTTAGATTAACCCGAAATTGCAAAAAGAAAATAGCACGCCATCCCCAGCAACGGCGCCATTTGATTGATCAAAAATATTTAGTAACCGCAATCAAGAACGGTGTCGCTTGGTAGCTAACTGGTGAGTACGGGTCGGTCCACAGGAATGTTGTGAATCTCCTAATCGCTCTAACGAGTTAATTCCGATGGGAGCCGGATTGATTAAATCTAAAAACTAAATTAATCTATATCTAAATCTTGCTAGGATTAGATCTTGGTTAAGTTTGGAAAGTCTATAAATCTCACCGCTTTCTATACCCTTATGAAGATCTAATTAGGTGTTATGGTAATTATTAATAAAAGGGATTAGAACCATTTGGAAAGATGTTTCTTCCTCTAGGTTCTTATCCTTCCTTTAGAAATCCTTACCCTAACCTCCATGGAAAACCATCACAACCGGGCCTTTATACTACGGTATCACCGCTACCTCGATGGATAGGGTGCCGTAGGGAGCAGTATGTGTATATATGCATAGAGTCCTATGAAAATATATGACGGGCAAGAAAGGGGATGGGAGATCTGTCTCTCAAACCTTCCCCAGATCTAACCCTAACAAGCGAGGAGACTACTCACTCATTAGGGAATTGAAGAACATTTATCTAGGGCAGAGAATAAAAGATTAACTAGGGCAAGAAATTAAATTTAACTAGGGCAAGAATAGAAAATTAACCTAGGGCAGAAAATAAAGAACTTACAACTTGATGCTCTCTAAAAGAATTCTGAAATTTATTAATGAAGGGAGGCATAGGGAGGCATAGCTAATACAATGATTTAGAGTTCCTATTTATAGAGGATAGGAAACCCTAGATTACAACTGATCCGCATGTCTACATTTACCAAAATAACCCTGTAAAGACCAGTCAACGCCGCCACCACATTATGGTAAAATCTTCTGCCCATAAATCCTTAGACCCGCCGCGGAATCGCGGCCCCAGCCAGGGTTTGGCCGCGGTTCCGCGGCCAACCTGATGGCTTGGTCTCTGTATTTTTCTGTGCTGGCTTCTCTTGACTTTTAATTCCTGTTTCTGTAGGTCTTTTCTTAGATTGGCTTCTATGTCTTCTCCAGATCTTTTCAGTGAACATTGTAGTGGACTTTTACTGTTCGCTTTGACATCTTGGACCTTGCGCTGCCTTGTACTTTATGAACTTTATCTTTTATGTAGGCTTGATCAAGATCCTTCTATTTGTTGGTTGCAGTTCCACTTTTGCATCGTCTTTTCTCTTTTTTCACTGTTTTAGATCCAAGAACCTGTAACCTGTACTATGTAGCAGACATGGGTCAAAAGCACCTGTTTATTTGTAAAATGCATAAGAATGGGGAATATAATAATGCAAGAATATGATATGAACAGCTTTCCTGGTTTGGTATTTAATGTCGAATTCAGATAACTCCAACCTCCATTTCTCCAGACGACCAGATGACTCGAGAGAGGCGAGAATATCCCCTGGGGGACGCTCGGTGAGGATGAGGATGGTGTGTTCCTAGAGGTAGTGCCGTAGCTTCCTTGAGGACACGATAAGCGCCAAGACAATCTTTTCTATGGCCGGGTACCTTGTTTCCACGTCCTTAAAGACATGGCTCACGTAGTAGACCGGCTTCTGTGCTCCTTCGACTTCTCGGACGAGCACCGAGCTGGCAGCATGATCGGACACCGCAAGGTACAGCAGCAGCTCGTCTCCTTCGGCAGGCCGGGTGAGAAGCGGGTGGTTGCCAGGTGCACCTTGAGTTGCTCGAAAGCGTTCTGAAACTCTTCCGACCATTCGAACTTTAGGATTTTCCTCAGGGCTGTGAAGAACGGGAGACACTTTTCCCTGTACGTCGACATGAAGCAACTAAGAGCAGCCACTCTCCCCGTGAGCCGCATGATCTCCACGTTGCTTTTTGGCATGGCCATGTTGAGGATGGCGACGATCTTCTCCGGGTTAGCCTCAATTCCTCGGTGGGTAACCATGAACCCGAGGAAATTCCCGCCAGTGACCCCGAACGTGCACTTGGTGGGATTTCGCTTTTTGTACTTGCAGAGGATGCCGAATGTCTCTCCAAGATCTTTGGCGTGCTTGTCCGATGGGGTCAATTTTATGAGCATGTCGTCGACTTAAACCTCTATGTTCCTCTCGATCTGTGGTTTGAACATTCTGTTGACTAGGCGCTGGTATGTAGCTCCGGTGTTTTTGAGGCCGAAAGGCATCACTTTGTAGCAGTACACCCCCCGATCCGTTGTGAACGCGGTAAGCTCTTCATCTGCCGGGTTCATACGGATCTGGTTGTAGCCGAAGAAAGCATTCGTGAAACTGAGCAACTCGTGGCTTGCCGAGCTGTCGACAAGCTGATCTATACGAGAGAGGGGATAGTTGTCTTTCGGGCAGGCCTTGTTGAGATCTGTGAAGTCGACGCACATGCGCCACTTCCCGCTTGCCTTTTTAACCATAACCTCATTCGCTAGCCATTCTGAGTAGGCCACATTTCGAATGAAGTTGGCTGTAAGCAACCTATCGACCTCGTCTTCTATCGCCTTTTGTTTGATCGAAGCGAAGCTTCGTTTTTTTTACCTGACGGGTCGGGCCGTCGGATCGACCCTGAGCTTGTGCGAAATTACCTTGGGGTCGATCCCGGGCATGTTAGTAGGCACCCAGGCGAACACGTACGATTTTCCTCGGAGAAAGTGGATCAAGTCTTCGCGCCGGGCTCCCGTTAAGAGGGAACCGATCTGGACAGTTCGTTCATTGTTCCCCTCGACGAGAGGGACCTCTGTTAGCGCCTCCACCGGGCCCCCTCAGATTTCTTTTTTTCGTCAAGAGTATCCAAGGACCCCTGGAAATCACTCACGCTTCCAAGGTCGTCGCTTCGATCCTCAGAGGTGGATGTCGCTGTGAAGCAAATATTGGCGATTTGCTGGTTCCCGTAGGCCCGACCTATTCCCCATTGATCCAATGGAAACTTGATCGCGATATGGTAGGTCGAGATTTGAGCCCTAAAGGAGTTTAGTGTCGGGCATCCCAGGAGGATATTGTAGGACGAGGGGATCCCGGCGACGATGAACTCCATCGGTATGGTTCTCGTACGGCCCGCCTCCCTAATGTTAAGGAGGAGGGTAACCACTCCCTCTGCCGGGATGGAGTGGTTAGTAAACCCCGACAGAATGTGCGTGCTTGGCCACAGATTTGACGGGATGAGCTCCATACGCCGGAAGCAGTCATAGAAAAGGATGTCTATCGAGCTTCTTGAGTCAACCAGTATCCTTTGGACCTAGTAGTGGTGGACCCATGCCATAATCACGAGGGAGTCGTTGTGAGGCAAGGATATTCCGTGGAGGTCTTCGTCAGTGAAGGTGACGGGCTCGGCTCCTTTGTTTTTCTTCCGAGGCTAGTCGCTGGTTCCATCGACTGGTAGGAGGCGGCGAATCTCGCCGGCTCCATGTACACCCCCTGAAGAGACGAAAATAATTTCACCAATTGCTAATTCGCCGGGAGGGGGATGGTTTTCTTGCTCCCGGTTTGCCTACCGTTTTTCCCGCAGATACTTCGCTAGGTGACCCGAAAGAATCAACTCCTCGATATAGTCGCGGAGTTGTTTATAGTTCTCGGTATGGTGTCCCCGTGACCTATGGAAGGCGCAGTACGGGCCTCAAGTCTGTTTGTCCACTCTATTGGTCACCAGAAGGAGCTTGAAGAATCGCTCGCCCATCGCCTCCTCCAACACTCAGTCTGAGAGATGTTGAGCGGAGTATACTCCTGGAACTTCGGGGAGTATGGCTTTGGCTGGTTGACCTTCTTCTTCTTTTGGTCGGCCTGATCGCCCTCGGGTAGGTTTGCGTTTACTTCGGACTCGAGTTAGATTTCCCGCTCGGTCCAAGGTTTTACCTTGGCCATGGTCTTAGGTTGCGCCAATGCAATAGAGTGGAGCCACTCCTTGTGCCTAAGACCTGACCTCAGAGCTGTGATTACAGTCTGATTCCGGTGCTCGGAAACTTCAAGAAGAGCGTTGTAGAAGAGAGTGACGTATCCTTTAAAGGATTCCTTGTCCCCGCCCTTTATAGTGAAGAGGTAATCGACGGTCTGCTTCTGTTGTCTATTCCCGACGAAATGTCCGAGGAACTGAGCGGCCAGCTCATCAAAGGTAGAGATGGAGCGTGGCGTGAGTCCTCAAAACCAGTCTCGTCCAGCCCGGATGATAGTGGTGGGGAACACTCGGCATTGGGCAGCTTCGGAGTTGTCCTGGAAGCTCATGCCCACCGTAAACACGTCAAGATGGTCTTTCGGGTCGGACTTCCCATCAAAGAGGGCCACTTTTGGAGGCTTGTTTCTGGATGAGACGCGGACAGTGAGCAGCTCTTCAGTGAAGGGCTGCGTAAGCGAGTCGGCGGCATAGCTGGCCCCCTTATTTGAAGGATCACCCTCCCGATGTATACCCTCAATTTTCTTTTCGAGGGTCGTGGTACCCTGAGGATTCGGCGTAGTCGGAGTTATGGCCCTTCCCGCTGGCGGCTTGCGCCTAGCTGCGGCTCCGGTTCCGTTCTATCAGGTTCCTCAGGTCCCCTAGCGAGGTCATTCTTGAGTCATCGCAGCAAGTGTCATCCATGCGACCCCGTCTAGGGAGAGGGTGCCGGCCATACCTGGGAGCAGACGAGCTGACCGACACTTCCTCGGGAAGGACGGGAGTGCGATAGGACTCGGGGCGGGGAGCTGTTTCACGAGACCTCGGCGTGGAGATGTGAGGCGCCCAACGAGTCATTGAATCGGTCGCCGTGGGGGACTTGTGGCCGCCGGAGATTGCAAGACACTGTTCAGTGGTGCCAGCGTGAGCAGTGTCATCTCCCCTTCTGCGGAGGTCGTGATCTCGGGGAGGGGGAAACGGTGACCTGGGGGGCTTATCCCGTCGTTTGGACACAGACAAGGGCATCCACTATGGATGCGAGCCAGTTGATCCGTGCAGAGAGGGCGTGAATGGCATTAGGGGGAGGAGTGGATCCGTCCGCATCTCCATTGTAGGGAAGGCGTCTGCTTGTGCTTGGATCATCACGGTGTTCACTCACCATGAGTTCGAGATTGGAAGATCAACTTTCGATGAGTGAAATTTTCTCTTCCCACAGACGGCGCCAAGTTTATACGAAAAAGTAGATTTTTATATGCTTGTCCCTATAAGAATTGAACAGCCATCTGTGGGAAGAGAAAATTGTTCGATTCTTATATGCTTTTTATATGCTTGTCCCTATAAGATTCGAACACTTTCGATGAGTGAAATTTTCGTATAAAATTTTCTCTTCCCAAATCACGGTGTTCACTCACCATAAATTGTTTTACAGATATTAAGTGAAGTTTCTCTCTCTTATATGCTTGTCCCTATAAGAATCGTTGTGTTCGAATCTGTTCGACTTCGATGATTTTATACGAAAAAGTCTCTACTATGCAAAGCCCTTTTATAGTCTTTGGATGGGCTTCCCCCACATGAAAGGAAAGCTCATCCAAGAGCTCTAAAGAGGCTTGCACCATATAAGTCCTTCTAAAGTAGATTTTTCCATTTTATACTAGTGAACCGTCTGCATGTTGTCTTGTGTGTCAGTGACATTTAACGATAAACTGATATTCTAATTAAAAAAAAATCTACATATGTTATTGCAAGTCTTTTATGAAAGGTTTTTTTTTTGAAATAGGGTAGTTTAATATTAAAATTATTAAAATAGGGGGTTTCTTTTAAAATTATTGAAATAAGACGGTTTTAGCTCGACCCCACCCCCTCAAAACAGAGGCCGGGTTCTAGGAACCCACCCCTACCCTATATAGAGGAGGGCGGGTTCCTAGAACCTGCCCTCCCCTATAATAGGAAGAGGGTGGGTTCTCAGAACCCGCCCTATCTTTTATAAAGGAGGGCGGGTTCTCAGAACCCGCCCCATTTATTAAAAAAAATAAAAATAAATAAAAAAATTATTTAACGCGAAATTAATTAAGTATCCAATAAAATAATAAAAATTGTATAATATTATTGTTGTTTAAATATGAATCTGGTGTACACTCTAATAACAAAATGAATCCGTCAAATTTATAATACAAAAAAACCGTATCTGTTTGTAAAATGTAAATTGTACAAGTTTCTTTACAAGTTATTGGCACTATTTTAACAGACAGTCGCTATTGGCACTATTTTAACCGATTTTCTTCCGGTGCACTTGTCACGATCTCGAAGGTCCCGTCCCTGTTGACTGTCCTGGTCATCTGGTCCTATAATAACCTGGTTGTTTGCATAGGCTACATCTGGCGTGCCTTTGCTGAGGATCAACAACTATTGTCATTCGATCTCGACGCACCTTAGGTCTTCCGGGCTCTATATTTTTTTCCGGAGGTAATACAGTCGGTGTTTGTATGTTCCCAGTATAATAGTGACAATAGCGACTGTCTGGTTTATGATGAAATTTTGGATCGTATGCGCCTTGGTAATTGGAAATTGTATAGTAATGGGAAGAAAAATTGTAATGTGAGTTATGCATGCTGCTTGCATCAGCAATTGCGTGGGCACAAGGTAAATGTTGTTGCTGGAAAACACCGCATATGCACGAAGAGAGTCCTTCATCTCTAAATTTGACGGTATATTGATTCCCATTACTTCCCGTAACTTGAAACTCCGCCGTATCAAACCTTTCAGATCTGTAGTATTGTACTCTGCGCTCTCTTTTCCGGAATATATCTTCGTAATACGCGGTTAGTGGAGTCTCCATCGCCAAGGACTTTTCTCTTCTATTCACAAAGTAAGTATTCACTCGGAAAAAAGTTCGAACAATCAACCCCTGTATCGGTAAGCCTCTAACACCTTTAAGGACCCTGTTGAAGTTTTCAGACATATTAGTGGTTATTAGTAGATATCTGCATCCATTATCATGTGCTTGTGACCACATGCGTACTGGATACTCATCTAACCACGCTTTCGCGGCTTGACCCATCTCTCCAATTTTCGTCATGCACATGTCATGAACATTAGGGTCAGACACTTCACCGGCTTTGTACATAAGCTTATGTAGTTCTGAATTTTTAAATTTTCTATCAAAATTTTGCCTGAAGTGCCGCAGGAAAAACCTATGTGAGGTCGTCGGAAATACAGATCTCATTGCAGCTAGTGTTTCTAGATGTCTATCAGATATGATGCATAAATCTGTTTTATCAATAACAGATGAGATACTTTTGAGTTGACGGAAAAACCATGACCGGGATGATGTATTTTCACTCTCGACAATAGAAAATCCCAACGGAAATATACCGTTTTAGCATCAACACCTGTAGCAATTAACATGCAACCTCTGTACTTACCATATAGATACGTCCCATCCACGCACAATACCGGCCGACAGTGTGTGAAACCAGCAGCACAAGGAGCGAAGCACCAGAAAATTCTTTGAAACCTGACACAGCCATCGACATCTGTTTCTGTGGTTTTTAACCGGTATATGGACCCCGGATTTGATGCTTTTATGGCTTCCATAAAAGGGACTAGGGAGTTGTACAATCTTTCCCAATCCCCAAATATCTTGCATAAAGCCTTTCTACGAGCATCCCATGCGTTCATATACAAAATCTGAATTTTGTGTTCTCCGCTAACGTAGAGCCATATCTCTCAGGGAGTCATCTCCACATTTGTACAGATTAGTGGCATGATTAGTGAGAAAATGTAAGATGAAGTGCAATTCCTATGATCTTTTAACATAATAGAATTGATGCAAGTATGTTCTTGGTTGTATTTCGTGACCTTCCAAGATTTGGCTCTTTTGGAACAACATGCATGCAATCTCCATTTACATTCAGGAGATTTCGTACATACCACGGTATAGTACGTCTTATTTGACACTTGGGTGTTAAATGTAACGTTTTTTGAATAACCCAAGACTTCAGTTTACAAATAAAATCCTCTTTTTCTTGAAACATATCTCCAACGGTGATACAATTTTCGCTTGCTACTGTCGCTTCCAAATAGGGTTCCGCATTTACTTCTGCCACGGCTAAGTCTACCCAACTATCATCTTCCAGGGGATCGAGGTCGGGATCTTTTAATTCGACAAAATCATTATTCGAAGCCATATCATCAAACAATGCTACTTCATTCAATCCAGCGGCATATTCCACGCTATCCTCCCCTTGATGACCTTCACCAGTTTCATCATCATCACTGCCACACATATCAATGTCACCCATAGAAACATAAGGCTCGGGTGCAATATATGATGGTTGGGGTCGGTGTAATGTGGATGGTTTGGGGTGAAAAGACCGGAAAGATGTGGACGGACATACTTGGAATGCGCTATTTGGATCGTGTTGGAATGATGCGGAGATATGGGAAAATCTGCGTTTAGTATATAAATTATTCTTATATAATTATTCCTTAATATTTTCGTATTTCGAAGAATGTAAACATAATCACCACTTGTTTCGGATTTATTTACCTTTGGAAGGTTGTATAAGGTAATCCTTATTGTTCTTCAGGGGCGCATGTAACGGCAGCAGTCTTTTGGGAAAACCTGTATTCAATATATAAAATATATTAGTATTTTGGTATTATAAAAGGTGGATTTATAAAATGTTTACCCTTGAGTTTGAAGGTTTGAATAATGTTGTGTATAGTCATATCCACCGAGACTGACGGTATCATCGTTAAGCATGTGACCGTACCCCCAGGAACTACATCCAGCATTACCATCAAAATTACCCATTGGAGAAACATCTGATACTTCCAATTGTTCCTTCTGAACCAAAAGTTCAAAAGAATTCTCGGTGTTTGCCAGACCGAAGTCTATCATCGAAGATATTGATGTATCGTCTATAATTTCAACCAATGCATTTCCACTAAATATAGGCCATATAAAACTTAACATAAGCTTAATTTCACGGGGATCGTATTTCGTGATTTTAAACATTTTATTCTCGATTTCATTATAAGTCATTGATGGTTCTAATCGTATGATTCTTGCAAACCCGTCCATATACTCGGGACTTTATGCACTTATGATAATCCGACCATCGTATTTACATACAACAAATAAACTTGAACTTGCCATAATCTGTATCAAACAATATCAAGCCAACAATAAAAAAAGAGTTAACAACTTAATTTGACAACACTATAAAAAATGCTAACGAAACGCGGACTAGGCGAAAGAGGTGAGGATGTATGAACATAATCCCGGTCAACGTCGGAGTTGGCCGGCAAAGGTAAAGGTGAAAGAGGTGTGGATGGAGTTTCGACGTCGGAGTCGATCGCATAATCAAAGCGTAGAAAGTGAGGGTAAGAAAATATGCACAATCATACCTAGAGCTATGGTCTTCAAAGTCCATTAGAATGCTCCTAACTGTTCCAAAGTGATAAGTTGTGAGATAACCCTCAAATCGTCTCTTCACTGTCAATTGTGGCCACGTAAGCACAAGTGGGGAAAGGAGGGTTCCGCTCACGAATCACCGTGAGACGGGCCTTTTAAAATTACTTTTCTCACTTGTCTAGCCTAGGCACCACAAAGTTAAGTTTAGATAAACGATCGAATGCCCATAACCTTCCTCTATCCTATTGAGCCCGAGAGTCCTTAGTTGGCTGAGTGGAGATATTTTTTTTTATTAAACTCAAGGGTAATGCGTATGCTTTTAGTGATTTTTGGGGTCTTAGGAAGGGTGATGAAATCCCCACCCAATCTGAGTTGGTGTTATAACCCCTTAAAGTCCATATTATTTATGCAAAACAGTAATAAACAAAAATCTAAAACACTTGCAAAAAATTTATTTGGGTCGGCGTAAAGAATCCTGCACACAAACAGTTTTAGATTTTTGAGAGGGGAAGAGAGTTTGTGCAAAGAATACTACAGGAAGAATAGTTCAGGGGAGTTCAGAGGATGTGAAAAGAGAATTGAAATACTCACAGAGAATTTCGAACTTTAAATTTCTTCCCTGTGCTTATTTTGGTCTCCTCTTCCTGTTTAGAGCCCCTGAACCTTGGTTTAGTCAATGAATTTGCTCCAGAATTTTACAGCAAGCCGTGGTTCCGTCTTGATCCGTCGCGGTGTAGCCGCGAGATATGAGTCTAACTCCCCACGACTATGGCACTGAACTTGACCTTCTTCCTAACCTGCACACTTGCACAAATAGAGAGTTGTTGAATAGGAGAGAGCTGTATTTATAGGATTCTTGGAACACGCCCTCTTCAAATTATTGAAGGGGGCGCGTTCTAAGAACCCGCCCTTTTCGTTTCACAGGTTTAATTATTTTTCTTGCTTGATTTGACAACACATTGTAAAAAAATAATAATAAAATATGAGGGCGGGTTATTAGAACATGCCCTCTTCAAATTATTGAAGGGGGCGCGTTCTAAGAACCCGCCCTCTTCGTTTCACAGGTTTAATTATTTGTCTTGCTTCATTTAACAACACACTGTTAAAAAAATATTAATAAAAGATGAGGGCGGGTTCTTAGAACACGCCCTCTTCAAATTATTGAAGGGGGCGCGTTCTAAGAACCCGCCCTCTTCGTTTCATAGGTTTCATTATTTGTCCTGCTTGATTTGACAACACACTGTAAAAAAAAAAAATAATAAAAGATGAGGGCGGGTTCTTGGAACACGCCCTCTTCAAATTATTGAAGGGGGCGTGTTCTAAGAACCCGCCCTCTTCGTTTCACAGGTTTAATTATTTGTCCTGCTTGATTTGACAATACACTGTTAAAAAAATATTAATAAAAGATGAGGGCAGGTTCTTGGAACACGCCCTTTTCAAATTATTGAAGGGGGCGTGTTCTAAGAACCCACCCTTTTCCCTCTTCAAAAAAAAAATTGAATGTAAATATTAAAAAACATGATGTGACTTGGCACTAAATAAAACATGATGTGATTTGACACTAAATAAAACATGATGTGACTTGACAAATCACTATACAAAATCTAAAACATATTACTGCGTCCAAAAAAAAATGATGAGGGCGGGTTCCGAGAACCCGCCCTCCTTTCCCTATCAAAACCCGCCCTCTTCAGTATGGTTTTCGCAAACCTGTCTTCAAATTTACTCTGTGTCCAAATTCCCTTCTCTTATCTAAATCTTTCAGGGATTAAAATATCAAAATAATTTCAATGGAGAATCAACCATTAGACAAATCTCTACTCGTAGATCAAAACGAACACAGATCTTTCAATATATTACACGGAGAAGAAAGATTAAAAACTGATTCAATTTTTTTTAATTCCACATTTCTTTTAATTCTAATAGTTGAAAATAATATGATTTAATTTTGCAGGGTGAAGATAATCTCACAGTCGTCAGCCATAGTTCTGACAAATGGCAAGTTACCGACCAGCGAATAATCGGGCGGATTCGAAGGGCCGGATTTTATGAAGCTTCATTGCTTCGTCATATCTAAATCGACCACACTCTCGTTACCTCTCTAGTTGAGCGTTAGAGAAAAGAGACCCACACTTTTCATCTAAGATGGGGTGAGACCACTATCACACTCCAGGATATTGGCCTCTTACTCGGTTTACGGGTCAATGGGCTTGAATTGGTCGGAGGACAAATTGTTGGTTCAGATACCGACAACCCATACTGGGATGCATATGCCGAGTCTGCTCTCGGACAGGTAAAAAAATTAATATCAATAAACTCTCGATATCTTTTTAACACCAAATATTGTTTTATAACTTATTAAAAACTGGATCTTATTTTTAATATAATTATGAAGTTTAAATTTTAGCTAAGTAAATTATTTATTTTTAATATTCAGATTCAAATTCTCTCTTATTTCCCCTCTTTAGTGTGCTTATTGCATGGACATTTTGTACATTATTTTTAGCTTTAATATTTCACAAAAAATGCTAATATCAGGCGCCAGGAGGCTATAGTAAGGGGTATAAGATCAGTTTAAACTGGCTGAAAGATACATTTACTAATATTCCTGATGAAACCACCAATGAAATCTTGGATAGACATGCACGTGCCTACATTCTGTACATGATCGGTTCTTAGTTGATACCGGACCAATCGGCAACGCATGTCCATCCGTTATACCTTGAGTTCCTTACGGACTTTGATGTGTGTGGCCAATATGCTTGGGAAGCAGGGGTCCTGGCTTTTCTTTACAAGAAACCCAATAAGGCATGTGCTCCAACGAAGAATAAAATTTGTGGCTGCATTACATTACTTCAGGTATATTCCTTGTTTTTAACAGCTAGACATTTACAAAATTGTAATATTGGTTCTTTTTCTTATCATCTGATACTTTATTTATAGATTTGGTCATGCGAGCACATGTGTATGGGAAGACCAGATCGAATTAAAATCACTGCAGTGGATACCCCTGGAAAACCTCTCGGCTCTTGGTTGAATGGCAAGAAAGCTTATTAGGCTCCTCGGCGAGTACTTAGATACTATAGAGATGAGTTGGATCGTATGGAGGCGAATCAGGTAACCATAACTTAGGTAATTAACTTTGTTTTAAAATTTAAAATTGCCTTCATTACAATTTGGTACTATATTATTTGTGCAGTTCACGTGGACGCCTTATACAGTATATCGTCTGCAAGGATTACCCGGTATTTGAATCGAAGGAGAGCCGGTTTGGCAGGCTCGATGCCCACTCCTATGCATTAATATCGTTGTCATGCACCTACCGGACCGGGTGTTGAGACAGTTTAGTAGATTGCAACATATTTCTGTCGTGTCGCCTTCACGTATGACAATAGAGGGAGACATGCGAGGAGGAAAGGCGAAACGTGATTGGTGAGAGTATCATCATCAATATTTACTGAGATGGGAGGATATGTGTTTATATCATAATTTTGCATTATTATATTCCCCATTCTTATTCATTTTACAAATAAACAGGTGCTTTTGATCCATGTCTGTTACATAGTTGCAGCTTACAGGTTCTCGGAACAAAACAGTGAAAATGATGGAAAGATGATACAAAAGTGAGATTACGACCGACAAATGGAAGAATCTTGATCATGCCTACAGTTTGAGGGACAATGAAGATCAATGAACAAGTCCACAAAGTACAAAGGCAGCGCAAGGTTCAAGACTTCGACACGAAGCAAACGGTAAAGTCCACAACATCATTCACTTTGGAAATCTGGAAGAAAACTAGAAGACAATCTGAGAAACCAAGTGAAGAAACAAGAAACCAAAGGCAACCAGAAGAAACCCAGAAAAATGCAGCCAACAAACCCTCAACATGGTCGCGGAACCGCGGCCAAACATGCCTTATGGCCGTAGATTCGCGGCCATATGAAGCCCATGTCGGTGCAATTTCGTGTCGGTGCGGCGGTGCGTTGTCTAGTCTTCTTTAGGGTATATTTGTAAATGCAGATGTGAGTCGAATGTAACCCTAGAGTTTCTATGATCTATAAATAGAAACCTTAAAACCTCTTTTTGGGGTATGCCTCTTTTCATTGATCAAAAAATTCAGAAATCATTTGTAATGTTTTGAGAGTATCGAATAAAGTAAGTAGATTTATTTTTATTGCCCTAGTTCTTAAATTCTTTTCTGTCCTAGTATAAATTTATTATCTGCCCTAGTTAATTAGATTAGAACTTTTTATTAATCTTCCGTAGTTTAGATAGTTAATTTTTTAAAAACAAAACAAATAAAAAACATGTCTTTTATCAATCCCCTAATGAGTGAGTAGTTCCTCACTTGTTAGGATTAGGAATAGGAGAGGTTTGAGAGATGAAAATCTCTCACTCCTTTCTTGCCCATCACATATTAATTCATAGGACTCATGCATACATACACACACCGCTCCCTATGGCACCCTACTCCATGAGGTAACGGTGATACCATAGTTTAAAAGACCGGTTGTGCATATTTTCCATGAAGGTTAGGGTAAGAATTAAGAAAGGACGGATAAGGATCTAGAGGAAGAAACATCGTTTCTTCCCGATCGTCTTAATCCGATTTATTAATTATTACCATAACACCTATATAGATCTAAATTAGGGTATTGAAAGCGGTGGGAAATCTTAAATTTCCAAACTTAATCTAAACCTAACCCTAGCAAGATTCTAATTCTAGTCTAAATCAACTTAGTTTTAGTGATAATCATCCCAACACCGTTTGGAATTAACTCGTTAGAACAATTTGAGAATATACAAAATCCCTGTGGACCGACCCGTACTCACCGGCTAGCTACCAAGCGACGCCGTTCTTGATTGCGGTTAACAATTCTTTGATTCATCTTTCGAAAGCGCAAACGCACGCATAAAACCCTTCAATCAATCAATAGGCAGCGTAATATTACCTTACAGCGGTACCTTCAATCAATCGTTAGGTGACCAAACAACCACTGACGCTACCGAAGCATATCTACAGTGGTATAAGCGTGTCACCATAAAATTTCTTTTTGCTCCCCCTAACGATTTCCCAAACATTCAGCGGTACGAGCCTAGAGGTCACGTGGAACGAGATCTGGTAAGTTGAATTCTTTAAATTATATTACTTTTTAATATCTGACGGTATGAGGCAATACTTATTTCTTATATCTAATATAACGACAGGCTCGTGGGTTGCATCATATACAATCAATGATGCATGATCCATATCCGACTGATACTGATCCGGATACTCAGGCTTTATTTTCAAATGTAGACTCATATATTGGTGGTATATTCGGTTCATATAATATGTTTCCACATTTATCGCCGGCACCAGAGCAGCAGCATGAGCCGGCACCGGAGCAGCAGCATGAACCGGCACCAGAGCCGCAGCATGAGCCGGCACCAGAGCCCCAGCATCAGGAAGATACAGAGCAGCATGATCAGTGGTTTGGATCACCATACTGTCAGCAGCAACCCTGGCAAACTGGACAAGCGCAACAACCGGAGGAACAACAGTTTTGGGGGACCGGTTTTGCGCAACAACCGTCTTGGGGGTCAGGTTTTGCACAACAGCCGTCTTGGGGTTCAGGTTTTGCGCAACAACAGCAATCTTGGGGGTCAGGATTTGCGCAGCCATGGGCCCCGGGTTTTATGCAACAGCAACCGCATGAAATCGGGACAGGTTCTTCGCAACAACTGCCCAGTTGGGAAACTGATTTTGCGTCCTGCATACAGTTGTTAGGAGGCAGCACATATCTGACACCTGTCCCACATTCAGGATTTGCGGAACAACAGCCTGACCAAGACGCTGCTGAAACCGAAGCAGAAGAGTCGCCGCCGCCGCCACCGCCATATACTCAAGAAACGGGAGGGTTCTCCAGTCATCCCAAGAGGCATAGGCTTATGTCAAGACTTCTCAGATTGGGAAAGGGAAAGGGAAAGAGAGAGCGATAATTATATAATTTTACAAACAGATGCGATTTTTTTGTATTATAAATTTGACGGATTTATTTTGTTATTATAGTGTATACCAGATTCATATTTAAACAACAATAATATTATACAATTTTTATTATTTTATTCAATATTTAATTCATTTTCGGTTTATTATTTAATTTTTTTTAAACTACCCTATTTCGAAAAAAACCCTTTATGAAATAAGTAATCAACAAAATCACCAAATCTCTTATTCCATGGATCTAACGTTGAACATGACTTGAGCAAGAAATTTCATGTTATTTCTCTGTATGGTGACTCTTTCAGCATGTTCTAAGAATGGTTGGCCTCTTAAGATAGATGAACGGTCTATCTCTATAGTAAAGCAGGTCTATCTCTATAGTAAAGCACGCAGAGATTCTTGGGTAAATTGTCAAAAAGCCCCCGGCCCGTTCAGGAGTTGTCTAAAACCCCCTGTATTGTTCGAAATTGTTAGGAAATGCCTATTGTTCAAAATCTTTATGAAAAATCTCCTATCTTTATTTCATTTAGGTCTTGTATTCTCTCAGCTGCTTGGATATTACAAGCAATTGCCAAAAAACTTTTGCTCAAACGGCAATAACACTTCCCCATTTGGTGGGAGGTCTTGGGTTCAAAACCCCTCACTGACAATGCAAGGAGGATTTTCAACCAATTGCATGGAGTTTTAATTGGACCAGGGATTTTTTAACAAGAGCAGAAAGCCTACCCTAGATTGTTCGGATGTCTGAGTTTATTATAACTAGAAAATTATGAGGATCAAATAACTAAAAGTCCACTTCAATCTAAATATAAACTACTAGGAAAATGAGATTTTTTTCCCTGATAGATTGTCCACCTCATATGTTTGATAGAATATATATTTAACAAAAACATAACAAAGTTTTCCAATTTTCATCAAATCTTGCATTACCGGGTTGGTCTTTGGATTTGGAAGGATTTGGGTAGTGAAATCCCCAAAAAAGAAAGGATTGATAAAGTTTGTGTTTGGTTGGTAGATTTTATATGTTTGGATTTCTTTGTTTTTAGTGGGTCTCACACCAAAAACCAAAAATAGATTCGTGGATCCTTAATTTTTGTGGGGTTTTGGCACGATATTAAAAAATGGGGTTTTTCTTCTACTGTTAATCCTCTTCATACTTCAATATTTTTTTCTGTACCCTCTTATAGTTAGTATTTACCTGTAACTCCCCTATATTTATAAATTACTCCTGCAGTTCGCTACTTCACTTTTGAAAATTATTCCCCCTCCTTTCCGGCAGCCGTCGTCCCGCCGCCGCCGCCTTCTTCCTCCTCTTCTTCAATCCATCGCCTTCTCGTTCCTCCTCCTCAACGCCACCGCCACAGCCATCATCATCATCATCATCTTCCTCCTCCTTCTCTTCCACTCATCGCCTGCTGCTTCTTCCTCTTCCTCTTCTTTCTCAACACCACCGTCACCACCACCTTCTTCTTCAACTCACAACCGCCGCTGCCGCCATCCCTTTTTCTCAAAAAAAGCGGCAACGATGGTTGTGGGTTGAAAAAGAAAAGGAAGAAGAAGGTGACAGTGATGATGTTGATGATGGTGGCGGTAACCTTGAAGAGAAGGAGGAAGAAGTTGGTGTTGATGGGTTAAAAAAGAAGAGGAGGAGAGAGGGAGGAAGATAGTGATAGTGGTGGTGTTGACGGTGACAGTATTGAAGAGGAGGAGAAAGAAGATGGCGGTAGTGGAGACGGCGGCGATGGCGGAAGAGGAATAATTTTTAAAAGTAAAGTGGGGACTGCAGAATTAAGTTATAAGTATCGAAAGTTACAGGTAAATACTAACTATATGGGAGACAGAAAAAAATATTGAAGTATGAGAGGGGCTAACAGAAAAACCCTTAAAAATTAACTCTCTCTAAAATCCTTGAATCTAAATCCCATTTTTTTCCCACCCACCAAACAAGTATTACAATGATCTACAAATTCAATATTAGAAATGCAATACCAACCAAATAACAAATTACCAAATCCAGAAATTTTCAACTCTACTATTTTGAAATCTAAATTTCATAATCTTGCAACCAAACATACCCTTAGCGTGTTAACAAAAACTCTAAGAAAATTTAATATATGATGTTAAAATATACATATCGTGAATGCGCAAATAAAATTCTTTGAAGACAAAGATATAAAAATATACAGGGAATGATTAATTAATTTTGAAGTATATTTAGACTGATGTGCCAGTTAGCTCCAAGCTACAAATGAGAATAAAGAATATTGGAGTTGGCTTGCCAATAACCCATGCCTCAATCAGTGGAGAAAAAAGAATTTTAAAAAGAAAAAAAGAAAGTCGAATCTTTTAGAGCATCAGGTTGATGTAACCAATGCTCAATCATTCATTCACATCCAAAAGGCAAAATAAGCCTCTTATCTCTATTCTGCTCCCCCATGGCCCAGTCGATGCAAATTGAGAACAACAATCATAAAGGAGCTGTAATATTATGTACGAATAAATATTATTTGTCGGGTGAATTGCTCAATAATATCCTAAAGTTTCATCTAATTTGTATTTGCATACGATTATTGAATTTTTTAGTGCACTTATAAACAATAAAGTACAAACCGGTAATAGTTTGCTCGTTCAGTTGAGCATCATATCCGTCACCATTTTAAACAAAACCCATTCGGTTTTGTATTTATTTTAGGTATATAAATAAATCCAAATAAAAATCAATAAGTTGTATAAGTGTAGACTAGATGAGACATTAGGGTATTAATTAATAACTGTCAATTACACCACCGCTCTATCTAGCCACCAACACCAACACCAACACCAGCCCCACACCAAAAGATATACCAAGATACATCATCCATGACCTTATCATTTTGCCAATTGTTCTATAAATTCAATCATCACTGTCATAATCTCCACACTTGAAAGATTTAACTATGGAGAATGGAAGCAGTCTTCATATTGTGATGCTCCCATGGCTAGCATTAGGCCATCTCCTGCCATTCCTTGAGCTCTCCAAACGCCTAGCGAAAAAAGGCCACAAAATCTCCTTCATTTCCACTCCTAAAAACATCCAAAAACTCCCCAAAATCCCGCCAGGTTTATCCCCCCTCCTAAACCTGATACAATTCCCTTTGCCTCGCATCGAAGACCTGCCCGATCATGCCGAGGTCACGATCGACCTCCCATCCGACGATCTCCGGCCGTATCTCAAAAAAGCATACGACAACCTCCAAGAAAACGTGCTGAGTTTTCTAAAAGAAGCTTGCAACCCACCGGTAGATTGGATCATATACGACTATGCGGCCTACTGGGTTCCTCAGGTTTCGGCCGAGTCCGGCGTGCCGTGCGCCTACCTAAGCCTGTTCAATGCGGCGGTCCTGGGCTTCCAGGGCCCCCCGCAGGTTTTGCTGGGGAATGAAGATCCGAGGAGGACGGTGGAGGATTACACCGTGGCGCCCGTGTGGGTCCCGTTCCCCTCGACCATCGCCTTCAAGCTTCACGAGCTCCGGAAACCTTTAGAGCCGGGCAAGCCTATAGATGCTTCTGGCGTGAGCGAGCTGTACCGGTTTGCCAAGACAATCGAAGGGTGTGATCTCCTGGCAATCAGGAGCTTCATGGAGTTCGAACCGGACTGGTTGCAACTCATCGGCGAGCTTTTCGGTAAGCCCATCGTTCCTATCGGGATGCTTCCTCCTATAATCGAACAAGGGGAAGGCGGCGAGGATGAAGACGGCATTTTTAAGTGGTTGGACGAGCAAGAGCCGGGGTCGGTTGTGTACGTTGCGTTCGGGAGCGAGGCTAAGCTCACAGGCGCACAAGTGGAGGAGATTGCCTCGGGGCTCGAAACGAGCGGATTTCCCTTCCTATGGGCCTTGAGGGGGTTTGGATACAGGGCTAAAGCCCAAAGCCGAGGCTTGGTTTGCGAGAACTGGGTACCTCAGGTTCGGATATTGGCTCATCCATCCGTCGGAGGGTTCTTTACGCATGGAGGTTGGAACTCTATAGTCGAAGGGCTCTCGTTCGGGGTGGCGATGGTGGTCATGCCCTTGATCTTCGATCAGGGGCTTAATGCGAGGAATCTAGTGGAGAGGAAAATCGCGGTGGAGGTGCCGAGGAACGACGACGACGGGGCTTTTACAGGAGAAGGGATTGCTGACAGTTTGAGGCTGGTTATGCTAGGAGACAAGGGCGAGGACTTTAGGGCCAAAGCACGGGAGATGAAACAGAGCTTCGGCAATTTGCAGATGCAGGATAATTGTCTTGATGATTTTGTCAACTACTTACGGGATCATAGAGGGAACAAAGCTCCTCCTCTTTGAGCAAGAAGACGGGTATTTAGTCCACCCAAATACCATTAAAAGGAGATTAATAAGCTGACCGATTCACCCCCAAAATAAAAATAAAATAAATTAAGTTCAACAATTAAGGGTACTTTAAATATAAAAGGCAGCACCATCGAATTCCGATGGTCCCCAAACTGCCACTGATGCAAGACTCTCTCACAGGCTGACCGAGTCATCCCCCTCGTCTGAATCCTCCTCTGGCGGCCCATCACCGTCCAGAGTCTGATTCTCCGCCAGGCATCGTCTTTCTCTTCTTCTGGCGTGTCGCATCTGAAGACAAAGGCATCCAACTAGGGAGTATGTTCGAGATATGTGTAGTATAATGCATGCAGTGTTTGTGTATTCCTCGCCTTCTGGTTTGTGATAATGTTAATCTTGAATTATTATCATGAGGGATATCAGATATAGTTTCGTTCTCTTAGAAAGAAAATGAACAGGCAGAAAGTTAATATAATGATGACCGAATGCTGATTATGTGCGATAAGGGAGTTATTTTTGCAGGAAAAAAGGCCATTAATTGATGGTGTGCATGTGAGGGAGAAGGATTGATGGAATTCTTGATCTCCTTCAAATGTTGTCTTCGGTTGATCTGTCGCGGGCGCTGATGACTGACTGAGATTGAATTTGGGGTTGCCTCATGAAGCGTGTGGATCTCAGTGGGCTTGGTTTGGGCGAGGTCGAGCTACCTGCAAGGAAGTCCCGGGGTAGTTGTACCACCGTGGACCCTCCGACGATCAAGTTGGTCGAGATATTTGGGCAGAGTAGCAGCCTACTCAGCTAGAATTCTCTTACCTGAGTCGTCTGAGAGGGGGTTTATATAGTGACAGACATGGGCTGGTGGGTGCGAGATTTACGCTGGCCGTTATGCCCTTGGAGCCGTGCCTGCGCGAATGGCGGAATCCTCCATTAATGGCGAGATACGCCTATTAACGGGGGAACGTGACGGCGTGGGACGCGGGATCATGGGGCGGCGGATATCTCGCGCATGACGAGATTCGTGGAGCAATGACGGGGACGCCTATGATCTATGCTCTGGGCCGGTCAGCGAGACCGAGGAAGCTGAGCTCGGCGGGAGACTCGGAGGCGAGCGGGAGGCCGAGCAAGCTTGGTTCTGTGATAGCTCGGAGGCGAGCTGGAAGGGCTAAGGAAGTCCAGCGTGCAGAAGAGCTCGGAGGTAAGCCAATGGTTATTTATAGGACGAGCACATGAGTGTTCTGGGAGGTCATCGATGGTCGAGAACATTCTCGGGTCGAAGGCCCGAGGTATGCCTTAAATGTACCGCTTTTGCTCCTTTTCCGTAATCCTTGGGACACGTCATCTGCCATGCGTCATGATCTGGGAGTTTCCAGTATTGAGCATCATCATTAGCCCCCCACTCTCGTCCCGATCTATTCATAGGTCAGGTCGAGAGTGGTCTGATCGGTCACTCGGGCTAAGTTCTTAGTTAAAGACATAGCCGGCGCAGATACACGGGTAGTTAGTCGTGTTTTTTGATGACGTCAGTGGATCGGAGAAGAGATCGTGCATTAAAGGGGAAGCACCGATTCAATCGTACGTTCGTTGAGGCACCAGGCCACGTTCCCGACGCTGGTTGGCTGACGTAACGGGCCGCCGGTGTCCTTTGCACTTGAGGGGACGTGTCCAACGCCCGTGAGACATGTGGAACGCCGATGGCCGTCGAACGCGAAGCGTTGTTTTGGCGGGAAAGCGATCGGCGCCATTAGATGCGCTTGCCAAATGCTATAAATAGAGGTGGGATCCCTCCACGGTCCACACTTCGCTATAATTTTCTCATCGCTGCATGCGTTAGCTCGGCGCTCTTCCCTTTAAGTCGGATTTCTCGCTCCTTTTCCTCGGAGGACTCATTCCTTTGCTCAGGTTAGATCTCTTCTTCCGGAGAGTCTGTTGAGATAGTTGAGGTAGAGTCTAGAGAGTCTTCAGCCGCTTCTTCCTCTGTCTGTTTGAGTCGGATTCCCCCTGGGGAGTTAAGGTTAGACCTACTTCCCAGGGCCGCGCGACGGGGATGGTTCCCCAAGCGCGCATCAAGAGTGCTCGTGACGCGCCTTTTCTCCTGAGGAATGTGGACGAGCTCACCACAATCCGGGCTCGTTTCCATATTCCTCCCGCCTACTCGCTTGCTTGGCCGGGGAAGGAGAAAGGGCAGGCCGGGTGCGGGGTAAGGAAATTGCCTTGTATCTGGATGCCTTTTGGGTTAGAATGCGTCTGTCTTTCTCCACCGAGATGAGCGCGGCGCTGTGCTATTTTCAATTAGCTCCGGGC
Source organism: Agapanthus africanus (assembly GCA_030015575.1). Classification (NCBI taxonomy): domain Eukaryota; kingdom Viridiplantae; phylum Streptophyta; class Magnoliopsida; order Asparagales; family Amaryllidaceae; genus Agapanthus; species Agapanthus africanus. The sequence continues at coordinate 43,974,750 of CM057338.1, forward strand.
TAGATGGTGCCGAACTCGTGGAGGATTCTCCTCGGGTTCCTGGTCCGGTTGAGACTACAAGAAATCCCCTTCAGCCTGACCCTTCTCCTTTCCTCTCTCTGTTATAAAAATCACCCCGGAACCCATAAGGACGAGGCGAGCTGGGTATATATTTTCTTTAGAAAACACAGGGGAGGGGCGGCCGGGTCGGGGATCATAGCAGTTCCTTCCTCCATCCATGAATGGATGGAGAAATTCTTATTTGTCGGGCCGCCCGAGGGTGAGGATTGGCCTGTGCCTGTTCAGTGGCACAGGGCCTACTGCCAGCAGGTGAGGCGGTCGTCCAATCCCGAAACGAGGGCAGTGTCGGCGTGGGAGCCCGTTCAACATGCCGATGTATTATTGTCCGAGCAGGCCCTTAGTTGGGCCGGGCTCAGCCCCGCTCAGTTCGTGGGTAAGTTAGGAGCCTCGGTGACCTGTTTAGACCCGCATATTCTTCTTCTACTCTTTTTGGCATCGCTAACTCCCTTTGTGCATCTTTCTCCTTTGCAGAGCCGATGGACAAAAAAAATTTTCTGGTTACGGTGGCTGAGAAGAAAGGAAGGAAGGCCAGAGGCGCCGGCTCGTCACGCCCCGCTTCGAGCCCGGCCACGCCGATGGCCGCTTCGGCTGGGCATTCCACTACGCCCCGGGCTCCGGAGACCAGCCATGGGGAGAGCCACAAACACGCTCGGGAGCAGGAACCCTGGGTTATGGAGGTGGCGGATGAGGCTGACCCTCCCGTGGCCCCCCTCAAGCGGCGCAAGAGGACGATGTCCCGAGCCCCATCTTCCCGGATCTTCATGCAGGAGGGGGACCTTCGCTACGAGGTGCCCTCGGGGCTTTTTGTCGCCGATAGTTTGCTCTCGGAGATGGAGCAGTCGGCTGGGGGCAGAATCCCCTGGGGACCCTCAAGGCTCAAATTGCGGCCATAGCTCAGGAGGCCATGCAGGTTAGTGTCCGTCTCCCGTTCGGGTTTTCATTAAGCCTTTTTGTTTGCAGGATCGGATACCTTATTAACCCCTCCTTTCGTTTTCCTCAGATCCTCCAGCACTGTGCCCTCGTCACCAACATGGAGCATGAGGAAATCGCCCCGGCGCTGCAGATAGCGGGCGAGTCTTCCTCGTAGGAGGAGAGCCTGAACCGGGAGCTACGTCAGGCGAGGGAGAGGATCGCCGCCCTCGAAAACCGGGTGACTGCCGAGGAGGAGGTGAACGCCAACTGCCGGGGGTCCATCTGAGCTTTGATGGAGTCCAACAAGGTCGTTGAGGCCAAGTTGGAGAATACTAAGGTGCCCGCCGCCATTTGGAAGAAGACGTGGGACACCCTAAAAAGGGAAAACGTGGCAATGAAGGAAGGAATGAGGCGTGCCGACCTCCGGGCTGCGAAGGCGGTGGAGAGCTACAAGACGTCGGATCAATTCTACACCGACCTCGCTGACGTCTCGGCCCTCGTCTGGCATGAGGCCCTCGACGCCGTCAAGGCGTTGATGCCGGAGTTTCCCGACGGTAAGCTCCGGCTCGAGTACCCCCTAGAGGGTGAGGTGTAGGAGGATGTTGCCGAAAGCGTCGCCGGGGGGAAGGCCCCTAGTGGCGGCGTTGGGGAGAAAGCGGTCATGTCAGTCCCGAAAGTACGGAACAAGACCGGCACTTAAACTACGAACGTCTCGAAGCGTACGCAATCTAAGTAAACCGAAACCCCAGAAATCCAAACCAAGAAAAGTAGTAGAGTGAAGGAAAACCAATTTAAAACAAGTAGTTTCAATAGCATAAGCCGAATTATGCGGGTTTCTAAAAATATCAAAAATTTCCTGAAAATTTCGGCAGAGTCTCCTTTGTAAATACTGGCCCCCAAACGGGATACAACATGAATAGTATACGAAATCAATAAAAAGGCATCCCCAAGTGGGAGCCAGCTCTTCGTCAATCGACGGTCACAACAACACAAGCAATATAATATACAACGCCAACGGCGAGGATCAAAATTCAAAAGGAAACTCAAAACCACAAGAAAACCACAGAAATATAACGCGCGACTCTAAGGTCGAAAGAATAACATCACTGGTCTCTATCTCAAAATAAATACATGTTTGGTTGATGGAACTTCTAGATACAACAGAATAATGATATACAAGATATATAATAGGGGTACGATACAAGTAAACCCACCTACTAGCAAATCACCCGAAAAAAACTATGCCCGCAAAGCCGTAATGAAACCTGTACGGCAAACCTGCAAAAAACTGGGGCACAACGGGGTGAGTTGCCAACTCGTGAATAGAAAAACATCTACGAAAAGAAATCGCATAAATAACGCAATCATAGGTCAATGATAATAATATATAATCCTCAAATAAAACCAGCAGTCTATAACAATGACTAGGGTAAATATCTAATCCAAGTGTAATTCCATGTGCCCGTGCCAGTGCCTCAGGTAGCAATGTATCATATGGATGATGTATGAATGCATGGAACAGAATGCATGTACTGACGAAAACTGCTTTCATAAATCAGTGAGATTTCTGTATTTTAAAAGTGAGGTACCATAAATGAAATCAGCATAAAACAGTGTCCAGTATCGACACAAAACAAGTGTCCAAATATCCCGATATCTCTGTATCACAATCTCTGTACCTTAATATCTCAAAATCTCAATATCTCAATCACAATATCTAGGGCGCCGTCAATCCAGACCGGCCCCTACCATCCATCTCAAGACCACGACAGTATCCTCCGGATATTCGACGCGTCGGGTAATATCACCGGTCGGTAGTGCTCCCCTGCCAGGCTCAACGTCAACAACACGATCCTCTTGCCCCGGGGTACCGCACCGGGCCCACCATGTACCCGAAACGGTTCCTCCACTCCTCGAATCGGGTCTCGAAATCCATCAGCAAACTCATGGTGGACGACTCATATATCATGGGAAAACCGCACTTTTTATTTTAAAAGAGAGAAAAGGTTTATTTATGTTTTTGCGGTTTTCCTCCAAATCCAAGAAATCTCATGAAATCCGAATCCAAGTCATCAATAGTATGTAAACAGTGAATATAGGCATGAGAATCCATGAATGCGACACAACAGTGAATAATAATATGCATGAAGTAGTAGGCAATAACTACAATGTCTAACTAGCATATAAGGCAAGTACACTAATATCATATCTAAACTATTAGCTAATAACCTATATGAAATGAAATAGTATTTTCTAAAGTGTTCGTGACATGGCAATTACCGATGAAGATGTGTGTGAGCCGGCAAGTAAGTGTACGTGGTACATATGCGTCATCAGTAATGGTGCTGGTGTCCTAACAGCATGATATTAATAATAGGAGTATGAAACATAATATAAGCATGCGATGCGAAGCGAACCACAATAATGAGCGGGAGCTGAATACTAGACGCAACTATAACTAATCTGCATTAATCTAATATAAGTCCTACAAATGGTGCCTTTTGAAATAACACGAATCATGGGGTTTTGAAAATAGGGGCTACGGTGTTTTTATGAAAAGATACGTCTTTTGAAATATCCGTAGGATCCCTTGGCTGTCTTTTAAAATACCCACGATTCGTTAGTTTTTGAAATAGGTAAGAATCGAATCTAATCTAACAACTAAACTAAACTAAAAGGCTAAGCCAACAAGCTGGACTACAGGTAAGGAAACCGTCTAACATCTGAGTCGATACATATACATACCTGTATATATATTACTCGGTGATCCCGCCTCAATAATATCATATCCGATACCATATCTATAATCAGATATCCCAAGTCAAGAGTGCGGATCAATCATCAAAATATAGCTCGTACGTAAATCCGTCGGCATCCCCAAATCTGGGTACGGGTTAATATCATATTCATCACACTATTCATCTGGTATCCTCTTTATCCAAGATCATAGTTCAGGGTACTGACCTATGTCTAGTACAATACTAATATCATCAATATAGTCATGATCTGACCACTGATCGACAGTCTCGTACAAACCGATATCATCGGCACATATCATCATCAAGGGGTATACATCGCCCAATACGGCCCAGTATCAATATCCTAGCATATCATATCTCATATCACGATCACATGTCGACCATTTTATTTATAGCACTATTCACCCGTATCGTCGTTCAAAGACCCGCTATAACATCAGGACGTATCTCAAATACGAATCCTGCCATATCACCGATATCACAACCTCAACACAAATCTCATCGACTCATCTCAAACCCAAGTATCATCCTCAAATCCGTATGTGAACACATAGTCCCATAACCATGTGAACACATAACTATATATTCCCGAATATGCACAAATGAAAGAAGAAAGTATGCAAGTATGGGTGGTTGTGTGCATGTGTGGTGCGACCACTACTCTAGGGTTTCGCGACACTAAATCATCCAAGAACACCAAATATCCATATTATCATCAATATACTCAAACAAAATATAATCAATATATATATATATGTGTGTGTGTATACATATTCGTATACATCACCACGAACTGCGGGGGTGCTATACGCCATCCACCCGACTTCTCCCCGTAGATATAAATCTACTCATCTGGTCCTCGCTCGCCGGTGCCGACGTCGCCACGTGCTTGCTTGTCGTCTTGAAGTCCACATGGGGTACCTACATATCACAACGCATCGTATCGCATTAAAATCCGACTCATGACCAAAACGACACACGAATCCCACATAGGTCAAAACCTATGGTTGCTTTCACAAATCAACCCAAAAACTCTCGACGTCGGTGTACAAATGCCAGACCATCGAGAAAAACCCAAATACACTCATTTGCACATTCACGAACACTAATTTTAATATAAAATAGGTTAAAACTCACAAAAACCCCAATTTCACTTAAAAAGTCATTTTTCCGAAAATCTAGCAAGCACAAATCACCGTTTTAGTACAAAACTCGATGTATAAACGAATCTAGCGGCCACAATATTCGCTAAATATCTTAATTAAGTCATAAAAACAATTCCCATAATTTAATCTCATTAATTTCCATAAACCTTAAAATTATAGTTCACAAAATACCTAAATTTTAACAATTTTATAGCAAAAATGCACAAACTACAATCTAGCTTGGATTTTCATGAACTAAAAGTATTAAACCACTCAATATAATCTTTATAATAACATGAAACCTAAATTTGAATTTTATCTCACAAGAATATAATTATTTTCAAAACCTAGTTTACCATTTATATAATTATCACTTTTAAATCAACAAATATGCAAACTAGCAACTTAAATTGGATTTAGCATAACATTAATATGTCAATTATATCACATAAACTAAATTTCACAACACAAAATACCAATTTGAAATCAAACCCCTGTCTTGAATTTTAAATCATGCACCTAGAACTAATTAAAAACCTAATTAAACAATTAATTAAGCTAACCTAAGCAATTAACAACACATTAAGTAAAAAGGTTAGAATTTATACCAAAATAATTTGAAGATCCCACAAGCACACTTAGCCTTCCAAATTGAAATCTAAATCCCTAGATCCATACTATGGTAGGCAAGGGAAAATGGGTAGGAGGTGGATTTTGATTTGGAATTTTGCTTGATTTTTTGTGGATTTTTCAAGCATTTTTGATGAACTTTTTTAAAGAGAAAGAGATGAAGAATGAAGGGGCTGAAATGGGGGGGCTCGGCCATTGCAGGTGGGGGAGAGGAGAGAGGGAGTGTGGTGTGAGGTATGGTGTGGGAAAAAGTTAAAGTCAACCAAATACCAACTCTTTTATCCATTCTCATTTCTTTTCTTTTCTTTTCTTTCTTTCTTTTCTTTTCTTTGAAATTCAAGTGGGGAAAATTGATGGGGCTGCTGAATTCAGCCAAAGGAGGGAATAAATGGGGGTGTGTGAGTGTGGGTATGGGTATGGGGTGATGAAAAATGATAAATACAATACCCCAAAAATCCATTTACACTAAAAAAAAGCCTTTTTTCTTCAATAATTTCTAAACCATTTTGGCAAACGATTTCGTTTCAAATACCAAATGATAAAATTTTGTTTAATGTTTTATGATGCACAAAATTTGTTTCAACTCATTCCAATTTGTAATTTTCCCTAATTAAATATATTAGTGACGGCTTAAAATAATATTAAAATAATTAATTTCGGAAAAATTTTCAGAAAATTTGAAATTTCACCAGTGGGTCAATAAACACCAAATACTAGCAATTACATAGCTAGAATATGTATATTTAATTTTTATAATAAAATATTTGTATTTTGATTTTTTACAGAAAACCCCCTTATTTTACCGTTTTTTCGAAATTTCACCGAAACGATTTTTTTCAAAACGTTACAATCTTCCCCCCTTAAAGAAATTCGGTCCCCGAATTTAAATTAAAACTCCCCCCTAAATACTAAAATATTTCAGCCAAAACCCTCAAATCGCCGGGGCTCCGAAATCATAAATACATAAACACATCATAGCGCAATGCATGCGCATGAGTAGTGAGTAGATAACTCGAAATCAAAACTCCGTCAAGTATCCCGCAATCATCGGAGTCAAGGTGAAGACAAGAATGTCAAATCCAATACAAAACCAATATGATATAACTCGAAACTATACACGTAAATATCAAACCTATATATGTAAATATCTTAAGGAAATGAATGCCAAATATATTCAGGTACTGTCCTCTGACTAGTCCTGCCCAGTACGAAAACACATAGCAAATATCATAAAAACATACTGCTCTATAAGAAAAATCAATCCCAAAATACGCGTATGAATACTACGTGCGTCTGGTGCGCACGGAAATCAAAATCCATATACGTGCCATACAAGTGCACAGAAACAAGATCTAAGTGCATCGGGTGTGCACAAAGCATCTGTCGTAGGCAATGTGTGTGCCTGACAGCAAAATCGGGTGCATCTGACATGCACGAAGAATCTCGATTTAGTGCATCTGGGGTGCACCAAAATCACATCTCAAAACATGCGCTCAACATACGCGAAAATCCAAGGCAGGTGTATCTATCATGTACGAAATCATGAAATCTAATATCAAGTGCCGAACATGCGTAAAATCAAATCAGGTGCACAAGGTGCACAAAACAAATATCGAGTATCACAATCGAAATCGAAGTCCAGTGCATCTAAGTGCACAAAAGGCGTATCACTGCACTGCAAGCATATATAAACTATACAGAGTGCAGGAACCAAATCGTGTGCGTGCATACGCACAAAATCAACTCAAATGCCTAAAACCGTAAAATCACAAACATGTGAAACCAAAGCACGAAAACGATATTAAGTGCAACACTGTGCAAAGATCGTAAATCCTCAATCATCAAAATCAAATCATGCGAATAAATCACCCAAAACATCGAAATCAATAATGGCGGAATAGTACCGCTCAAGTGCATCCTCTAAGAATCTCAGGCCAACTGTCACGGTCACTAGTGGGACGTCTCATCGATAATCATGAACTCTGGCCTGCTGGTGTGCGTAACAATGACCACTCCTGGGTCAAGGTCTTCACTGTGAATTACCAATCTCTCGGTTCAGCGGCTCATCGGCCCTGTCAGGTGTGCTAACGGGGATGATCCCGTTCTCGCACGTCTCTTGTCATCTCCCGGTCAATCATCGCAACCACTCGTAAGACAGCATATCACTGGCGTCGGCCTCTGTCTCTATGAATGTACGTGACCCATCTGATCCTGGGTGCAAGTATCATTGCAGCAGTGTCCTGGAAGGAATCCTTCTCACGGTCTCTTCCATGTCTCGTCTCTGCCAACTGTCCGGAAGTCATCGTCCTTTCCTATATCTGCTTCTTGCTCTGGAACGGCTGCATACCCATCGCGACTCCTTCTGGAAGGTATATCCAGTACTCTGCCTCGGCATGCGCATCGCATCTCTGATGTCGGCGGAGGGGAACGTCATCATGTCCAGATCTTGTACGAACCTCTTACTCCATTTTTCTCTAATGTCGACCGCTTCGGACTCGTCTCGTCGTGGCTGCATGGACTGAGCTCAAACGGCTATCCTCGTATCGGGAGTCTCCCAAGAAATGCATATCACCACCTAGCATCCGAATTAAGTCGAGCCATCCGATCGAGTCGTCAAAACCTCATAATCCCCCAAGAGCTCAACATCTTGGGCACAGTTTAATAGTATCGAGTACATACCACAGCATCGGTGGTCCATCCGTAGAAGGGCAAACCCAAGCCTCACTAATGGCGCCGTAGAACTGCCGCAAACCCGAAAGTTCAAAGGCTTTCACACGGTCATTAAGTCGAGTTAGGGTTTCATTCTTCTAGAGGGTCCATAGAATTGCCTGCATGTCTTTCCGAATACTTTAAACTTAGAATAATAGGTTTCTGACAGTCGATCGTCTCTGTCGACTCTAGCTGGAATCAATCTATCTGATGACCTCGCATCGGGGTAGGCGAACGATCCACATGTCCTAGTCATTCATCCTCGATGACTAGCGACTTTCTATCATCTTTTAGTATAACTCGTTCTGCACTAGCTCCAGCATCTGGGGCAATATCTCGTCATTCGCAGCAATAACTGGCTCGCTCGTCTGCACGCTGAACGGTGCCTCGACCATCATGAATAAGCAATACACCAACGGTCATAAAAATCTGGCTGGCCTCTGTCAGTGGCCCAATCCTCTGGTACTGATTGGCACGTCCGAGAAATCTCATAAAGGCGATCCACCAAACGCTCGTGGCGCGGAAACACAGTAAAAAGACACATCTCCGCAATCGTGTGTCGCCGGAATTTCGCCATGGTCAGTCCTCGTTCGTGACGAGCTCGTGCTGACCGCAACTCTAGCTGTAGCTCTCCCTGCCCGTAATTGTGGCAGCAAAACCATAACTGGTACTGATGAGGCTAGATCGGAATGAATATAATACTGAGCAAAAAAATGTACATCCTAAGACTTCTTAAGTGGAGTAGCGTATCGTAAATATGCCGCGGAACATACCTACGGTACGTCACTCTACTTTAGCCACCTATTCCATCAACCAAGGGTCATCCTACGCTCCGAAGGTAAAACCTAACGCTCTGATACCAACTTTGTCACGTCCCGAAAGTACGGAACAAGACCGGCACTTAAACTACGAACGTCTCGAGGCGTACGTAATCTAAGTAAACCGAAACCCCAGAAATCCAAACCAAGAAAAGTAGTAGAGTGAAGGAAAACCAATTTAAAATAAGTAGTTTCAATAGCATAAGCCGAATTATGCGGGTTTCTTAAAACATCAAAAATTTCCTGAAAATTTCGGCAGAGTCTCCTTAGTAAATACTGGCCCCCAAACGGGATACAACATGAATAGTATACGAAATCAATAAAAAAGCATCCCCAAACGGGAGCTAACTCTTCGTCAATCGACGGTCACAACCATACAAGCAATATAATATACAACGCCAACGGCGAGGATCAAAATTCAAAAGGAAACTCGAAACCACAAGAAAACCACAGAAATATAACGCGCGACTCTAAGGTCGAAAAAATAACATCAGTGGTCTCTATCTCAAAATAAATACATGTTTGGTTGATGGAACTTCTAGATACAACAGAATAATGATATACAAGATATATAATGGGAGTACGATACAAGTAAACGCACCTACTAGCAAATCACCGAAGGAAACTATGCCCGCAAAGCCGTAATGAAACCTGTACGGCAAACCTGCAAGAAACTGGGGCACAACGGGGTGAGTTGCCAACTCGTGAATAGAAAAACATCTACGAAAAGAAATCGCATAAATAACGCAATCATAGGTCAATGATCATAATATATAATCCTCAAATAAAACCAGCAGTCTATAACAATGACTAGGGTAAATATCTAATCCAAGTGTAATTCCATGTGCCCGTGCCAGTGCCTCAGGTAGCAATGTATCATATGGATGATGTATGAATGCATGGAACAGAATGCATGTACTGACGAAAACTGCTTTCATAAATCAGTGAGATTTCTGTATTTTAAAAGTGAGGTAGCATAAATGAAATCAGCATAAAACAGTACCCAGCATCGACACAAAACAAGTGTCCAAATATCTCGATATCTCTGTATCACAATCTCTGTAGCTCAACATCTCAAAATCTCAATATCTCAATCACAATATCTAGGGCGCCGTCAATCCAGACCGGCCCCTACCATCCATCTCAAGACCACGACGGTATCCTCCGGATATCCGACGCGTCGGGTAATATCACCGGTCGGTAGTGCTCCCCTGCCAGGCTCAACGTCAACAACACGATCCTCTTGCCCCGGGGTACCGCATCGGGCCCACCATGTACCCGAAACGGTTCCTCCACTCCTCGAATCGGGTCTCGAAATCCATCAGCAAACTCATGGTGGACGACTTATACATAATGGGAAAACCGCATTTTTTATTTTAAAAGAGAGAAAAGGTTTATTTATGTTTTTGCGGTTTTCGTCCAAATCCAAGAAATCTCATGAAATCCGAATCCAAGTCATCAATAGCATGTAAACAGTGAATATAGGCATGAGAATCCATGAATGCGACACAACAGTGAATAATAACATGCATGAAGTAGTAGGCAATAACTACAATGTCTAACTAGCATATAAGGCAAGTACACTAATATTATATCTAAACTATTAGCTAACAACCTATGTCAAATGAAATAGTATTTTCTAAAGTGTTCGTGACATGACAATTACCGATGAAGATGTGTGTGAGCCGGCAAGTAAGTGTGCGTGGTACATACGCGTCATCGGTAATGGTGCTGGTGTCCTAACAGCATGATATTAATAATAGGAGTATGAAATATAATATAAGCATGCGATGCGAAGCGAACCACAATAATGAGCGGGAGCTGAATACTAGACGCAACTATAACTAATCTGCATTAATCTAATTAAGTCCTACAAATGGTGCCTTTTGAAATAACATGAATTATGGGGTTTTGAAAATAGGGGCTACGGTGTTTTTATGAAAAGATACGTCTTTTGAAATATCCGTAGGATCCCTTGGCTGTCTTTTAAAATACCCACGATTCGTTAGTTTTTGAAATAGGTAAGAATCGAATCTAATCCAACAACTAAACTAAACTAAAGGCCTAAGCTAACAAGCTGGACTACAGGTAAGGAAACCGCCTAACATCTGAGTCGATACATATACATACCTGTATATATATTAGTCGGTGATCCCGCCTCAATAATATCATATCCGATACCATATCTATAATCAGACATCCCAAATCAAAAGTGCGGATCAATCATCAAAATATAGCTCGTACGTAAATCCGTCGTACGACATCTCCAAATCTGGGTACGGGTTAATATCATATTCATCAAACTATTCATCTGGTATCCTCTTTATCCAAGATCATAGTCTAGGGTACTGACCTATGTCTAGTACAATACTAATATCATTAATATAGTCATGATCTGACTACTGATCGACAGTCTCGTACAAACCGATATCATCGGCACATATCATCATCAAGGGGTATACATCGCCCAATACGGCCTATTATCAATATCCTAGCATATCATATCTCATATCACGATCACATGTCGACCATTTTATTTATAGCACTATTCACCCGTATCGTCGTTCAAAGACCCGCTATAACATCAGGACGTATCTCAAATACGAATCCAGCCATATCACCGATATCACAACCTCAACACAAATCTCATCGACTCATCTCAAACCCAAGTATCATCCTCAAATCCGTATGTGAACACATAGTCCCATACCCATGTGAACACATAACTATATAATCCCGAATATGCACAAATGAAAGAAGAAAGTATGCAAGTATGGGTGGTTGTGTGCATGTGTGGTGCGACCACTACTCTAGGGTTTCGCGACACTAAATCATCCAAGAACACCAAATATCCATATTATCATCAATATACTCAAACAAAATGTTCCCCTCCGAACGGCGGCCTGGACTTTCGCGTCCGTGCCTGAGGTTCGGGGCAGATGCTATTTGGTTTTATCCGTCTACCTCTCCGAAAATGCCAAGTTGATTTATGGCATTTTACATCGGAGGTTTAGATGGATGCGGCCGATGTAGCAGACTTCGTCAGATTCCCCGTCAGGATGAGGGGTTTTTGATTATGGGGACGCTCTTCCCTACAGGCGCAAGCCCCTGCAGTTAATTACGCTACCGCATCGCGGTAACAACTTTCTCCTTCTCCAGAATTTCACTTCGTGTCGTGTGTGTTTGTTTTGTTTGTGGTTGCCCGTGGATTGTATACGGAGACTGAGTAATGCCGTCGTCCGTAGGACGTGGATTAGTCCAAATCCGTATTTACTTAGATTTGGGTTTGGTGTTTTCAGTTTAAGGATGCATTAGTCGCGTTGCGGCTAAGATCAACTTAAACTTTCGTCAAGGATACGTTAGTCCTGTTTTAGACTAAGATCAACTCAACGTAGTGATTAATTTAATGTATGGCCATCGGGACTCGTCACCTCTCTGACGTCGTTGAAGGATTACAACGATGGATATCAAAGGAGTTCGGAGATGTACCCTCGAACCAGAGTTGATTGGGAGTTTTATAATCCATTTGAATATTTAAGGATACGTTAGCCGTGTTTGAGGCTAAGATCAACTTAAACGTTTGTTAAGGATACGTTAGTCCAGTTTAAGACTAAGATCAACTTAACGGGACCGTTTAGATCCGATAAAAGAGCATTTGGGCTCTATTGCGCCAGTTTAGGGACGTGGTGGTCCGATGTTAGTTTAGGGACGTCTCGGTCCGATATTAGTTTAGGGACGTCTCGGTCCAATATTAGTTTAAGGACGTCTCGGTCCCATATTAGTTTAAGAATGTTTCGGTCCAATATTAGTTTAAGGACGTTTCGGTCCACGAGTTTAAGGACCCCGCAGTCCATATGGGTGTGTGGTCGTTGGGACCCGTCACCTCTTTGACGTCGTTGAGGAATTACAACGATAGATGTCAAAGGAGTTCGGAGATGTACTATCGAACCAGTCGTAGATTGATTTAGGAGAGCCATTTTGCTCAGTCAATTTAATTTAAGGGCTTATGGCCACGATTGGGCTAAGTCCATTGCTCTTGCATTTCTTTTGCTTTTATTTGGGCTTTGCCCAAAAGGGATGCAGAGCATCAATTTTATTTGGGCACAGCCCTTTTATTGCTTTGCAATTTATTCTGACCTGCTAGGTCTTTTTAACTTGGGCCTAGCCCTTCAAATAATGCATTGCATTTGTGCAAAGCACCAAGAATCTTTTAGATTCAGGAATAGAAGTGCAGGGCACTTTTTAATTTCTTGATCTAAATTTAGATCAAAGAAAAGAAAAGAAAGAAATCTTTTCTTTCTTTCTGTTTCAGAGAACCAGAGGTTCATAGCAAGTGCAAGGCACTATTTATTATTTTTATTTATTTATTTATCTGAGAACCAGAGGTTCATAACAAGTGCAAGGCACTATTTTTATTATTATTATTTATTTCCCTTTTTTTTTTTAAATCCTTTGTTCTTCAGAGATTTTTCTCTTAAAAAAAAGGGTTTTTACCTTTCGTTTTTTTTTGTTCTTGAATAATCTCCAAGAGTTCTCTTTTCTTTTTTTTTTTGCTAGAAGTCGATTATCCAAGTTGATGCCTATCGAATGAGGTCTGGGGTCCTATTTATAGTGCTCACAAATTTGTTGAATTTTTTAACAAGATCTTTTCTGAGTGATTTTAGGAATTTTCCCACCGCTGGATCTTTGATCCAAAGGCAGAAGAAAATCTTCTGGTTTTGGAAAGAACAGAAAAGATTTCATTAAATTTTCATTCTGTTTCTGCGCAACTCCCCAATGAATGACACGTGTCGCGCAGTGGAAGGCTTGCGCAACAGTGCTTGCGCAACTGCGCAGACACGTGTCGCGCAGCGGTGAACTTGCGCAACAGTGCTTGCGCAACTGCGCAGACACGTGTCGCGCAGCGGTGCGCTTGCGCAACTGCGCAGACACGTGTCGCACTGTGGACCGCTTGCACATTGCGCAATGCACGGAATTCGAAGCGTTGCTTCAGAAAATTTAAATTTTCAAAATTCAAATGAGCCTTACTCCAATTGGGGGAACAAATGCCCCCCCACCGTTGTGCTTACGTGGCGCGACGTGAGTGCAACGGTGGCGAGATCTTAGCCGTTGGATCAAGTGGGGTCAGTTGAAAGGGCGCAGGCGCCTATAAATAGGACCCTTGGTCCTTGGTCATTTTTCTTACCATCTTCAAGAATTTTAACTCTCAGAGCCTTGCTCTTGCTTAAAAATTTTCAGAGCCTTGCTCTTTATTTCTCTCAAGAACTTTCAAGTTCAGAACTTAGAATTTCTAGGTAAAAAAAATCAGATTAATTCAAATTAAATTTAATTGACAGAGCCTTGCTCTTGTAGATCTTGGATCTAAAGAAAACCCCTTTGGGGTTTTTTTTTTTTAACAGAGCCTTGCTCTTGGGATCTTTGATTTAAAGAAAACCCTATTGGGGCTTCTTCACCAGAGCCTTGCTCTCAAGATTTACAGAGGTCCTGTTCATGGGTTTTGACCCATGAACAGAGCTTTGCTCTTGGATGAACTGAATTTTTTTTTTTTATGAGTTTTCATGGATTTTTCAGGATTCAAATACTTCAATTCTTCTAAGTGTTGATGGATTTTCGATTATTACCACAAAGCCATGCTCTTTTAAGGAATCTTGTTCCCCTGAGACTAGAGTTTGACAAATGTCACTCTGTGACAGAGCTTTGCTCTAAAAGAGGAGATTTTCTCTTTTGTCTCTAGGGACTTCCCCACCAGTGGGTGTATCCTATTGGGAACTTTTTATGAATTGACAGTCCCATCTAATGATGGGATTGTCTTATTAAATGATGCACATCATCTAGATTTTGTGGGTCCCCCTTTGGTCCCCTACCCACTGCATCACAGTGTGGAGCAAGATTTTTATTTTTTATTTTTTTTTAAAATGCCAAGCGTTAGGCCACTAATGATATATATATTTTTTTTGTCTTTCCACAGAAAACATGTCTGACGACTTGTCTTTTCCCTTCGTTCGCTCGGAAGGAGGGTTCCCCCATTCTCCAGTGGATCGGGTGGTGTTCGCTCTTATTAAAGATCGCGATCCTGAGTGCAAAAAGCTCCATCTGTGGGGAAGGTGGTATAGCCAGATCATCCAAGGCCGTCGCAGTTTTAGTTCCGCCGCGCCCTCTGAGCCCATAGTTACGATCCCTTATGCGGACGAACCCCCGGTGAAGTATGCCGTGGAGGTTAAGAATTGGAATTCCGATGACCTCCTTCAGCCTGCAATCGGCGCCATCCCCATGCAGCCACCGCCGGCGATAGACATCTTGGGGAGGCGAATCTGTCAGGGTGAAGCACGCCCTTGTGGACAGGCTTATAATATTGGATTGACCCCGCGGCCGCTTGCCGGATATTTGCAATGGGCCCGTTACATTCTGGCGACGAAGAGGGCTCACCTGACGAAGATTGGTTTATACTCCGCGGTCTACGTCTCGCTTTTCGAGTATCCCTCTCCTCCGACGTGGTGGATAAAGACCTTTATTGAACAATGGAATATCCCCACCCACACCTTCTTGACAGCGGATAGGGAAGTCTCCATCTCTTTGGAAGAATTTGTTGAGATTTCAGGTTTACCAGCGAGGGGGGAGCACTACGAGGAGCTGCTTCCTCCTGATGAGTACGTCTTTGCCGCCAAGCAGGTTGTATTTGACTTAACTCCGGAAAATGCCATTCAGCATCAGCACCCGGGCTTGGTGAAGGTGTTGGAGATTTATGAGGAACTGCATTTGGAATCAGGCGACCGGGACGTCAGTTTCGCGGATTTCATTGCTCGTTTTATCCGCCCGGAGTTCCTATCAGAGCAGGGCGAGAAGTTCGCTCAGCTTGCTGACCCCTTTGGTTTTGGCTTGGACCGCCGACCTTTATCGGAAAATGACCAGCGGGATTTTTATTTCCCCGGCACTGCCAGCGTCCCTTTCCCAGAGATCGCCGTTCCTGGCATGGACGAGGAGACTTTTTTTATAGGGTTCTTGGGTTTATGGTTGTGCAGCTTCGCGCTCCCCATGCACCCACGCCTCATGCGGCCCTCCGTCTTTTACCCGGCGCATCGAATGGTGGCCGGTTTGCAGTTATCGGTAGGGATCGCCGGATTGGCTTATCTTTACAATGGACTTAGCGTAGCGGCGGACGCTAGTGAGCCTGGGGTACAGCCTGCTAACTTTCCGATGCACTACTTCACTTTTTGGATGGAGTTGCATGTGCGAGGGGTGTTTGGTGCCCATAAGACTCCTCCATTCTTTGAGAAATGCGGACTTCCAAGAATCATGCGGTTGATCGGGGCTTCAATTGTGGTTGTACCTCCGCGGGAGTCTAGGGGACTGCTCCTGCGTTCACATCTAGTCGGAGCGAAGACCTCTTTTGTGGATAAGGTCATCACCATAGGCTCCGAGACCGCTAAGTCAGTGGTGTCGCTGCGTGACGACTTTAAGGGCGGGGTTTCTGTACTGAAGGCTCGGGAAATCCTTCACCTTTACTCCATTCGGCCGGGCTATCTAGTGTTTAGGCAGAATAAGACAGCCTTGTTCATGAGATATAACCCGCACCGATTTGCCCGGCAGTCAAGCTACAACCAAGGGGTCCCGTTGGAAGCCTTCTTAGAAATGCCCGTGGTCGGCCCAGAGGGGATAAAGAATGCGATGCATCATTTTACACGGCTTAACACAGGTTCTTATTTCTTCATTAGCGAACCTAGCTGTAGCCATAAAATGCTTAATTCATATGTGGCCTGGTATGCGCATGCGATGGGCCCAATTATCTTAACGGAGAAGCACTTGCTGGTTGACCGTAGGGGTGCGCCTCCTGGTGGTGATCGCAAGGCTCCCGGTCGTCCCTCCGATAAAAGATGCCAGGGTTGACCGACCGCGCGTGTTGAGCCCCCCGCGGGGATTGCCACTGCCTACTACGGTGGATGCACCGCCAGCGCCCCGTGCTCCCATGAAGACGGCTAATGTGGTATCACCAGGGTCCGGCGCAGGAGCAGAGATCGGGACTCGCCGTCCCAAAGTGGCTGCCAAGCGTAAGGCTACTCCGAGTGGATCTAAAGCTGGGGGGCAAAAGAAGAAGAAGTCCACTCTATCCCTCGACGCGATCCTTAACTTAAAGCCTGCGGGTCCTCCCGCCGAGGCTATATGTGAGTACGGCAGCAATGAGGGTTTCGTGGTAGACCCTGAGGACACCAATTTAGCTGCCGCCATTGCAGCTTCGGAGCGATCGGCGAGGCTTGAAGCGATGTTAAGTAAACTCGCTGAGTCCGGTAATCATCAGACGCTTTATTTGTCGTTTTATCGCGCTTTGTATCATTATATTTAACTAACATTTGCTCTATTTTCAACAGGTGTTTCCACTGAAGAGGCTATTGCTGCATCCTTGAAAACCTTCCAGGAGGAGGAGGAGGAGCGTGCCCTAGCAGGCGTTGGTATGTTTCACCCCTTTCCCTTTCATAAGGAAAATTTGTTGTCTCTCTATGATATTCAACCTGACTTTCTTTTGTTTCTTTGCAGGGGTTGTATTAATTGACGCGGGGGTCCTTCCCGAGTCTGTAACTGAGGTCCCGGCTTCGTCAAAGTTGCCGCAAGAGCCTCGGCTTGACAAAACGATGAAGGATGCCTTGAAGAATCTAGAGGCATCCCTATATACGGACGAGGGAGCCTCACTCAAGGAAGCCCTAGTGGCATCCGTCTCAACGGCTCGAGAGGAGCGGAAGCGGTTGAGACGCGAAGCAAGGGCACGCAGAGCTGCTTTGGCGGCGGGAGCGGGCCCTAGCACTCTTCCTCGTGCCGACACTCCTTCTGAAGCAGAGGCGAGCAGAGCTGCTTTGGCCACGGGAGCGGGCCCTAGCACGATTTCTCGTGCCGACACTCCTTCTGAAGAGGCCCCTGCCGCTCTGTCTACCGCTCATAGGCAGGTGGCGAACACGGTTCGGGATGCAAACGATAAGTCCTCTTCAGATAACATTTCTTTCAGAACCTTGTTGTAAGAATTATCAAGCCGTTGGCTCATACGCATTCCTTTTGCAGGGCCAAGTCCGACTGAGGGGGAGGCGGAGACCGTCGAACCCCGGGGAGCGGAGGAAGCGGTACTTGCCGAGCCCGAGCTGACAGTGAGCAACGTCATCGGGGCCACGGCGCCTGAGACAGAAATTGAAGGATCCGCTGCCGAGAGGGTCATCGATGCCGCATCTGAAGTGGCGGCAGATGAGATGATTGTCGAGCCGAAGGCAGTAGAAGTTGAGGCGCTTGAGGCTGGAGATGTCACGGTGCCGATGGATGAAACAACTGTGATCGCAGGACCCGAAGGAGCAGCGGGTGAGGTGGCCATGATTCCTGAGGATGAGCCAGCCGCAGCTTCTCTGGAATCTGGCAATACTCCAATCATAGCCCTCCCCGCGTATGGTTCCTTGCCGTCTCCCGGGCTTGCAAGCACAACAACGGTTCCCATCGAGTCGGGTGACGAGGCTACGGGTGGTGGCCTGATGTCAATGGAGGAAGGAATTGCCTCAGTCTCGGCTGGCAGTTCGTCGGGTAAGTTTCGGGTTACTATCGTTTCCCCCCTTTTTTATATATCTTGCGATCTCTTCTAACAAGCTTGTCTTTGCAGGTGCGGCCAGTGCCGATGCTCCATTGCTTGAAAGAGCACCGTCAACTACTGCTTTGGCGGTGGTCACTTCCCCGTCCTCCCTTGTGCGATCGCGGATGTTGGAAGGTATGGATTTGCGACTCACAAGTTAATCTTTTAAACGTGTAGTTCATGGACTAACGCCATACCACCGCATCTTTTCAGGAGTGCTCTTTGATCATCTATATCAAGTGTTGCTCCCACACTTCTCCTTCCCATCCGAACTTGCTTCTCCTTCTAGTGGCGCTGGTGAGTGTACGTTCAATACAATATCTTTGTTCATCCCCTTTTTCTAGCAATTGAATGATTTCTGACTTTTCCCTTTCTTTATTGCAGTGCCACAAATCGAAGGAGGGGATACCAGACCTGCCGCGCTTCCGGCCCTTCCGGCTCTGCCGTCCGTTGCTTCTGGTATAGCAAATTCCTTTTTTGGTAACCCTTAAATATCTCTTGAACCATCGTTTAACCATGTTTTGTTTTGCAGCTATTGTTCCGGCTCCGGTCCCTTTTGAGTCTCGCGTCTTTCTACCGGCAGGCCCTTTCTTGAGACGCCCATCTTCAAAGGGTGCTGTGATGAGTTTGGGCATGCTGAGCGGGTACATCGAAGAGCTTAACATGGATGCTCTCCCTTCTGCCGTAGATTTCGCTGTGGATGTTAATCCAATGTTGGCGGCGCTCGTAACTTTTCATAACGAAGGCGTCGTCAGATCTTGGGTTAATCACTGCAGGGAGATCGAGGCCTGTCTATACCGGCTGGAGTCGACGCGCCCTTCTCCTGAAGTTTTAGCCCTGAGCACCCAACGCACAACTTGGCTCGAGCAAAGCACTTCGCACTCCCGCCACTTGGAGCAAGAAGCAGCTTTAAGAATAAGGGAATGCCAAAAGACCTCGAACGAAACGGCCCATCTGCGCGCTGAGGTTGAGGCAAATGCTATCCAAGTGAAGACTATCTTTGAGGGTCTCTTAGAGCGCATCTCCCATGGGCTAAACTTGAAGCGGAAACTCGACGTAGCTGAGCGCAATATTCCAAGTCGGGAAGCTGCCTATCAAGTCGTGAGGGAGCAGCTTGCGTCGGTCTTGCAGCAACGAGCCCAAGTGGAGGCAGAGCTGGCGGTGGTAGCCGATCGGGAAAAGGCCTGGAAGGAAGTGTGCGAACAACTGATAAAGCTACTTAAGACGCTTCCTTCCCAGTAGCTGCCTTTGTATCAATGTATTTGTAAAATTTTCCTTTAAAATAATATGTATCTATTCTTTATTCTTTTGTACGATTCATCTTGTATTTGATTGAAGTCAATGAATAAAGATACACATTTTCTTTTGCAATGTCTTGTATGCACTTTTTCTTTCTGCATTCTCTTATTATCAGCATGTTGTCTTTGATAAACCTAATTGGCAGATAACTTAGTCTTTTTTTTCAAGAGATAGCGATGGCTTAGGCCGCAGGTTCAGATCTGCTGTCTAAGACTTTTCAACTCTATAAGCCGTGAGGGTCTCATAGAGACTTTTCTCCCTACGGATCGAGAGGATCTCGCAGGTGGATTTTCTCCTTAGGAATCGTGAGGATTCCTCACGATTCCTAAGCGTGGTTTTCTCTTATAAGTCGTAAGGATCTTATAAGAGAATTTTCCCTCTTACGAGTCGAGAGGATTCGTAAGTGGTTGTTTCCCTCCTCGTCGAAATTCGATTTCGGAGAGTGAGACCCGTGAATAGTATGCAAGAGACCAGTTTGGATTGACTTGCAGGTCCCCATTGCTCAGAAAGCAAGACTTCCTTGCTGTCTGAGACTTCTTCTTACAAATTGAGACGAATCGGGGATCTGTCTGCAGTTGTAGCGGAACAGTTGACATGGGTTAAGAAGCTCTCATCACGGAGTGTTTGTATCCGTGAGTCGAGGAGTTTGCTGGGATTATTTGTTTCCCAAGCGCCAAGGATTATTTGTTTCCTTGGGGTTTGAAACGAGTCGAGGATTCCTACGGAGGCTCTGGTAGCTCTGTGGGTCGACGCGGATCAGGAAGCTCTCGTCAAGGAGTGTTTGTATCCGTGAGTCGAGGAGTTTGCTGGGATTATTTGTTTCCCAAGCGCCAAGGATTATTTGTTTCCTTGGGGTTTGAAACGAGTCGAGGGTTCCTACGGAGGCACTGGTGGCTCTGCGGGTCGACGCGGATCAGAAGGCTCTCGTCAAGGAGTGTTTGTATCCGTGAGTTGAGGAGTTTGCTGGGATTATTTGTTTCCCAAGTGCCAAGGATTATTTGTTTCCTTGGGGTTTGAAACGAGTCAAGGGTTCCTACGGAGGCACTGGTGGCTCTGCGGGTCGACGCGGATCAGAAGGCTCTCGTCAAGGAGTGTTTGTATCCGTGAGTTGAGGAGTTTGCTGGGATTATTTTTTTCCCAAGCGCCAAGGATTATTTGTTTCCTTGGGGTTTGAAACGAGTCGAGGGTTCCTACGGAGGCACTGGTGGCTCTGCGGGTCGACGCGGATCAGAAGGCTCTCATCAAGGAGTGTTTGTATCCGTGAGTTGAGGAGTTTGCTGGGATTATTTGTTTCCCAAGCGCCAAGGATTATTTGTTTCCTTGGGGTTTGAAACGAGTCGAGGGTTCCTACGGAGGCACTGGTGGCTCTGCGGGTCGACGCGGATCAGAAGGCTCTCGTCAAGGAGTGTTTGTATCCGTGAGTCGAGGAATTTTTTGTTGAAGTCACTGGCTTCTTCGGTTGAAATGAACCGGTGAGGTTTGGGGTTCGTCGTCCGACGGAATCCGCTGGGAAAGTATGGTTCATTCTTCGTTTACGCCCTTGGATTGTATACAGGGATCGATGCGATCTTAACTGTAGGGCCAAAGTTTTATCATTTCTTCTTTTATTTTATTTTATTTCCGCGATGCTCTATCATTTCAGCTTTTATATCGCGAAGGTCGCGATTGCCCAATCATTTCGGCTATTTTTCGCGGTGCCCAATCATTTCGGCTATATATATTTTTTATTTTTTACTCGTTGCTTTTTATTACGAGTTGCCCAATCATTTCGGCTATTTTGCATGTATACATTTTTACTTGCTGCTTTTTTTATTGCAAGTCGCCCCATCATTTCGGCTATTTCGTATGCATGTGCGGCCTACTGGCTTTTCGCTGTAAACCTGAAATTGGACACCGATTTCGGCATCAGCACCGCTACAACTGGGATATTACCAGGAGCGAATCATCATTTGCCTCTGCCGTTGTCGAACAAAGGAGTCTTAGCGACCAGGGTTAGGGTCCTGTCGGCTAAGACTTTTGACTTCATGAGCCGTAAGGGTCTCGTGAAGGTATTTCTCCCTACAAGTCGTGAGGATCTTGTAGGTGTATTTTCTCCTTAGGAATCGTGAGGGTTCCTAAGTGTTTTGTTCCTCTGTAAGTCGTAAGGATCCTACAGGAGGGTTTTCTCCTCATAAATCGAGGGGATTTATAAGGGTTGTTCACCATGCGAACGTATTCCCAATTACGGATGAAATTTGGCTAGGGAAATGTTTATTCGCGCCCGTGGATTGTATACAAGGGTCGATACTGAGCCACTTGTAGGGCAATATTGAAAGTTTGTGGGGGTTTGCTTAAGCACAGGTTTAGGTCTTTGTGACTTAAGACTTTCAAATCCTATGAGCCGTGAGGGTCCCATAAGAGAGTTCTCCTTACGAGTCGTGAGGATCTCGCAAGTGTGTTTTCTCCTTAGGAATCGTGGGGATCCCTAAGTGTGTTGCTCCTTTGTGAGTCGTAAGGATCTCACGCAGGTGGTTTCTCCTTATAAGGTCGAGAAGACCCTATAAGTGTCTTTTAACGAGGTTGCGCCCTTTCGGGTTTTCACGAACACTCGCCGGTAGCCCTGCTGTTTTTACTCACGGAGCCCTTTCAGGTTTTCATCCGTGCCCTTTTTGCTTATGGACATACCGTTTTTTTTTGTTTTTTTTTCACACCCTTTGTTATTGAGATCCTTTCACCCTTTATTATTGAGATCCTGACTTTTCAACTCCCCATATTAATAATAATTATGATATTTATAACAAGTATATATGGTTTTACCAAATCCCACTCCATATATCATATGGTGTTAGCAGCATACTCATTGGTAATACCTTGCATTGCTGAACCAAGCCGCCAGCGTTCGAATCCCATACCCCATATACTTTTGTGCACTTGATTGTATCATGTTTGATAATACATGGAAATCTTTCTTCTTTTTTTTTTTACGAGGTCGCGCCCTTCCAGGTTTTCACGAACACTCGCCGGTAGCCCTGCTGTTTTTACTCACGAAGCCCTTTCGGGTTTTCATCCGTGCCCTTTTTTTGCTTATGGACATACCGTTTTTTTTCCGCCAGCCTAAGGATGCTGCGGTAGTAGTTTAAAGACGTTTCGGTCTGCTATTAGTTTAAGGACATTTCGGTCCATCATTAAGGAAGGCCATTTACTGCTTATAGAGTTTGGGCTTAAGAAGATAGCGAGCGGACATAGTTGTCGTCATCTACCGTTGACCTAGGCCGTAGCTCATTAAGCGTAGTATTTCTTTAGGAAACGACCGTTTATTGGCCTAAAAGGCCTTTCACCGTGCATGTCCACGAGTAGATAGGCCCCACCCTGGTAGACCTTATCAATGATGTATGGGCCCTCATAGTTTGGCTCAAACTTTCCCCGTTTGGCGCAATTGGGGATCATAGGCCTTTTGACCACTAGCACGAGTTCGCCTTGACGAAATGTCCTCGGTCGGGTCAATCTTTCGTATGAGCGCGTCATCTTTGCTTTATAAGCTTCCAGATTTTGTTGTGCTAGAAGCCGGATTTCATCAAGGGCGTCAAGCTCTTCAAACCGAAGGTGAGCATTTTCTTCGTCTGTCAGTTCGTAGTGGACTGCCACTCGTAGAGAGGGTAGCTCTATCTCGAGGGGGAGTACTGCTTCTGTACCGAACACCAACGCGTATGGCGTTGTGTTCGTGGCCATCTTGAATGTAGTTCGATACGCCCAAAGAGCCTCTTGCAATCTTTCGTGCCAATCTCTCTTATTTCGTGACACTGTTTTCTTTATGATCTTCGTCAAGGTCTTGTTGAAGGCCTCAGCTAGACCGTTAGCTCGCGGATTATAAACTGAGGAATATCTCCAGTCTATATTGTGCTGCTGTGCGAAGCGGCTAATTTTATGACTTCGGTAGGCTGGCCCATTATCAGAGATGATCCTTCTTGGGGTTCCGAACCGGTATATGACATGCGTTTTGAAGAAATGGAGGATGTTCTCCGTCTTCACTTCCCTCAACGGTACCGCCTCTGCCCATTTGGAGAAGTAATCAGTCGTCGCCAAGATGAAACGATGTCCCTTTGACGATGCTGGTTCGATGGGGCCGACTATGTCGGTTCCCCACATTTCGAATGGCCAACTAGCCACCGTTGGATGCAGCGGATTTGGGTGCTGGTGGATGAAGTCCCCATGAATCTGGCATGAGTGACATTGCTTCGCATATTCGATGCAGTCTTGAATCATCGTGGGCCAGTAATAGCCCATCCGTTTGATCTTCAACTTCATTTTTGGACCTGCTTGGTGGGAACCGCAGAGTCCGTCGTGAACTTCTTGGACGACCCTTCTCGCTTCGTCAGGTCCTAGGCATCTCAGCCACAGAGAATCGAATGTCCTCTTGTATAGAGTATCGTTGACGAAGGCGAAAGACAGAGCTCGTTTCACGAGCTGATGTCTTATGGATGCTTCTTCAGGCATTCGGTGGAACTTGAAGTAATCTATGAAGACTTCTCTCCAGTCTTCGGTCTTCTCATGGTCTTTTATTTGTAGGGTCGCCTGCTCAGTTGCTCCCTTTTCTTTATATGATTCTGGATGTATTTCTGCTGGGGCGAGCACTCGACGGCTTTGTATCACGATTCTAACGTCATCGAGGTTCTCATCAGCCAATTCTTTACCAAGTTTGGCCAGTGCATCCGCTTTGCTGTTTTCTGCGCGCGGTATGCTTTCCAAAGTATAGGAGGGAATTTGGGTTAGCAGTTGTTGCACCTTTTCACCGTATTTTATCAATTCCGGTTTGCATGTTTGGTAATCGCCGTTCACTTGACTGACGACCAGTTGGGAGTCCCCATATATGAGGAGGCTTTCAATTTCCATATCAATGGCGATCTCGAGGCCTGCTATCAAAGCGTCATATTTAGCTTCATTATTCGTTCTCGGCTCTGTTAAGGAGAAGGCGAAGCGCATTATTCCTCCTTATGGAGTCACAAAGATGAGTCCTACCCCCGATTTGATCATTGGCGTACTTTGTTTGTGCTTTTTCATGGAAGATGCTCCATCGAAATAAAGCTCCCAACGGGTATCACCACTGTCGATTGCGTCAAACGCATGTCTGTCTGGCAAATCGCAATTCAAAGGAGAATCGGCAGGTATGGGATGCTCAGCAAGGAAGTCGGCGATGGCCTGACCTTTTACTGCCCTGAGAGGTTGATATGTTATCGAAAATTCCATCAAGAGCAGGGCCCATTTAGCGAGCCGCCCTGTCAATATGGCTTTTGACATTAGATATTTGAGAGGGTCCACTTTTGAAATAAGACGGACTTCGTGCGCCAACGCATAGTGCCTAAGCTTTGTTATTGCGAAGATCAACGCCAGGCAGTGTTTTTCAATGGGAGAGTAGTTGCTTTCTGCCCCCAGCAGAACTCGACTTAAGTAGTAGAGTGCTCTTTCTTTCCCTTGATCGTTCTCTTGTGCCCATAATGCGCCTAATGAACCTTCGAGGGCGGTTGTATAAAGAATGAGAGGCTTCCCCTTAACCGGAGCAGCCAACACCGGCGGGTTCTGCAGGTATTGTTTGATCTCATCCAGTGCGCCTTGGCATTTTTGATCCCAAACGAATGGGGTTCCCTTCTTCATCAGGTGACTATAAGGACGGCACTTTCCTGAAAGGTTGGCTATAAATCGTCGTATGTATGCGAGTTTCCCTTGGAGAGACCGCAGCTGTTTGAGAGTCCTTGGCGGAGGCATTTCCATGATCGCTTTAATCTTTGACGGATCTATTTCAATACCTCAGTGTCGAACAACGAATCCCAGGAATTTGCCCGAGGAAACCCCGAACGCACATTTAAGAGGATTCATCTTCAAGTTGTATTGCCGAAGGCGTTGAAATAAAGTCTTCAGATGCTCGAGATGTTCCTCGTATGATTTGCTTTTAACCACGAGATCATCGATATAGCATTCAACGATTTCGTGTATAAGGTCGTCGAAGATCTTTGTCATGGCCCTCTGATAAGTAGCACCGGCGTTCTTCAAACCGAAGGGCATCACTTTATAACAAAATATACCAAGAGGAGTCCTGAAGGCTGTGTGCTTCTGGTCTTCTGGATGCATTTTTATCTGGTTATACCCTGATGAGCCGTCCATGAAGGAGAAAACTTCATAAGTGGATGTATTGTCTATCATCAGTTCAGTGACTGGCACTGGGAAATCATCCTTCGGGCAAGCTTTATTAAGATCCCGGAAGTCTACGCATATGCGCACTGTCCCATTTTTCTTCATCACTGGGACGATGTTGGCGATCCATTCAGGGTACTGAACTTCCTGGATGAAGCCAGAGTCGATTAACTTTTTGACTTCGGTATTTATGCTCATCTCAAGCTCGAGTCGCATTCTTCTCGGCGCCTGTTTGACTGGCTTGATGTTCGGGGATATTGCTAGTCTATGTACAACAACTTCTGGATCTAGTCCCGGCATCTCGGAATAGTTCCATGCGAAGCAATCTTTATGCTGCACAAGGACGTCTTTTAACGCAGCCACCCTCTCTTCAGACAGCAGCTCGCTGACGAATGTCGGTCGCGGATCATTTATTGTCCCCAACTCGATTTTCTTGAGGTTATCTGCAGTAGTATGGATTCCATCTTCCAGCTCTATTGGTGCTGGTGGAAATTCTGAGATTACCTCATCGCTGCCGTTTTCAAAGCACCAGGGAAGGTCATCCATGCTCTCGGGCTCTTCCCTTGATATCATTATCGCGTGACAAGTACGAATTCGCTTCCAATCCCAATGCAGAACTGGTTCTTCTTTCGTGGCCTTGGGCTCGTGCTTTTGTGGTGGTGCTACCCTCCAGTTGTCAGATAACGCGAATTTGCCAAGCTGATATTGGTCCTCAACCCAATTCTTAAAGGTGAAGCAATCTTCAAGCGGATGCCCTACTACTCGATGGTAAGAGCAATAATTTGGGTTGGAGACTTCGCCCGCTTGCTCAGGGTGTTTAGACTCTGCCAGTGTAAGCATTTGATGTTTTAGAGCAAGATCAAGTATTTTCCTTGTTTTGTTCCGAGGAAATGGGTATGCTCGACCCATTTTCTTCATGAGGGCTAAGTCAATAACGCTCGACTCTCGGATGCGTGGCTTCTTAGCTCTGCTTTGTGGTTGTCGAGCGCCTTTCTTGCCTTTCGACTTGTTTTTGCTTTCGCGTCGAACCTCTTTTGTAGCAGGTTGACAAGGAGCGGCATTTTCATCCTTTACTGCATGTTGAAGGAGGCGCTGTGTCTTGGCTTTCTCATAGATTGCCATTTCACGATTGTGATCATCTTGGGCTTTTTGACCCGCATTCCTTATAAGTTTGCCCATCTGGTCTTCAAATGATGGACTGGGCGGTTTTGCATCAGGAACTTTTGCTGGCTCAGGATTAGCGTCCTCCCATTGAGCGTCCGCCTCTTCATCGAAGTCATACATGACATAACAGCTGTTTACTAGTTCCCGTTTCTTTGACCGGATGTACCCAAGCCCTTTTGTTTCTATTCTCCCGTTAGGCAGTTTGCATTGAGTCCCGGGAATGTTCCAGACCTTGTCATAGAATTTGGCTTTTCTAACGGTCTGTGTGAAGGATATCCCCTGGCGTTTCAGCAGTTTCTTCAAACTTCCGGTATAATATCTGGGAAGACGGATAGGCTGAAGCCTGTCGAGCGTGGGATCTGCGCCATGCCAAATTTCTTTTTCCACCTTGTTTTCTTCAGAACGGTAGAATAGGATTGCCTTCTCGCCTTTTCGTCCGGGAGGGATATAGAATGTCTGCAATTCTTCTACGCTGTTGGTGTCGAGTGCATCCAGTTCTTTGTAATGTTCAAGCGGCACCATGGTTATCTGCAGACTTCGCTCTTCATCAGCGGAAACCCGTATTGAAGGCCGAGCAGGGAATACAACATGAACTTCATCCTCTGAATCACTACCGAAGATCAATGAAGGAACGGATGGTCCTGGCCTGGTGGATTGGGATGGACCTGAATAAATTATATCCTCCTCCTCCTCGGTGTCACTGCCGAAGACAGGGATGGTGACGTTAGTTTTGTTCTCCGGTTTGTGACACCTTTCCGTGTCTTCGAAACTCGGTAAGAAGTATTTGGCATCTTCATACTTGCGAACTTCATTTACGGAAAACGGATTCAACTCTCCCGCCACTGTGTACTCAAGGCCATCCCTAGAATACTTCATGCACTGATGTTGTGTAGAAGGGATGATATTGTACTCGTGTAGCCATGGTCGGCCGAGCAGAGCATTGTAGCACGTCTTGGCGTCTATAACATGGAATTTGATGTCTGTGACGAGGAACCCGAAGCGTAGCGTCAATATCACAGATCCAAGAGTCTTTGAGGATTGAGAGTCGAAACCGGAGATAGAGATCTTGTCCCGGGCGAGGTGTTGGATGCTCATGCAAATTTCTTTTAACACCCGCACATTAAGTAGATTGACAGATGATCCGTTATCGACCAGGATTTTGCCTATCTTTATGTCATGGCAGTATCCTGAGACATAAAGGGGACGATTGTGTTCGCACGTCCCAAGGAGAAGGTCTTCATCGCCGAAAGCAAGTCGGCTGTGTGCACCTCTTCCAATTCATCCTTCATCTTTTGTTCGGCCAGGAAAGCTTGGAATTGGTCCGGATCTTGTAGGGCCTTAATCAAAGAATCCCTCGCCTCTTTTGATAGTAATAGGGCATCGAGAATGCTGAGTTGTGAGGGTAGCTTTCTCAGATGCGCCAAGACATTGTAATCCACTTTACTCCTCTTCGACGGGTTCTTGGCGGTTAACTCTTCCGCAACTTGGTCATCCAAAGCGATGTCTTCAGAGACCTTCTCTTTCCCTTTGTCTTTCTTGTTTAAGGGTCCGAGATTCTTTTCGGGTAATGTTCGATTGCGTAGCTGTATATTTTCGCAAGCCTTCGGTTCTTCTTCTTTTCCCGAAGTGGATTCTTTGAAGAGGGGGCCAAGCTCTAGCTCCTCATCGGAATCGCTCCCAAATGTAGGCACTTGTGACCCGACAGTGTTAACCATGTGACAATTGCTGGCAGTTCTTTCAAGCTCTTTGGTCGTGTTTCTTTGCTCCCGACGAATTTTACGCTTTTCCCGTTTAAAGCGTTGTCGATTAGCGACGTATCCTTGCCACCACTTATCGAAAGCTTTGCAATCTTGGGTGGAATGCGAGACCTTCTGATGATATAAGCAATAAGAGGGGTGCATTTCCACCACGCCAGTAACTTTTTCTTCAGAGGGTGGTAGATTCATGCCCATCGATATGGCCTTAGCAAACTTCTTTTTTATCTTGAATTGGCTTTTGTCAGCGGTGGAGGCATTTTGCTCCAGCGGGATCATTTCAGCTCCTTCCTCAAGTCGCTGGCGCTTGGCCCTTTCGAATATAGCCGTCTCGCGTTCTCGATCAGCTTTGCTTTTCAACCGAGCTTCATTAAGAAACGCGCTAATCATTTCAACTGATAACCCTGGGGCTCTTGATTCGGCATTTTCCCCCAGCGTTTCAGTGCCAGAAGTCCCTTCATCGTTCGTGGTCGAATGGGAGATCATATGACAGCTCGCCACATATTCCTCGGATTCATCCGATGAACTTTCTCCCTCATCTTCTTTTTGAAAGACGTGATCAAGGAAATCTTGGAGCGTAATGGGAGTCCGCGCCTTTTGGTTGTACTCATCCAGTGCGTCGATTTGCTTTTGTAAGTCCGTGCGCTTGTCGCCAGGCTTCACGGGCTTCTTAGATTTCTTCTTCTTCTTTTTCGAAGATTTTGACGGCCGGCTATGAATGCTTGAACTACCACCATCGGTCTTCGGAGTCGGTCGTGGCTTCAACATCCCCTCAATAACCTGCGGTTCCAAGGGGTTCTTCCACTTGACCGCTGGACAGGTCTGAAGATCGTTTAGCATCCTCTTTGTCTTGGCTGACAATACGACCTCCCAAGGAGCTTCTTCAATGACGGAGCATGTTGCCCCCGGCGTGTTCGTCCCTTTAGAGGTGTGGGGCTGCGGGCGATTCACCTTCCATTTGTCAGATAGCGCAAATTTGCCCTGACGGTACTGGTTCTCAAGCCAATTCTTGAAAACGTAGCAATCCTCGATGGGGTGGCCTAGCACTCGATGGTAAGGGCAGTAATTGGGCTCGTTGACGTCGTTCGGTTGCAACGGGCGTTTTGGATCTGGCAGATTTATGAGTCTGTTGCGCAACGCCAGCTCGAATAGCCTCCTCGTTTTATCGCGGGGGAAGGAGTAAGGACGTCCCATCCTGTCCTGAAGGGGTACGTATGGGCGCGTATTGTTTGGACGAGCAATCGGTTTCGAGTCGCTCGGTTGTTGTTGGGCATTAGCGACAATGATCGCTTTTCCCTTTCCTTTGTCGTTCCGGGAGTCCGGCTTCGGGAGAGGGGGTTTATGGCCCATCTGATCCATCTGCGCTAGTTTGTCGATCAAAGCCTGGAAGGTAGTCGGCTTGAAGAACATCATGAACTGTGAGATGGTTGCTTGTGGATCAAGTGTTCCAACAAACATTCCCACCGCTGGAGCTTCTTCTATGCGCTGTTCGCACTTCGACCATAGATTTCGCCACCGTATAGCGTACTGAACCCATGTCTCGCCGGGTTTTACCCTGGCATTGATCAGTGCCGTCATCGGGGTACGCTCACTGGCACTTGCAAAACGTTGGGTGAAGAGCAGCTCCATCTCCGCAAAGGTTTTAATAGAGTCGTTGGGAAGCTCAGAATACCATTCAAACGCCGTGTCTGATAAGCTTCCAACAAACTGGCGAAGCAACAACTTGTCGTCGCCGCCGGTATTACCGCAAAGCGCCCTGAACTGGGCAACATGTTGATAGGGATTGCCGGTCCCTTTGTAAACATGAAACTTGGGAATCGTGTAACCCGGCGGGTACTTGATTTGGTCATACCAGCCCGGATATGGCCGCCCCGTTTTTACGATCTGACCGGCTGCTTCAGTCGCCTGATGCACCCGTATTTGTTGGGCAATATATTCATCCAAATCAGCTTTTGATATGGTATCCTCTTTAGCTGCGGATAGAGCCGGTGGAGGATTCGATGTCTCTCCCCTATCATCTTCAAGAATGATCGGGGGATCCCCAGCAGGTGGATCTTGTTGAATCATCATACCCACCATATCCTGGAACAGGAGGGCCATTTTCTTTATGTTGGCTGCCTGTTCCGCAGCCTCTTTATCTTTCTTCTCTAGCACGCGCCGGAGGAATTCGGCGTCCGTTTCTTATTCTTGACGTTCTTCTGAGGATGTTTCCGGGGTTTCTTTCGGCCCAGTGAGTGCAGCCATTGTGGTCATCATCTCCTGGAGCTTTTGTTGCTGCTCCTGAGCCTTGATCACTGATCGGGTGAGCGGTCGGTGACCCGTAGAAGTACGGCTTTCTTCCTTTCCAGAAGCCATATAAACCGTATGAACAATTATGCCCCCTGACTTGGGGCGTTTAGGTTCACCGCTTTCAAACTTTGCCGCTGACGCGGGAGCTTTCTCTGGCCTCCTTCTTTTGTGGGCCATCGAGGTTAAAGGAGCCGTTGGAGTGGGCATCCTAGCAACTGTCACCCCCTGCTGTTTAATGGGGCAGTTTTTGTTATTTTCCACCTTCGCCTTTTTCTGGTGACGCAAGTAGTCTGGATCGATCACGGAGTCTTGAACCCTCCGCCATACTTTATAAACTTTTGAGGATAGCCGTTGAGGGGGCTGTTCTTGTTTTGTTTCTGGAACTCTCTCCGCAGGTGGAGGAGATCTTTTCAAGGTAGCGGTTGGAGAGTTCTTACGCACTTTCCTCAGTAGTTCAAAGCTGTTCCCAGTTGGAACAGCAGCGTTGACTTCCGCCATTGGAGCGGGTGGAGTTATCCCTGAGGGGGAGTTGCCCCCTGCTTTCCTCACTCGTCGTCAATGGAGACGTCGCGCACGACGAGCCGTTGGGACCGGCTCGGAAATCGAGATGGTTTCTTGTTGCCCCCTGTTTGAGTGTGGGGTAACTACCGATGTCAGCCTATCGAAGACCGATGCCTTTTGACCAGCTGGGGGAGGATTGGGAGCCGTCAATCTTGTGAAGACCGACTCTCTGATGGGAGAAGCCGCTTTAACGACTTCCAAAGCAGCGGCCGTTGCCCTCTTTGGGACGGCCACTTTATAGTTCTGACCTAGCCTGGTGAAAACGGAGGCTGTCGGTTTAGTAGCGGGCGACCCGTTGACAGGGGTCGTGGTAGCAGTGAGCCGGTCGAACACCGACTTCTTGTTCTCTTCCGGTGCGGATATCGGCATAGAGAAGCTTGTAGGTGGGACCATGGTCCCGAAAAACAGGCCGGTGGTGGCCTGGGTCACCTGCTCTACCGGCAGAGCAAGGAAAGAGGCCGCTTGGGGCCCATATGTTACACCTCTCGGTGAGGTGGAGCGTCCGTTGCAGTGGTGCTTCGCGCATTTGGTGCAGTGAGAATCCATGGATGCTTGAGTTCTGCGCCAGACAAAAGACCAAATCTCACCAACTTGAAATCCGTAGGCAACCATTTAACAAACCGCGATTGGTTCGCGAAGACGACACACGAAGTGTGGAGTGGAAAGAGGAAAAGGTCCCACCGGGCGTGCCAGAATCTGTTCCCCTCCGAACGGCGGCCTGGACTTTCGCGTCCGTGCCTGAGGTTCGGGGCAGATGCTATTTGGTTTTATCCGTCTACCTCTCCGAAAATGCCAAGTTGATTTATGGCATTTTACATCGGAGGTTTAGATGGATGCGGCCGATATAGCAGACTTCGTCAGATTCCCCCTCAGGATGAGGGGTTTTTGATTATGGGGACGCTCTTCCCTGCAGGCGCAAGCCCCTGCAGTTAATTATGCTACCGCATCGCGGTAACAACTTTCTCCTTCTCCAGAATTTCACTTCGTGTCGTGTGTGTTTGTTTTGTTTTTTGGTTGCCCGTGGATTGTATACGGAGACTGAGTAATGCCGTCGTCCGTAGGACGTGGATTAGTCCAAATCCGTATTTACTTAGATTTGGGTTTGGTGTTTTCAGTTTAAGGATGCATTAGTCGCGTTGCGGCTAAGATCAACTTAAACTTTCGTCAAGGATACGTTAGTCCTGTTTTAGACTAAGATCAACTCAACGTAGTGATTAATTTAATGTATGGCCATCGGGACTCGTCACCTCTCTGACGTCGTTGAAGGATTACAACGATGGATATCAAAGGAGTTCGGAGATGTACCCTCGAACCAGAGTTGATTGGGAGTTTTATAATCCATTTGAATATTTAAGGATACGTTAGCCGTGTTTGAGGCTAAGATCAACTTAAACGTTTGTTAAGGATACGTTAGTCCAGTTTAAGACTAAGATCAACTTAACGGGACCGTTTAGATCCGATAAAAGAGCATTTGGGCTCTATTTCGCCAGTTTAGAGACGTGGTGGTCCGATGTTAGTTTAGGGACGTCTCGGTCCGATGTTAGTTTAGGGACGTCTCGGTCCGATATTAGTTTAGGGACGTCTCGGTCCGATATTAGTTTAAGGACGTCTCGGTCCAATATTAGTTTAAGGACGTTTCGGTCCACGAGTTTAAGGACCCCGCAGTCCATATGGGTGTGTAGTCGTTGGGACCCGTCACCTCTTTGACGTCGTTGAGGAATTACAACGATAGATGTCAAAGGAGTTCGGAGATGTACCCTCGAACCAGTCGTAGATTGATTTAGGAGAGCCATTTTGCTCAGTCAATTTAATTTAAGGACTTATGACCACGATTGGGCTAAGTCCATTGCTCTTGCATTTCTTTTGCTTTTATTTGGGCTTTACCCAAAAGGGATGCAGAGTATCAATTTTATTTGGGCCCAGCCCTTTTATTGCTTTGCAATTTATTCTGACCTGCTAGGTCTTTTTAACTTGGGCCTAGCCCTTCAAATAATGCATTGCATTTGTGCAAAGCACCAAGAATCTTTTAGATTCAGGAAAAGAAGTGCAGGGCACTTTTTAATTTCTTGATCTAAATTTAGATCAAAGAAAAGAAAAGAAAGAAATCTTTTCTTTCTTTCTGTTTCAGAGAACCAGAGGTTCATAGCAAGTGCAAGGCACTATTTATTATTTTTATTTATTTATTTATCTGAGAACCAGAGGTTCATAACAAGTGCAAGGCACTATTTTTATTATTTTTATTTATTTCCCTTTTTTTTTTTTAAAATCCTTTGTTCTTCAGAGATTTTTCTCTTAAAAAAAGGGTTTTTACCTTTCTTTTTTTTTTGTTCTTGAATAATCTCCAAGAGTTCTCTTTTCTTTTTTTTTTGCTAGAAGTCGATTATCCAAGTTGATGCCCATCGAATGAGGTCTGGGGTCTTATTTATAGTGCTCACAAATTTGTTGAATTTGTTAACAAGATCTTTTCTGAGTGATTTTGGGAATTTTCCCACCGCTGGATCTTTGATCCAAAGGCAGAAGAAAATCTTCTGGTTTTGGAAAGAACAGAAAAGATTTCATTAAATTTTCATTCTGTTTCTGCGCAACTCCCCATTGAATGACACGTGTCGCGCAGTGGAAGGCTTGTGCAACTGCGCAGACACGTGTCGCGCAGCGGTGCACTTGCGCAACAGCGCTGACACGTGTCGCGCAGCGGTGCGCTTGCGCAACTGCGCAGACACGTGTCGCACTGTGGACCGCTTGCGCATTGCGCAATGCACGGAATTCGAAGCGTTGCTTCAGAAAATTTGAATTTTCAAAATTCAAATGAGCCTTGCTCAGATTGGGGGAACACAAAATATAATCA
The DNA here is from genome assembly GCA_030015575.1 of Agapanthus africanus. Lineage (NCBI taxonomy): Eukaryota > Viridiplantae > Streptophyta > Magnoliopsida > Asparagales > Amaryllidaceae > Agapanthus > Agapanthus africanus. The sequence goes on from CM057338.1 coordinate 44,009,455, forward strand.
ATATATATATGTGTGTGTATACGTATTCGTATACATCACCACGAACTGCGGGGGTGCTATACGCCATCCACCCGACTTCTCCCCGTAGATATAAATCTACTCACCTGGTCCTCGCTCGCCGGTGCCCACGTCGCCACGCGCTTGCTTGTCGTCTTGAAGTCCACATGGGGGTACCTACATATCACAACGCATCGTATCGCATTAAAATCCGACTCATGACCAAAACGACATACGAATCCTACATAGGTCAAAACCTATGGTTGCTTTCACAAATCAACCCAAAAACTCTCGACGTCGGTGTACAAATGCCAGACCATCGAGAAAAACCTAAATACACTCATTTGCACATTCACGAACACTAATTTTAATATAAAATAGGTTAAAACTCACAAAAACCCCAATTTCACTTAAAAAGTCATTTTTCCGAAAATCTAGCAAGCACAAATCACCGTTTTAGTACAAAACTTTATGTATAAACGAATCTAGCGGCCACAATATTCACTAAATATCTTAATTAAGTCATAAAAACAATTCCCATAATTTAATCTCATTAATTTCCATAAACCTTAAAATTATAGTTCACAAAATACCTAAATTTTAACAATTTTATAGCAAAAATGCACAAACTACAATCTAGCTTGGATTTTCATGAACTAAAAGCGTTAAACCACTCAATATAATCTTTATAATAACATGAAACCTAAATTTGAATTTTATCTCACAAGAATATAATTATTTTCAAAACCTAGTTTACCGTTTATATAATTATCACTTTTAAATCAACAAATATGCAAACTAGCAACTTAAATTGGATTTAGCATAACATTAATATGTCAATTATATCACATAAACTAAATCTCACAACACAAAATACCAATTTGAAATCAAACCCCTCTCTTGAATTTTAAATCATGCACCTAGAACTAATTAAAAACCTAATTAAACAATTAATTAAGCTAACCTAAGCAATTAACAACACATTAAGCAAAAAGGTTAGAATTTATACCAAAATAATTTGAAGATCCCACAAGCACACTCAGCCTCCCAAATTGAAATCTAAATCCCTAGATCCATGCAATGGTAGCCAAGGGAAAATGGGTAGGAGGTGGATTTTGATTTGGATTTTTGCTTGATTTTTTGTGGATTTTTCAAGCATTTTTGTTGAACTTTTTTAAAGAGAAAGAGATGAAGATTGAAGGGGATGAAATGGGGGGGGGGGGGGCTCGGCCATTGCAGGTGGGGGAGAGGAGAGAGGGAGTGTGGTGTGAGGTATGGTGAGGGAAAAAGTCAAAGTCAACCAAATACCAACTCTTTTATCCATTCTCATTTCTTTTCTTTTCTTTTCTTTCTTTCTTTTCTTTTCTTTGAAATTCAAGTGGGGAAAATTGATGGGGCTGCTGAATTCAGCCAAGGGAGGGAATAAATGGGTGTGTGTGAGTGTGGGTATAGGTATGGGGTGATGAAAAATGATAAATACAATACCCCAAACATCCATTTACACTAAAAAAAGACTTTTTTCTTCAATAATTTCTAAACCGTTTTGGCAAACGATTTCGTTTCAAAAACCACATGATAAATTTTTTTTAATGTTTTATGATGCACAAAATTTGTTTCAACTCATTCCAATTTGTAATTTTCCCTAATTAAATATATTAGTGACGGCTTAAAATAATATTAAAATAATTAATTTCGGAAAAATTTTCAGAAAATTTGAAATTTCACCCGTGGGTCAATAAACACCAAATACTAGTAATTACATAGCTAGAATATGTATATTTAATTTTTATAATAAGATATTTGTATTTTGACTTTTTACAGAAAACCCCCTTATTTTACCGTTTTTTCGAAATTTCACCGAAACAATTTTTTTCAAAATGTTACAGGTCACCCCGGTTCCTAATGCCGAAACTCCTGCTGTGGGCGCCGACCCTCATGCCGCTACCCCGGCTCCCGACGCTGCCAAGGAACACGTCGAGGTACTTTCCAGCCCCGAGGCCTGAATCTCCCCACCTACTTTTTTATTATATTTTTTGTTTTCGTCCTGAAATTTTGTAAGCCTCCGGGCGATTTTGTAAGGCTGAGGAGCCCACAATACCGTTGTAAAAACTCCCGAGTTGTGAATAAAGCTCTTTTGCAGAAATTTGTGTGGCAATGTTTTCATTTCGCGGTAATGTTTTTATTTTGCTCACCTGATGAGCGCTAGGTCGGCGACCGGTCCTTTAGTTGGTGATCGCGCGTCTAGTTAAATCCAATTATTTGTCAAGTGTACAAAGACCGGTATTAGGTCGGCATCCTTAGGGCCCCGAAGTCGTGGTGGCGATCGCTCGTTGAAGATATGTCAGTAAACGCCTCTGAGTAGAAAGGTATAGACTTGCCCATTCCCTCGAGTTGGACCGGCGACCACCTCTCTTAACACTAGTAAAATAGGGGGTTGCCCCTACGGATATTGGAATCCATAGGGACAGATTTAACTTGGCCCTACGGATTAATCCGTAGGGCTAAAAGGTTGCCCCTACGGGCACAGACGTCCAAGAATAAAAATATTAATTCTTAATTTGGTGTTTGCCCCTACGGAGGCGCAAACAAAAGACCTACGGGTATGTCCGTAGGGGAAAGTAAATATCCTTTTAACATAAGCCCAAATCGATCGCCTACGTTCACTTTCTCTCTCTCTCTTAATCGCGCGCGAGAAAAAAGCCCAAATCGTCGCCACCGTCGGCGCCGTCGTTGCTACCGTCGCCGCCGTCTTTGCCACCGCCGGTTTCGTCGCCACCGTCGTCGCCACCGCCGGTTTCGTCGCCAAATCGCCACCGTCGTCGCTCCAGCCCACCAGCAGCCGTTCAGGTATAAATCTCGAGGTAAATTAAAGCATGTTTGGATTATTTTAGGCTTAGGGTTCATAGCTGGGTCTGGGTTGCGCGCGCGAGTTGGGGTTGGGCAGGGGTCACGGTGGCAGTCGGGGTCGGGGTCGGGGTAGGGTTAGGGTTGGGGTTCGGCTGCTGCTGGGGTGGGGCTGGGGTTAGGGTTACGGTGGGGCTGGGGTTCATCCTAGTTGTCACGCCCCGCTTCCCAGAGTACGCAAGATTGGGCACGTGACATAGCCAACCATGCTACCTGTGGGTAGGAAGTATCCATCCACAGTCACATTACGGTTGTAAGGATATCAAGAACAAGATAATAAACTAATCTAATACATGTCCAAATCCATAATAACAAGAATCAATAAACAATAAGTGCGGAAGCTAATGATCCAATACAATGAATAAACAGTACGTCCCATAATGCGGGCTCACATCTGGAAATGAAATGAAATAAATAAACTAAACCCTAAGGAACTCACAGTTCAGCCTGCTGGCTGAAGTACTCCTGCTCGGTCGTAGACAGTGGTACGGAATCTGGGCCATGCAAAACCCAGACGTCAGCGCGTCATGACATCAAGTATATAGTATAAACAGGGTAATAAGCAATGCAAGTATGAACATGAGTAAAGCAGTAATAAGAAATAATCAAGCAGGGTAATGTGCAATGGTGACTAAACTGTCCTTTCAGGTTTTCTACTCTATAGTCTTTGAAATCAATTGATGAATCGTCGATGTAACTCAATAGTATCCCGTGCGTGCCCGGGACCACGGTCAAGATCCTCGGGGCTGAATCCGAGACGTGCCGCTAAGCAGTAAAAGGTAGTAGGATGGGCGAGTGATGTCAGCATCAACACTCCGGGGCTGGCCAAGCTCGTAAGACTGATCAGAACATGTATCGAACTGTTGAGTTACAAGTCGGTTTCACCTTTGATTTCCCCATACCCCCAAGCTATGTATGTCAGGTCAGGTATTCAGTAGTCAAGGACTAATGCCAACACAAGATCCGGTAAAAGTAGGTCTGTCTGGATAGACAGCGGGAATGGTCAGGTTTGTCGGCATTAGGCATGAAATCAGGTAACAGGTCAAGTTACTTTCGACAGGTTGAGTCGATATGTACAGGGTGTTATGTCCGGTGTATCAGTACATGTGTCAGGTGTATCAAGATCGGTCAATATGTAATGCAATCAGGTGAATGTTGATAACAGGTATAGTAACGAATAATGAACAGCAGCAGGAACAGTAACTAACAATATTAATCTATGTAAACACAGTGATGTTTTGTATTCTCTCATTAATCAGGTTCACGCACTTTTGAGGTGCAATAGCCACAAGGTGAAGCAATATCGATAATATACGTAATGGAGTTACATGAATTTAAACTAAGCATAATAATTGTCTCATGGGTGATTTAACAAATGAAGTGAGGACGATCTACTTGGTTTAATTAGTTAAGTGTGAATTAATAGCAGACCGGTTAATACGAGCAACGATTACATTGATTTAAAGTTACGGATAATTGTGACTAGCAATTCTAAGTTATAAAAGGTATCGATGTTATAAATAGCTGTGTGGTTATAATATGATGATTAAGTTTGTAGCATGTTAAAGCAAGTATTCGGATACTTGCCTCGACGGTTTTGCAAACCGGAACACGGATGCGATGTCGGCAGAAAACGCGATATGATAGCACGGGCCACGGATCGAGTCCCAACAGAGAACAACGGAGCCACACGGACTAGGGGGCTTCGCTGGAGCGTCGGGTTCGCCAAGACGGCACGGTCGGATTCCGGCAACAACAAAAGTAGCGAAGTTAGCAATTACGATATGATACACGCAAATAACGACCAGCAAGGGGGATGATTTGCACAAAGGAAAGATGAGAAGGCTTACAGAGATATATACCAGGTGACCCCGGCCAGCTCGACGGCGCTGGAACGCCGGCGAGGCAACGGCGGCGGCTGCAAGGGCTGAATGGCCTCGGGGTGCGCGGGAGATGGTGCTGCGGCGAGTGGATGAAAGGGTGGTCGGCTCTGGTGGTCGAGAGGGAGACGGAGGTGGCCCTGGTGACGACGGCGAGGTCGCCGGCGCGTTCTCCGGCGAACAGCGGAGGGTAGACGATGGGTGAAGGGCTCGGGTTGGTGGCCCGGCGAGGAGAGGAAGGAAGCGACGACGAGGTCGGGACGAGGAGGGTGAGAGGGAGTCGTGGGAGGCATCGGCGGCGAGAGGCGGCGGCGACGTCGGCTCTGCAGGGGTTGGAGGCGTCGTCGGGTTGGGTGCAGGCGTGGAAGAGAGCGGGAGAACGAGGGGAGGAAGGTGGTAAGTGGGTGCGGTGAGTCTCGTGGTGGCGAGGGCGGCGACGGCGAGGTCGCGGGGGATCGGTGGTGAGGTTGCGAGAAGCTAGGGTTAGGGTTCGAGGCATTTTCTCTTGAAGAAGAGGATGGGTGAGGGGCGGCTGCATGTGTGAAATTTATAGAGGAAGAGAGAGAGAGAGAGATTGGACAGAGAGATTGAGGGAAGAGAGAGAGAGAGATAGGGAAAAGGGAAGGGGTCCACGCGGTATAATCCCACGCTGTGATTGGCTGATCACGAGATGGGAAAAAGATTTGAGATTAAATTTTGAAGGAGTTGAAGAGAGAAAGCAGGTAAAGAATATATTTCCGTATATTTTATTTTAGTTTAAGGTATTAAATTTAAATGGGCCATTTTGGCGCGAAATGAAACATTTCCAAATCGCGCCCGGGTTGCACCCAAATGTTCCAAATTCAAATTATAGGATTTTAAGCGGGTTCCAAATTTTGAAAAGAGGTGTTTAATGATTAAAATGCATGCCCCCAAGTCGGACACTTGCACGCGCGCGTAGTCGTCCAAACTTGCCCGTTTAGCCAAACGGAACGGAATCTCGACACGCGGACGCTACCACGCGACTAGTGGCGACGAGTAGGCCAACATGGACATTTTAAATTTCATTTTAGGAGTTAAAATTTGTTATGTGCCAAAGTGACTTAACCGGTTAAAATTTAGCAATAAACACCAGAAAAATCAGAATAATTGGAAATGAGCAAAATATAACCCTCAACTAGTAATATAAATAGTATTATTGGGCTCGGGTGTTACATCATACCCAACTACAAAAAGAATTTCGTCCTCGAAATTCCAAGAATACAAGATAGCTAACTACTGGAAAAGGTGAGGGAATTTCTGCCGAATCTCGTCTTCTCGCTCCCAAGTGGATTCTCCATGCGATTGATTACCCCAAGAAACTAGCACAAGAGGGATAACCTTGTTCTTAAGAACCTTTTCTCTCCGATCCTTGATTTCAACTGGTCGCTCTTCAAAAGTCAGGTCCTCCCGTACAGTCAACTCCGAATGATCCAAGACATGAGTCTCATCACGAACATACCTCCGTAGTTGAGACACATGAAACACGTCGTGAACTCCTGCTAATGACGGTGGTAACGCCAACCGGTACGATACCTCTCCAACACGCTCCGATATCTCGAAGGGTCCAACGAATCGGGGACTAAGCTTTCCCCGACTTCCAAAGCGAATCACTCCTCTAGTCGGTGATATCTTCAGGAATACCAAATCACCCACGGCGAACTCTAGAGGTCTTCTTGACGTGTCGGCCCAACTTTTCTGTCTGTCTTGAGCTGCCTTCATATGCTTCCTGATTGTATTCACCTTCTCGACTGTCTGCACCACCAAATCTGGTCCTAGTAACCTTCGCTCACCAACATCATCCCAACAAACAGGTGAACGGCACTTGCGACCATACAGTGCTTCAAACGGGGCCATCTGAATAGTCGCTTGGAAGCTATTGTTGTACGAAAACTCCACCAGGTGTAGATGATCTTCCCAAGAACCTTTGAAGTCCAGCATGCACGCTCTCAACATATTTTCAAGGGTCTGGATCGTTCTCTCCGATTGTCCATCAGTCTGAGGATGATAAGCTGTGCTAAACTTCAATCGATTCCCCAAACTTTCTTGTAAACTCCTCCAAAAGTGCGACAAGAACCGAGTGTCCCGATCGGACACGATGCTTACCGGCACTCCATGCAATCTGACAATCTCCTGCATGTATCGCTCTGCCAAAGTCTCTGTCGATTGACCAACCCGAAAAGGAATAAAGTGAGCTGCCTTGGTCAACCGATCGACAATCACCCATACGGCATTGTTGCCCTTTGGACTCCGCGGTAAAGCCGTCACGAAATCCATGGTTATATGTTCCCACTTCCACTGAGGAATCGGAAGTGGTTGCAACAAACCAGCAACCCTTTGGTGTTCAGCCTTGACTTGCTGACACACCAAGCACTTAGCCACGAAGCGAGCAATTTCCCGTTTCATACCTTCCCACCAGAAGTGCTGTCGAATATCTCGGTACATCTTTGTCCCTTCTGGATGTATAGAGTAAGCTGAACTGTGTGCCTCCTTCATGAGCTCTTCACGCACATCTCCTTTTGGCACACACACACGATTACCATATCTCAACGAACCGTCTTCGTGGATCAATAAATTGGTTCGTAGCCCGGCTTCAACCTGCTCTCGAAACCTTCGCAGTCTAGGATCCTGCGATTGTGCCGCTTTAATCTTCTCAACTAAGGACGATTGTACTTGCAACTGCATCAACTGTCCTGTAGCATGGGGTAGCACAACCTCCAAGTCAAATCTCTGAAAATCCGCAATGATCTCCCTTTGTGCGGTCAATACCTGAATTGCTGGTAACCGACTTAGCGCATCTGGCACGACGTTAACTTTTCCCGGATGGTACTTAAGATCAAGGTCGTAGTCGGCCATCAGCTCCAACCATCTGCGTTGTCTCATGTTCAACTCCTTCTGAGTGAACACATATTTCAAACTCTTGTGATTTGTAAAGACCTCGACTCTCTCGCCCAAAAGGTAGTGTCTCCAAATCTTCAGGGCGAAGATCACGGCTGCAAGCTCCAAGTCATGAGTCGGATAATTCTTCTCATGAGTCTTCAGTTGTCTCGATGCGTAAGCGACGACTTTCCCATTCTGCATCAAAACACATCCCAATCCTTTTCCAGATGCGTCGCTGTGAATCACCAGTCCTCCTGAATTATCCGGTACGGTCAGGATCGGGGCGGTTATCAACTTCTGCTTCAACGTCTCGAAGGCCAATGCACATCCTTCTCGTGCCATCCTTCTTCTTTACTAAAAGAACTGGAGCTCCCCAACGTGAGTTGCTGCTTCGAATCCATCCCTTCTCGAGTAATTCACCAACTTGTTTCTTAACTTCTTCCAACTCCACTGGTGCCATCGGATAATAAGATTTTGATACTGGCGCTGCACCAGGAATAAGGTCAATCGCAAACTCCACATCTCGCTTCGGCGGTAAGCCCGAAATATTTTCAAACACATCCATAAAGTCGCGGACAACCGCCGGCTCTTCATTACTATCCACTACCATAGCCGCAAGAACACTGTGCGTCGGCCTAGCCCTAAACTCGACTGGCCCGACAGAACTGCTTCCTCCAAAGAAAGTAAACTCAGGGTGTCCGGGAATCTGGAAAATTACCTTCCTTGCCCTACAGTCAATGTGGGCGTGGAAAGTGCCAAGAAAATCCATTCCCAAAACTACTTCATAACTGCCCGCATCAATCACCAAGAAATCTGCAAATAGCTCTCGTCCGCAAACAACAACTGTACAATCTTTACATTCCTTACTAGCTATGATTTTCCCATTCCCAGTGTGTATGTCCCAGAAACTAGACAGGGTCGTGCAGGTGATCGAGTGTGTAGTTATAAATTTGGATGACATAAAACAGTGGGATGCTCCGGAATCAAATAATACCAATGCGGGAAAACCATGGACGAGCAAAGTACCTGAAACCACTTCTCCTGATGCCTTGGCTTCCTCAGCTGTCAATGTGAAAGCTCGACCCTGGTTGGGTCCTTGTGTCAGCTGTTTCTGCCCTTGGAACGGTCTCTGCGGAGTCTTCCGTATATCATCTCTCGTGCGAAGCTTCGACGGACAAGCACCAACTGCGTGATCGGCTGCTCCACAAACCAGACAAAGTCCCAGTCTCCTTCGACAATCCTTCTGCACGTGCCCAGATAATCGGCAGTAATCGCAAATCACGCTCTTCCTTCGATCAACGATCACAGGCTTCTTCATTGGCGCTACACCTCGACGGTCCACTGGAATACCTCTGCGCCCATGATCTCGGTTAGGTACAAATGCAGGCTTCCTGGCCGCAACTGCTGTCTGGTGAAGGTTCCCTTTCGATCCTGATAAACTCTGCTGCTCTCTGGCTGCCGTAAGAACCTGTGAGAAAGTGGTCAAACCCAGGGAGACAATCTGCCTCTGGATGTCCACATCCAAACTGCGCAAGAACCTTCGCGCCCTGTCTGCCTCCTTGGCTACTAAGGGTCCAGCGAAGCGGCTGAGTCTCGTCCATTCCGCTGCATGTACATCCACAGCTGCTCCATTTTGTCTCAGCCCAATAAATTTCTCCTCCATTTCCTCCCGTGCAGTCCGCGGGAAGAACTTTTCCAAGAAACTTTTAGAGAAATCCGCCCAACTGATTGGCTTGGACAAGCGGGTCTCCTCCATAAGCCACCACTCTCGGGCGTAATCCACCAGCTAAATGCGCACCACATCAACTCTCTTGTCTTCTGGGATCTGTGCCGCAATCAATAAATTCTCTGTGTCTACTAGCCACTGCTCGGCTGGCAACGGCTCCTCCAAGCCAGTGAAAGTAGTAGGACCCAACCGTCTGAAATCTGCCACGGTCCCTACTCGGTCGACTGGCTTCGCTACAGCGGTGTTTACAGACTGCTGAATAGCCTGCAAACCCTCCTGAAATGAATCTGCTTGCTGCTGGATCAGCTCAGTTTGCCTCTTCTGATTTTCCAACATCCCACGTATCACTCCTAACATGGCGGCTTCGTCCACACGCCTCTGATACGTCTTGAAATTCTTATCTGCCATGGTCCTGAAATCAAAACAAACAACATTAGCATGATGATAGATTCAATATATAAACCAAAGCTAGAACTCCAAGATACTTAAATAGAGTACTGCATTGTAGCTATGCCGCGGTATCATAGCCGCAATTACTTAACTCCACCCAAGTCGCCTAAGTCCTAGAGATAACAAGAAGTTAGGTTTTCGAGTTAACAATGCAAAGTAAGTTTGCATGTCGACATGATCCGGAAGAATGATTCAAGGACGGTAAAACGGTCAAGGTGGCAGGACATGTTTCCTAATCACGGGTATTATGATTCGTGTATCGGGTGCAATACCCAACTACAGAGAATCGACCCAATTAACCTATGGCTCTGATACCAAAAGAACCATGTCACGCCCCGCTTCCCAGAGTACGCAAGATTGGGCACGTGACATAGCCAACCATGCTACCTGTGGGTAGGAAGTATCCATCCACAGTCACATTACGGTTGTAAGGATATCAAGAACAAGATAATAAACTAATCTAATACATGTCCAAATCCATAATAACAAGAATCAATAAACAATAAGTGCGGAAGCTAATGATCCAATACAATGAATAAACAGTACGTCCCATAATGCGGGCTCACATCTGGAAATGAAATGAAATAAATAAACTAAACCCTAAGGAACTCACAGTTCAGCCTGCTGGCTGAAGTACTCCTGCTCGGTCGTAGACAGTGGTACGGAATCTGGGCCATGCAAAACCCAGACGTCAGCGCGTCATGACATCAAGTATATAGTATAAACAGGGTAATAAGCAATGCAAGTATGAACATGAGTAAAGCAGTAATAAGAAATAATCAAGCAGGGTAATGTGCAATGGTGACTAAACTGTCCTTTCAGGTTTTCTACTCTATAGTCTTTGAAATCAATTGATGAATCGTCGATGTAACTCAATAGTATCCCGTGCGTGCCCGGGACCACGGTCAAGATCCTCGGGGCTGAATCCGAGACGTGCCGCTAAGCAGTAAAAGGTAGTAGGATGGGCGAGTGATGTCAGCATCAACACTCCGGGGCTGGCCAAGCCCGTAAGACTGATCAGAACATGTATCGAACTGTTGAGTTACAAGTCGGTTTCACCTTTGATTTCCCCATACCGCCAAGCTATGTATGTCAGGTCAGGTATTCAGTAGTCAAGGACTAATGCCAACACAAGATCCGGTAAAAGTAGGTCTGTCTGGATAGACAGCGGGAATGGTCAGGTTTGTCGGCATTAGGCATGAAATCAGGTAACAGGTCAGGTTACTTTCGACAGGTTGAGTCGATATGTACAGGGTGTTATGTCCGGTGTATCAGTACATGTGTCAGGTGTATCAAGATCGGTCAATATGTAATGCAATCAGGTGAATGTTGATAACAGGTATAGTAACGAATAATGAACAGCAGCAGGAACAGTAACTAACAATATTAATCTATGTAAACACAGTGATGTTTTGTATTCTCTCATTAATCAGGTTCACGCACCTTTGAGGTGCAATAGCCACAAGGTGAAGCAATATCGATAATATACGTAATGGAGTTACATGAATTTAAACTAAGCATAATAATTGTCTCATGGGTGATTTAACAAATGAAGTGAGGACGATCTACTTGGTTTAATTAGTTAAGTGTGAATTAATAGTAGACCGGTTAATACGAGCAACGATTACATTGATTTAAAGTTACGGATAATTATGACTAGCAATTCTAAGTTATAAAAGGTATCGATGTTATAAATAGCTGTGTGGTTATAATATGATGATTAAGTTTGTAGCATGTTAAAGCAAGTATTCGGATACTTGCCTCGACGGTTTTGCAAACCGGAACACGGATGCGATGTTGGCAGAAAACGCGATATGATAGCACGGGCCACGGATCGAGTCCCAACAGAGAACAACGGAGCCACACGGACTAGGGAGCTTCGCTGGCGCGTCGGGTTCGCCAAGACGGCACGGTCGGATTCCGGCAACAACAAAAGTAGCGAAGTTAGCAATTACGATATGATACACGCAAATAACGACCAGCAAGGGGGATGATTTGCACAAAGGAAAGATGAGAAGGCTTACAGAGATATATACCAGGTGACCCCGGCCAGCTCGACGGCGCTGGAACGCCGGCGAGGCAACGGCGGCGGCTGCAAGGGCTGAATGGCCTCGGGGTGCGCGGGAGATGGTGCTGCGGCGAGTGGATGAAAGGGTGGTCGGCTCTGGTGGTCGAGAGGGAGACGGAGGTGGCCCTGGTGACGACGGTGAGGTCGCCGGCGCGTTCTCCGGCGAACAGCGGAGGGTAGGCGATGGGTGAAGGGCTCGGGTTGGTGGTCCGGCGAGGAGAGGAAGGAAGCGACGACGAGGTCGGGACGAGGAGGGTGAGAGGGAGTCGTGGGAGGCGTCGGCGGCGAGAGGCGGCGTCGACGTCGGCTCTGCAGGGGTTGGAGGCGTCGTCGGGTTGGGTGCAGGCGTGGAAGAGAGCGGGAGAACGAGGGGAGGAAGGTAGTAAGTGGGTGCGGTGAGTCTCGTGGTGGCGAGGGCGGCGACGGCGAGGTCGCGGGGGATCGGTGGTGAGGTTGCGAGAAGCTAGGGTTAGGGTTCGAGGCGTTTTCTCGTGAAGAAGAGGATGGGTGAGGGGCGGCTGCATGTGTGAAATTTATAGAGGAAGAGAGAGAGAGAGAGATTGGAGAGAGAGATTGAGGGGAGAGAGAGAGAGAGATAGGGAAAAGGGAAGGGGCCCACGCGGTATAATCCCACGCTGTGATTGGCTGATCACGAGATGGGAAAAGATTTGAGATTAAATTTTGGAGTTGAAGAGAGAAAGCAGGTAAAGAATATATTTCCGTATATTTTATTTTAGTTTAAGGTATTAAATTTAAATGGGCCATTTTGGCGCGAAATGAAACATTTCCAAATCGCGCCCGGGTTGCGCCCAAATGTTCCAAATTCAAATTATAGGATTTTAAGCGGGTTCCAAATTTTGAAAAGAGGTGTTTAATGATTAAAATGCATGCCCCCAAGTCAGACACTTGCACGCGCGCGTAGTCGTCCAAACTTGCCCGTTTAGCCAAACGGAACGGAATCTCGACACGCGGACGCTACCACGCAACTAGTGGCGACGAGTAGGCCAACATGGACATTTTAAATTTCATTTTAGGAGTTAAAATTTGTTATGTGCCAAAGTGACTTAACCGGTTAAAATTTAGCAATAAACACTAGAAAAATCAGAATAATTGGAAATGAGCAAAATATAACCCTCAACTAGTAATATAAATAGTATTATTGGGCTCGGGTGTTACACTAGTACCACAATACCATCTGAAATTTCAGGTAATCATAATTTACTCGACACAGATGGTAGAAAATCAGAAAAAGCTCAAGAAAAAAATAATCGATTTTGATTTTAAGATGCGGGGTGTTGATGCAAGATGTAATATCTAGTAGCAGATGCTAGGCATATAGACTAAAGAATAGTTGTAAATGAACCGCTAGCAAGAAAATCCTATAATTATACACATCGCTTGACGCATGAAGCCTGAAGCTCTTTCTTTTGGGGGATAAAACTAGTTATATTCTTGCATTGTCTAGAAATAGCAGTGAGTTGGTTAAAACCTTTCAAACACAACCCCCCCCCCCAAAAAAAAGAAAGAAAGAAAGGGCAAGGAAAAAAAAGAATAGCAACAAGCAATACAAGCTAGCAACCGTAAATAACTGCTGAGATTATGTCTACCTTGGCAATTTGAACAATGATGGTCTTGTCTGGATTGTTAAGATCCACTTTATGGGGCTGAGGAACACATTTTGCAACTGTATTTATGATTTTCATTCTGTCAAGTGTTGAAATAAAAATCAACACTTGACAATCAATCCAAGATGCTCAATAACTTGCTTCAAAACCATAATCTAATCTTGATGATGCTCAATATTAGCGATTTCCATGATCACGACACGTGGCAGATGACGTGTCTCATAACGCTTTATGATATCAGTATCCTATATTTGTAGTTTTAATTGTTGATTGTTATAGATGTATACCATTGCAATAATAGTTTTTGGTTGATGAATGTTATTGCAATGTAGGATGATCAGTTCTATCAATCTTGATCTCAATGGTTTAAAATCATGTTACACATACAAGACGAATGCACAACAAACGCATAATTAGAGAGCGAGTCGAGATATTCAGGTTAAAACCAATATATGATACTCGATGATAATATGAAACCTTCATATTCCCATCGATACCCATATATGAAACTAAAAGCGCCACTTAGTCCCCGTCTATCGGTTAACATACGTGCGATGCTCGTCGTGACCTAGAACCATACGAAGGTTGTTAAATATCGGACAATATAGCTCGATACTAACAACCGTCGTATAGTCTACGCGACGAGAAAATTCAATCGTATGGTAACCCATAGATTTGCCCCGTGTGGACAAGTTAAGAATGTATAAAGCAAACGCCTTTATTCACTTGTGTTTTCATCCGTTTCGAGATATATCGTCGGTACCTTTCCGCTGGTTCTCCGTGTACAAAGATAGATTAGATGTTCATTTCAACGTTTTTTCACAGTTTTGAAATGATTATCTATTCTATTACAGTGTACTCGGAGAACAGCGGGGAGGTGCTGCCGAAATTTACTCGAAACGGTTGAAAGCACAAGTGATGGACGTTTGCTCTATACATTCTTAATGGGATAGAAGCCTACCCCCGACAGCCGGAACACATACATACAAACGCATAATTAGAGAGCGATTCGAGATGTTCGGGTTAAAACCAATATATGATAATATGAAACCTTCATATTCCCATCGATACCCATATATGAAACTAAAAGCGCCACTTAGTCCCCGTCTATCGGTTAACATACGTGCGATGGTCGTCGTGACCTAGAACCATACGAAGGTTGTTAAATATCGGACAGTATAGCTCGATACTGACAACCGTCGTATAGTCTACGCGACGAGAAAATTCAATCGTATGGTAACCCATAGATTTGTCCTGTGTGGACAAGTTAAGAATGTATAAAGCAAACGCCTTCATTCACTTGTGTTTTCATCCGTTTCGAGATATTTCGTCGGTACCTTTCCGCTGGTTCTCCATGTACAAAGATAGATTAGATGTTCATTTCAACGTTGTTTCACAGCTTTGAAATGATTATCTATTCTATTACAGTGTACTCGGAGAACAGCGGGGAGGTGCTGCCGAAATTTACTCGAAACGGTTGAAAGCACAAGTGATGGGCGTTCACTCTATACATTCTTAATGGGATAGAAGCCTACCCCCGACAGCCGGAACACATACATACAAACGCATAATTAGAGAGCGATTCGAGATGTTCGGGTTAAAACCAATATATGATAATATGAAACCTTCATATTCCCATCGATACTCATATATGAAACTTAAAGCGCCACTTAGTCCCCGTCTATCGGTTAACATAACGTGCGATAATTTATTCTTTTCAACGACAAACGCACACACAAAGCATATACACGGATTTTCTCCTTTGTCAGTAACTATCCCGTTCTTATATTTCTCAATATAGTCAGCATAACCTACAATTTATATGTTATTCAGTCTAACATGGCCTATGAGTACGTCAGAGTTAAGGACTGGATGTATGTGGATTGGAAACAACGTATGCAACCTAAGTTTGTCGCAGGAGTTGCTGCTTTCCTTGAATTTGCACGAGCACATAATAAGATCATAATAGAGAAGATTCTCTGTCCGTGCGATAGATGTGGCAATAAGTACTGGCAGAAGGTAGAATTGACAGAGCTTCATATTGTAAAATATGGGTTTACTAGACTTTATTCAACTTGGAAATATCACGGGGAAAGAGAAGAATGCAGTACTGCAGTAGAAGAAGAAGGAGAACACGATAATGCGGCAGGAGAAGAAGAAGAATTCGGTAATACGGCAGGAGACGGAAATTTATTTCCATCAGAAGAAATGGAGGATATGGTAGAGGCTGCCCTAGGTGAATCTATTCGTACCGAAGATGACATTCCTTCCGGTCAAGGACCGCGTGCGGATAAATATGAAAATTTCATGAATGATGCTAGGAAACCAATTTATGAGAATGCGAAGTATTCCACCCTCTCATGGTTCGTCCAACTTTTCCAAATTAAGTGCCTAAATGGATGGAGCAACAAGTCATTCACAATGCTTCTTTCGTTCATGAAAGATTCAATGCCTCCGGGAAATAATGTGCCCGAAAGCTGGTACGAAGCCCAGAAAATGATGTCTGATTTGGGTCTAAAGTGCGAGAAGATTCAAGCATGTCCTAAAAATTGCGTGTTGTACCGGAAAGAGAATTCAGATTTGAAAGAGTGTCCAACATGCGGAGAGGCCAGGTATAAGCCGAAAGATTCTGATAAGAAGCCTGATATACCTGTGAAGATAGCACGATATTTTCTTATAACACAGAGGCTACAGAGGCTATTCAGGTGCAAGAAAACAGCCGAGGCAATGATTTGGCATCACCGTGCTCCTCCAAGCGAAAATGAAAAAATGAACCATCCAAGAGATTCACCGGCATGGAAGGATTTCGATAGGAGGCACGCAATATTCAGTAGCGATCCTCGCAATGTCCGGCTCGGACTGGCTACCGATGGCTTTTGCCCATTCAACTATATGGCTGGAAGTCACAGTACATGGCCCGTTGTAATGATAATTTATAATCTGTCGTCTTGGTTGGCTATGAACCAATCATACTTTATGATGCCTCTTCTTATCGACGGACCAAACTCACCGGGGAACAATATCGACGTCTATCTCCGACCTCTGATCGAGGAGCTGAAAACTTTGTTCATTGATGGTGTAGAGACATATGATTCAAACACAAATACAACCTTCATACTGCGTGCGGTTTTAATGTGGACAATTAATGACTTTCCTGCGTATGGAATGCTATCAGGTTGGTCTGTACATGGTCACAAAGCATATCCTCATTGCCATGAACACACAACATCAAAATTTTTGAATTTTAGCAGGAAGGTTTGTTATTGCGGCCATCGACGTTTTCTGCCTCCAGACCACCCCTACAGGTTAGACACGGTTCACTTTGATGGTCATCAGGAGCTTCTTGGAGCTCCATCCCCATTATCCGGAGAGGACGTGACTGCTAAATGGGATGGTTACAATAACGTGACCTTCGGGATGGATCCGACGAAACAGGTCAAACCACAATATTGGAACAAGCTAAGCATTTTCTTCGAGCTTCCGTACTGGTCTACAAATTCAGTGCGTCATTGTCTGGACGTCATGCATATAGAGAAGGGAGTATCAGAGCACATACTTAACTTGCTTCTGTGTAAAGACGGGAAATCGAAAGACAACATGAATGCTCGGATGGATCTACAGGAGTGGGGAATAAGAAGTGAATTGCACCCTAGACCGGTAGCGGGTAAACCGGGCAAGTTTGTACTTCCCAATGCCGCTTATCATATGTCACAACCGGAGAAGAAAAGATTCCTACAGGTGTTGCATGATTTGAAAGTGCCCACAGGTTTCTCAGAATCATTCAGCAAGAAAATAAAAATTGTGAAGGGCAAGATCGATGGGCTGAAAAGTCATGATCACCATGTTATCATGGAGCACCTTCTTCCATTAGCCCTCAGGACTTCTCTCCCCGACTCGGTTGGTCTAGTAATCAACAACCTATGTTGTTTTTTCAGGGAGTTGTGTGCTAAAACACTGGAGGTTGCGACGCTGGATAAATTAAAAAATTCTATTGCGTTGATACTTTGCAAGTTTGAGCGTATTTTCCCACCGTCATTTTTCGATATCATAATACACTTGACGGTTCATCTTGCAACTGAGGCGAAGTTAGCCGGACCAGTACAATATCGATGGATGTATCCCGTCGAGAGGTACGTGTAATTTTTCGTTTCGCGCAATTTATAAATTTATTGTTGTCATGTATGCCCGTATTTATTTATTCAACATATTCTCATTAGGTATCTCTACACTCTTAAGAAGTATATACGCAATAAAAATCGACCAGAGGGTTCTATCATGCAAGGTTATCTTCTTGATGAAGCAACCATATTTTGTTCCCGCTATCTGGACGAGAACATTGAGACAAGGCTTAACCGACCACGAAGAATTCAAGACGGGCCATATGGTAAAGCCGAGTATAAGAGGGTAGACACTATGTTTATCAACAAGATATACCGGTTTATCTTGCTTAATTGCGCATATCTTGAACAAATTAGAGAGTAAGTTCTTTTGGATTAATTGTTATATCTGTGTTTGTGTTTGTATGAAATGACATAATATTAATGTCACAATTACTTGTCGAAAACAGAACTCATTTTAACGAGGTACGTGAGGGGCATCCTGATTGGAACGAAGAACGTTTGGAAAAATACCATCAGGATAATTTTTGTGATTGGGTCACAGCTCATGTAAGTTATTCGAATAACATTTTATTGCTATCAGTTTTAATCTAAACTTGTATCGTTATGTATTTTGTCGTAAAATTTGTTTTGTTAGATCCACGATCCGAACTTGTCTGCATCATTTGAGAGTGATTCAAGATGTTTAGCTCAATTTCCTAGTATGGAGGTTGCATATTACAAAGGATTTGGTGTCCTTGGATACAAATTCGAAGTTAAGGACATAGAAACATCTAGAACCACTCAGAATAGTGGGATTGCGACGGTAGGATCGGACGGTGTGATTTACTATGGGTACTTAAATTGTATACTCGGCATCCACTATCCCGGACGATCAGACCCCTTTTATATATTCCAGTGTACTTGGTACGATCCGCGAACCGATACGGACAGGTGGAGAAGCAGTCTTGGGACTTGGAAAGATGAATATGGATTGACCAGTGTGAACACACTTCGATTTTACGGTCAGGACGATCCGTTTATCTTTCCGAACCAAGCGTTCCAAGTATACTACTCACAGTGTTTGAAGCATGCGGGGTGGAGTGTTGTATGCCGATGGAAACCTAGAGATGTCTACGATGTCCCAGAATACGAGGACAGCGATGAGGACGAAGAAGAAAGAAGGCTTAAAGTGCTCCGACCGTCTGTTTCGAAGGACGGGTTGTCTTCGACCGATCATGAAGTTACGTGGGTTAGAAATGACATCGACGATGAAATCCAAGTAGATATGTATGATGCGCCCACGAAACGAAAAAGGTTATCAGTAATGTTATATTATTACTTCATATTTTACGCTCTAGATCACATATAGTCGATACTTTTAATGATTGTCTAATGCGTCCACGAACCGTTTATCTAGATTTGATGACGATGTCGGGAGCAGCGAGGGGCGGCAGGAGCTCCAGCCGCGGCAGAGGCAGAGGCAGAGGCAGAGCGGTTCTGCCGCCCGGAGAGCTCCGTAGGGAGCTTCAGAGGGCCGGTCTTGCACCCAGATCGGAGACCCCTTCGGATGCCTCCTTCCGTGTTGATTTGGCCACACCTCCAGGTATACTGCACGTATATCCATTTTGAATGTAATATTACAGATATTCATGCATGTTTATGTCAAAATTACTTATATTGTCAATGTTTGATTGTCTAGTTGTTGGTGATGCGTCCACATCTGGGACAGAGGCCACCCCCACTCCTCCAGGTATGTTTATGTATCATATAGTGTATGTATATTGATTTAGAATGCTATATCATAAATACACACATTCCTTTTGCTCTTACTCAGCAATTTTTATTATTGTCTAGCTGTAGGTGGTGACACTACCGCACCTGCGGGTATGTTTATATATCCTATAGTGCATGTATATTGATTTAGAACGTTATATTATTGATCTACACATTCTTTTTGCAATTACTTATATATTCTATTTTTAATTGTCTAATTATAGGTGGTGCGTCCACACCTTCCACAGGGCCCACTCCTGCCGCTTCCATACCCTCCGCATCGTTTGCAGGTTAGTATGAATAAATTTAAAATATTTATTCATTTTACATATACTCTATAGAATAAATATGAACTTCATGGAAATTTAGCGTCGATATTTATTTTATAGTTGGAGGAGATGCGTCCGGGTCCGGGACCCCGGTTGTTCCTCACCGGAGGAACTATCGTCCCGCTCATGCTGCTGCTCGGGCCCAGGCTCGTGCGCTAGTCACCGGAGGTATATATCACACTTGAATTTTTGTTTAACCTTGATTTTTTAAAACAACTTTGTCTTATTATTGATTGTCTTGATATTTCGTGCAGACGCAGGGTCTCTCCATCCCCAGAGGGGGACTCGAGGCCCGAATCAGTCCCATAGGCTGAGGCCTGATAGAGCTAGGGGGGAGGCAGCATTCCCCCTATTTTTTACCCTAGACTATCGCTATACCGGTCCTCATGCCGATAGGTTCGGCCGGTATTTAGGGGACGAGAGCCGGATCGTGAAGAACTATCCACTTCACGTTGAGTGGGGCGAGCAGCACCAGCGCTCATTCGCCCTCTTCATTGATCAGGCTCGGGTGTGTATTAATATATATTTTCATTTGATCTATCCAATATATTTATTATTAACACTTGCAATCTAATAACAATTTTTTTTTTGTATTTTCAGTTGGATTACGATTTTCAGCCTGTAGCCGACCCTGATCACCCGGGGAGGGTGCTCGACCTTCATGCTCTGTACAATGGCCTGATGAAGAACATGCAGGCCAAGGTCCGATACAACAGGAATGAGCTGAAGGCCGACTGCTACTCCCTGTGGATGGCGACCCCCGAGGCAGAGAGAGCGGCCCTCCTATCTACTCCGGCGTTTGCGAGAGTCGACGTAGAGACATAGCCTCTATTGTGCGCTTATTTCGACTCCCAACGCAAACAGGTACGTATTTTAAATTTAATTCATTATTTATGATATAATTTATTTCTTTGTGTTTCTTAATTAGAAAACTAAATGTTAATGCGTTGTGCAGAAACAGGCCGCTCAGAATACGGAGAACAGGAAGTCGGCGAAGAGGGGTCGCCCCACTTACACAGGTGGCTCGAGGAACATTACTCGAGCCATGGAGTTATCGGTAAATTAAGAGTTATTCTCTAATATTCTGCAATATTAAGAGTTATTCTCTAATATTTCTAATATTAAGAGTTGCTTTCTAATATTGCAGACATCTCGGACCGTGGCGTCAGGTGGTACACCGAGCGTGCTGTCCGCATATCTTGCCGTCCACGGCACCTCGACAGATCCCGCCACGGGCGAGCTTCGATATCCCGACGTCGCTACCCAGGAGTACTGCGTAAGTGTTAATATTTTTTCTACCCAAATTTGAAATTTTAGTTTTGGAAGGTTCAAGTTTAAATTTTATACTTATACTTTACTGCTTAATGTGGGTGTAGGAGCGGGTGGTTGAGCAGGCCCAGGCCTCGGAGATCGATTTTACCGGACAGAACGATCCGAGGCCGCTGACCCCAGTTCTGGACGCCGCACACGGAGGGCACCACGGAGGTTGGGAGAGAGGCCGGGGACTGAGCCCTAGCAGGGCCCATATGAGGTTGGACTCCACCCCGGCGGTTACTTCCTCCGTCTCCAGTGACCGGCATGTCCATCAGGAACTGGATAGCTTGAGGGCCAGCGTTCAGGAGTTGAAGGAGATGCTGGTATGTATACTACTTTATAGTAAAATATCATTTCATATTATATACATATCAACATATCCATAATTAGTACGTAGCTTGAGCTTATTTGATTTTAGACTTAAGTTTGATTAATCATACATACATATGTAATTAAACTAAACAACGCTTTTCCAAGCTAGATATCCAAACAGGGTTTCGAAATAACTTAATAATGATACGAATTCGAATAATACACAGTTCTTACATGCTTCTTACACACGTTATGTCCAGACGCGACAGGGTAGATCGGCCGAGCCTTCACATGCATCTCCTTCGGCTGCGGCTCCGCAAGCCACTACATCGGCTGCGGTTCCGCAGACAGCTTCTGTAGCTCCACCGCCCACTCAGACTCCCGCAGCCGCGGCTCCGCAAGTGACTACCTCAACGGCGGCTGCGCAGACCACATCGCCGGCTTCACATGCCGCTCAGACTCCCGCTCGCGACGAATTGCAGAGTTTATTGACCGAGGAGCAGGCGCGCGTTATTCTATCGTTATTCAGAGGTGGAGCTGGACCGAGCTAGGGTAGATTTTTGGTTCTTATTTTTTGAAACATGTATTTATTTATATCATACACATTGTACTACATTTTGAAACGATATTGATATTGGTTTGTATTTATATCATATTCAGTTTTTGTGTTTCTTTTGTATATTATATATATGCGTGAGATGTGATTATGAATACTGCAATATATGATTTGATTGATGTATATATTATTGTGCACAGGGCGGGAAAAATCAAGCAGCCCATTTTTTTAAAAAAAATACAGACAATATGTACCTACGGATTAATCCGTAGGTATATATGTTGCCCCTACGGATATATCCGTAGGGGCACAATATCAGCAGTAACTGATATTTCCCCCTTGATCTCAGTGCCAGGGGGTTGGGATTGCCCCTACGGACATATCCGTAGGTGCCTCTGCCACTCCCCTACGGTGTTATCCGTAGGGGCCAAATATCAGGAATCCTGATATTGTGCCCCTACGGACACGTACCTACGTACATATCCGTAGGGGGTAGTACATGCCCCTACGGATATATCCGTAGGTCCAAGTAATATATTAAAATAAACTGTAAATAATATAAAATCTTATACCCTACGGCTTAATCCGTAGGGACAACAGGACCTACACATAAATCCGTAGGGGCAAAAATTTGCCCGTAGGGGCAAGTTCAGGGCCTCAACTTGCACCTGCGGCCTTTGCACCTACGGGGTATTTTTTCGCCCCTACGTATATATCCGTAGAGGCAACCCTTATTTGTAGTAGTGTAAGATTGGTTGGCGTTTACTGAGGTTGAGGACTTCTGATCCTTAGTACAGATGGTTAAGGTGTTACCCATTAAGGATAGCTCGAGCAGGGAAGCTGCTCGGTGATCTCTTGGGAGGGTTTTGATCCTTAGCACAGATGGGTAAGAAGTTACCCACTAAGGATGGACCAAGTAAGGAAGCTGCTCGGTGGCCTCTTGAAGAGGGCTTCGATCTTTGTCGTCGGTGGGTAGTAAACTACCAGCCATGGATGGACCGAGCAGGGAAGCTGCTCGGTAGCCTTTTGATGAGGGCTTTGATCCTTAGCGTCGGTGGGTAGTAAACTACCAGCCATGGATGGACTGAGCGGGGAAGCTGCTCGATGGCCTCTTGATGAGGGCTTTGATCCTTAGCGTAGATGGGTAAGAAGTTATCCACTAAGGATGGACCGAGTAAGGAAGCTGTACGGTGGCCTCTTGATGAGGGCTTCGATCCTTAGTGTAGATGGGTAAGAAGTTACCCGCTAAGGATAGACCGAGCAGGGAAGCTGCTCGGTGGCCTATTAATGAGGGCTTCGATCCTTAGCGTAGATGGGTAAGAAGTTACCCGTTAAGGATGGACCGGGCAGGGAAGCTGCTCGGCGGCCTCTTGACGAGGGCTTCGATCCTTGATGTCGGTAGGTAGTAAACTTCCAGCTATGGATGTACCGAGCAGGGAAGCTGCTCGGTGGCCTCTTGATGAGGTCTTTGATCCTTAGCGTAGATGGGTAAGAAGTTACCCACTAAGGATGGACCGAGCAGGGAAGCTGTTCGGTTTTGCGATGTATGCCCGACCTTCCTTGGTGTGTGAATATCGGGAAGGGTGACCGTTGCGGGCGGCACGTAGCAGAAACGCATAAGTGAGGCGAGGCGTTCCAATTCTGCGTCTTTCTGACTTCGATTCGCCGAGAAATACGGGATGCTCGCCACGTGGTGGTACGGTATTAGAAGAATGGAGTGAATCCCGGGATTCACGCTTATGCGCACGCAAATTTGGGATCTTGGGGATTCTGTGGAGGCTATAAATAGAGAAGGAGATGGGTTTGTTTCAGCATTGCTTCTTCGAGATGGCCGGGCGTATCTACGCGATCGAAGAGATCATTACCCCCGATGATGTCTACCTGTACGACCAGTCCGTTTTTAAGGAGAGGTACCGGGGCGTGGTCTAGCGCCTCGAGGATCACATCGGCCGTCTACTTCCTCGCCGGTCGTCCCTCCTCCAATTGTTGATGTACGCAATTTGGAGGAGGTCTCCGGGGCTGTACAACCCCCTCTCCGAGGAGCTGCTGGACGAGGCGCTCGACAAAGTGCGCATGATCTACGTCATCGGCCTCATCTCGAAGGCCAGGCACAACCGATCTGTGGCCCTCATTTTGGAGTGTTTCCAAAATAGACGGATCGCGAGCCAGGGCTCGGCAGATGGAGGGCCCGGCGTTTCCGTGGCATCCCGAGTACGTGGGCAGCATCAGAAGGAGCGGGCTGAAGAGGTAAGGGCTCGTTTGGCGAAGATCTCCAGAGAGTATCACCAGCAGTGCTTCCTTGACCCCGTTCCCCCTCTTTTGTAATTTCAACTTTTATGTAAAGCTGAGGAGCCCACGATACCTTTTGATAAATAAATAAAGCTCTCTTTTTTGCGATGTTATCTTTCGGGCAGGCCTTGTTGAGATCGGTGAAATCGACGCACATGCGCCACTTCCCGTTCGCCTTTTTAACCATTACCACATTCGCCGGCCATTCTGAGTAGGCCACATTTCGAATGAAGTTGGCCGCGAGCAACCTGTCAAATTCGTTCTCGATCGCCTTTTGTTTGATCAGAGCGAAGCTTCGTTTCTTTTTCCTGACCGGTCGGACCGTCGGGTCGACCCCGAGCTTGTGTGATATCACTTCGGGGTCGATCTCGGGCATGTCGGCGGGCGCCCAAGCGAACACGTGCGATTTCCGTCTAAGGAAGCGGACCGGGTCGTCGTGTCGGGCCCCTATTAAGAGTGACCCAATTTGGACGGTTCGTTCGTTGTCCCTTTCGATGAGGGGAACCTCCGTTAGCGGCTCCACCAGGACTTCTCGGATTTCTTTTTGCTCGTCCCGAGTATCCAATGACCCCCTGAAACCCTCCGTACCTTTAAATTCATCATTTCGCTCCTCAGGCATAGATGTCGCTGTGAACCAAATTTTTGCGGTTTGCTGGTTCCCGTAGGCCCGGCCTATTCCACCTTGGTCGAGTGGAAACTTGATCGCGAGGTGGTACGTTGATATTTGGGCCTGGAGGGTATTTAGCATCGGGCGCCCCAGGAGGATATTGTAGGCCGATGGAATTCTGGCGACGATGAACTCCACAGGCATGGTATGTGTACGGCCTGCTTCCCCGATGTTAAGTAGAAGGGTGACCACTCTTTCTGCCGGGATAGAGTGGTTAGTAAACCCCGACAGGATGTGGGCAGTCGGCCTCAGGTCCGACGGGCTAAGCCTCATATGTAGAAAGCAGTCGTAGAAGAGGATGTCTGCCGAGCTTCCTGAGTCGACCAATATCCTTTGAACCTTATAGCGGTGGACCCGTGCTGTGATCACCAGGGGGTTGTTATGAGGCAAGGATATCCCGTGGAGATCCTCGTCGGTAAAGGTGATGGGCTCGGCTGCTTTGGTCCTCTTCATGGGCTGGCTGCTTGTCCCTTCGACCGACAGGGGGCGTCGAATCTCGCCGGCTCCAGGCATACCCCCCACCGATACGAACATGATTTGTTCGATCGTCAACTCGCCGGGAGGGGGACGTTGCTTTTTCTCTCGGTCTGCTTGTCGCTTTTCCCTCAAGTATTTTTCTAGGTGCCCCGAGCGAATTAACTCCTCAATGTAGTCTCAGAGCTGTTTGCAGTTCTCGGTGGGGTGTCCCTGCGACCTGTGGAAGATACAGTAGGGGCCTCGTGTCCGTTTCGCCGCCATATTGTTGATCGGGGGAGTTTGAAGAATCTCTCGCCCTTCGCCTCCTCCAACAGCTCTGTCTGGGAGATGTTGAGTGGGGTATACTCCTGGAACTTCGGGGAGTATGGTTTTGGCCGGTCAATCTTCTTTTTCTCTTCTTTGGCTCTCTTCTTTTGATTGGCCTGGTCGGTCCGGGGTAGATTCACGTTCACCTCGGACTTAAGCTGGATCTCTCGCTCGGTCCAGGCTTTTACCTTGGCCATGGTCTTAAGTTGCGATAATGCAAAGGAGTAGAGCCACTCCTTGTGCCTAAGACCCGGCCTAAGGGCCGTGATGACCGTCTCGTCCTGGTGCTCTAGGACTTCAAGAAGAGCGTTGTAGAAGCGAGTGACATATCCTTTGAAAGATTCTTTGTCCCCGCTCTTTATAGTGAAGAGGTGGTCGACGGTCCGCTTCTGCCGTCTGTTCTCGACGAAATGGTCGAAGAATTAAGCGGCCAGCTCATCGAAGGTAGAGATAGAGCATGGCGTGAGTCATTGGAACCAATCTCGTCCTTCATAGATGTGAGTGGCAGGGAACGCTCGACATTGGGCGGCGTCAGAGTTATCCTGGAAGCTCATCCCCACTGTGAACGCGTCCAAGTGGTCTTTCGGGTCGGACTTTCCGTCGAAGAGGGACACTTTTGGAGGCTTGTTCCAGGAGAAGACGCAGACAGCGAGCAGCTCTTCGGTGAAGGGCTTCGTGAGCGAGTCGGCGGCATATCTAGCCCCCTCGCTTGAAGGGCGACCCTCCCGATGTATACCCTCGACCTTCTTTTCGAGGGCATCGAGTCGGTCGTGGTATCCTGAGGATTCGGCATATTCGGAGTGATGGCACCTCCTGCTGGTGGCCTACGCCTGGCCACGGCTCCTGTTCCGTTCTATGAGGTTCCTCAGGTCCCCTGGCGAGGTCGTCCTCGAGCTACCGTGGTGAGTCCCATCCGCGTGACCCTGTCGAGGGAGAGGGCACCGGCCATGCCTGGGAGCAGGCAAGCTGACCGACACCTCCTCGGGAAGGACAGGAGCACGATGGGCCTCAGGGAGGGGTACTCTTTCACGAGACCTTGGCATGGAGTTGTGAGGTGCCCAACGGGTCATCGAATTGGTCGCCACGGGGGATCTGTGGCCGCCGGAAATAGCGGGGTGCTGCTCGGTCGTGCCAGTGTGGGCAGTGTCTTCTGCCCCTCCATGGAGATCCTAGTCCCGAGGTGGGGGAACGACAACCTGTGTGGCTTGCCCAGCAGTCTGGACACGGACGAGGGCATCTACGATGGATGTGATCCTGTTGATCCGTACAGATAAGGCATGAACGGCGTTCAGGGGAGGAGGTGATCTGTCCGCGCCACCGTTGTGAGGGGGCGGCGACTAGTGCTTGGATTGTCGCGATGATCACTCCCCATAAATTCGAGATTGGAAGATCAATTTTTGTTGAGTGGAATTTTTGACGTTCCTACAGACGGCGCCAACTGATGGAATTCTTGATCTCCTTCAGATGTTGTCTTCTATTGATCTGTCGTGGGCGTTGATGAATGACTGAGATTGGATTTGGGGGTTGCCTCCTGAAGCGTGTGGATCTCAGTGGGCTTGGTCTGGGGCAAGGCCGAGCTACCTGCAAGGAAGTCTCGGGGTGGTTGTACCACCGTGGACCCTCCGACGATTAAGTTAGTCAAGGTATTTGAGCAGAGTATCGGCTTATTCAGCTAGAATTTTCTTACCTGAGTTGTCTGAGAAGGGGTTTATATAGTTGCAGCCATGGGCTGGCGGGTGTGAGATTTATGACGGTCGTTACGCCCTTGGAGCCACGCCTGCGCGAATGGAGAGATCCTCCATTAATGGCGAGATACGCCCATTAACGGGGGAACGTGATGGTGTGGGACGCGGGATCGTAGGGTGGCGGATATCTCATGCATGGCGAGATTCGCGGAGCCATGGCGGGGATGCCTATGGTCTATGCTCCGGGTTGGTCGGCGAGACCGAGGAAGCTGAGCTCGGCGGGAGGCTCGGAGGGGAGCGGGAGGCCGATGAAGCTTGGTTTTGTGATAGCTCGGAGGCGATCTGGAAGGGCCGAGGAAGCCCGACATGCAGGAGGCTCGGAGGTGAGCCAATGGTTATTTGTAGGACGAGCACATGAGTGTTCTGGGAGGTCATCGAAGGTTGAGAACATCCTCGGGTCGAAGGTCTGGGGCATGCCTTCAATGTACCGTTCTTGCTCCTTTCCCGTAAGCCTTGGGACACGTCATCTGCCACGTGTCATGATCTGGAGAGTTTCCAGTACTGAGCATCATCAAGGATGGAAAAAGAAAAGAAAAAGAAAAAAAAAGAAAAGAAAAATCAAAGGAAATTGTTTCTTATAAAATTGTGTGCCAAGTTAGATTTTCTTAATTCAATCGAACCTCTGAAAACCGACAGAATTAACCTAATTCCGTCTTATAAAATTATGTGTCAAATCAAGACAGAATCGGTCCTGATCTACACATTGCTTTTCAAAATGTCATATCTCAAACCACAGAACTCGGTTTTCAACAAACCTTAAAGGTATGGATGCCACATTGACATCCCTACAACATTTCTATGTAATCCGAGACTTAAAAATGTGTATATAGAGATATATGCTTTGCAAGTCACCCCCTCCTTATTGTCCAGAAAAATAAAATCTATTTTTAAACCCTTAGATTAAAATAATCGTAATTTTTGTTTCATAGATCCAAATCGCACAAACTCAAACTTTTTAGATAACTGGCCTGAAAGACATATTCCTAGTTCAACTTGAGAATTGAAAACTGATGGAAAATATCACAAACTGCATTTTAAAAACATATGCCAGTGCTGAATAGATTCTGATCTGTTCTGTGTAGCGATATCAAAACGCGTCTATTTCCCAAACTGGTAGTCGGAATTAGGCAAGACTTGAAACCATGTCTTTATAACAGCTAGGACTACATTTCTTGTTTTATTTTTGAGTTCATATGAATTGAGTAATCAGTAGTTTTTAGCACTTATTTAAAATATTGTTTTTGATTTATGCTTGGATGTTTCACTTATATCATTCCATGTCATGCAACTTTCTAATTTTATTGCACCTACTTGAATCACACGTTTAGATATATTGCATGCCTGATACTCGGACCATGAATGTGTAATAACATAAACTTAACACGAACTTGACATAAACTTGCAACACCCCAATGTATTTATGGATTTGTGTAGGGCTTGTGTCAAACTGTCACGACCCGAAAAAGCCCGTGACTGGCACTTGAATCATATGAAGTCTATAGGATCCCATCTAATTCAAGCAAGCCAAAAACCCAGAAATCTAAAACCATTTTAAGGAGTAAATAAGAAAACTAGTTTTTAAGAAGTAAGGAAAACATGTTTTAAAAACAAGGTTTTTAAATGAGTAAGTCGAATATGCATTTTTAAAATCTATATTCTTTTCTGAAAATTTCGGCAGAGTTTTCTTTATAAATAATGGCCCCGAACGGGGTATAACAAGAATAATATATACATAATGATAAAAGGCATCCCCAAGCGGGAGCTAGCTCTTCGTCAATCGACGGTCACAACCACGCAAGCAATATAATATACAACGCCAAATGGCGAGGATCAAAACTCAAAAAGAACTCAAAATCAGCATGAAAACCATAATACTACAACACGTGACTCTAAGGTCGAAATAATACATAACTGGTTTTCAAAGTCTGAAACAATATACAAGTTTTGGTTGATGGAATTACTAGATACAACTGAATAAAATAATACAAGGGTGGTCACGATGCGAGTGAACCCACCTACCAACGCAATCACCCAAAAAGGAAGCAGTGTACCAGAAAAGCCGCGATGGAACCTGTACGGCAAAACCTGCAAGAACTGTGGCACAACGGGGGTGAGTTGCCAACTCGTAAATAAAAAAAATCACAGAGCAGAAATCGTATGTATGACACAATCCTAGGTCAATATGATTAATATATATATATAAATCTTAAATGAATAAGTCTGAAGCAAGATAAGGTGGCAATGTAACATCTATACATGAGTGTAGTGCCAAGTGCTCGTGCCAGTGCCTCAGGTAATAACATATCATAAGTATGAGGTATGATCAATGTTGGCTATATCATGAAGTCGATGAAAATGTGGATATCATCCAACTATGTAATCAATATCATCAATGTCAATATATGTATGTGGAAATCGTCCACGTGTCACCCAATGACAATAAGCATCATGCATGTAAATATCATAAACATATGCATGAAAGTATGAGGATGTAAATCAATATGTGTCGCTCGCGACATATCAAAATCATGGAACCTGAGTGCCAAACATCGACACTCGAAAACATCATGAAACCTGTGCCTAGCATCGGCACATAAATCCTCATATATATAGGGCCCTGTCCGTCCGGATCGGCCTATATCATCTCTCAACTCCGGTCGGTATCCCCCAGATATCCGCCGAGCTCAAATACAATCACCGGTAGGTAGTACTCCCCTGCCGGGCTCACCGTCTAGCATATACGAGTCTTCTTGCCCTAAGGTACCTCACCGGGTCCACCATGTACCCGCAGACGTTGCCTACCGCTCCTCGAATCGAGTTTCACATGCCACTCTCAGAACCGAGAAATCACATGGTGGACGCACTGAAATATCATATCAAGGGTAACCGGGTTTTTCAAACAATACATACTTTCTTTTAAAATACCCACGGTTCCCAAATCCAGAAATATCATGGAAACAACATATCGCAATGCGTATAATCAGAAAGCATGATGTATGCGACATATAAAAGAAATGTAAGCATATCAGTATATCATGCAACATGGAATAGTAATATGCACATATTGGGAGAAACCGCTCTTTTAAAATGAATCAGTTTTAAAGAGTATCTTGCGATTCCCAAATCTCCAAATCAAGCCATAATCATCTATGTATGTGCAAGTATGTAAATGTACAATAGATGTGTGCACAGGTATGAGTGTACAATAGATGTGTGCACAGGTATGAGTGTACAATAGATGTGTGCACAGGTATGAGTGTACAATAGGTATGTGCACAAGTATGAGTATACAATAGATGTGTACACAAGTATGAGTGTACAATAATTGTGTGCACAAGTATGGGTGTTCAATAGGTGTGTGCACAAGTATAGGTGTACAATAGATGTGTGCACAAGTATGAGTGTACAATATGTAAGTACACGAGTATGAATGTACAATAACCATATTTATCATGCAATGCGATATAAACAATAAGCATATGCAGCAAATGAATAATAGACACAATAGTGTAGAAGCTACATCAATGCATCCATATCATACTATTTTGCCATTTGAAATAAGACGAATCGGGGGTTTTAGGAAAATGAGGGCTACGGTGTTTTTAAGAAAAGATGCGTCTTTTGAAAATATCCGTAGAATCCTTTGCCTGTCTTTAACTACTCCCGATTCGTTAGTTTTTGAAATAGGTATGACATCGGCCTAGCCTAACCTCTACTAGCATATCTACAGCTCTAACTAGCAAGTCAATCAGGAGAGGTGTGGAAACCACCTAAATCTGAGTCGATATAATATATATATATATATATATATATATATATATATGTAAATATAATAGTCGGTGATCCCGCCTCAAAGGTACCGCGTACGATACAATATCATATGACATCCTCAAGTCATGAGTGCAGATCTATCATCAATATAAAGCTCGTACGGTAAATCGTCATACGGCATCCCAAAAGCTGGGTACGGGTCAATATCACATTCATCTCATCAATTATCAAGTATCCTTATCATCATATCTCATGATCTGGGGTACTGATCTAAGTCTAGTAGAAATCGATACCATCTAGGTAATTATGAATGCGTGTGTGAAACACACGTCCAAAGGTCCGCTAAAATCACATGTCGTATCCCAAATACGAATCACAATATATTACCGATCTCATGGCACTCTGTCCAATATCATCGACTCATCTCCAAATATCATCCACTATCCCCGTCATCCAGGTATATGTATAACGAATATGCATGTGTGTGCGTGTGGGTGTAAGCCTATTCTAGGGTTCGCAACTAGGAACTATACCAGTTTACTTCTACGCCCTAATCTAATTATAGTATACCTAATCTCATCTCAAATATCCACGACACACAATAAGCTATAATAAATATATAGTATATATAGTATACTAGACATCGAACTGCGGGGGTGCTATACGCCATCCACCCGACTTCCCCCGTAGATATAATCTACTCACTTTGAATCCTGCGTGTCGATGTCAATGTCGCCTTCATCTTCTTCATCGTCTCGAATCGTCGTGGGGGTACCTACATGTCACACGTATCGCATCGCATTAAAACCAAATCAAGACTAAAACGACAAGCGAAAATCAAAACGATACGCTTAAAGTTTATAGGTTAGAACCTATGGACTACGCTTTCAAAACCATCAAACGATCCTCGATATCGTCGTACAGACGCCAAGTAATCGAGGTAAAACGCAATTATACAAATCCAGAATTTAAAATATGCAAAACGAAAACACGAATTAAAACAGCAACTCAGGAAAAAGGCTCCAGATTCTACCCTAGGTCAAATTGGACAATTTTGCACATGCCAGGGGTCTAATTTACTGGAGATGGGGTTACAGAACCAAAACGAGGCAGATTGGCCTTGGTCTAGCCGCAAATTGCGGCTAAAGGGATTAAATTTGCGGCCATAGTTGGGAGCTAGGGGCTAGGGTTTTGGTGGTAGCTTTTTAAGTGCCTGCATGTATCACTGTCCATGCAAAAAAAAAATTCAGAGTCTCGGGGTGATAGCAGATTCCATTTAACCTTCACAGAATCACAGTTTTTCCGACATCGGCTTTTCTAAATCCGTATTCCGGGTTTCTAGTCTCTGGTTTAGGCCTGGATTCTAGCACTAGGGGGTTTGTATGGCCTCTACTGAGCTTAATTTCTCACCACAACTCTTAATTTCCAATAACCCTAACTAGAATTTTCATAGCCTCACAAAACATCACTATATCGGTTTAAGGTTAACATGGATGTGAAAGCAATAGGAAAACTAAGCTTATGGTTCAGAAAATACCTCATTTGGCAACTCAAGAAAATTCTTGAGTTGCCCTAAGTGTCCAAAACATTTCCTTTCTTGGTCCAATGTGATTCCCTTGAGCTTGTGCATCATTTTCGTGAAATGGGGATAGGGTTTTGAGTTGGTTTCCATGGTGTTTTGGGGGATTTTGTGAAGAGGGAGAGAGAGGCAGCAGCAGTAGCAGCAAGAGGAGATGGAGGGGAGAGGAATGAGTGAAGAATGAAGAGGAATGGCCAAGTCAACACACCCTCATCTTTCTCTCTCTCACCCATACCCATTATTCTATTCTTTCCCTTTTTCTTTTCTTTTCTTTTTCTCATTCTCTCTAATTAACAACCATGCAAGAATGCCATAATAAAACATGTAGGAAAGTCATGGAAAAATATGTAACAAGTGAAAAAAGATATGGTGCATATTTCGCACAAATATGCTAAAAATCCAATTAGCGATTTTTAATCGCGATTAGCACTAAATTAGCATATAATTACTCATAAAAACTTAAAATTTGCATAATTCACATAAAACACTCTCTTTTAGTAATTTCTATAATTTTCCAAATTTTTCCCCATTTATCGGTATTTAATTATACCGAAATATTAAAATATTCATTAAAATTAATATTAAATTATAAAAATTCCCCAAAAATAATATTTTATTATTTTGAAATGTTACACAAACTCTATAATTTAATATACATGGGGGAAAAGGGTGGTTTTGTAACGGACGTATGTTGTGGCACGAGAATCCACTAAAAATCACTTAATCTCAATCTCGTGTACCGTTGTTCCATGGATTTGACAGAGTTAAACTTTACATGTTGTTGGTTCGTAGATTTGACGGATTACTTTCATATACACGCATACTTTTATTATTGTACTACAACAAACACGTAACCGTAGAACTGCCATGCTTATATAGACTGCCATGTTTAATTGACATATCATGCTTATTCATTGTATTATGTTTTTTCTATCTACTTAGATGCTTGTCGTTTATTACTTTTTACAATTATACTTTAATCCGGGACTTACCAAATGCAAGATCGCTGGCAGACATTCCTTTATTTTCTTTCATCTTTATAGAATGTTTGTCAGGTAGCTTAGGGACAGAAGGAATTGAGACGATTGGGGAGGACTTTTCGTAGATATCTTCCCAGGCGGATTTCTAGCGGCATATCATCCTTTTCCTTTCAGTATGCATATTGTTCAAGCTTCGTTTATTTCTGTTTTTTCGTTGTATCTGATTTTCAGACCCATTATCAGTTGTTTGAATATTGTGGGATTTGAAATATAATAATATAGTTGGATTTTATTCTCTTGTTTAAATTCTTGTTATACTATATATATTGCTTAGGATATGTTTTAACGTATTTGTTTCGAGAAGAACCACTTTTCGGTATAAATACATCGCGGATCCCGTCGCGTGCTTGCTACTGGCTTTTAGAAAGCGATGTGTGATAACACAGGAAAGAAATTATGTGGCATTGAGAGTGACATTACTAAAGGAAGGAGATATTAATACATGTTACTTTCATAAAGTTGCAAACAGTAGACGAGCGGTGATAGAGGTCGGAATCTCCTTCAGATATTTTCCTCCATCGATTCCGCTCCAAGCGATACTGAACGGTCGTGATTGAGAATGAGAATTGACTGTGTGGATCTCAATAGGTTGTAAGATGCTGTTGACGTCGAGCTATCTGCAAAGGAAGTCCCGGGATGGGAAACTATCGTAGGACCCTCCGACGATCGAGTAAGCACTGAAGAATAATGGCAGGGTAGCGGCGTATTGGAATGAATTCGAGTTACCTGAGTCATCTGGTGGAGGGGGTTTATATAGTGGTCGCATGAGGTGAACTGGCGCGATACTCTCGCCGTCTGTTACTCCCTCGCGGCATGTTCGCATAGAAGGCGGGATACGTCCATTAATAGCGGGATGCACTCGTTAATGGAGGGCGTGCCAGCATAGGATGTGGAGAAGTGGAGATCTCGCTTTGGCGAGATATACGGAGCCCTTACGGGGGTGTTTAAGCTCAGTGCTCTCGGCTGAACAGGGGAGCCAAGGAAGCTCGGCTCGGTGGGTAGCTCATAGACAAGCGAGGAGTTCTTAAATGCTCGGAT
Source organism: Agapanthus africanus (assembly GCA_030015575.1). Taxonomy (NCBI): domain Eukaryota; kingdom Viridiplantae; phylum Streptophyta; class Magnoliopsida; order Asparagales; family Amaryllidaceae; genus Agapanthus; species Agapanthus africanus. The sequence continues at coordinate 44,044,299 of CM057338.1, forward strand.
GCCAGATTGCTCGGGGGGTGAGTTGTTGGTTGGTTGCTAATCGCACGGGGAAGGTACTCCGGGGAGGTTTTCGAAAGGTCGGGTGCAACCTCAGAGACGAGGTACCGAGAAAGGTCCCCCATGCACCATACTAGTTCCCCCTTCGTAGCCCCTTAGAGTCTAGTGGGCTTACGTAGACGACACGTCATCTGCCATGTGTCGTAATCTGGGAAATGCTCGTTTATGAGCCTCATCATTTGCCCTCCACTCTCGTCCTAACCTATTTATGGGTTAGGGTCGAGAGTGGTAAGCCCGGTTTTTAATGATTCAGCCTAAGATTGTCGCCTCGTGATAAGAGCTTTGGATCCACGTCTTCATTGGGCAGGAAGCTACCCACTGTGGATAAGCCGAGCAGGAAGCTTCCCAGCAGCCTCATGATAAGGGCTTTAGATCCACATATTCGTTGGGCAGGAAGCTACCCGCAGTGGATGGGCCGGGCAGGAAGCTATCCACGGTGAATAGGCCAAACAGGAAGCTACCCGGTCGCCTTGTGATGAGGGCTTTGGATCCACATCTTCATTGTGCAGGAAGCTACCTACTGTGGATGGGCCAAGCAGGAAGCTATCCGGTCGCCTCATGATGAGGGCTTTGGATCAACATCTTCATTGGGCAGGAAGCTACCCACTGTGGATGGGTCGAGTAGGAAGCTGCCCGGCGGCCTCGTGATGAGGGCTTTAACAACATTTGGAGGTGGAGTGGAACTACCCAAGCCTCCTGATCAGTCGAAAATTCTGCATTTTTAACACGGCAATTTCCCTATCATTTGCACTCATATTGAAGTGTTCGGTATTTATATTGCACATATTAGCAAAACATCTCTGAAATACCAGATTGCATGTGTTAGACTTTTAAACCGGCACTTTAAGGGAAATTGATTGTGTTTCATGGCATCGCATCATCCTTGTATTGCGCAACTCTTGTCTTGGGGTTTAATGCAGGAAATTCCAGAAGCAAAGCCCAAAATTGGGAAAAGAGCTGATAAAAGATACGCCAACTCCAAGATATAAGATCTGGTAGTGATACAGAAGGACAAATAAAATTTAAAATATCAGACAAGAACCCAAATATCAGCCCAAGTCCACAGAAGAAGAATCAAGCAATGGGGCCCTCAAAGGACCGCGGATCCGCGGCCCAAACCCCCTTGGCGCCGTGGATCCACGGCCTTATTAAGTGATCAAAGCTCCCAATTTTGCCACGTGCTTACCTCTAACGGCCAAAGCTTCCAGAAGACCCTAGAAGCTCCACGTGGCGCATCTAGAAGGCTCGGCTTAACAAACTATTTCTAGAAGGCTTTCTTAACAAACTTTTGGAGGGAAAATTCAAATTTGAAAATCCTAGATCTAGGGTTTGGAGGTCTATAAAAAGGAGCCTAGATCTAGGGTTGAGGTTGTTCAAGAAGAATCCACCATCTTCTACCCACAATTTGAGTGACACAACTTGTGCCTCAAACCCTAACCCTAATTCCAATTCAAAATCAAGATCAAGATCCCGAGTGCAATTCAAGCAAGAGAGCGTTCAACCTTTAGAAGCGACGCCGGATTTCAACGGAGCAAGAGATCCAAGCCGATCCGCGATTCAAAGAGCTGACAAAGCCGAAATCGACGATCTAGTTCCATCCTTTTGTAAATTCAAGAGAGTTGTAACGAAATTTGTCGATAAATAAAGGTGAAATTTCTATATCTTGCTTATTTTTTAATTCAAGTATTATGATTAGATCTCAATTTGTGATTGTGTTTGTGATCATGATGTTTGAGTAATCTCCGCTCGTATAGGAGTTGTGACGATCGATAGATGATGATGATTTAGATACTTTTACAATTCTTAAATCCTATAATGTTTGGAAATTCTAGTGAATCAAATGATTAATGACCTAGTTTCGAGATGATGCTTTCTTGATCGTGTTCACTCGAAACTAGGAAACAACTATTGATCATTTGATTAATTAGAAGCTAGAATTTGAATAAGATTCATCGAAAGGACAAAGGATGAGTTGCGGAATCCCTAATTTCCTCGCAAGATCCTTAACCCTCGGTAAATTCTCATCGATCTAGTATCAATTCGTTAATGGATAAGAATGAGTAATCATTAGATCTCATCACATCTATAGATCCGATCTACTCCTACAAACCATACTTCTAATCTTAATTGTTGGTTGGAAATTATCACACATCTCAATTCTTGATTTTAATGTTTTTTTTTCTAGATCTAGATTTTTCTAATTCTTGATATTCAATTACAAATCATGAATTGTTTTCTTTTCTTTTCCTTAAATTTTCAACTCATCTAATTCGGAAATTGAACGGATCTCACTTTCCCTGTGGACGACCCACACTTACTAACGCGCTACATCCGACACCGTTATTGATTGCGGTCAAAATATTTTTGGTTGTGATTTTTCTACACAATTTTCTAAAAACATACACAACGGAAAATCAATTCCAATCAAAATGGCGCCGTTGCCGGGGATCGTGTGCTAATTTATTCATTTTTTGAAATTTGAGTTGAAAAGTTTATTCCATCTTAATTTTGAAGATCAAAACTCGCGCAAAACATTAAACGAGTTGTTATGGTTAATTGCAAGGAAATCTGGAGCTTGCTGTGCAATTGGAAAATTATTTGGAGAATTCCACAGAGCTCAGGAGTTGAACATGAACAGTACCAAATTTTTCTGTGCAGAGAGGAGCTTGAGGCGCGGCGGAACCGCGGCATTACTTGACTCCTGCGGCGGAATCGCGGAAGTTCAGGAGGATCTCTGTACTATTTTTCTCAGGTAACCTCTATCTTTCTTATCTCCTTCCTAAATCTGCTCCAATTAACAATTTGTTGCAGGCTTCTTTGCAAAAATCGCAGCACCTCAAAAAAGTAAAATAAATTGTGCTTGTTTTTTATTTTGTGGTTGTTTGCAAAATTAATACGGAAATTAAGGGGCACGGCCAAATCCAGATTAGGTGGGGAGTTCATTACCCTTCCTAAGCCCCAAAAATCACAAACTTGCATCCGCATTACCCTCATTAACTAAAAAATATCTAGAGATGACTCTAAGGACCGTCGCTCTCACTTAGGACAGAAAAAGGCCGTGGGTAATTCATTGCTTATCCGCGTTTCTTTTGTGGTGTCTAAGGCAAGTGTGTCGAAAGCTAGTAGTTACTTAATTAGGCCCACTGCTTACGTAGTGGAGAACCTCCCACTTACCTGGCACTTACCTGGCCACAGGAGAGACAAAGAGACAGTGGAGGATTGATCCTGCGACTTGTCTTTTGGCAGTTAGGAGCGGTCTAGAGCTTTGACCTAGGTGACCATAGATTTTAGGGTTGCTTGTTGCATTTGTTGTGATCGCATCATATTTTCAAAATCCGTATCATTTTTCAAAACAAATACCGCATTCATTCATTCCCCTAATTATAAGTCAAGCTGCCACTTGTACTAACCCTTTTTAGTGCAAGATAGGCTGGACACGGGATTCTAGTGCCCGACTTGTCCGCGTTCCCTCGATCGACTCCGAAGTCGGTATTTCTCCATTTACCTCTCTTTTACCCACCACCACACCCACACCGATGGATCCGTCTCCATCGAACCTCTTTACCGCTGCTCTGCCACCGTCCGTTGGTGCGCAGAATCCTCCCCGCATCTCTCTCCAAGAGAGGTGCTACCCTTTGCGAGGTCCTCTCTCGACCTGTTTATCCATTCCACCAGCCAACGGGGATAACTTTGAGATTAAACCTCAGTACATCAACCTTCTACCCAAATTCCACGGTCTCGAGACTGAAGACGCATACGTGTTTATCACCAAATTTGAAAACGTATGCGCGATGATGGGTACATTACAAATTTCTGTGGATGCCATGCGTCTACGTCTTCTTCCATTTACCTTGTGCGATATAGCCGAGAAGTGGCTGTATAACACCACCGCACATTCCATTACGAATTGGGAAGAATTCGTTGCGGCATTCCTTAAGAAATTCTACCCTATGCAAAAAACAGCTCGAATCCGTAGCGAACTATATCAATTCACCCAGCTTCCGGCTGAACCATTCTCAAAATGTTTTGAACGATTCAAGGATCTTTTGGTTCAATGCCCACATTACGGCATCCCGAGATGGGATCTTTGCCGAATCATATATGAGGGCATTAACCCTACCACTAAACAGAACCTTGAAAACATGTGTCAAGGCACCTTTATGACCAAGGATGATGGGGAAGCTTGGAAATTTTTAGAAGAGTTCGCTAAAAAGTCCTTACAGTGGGAGAGTGGAACCCAGCCATCGTCTAGGGGTGGCGTACACCAAATTGACGTGTCCATAGGTGTTCGAGCTGAGATGGCAGCAATGCAAAAGAAGCTCGACGCTATGGAACACAAATTCTTAGCAGCCTCCCTAAACCCGATGTCGCTCCCCAAAACTGTATGTGGGTGCTGTTCTGATCTTTCCCACTTAACGGAAGAATGTTCATTAAACTCTCAGTTTCAAGGTCTCGAGCATACCAATGCCGCATTTCAAAGACCTAGAAATAACCCTTTTTCTTCCACATATAATCAGGGTTGGAGGAATCACCCGAACTTTGCTTGGAACCAATCCCAATCTCAAAACACGGTTCCAAATCCGAATCATTTCCAAAGAGTCCCTCCACCACAACAGCAACCACTTGAACTCACCCAGCACCCCTACCAGTCACAAAATTTCCAAAACCAGGTCAACACTCCTGCACCGTCTAATCCTATGCAGTCGACCTGTTCTGACGAGTTCTCTCAATTCACTCAAACCATGAAATCACTCTTGTCAAATTTCATGGAAGTGTCGGCTGAAGTTAGGTCTTCTGTCGGTGAAATAAAGAAAAACTCAGCGTCCCAAGCTGAGTGTATCAGAACGATGGAAGCTGAAATTGCACGACTTAAGGCCGAAATGAGTGCGAGAGAAAAAGGGAAACTTCCGTCTCAACCCCTACCGAATCCTGGGCATTACAATGTAATTGCCGTCACAACGTTGAGGTCAGGAAGAGTGCTGAATAACCATGTTGGGGAAGAAGTTGATGATATTGAAAATCCTATCAACACCCCGGCTGAGACCTTCCCTCACACACACACTTCTACTTCTGATTCTTGTTCTTCTACCCCACCGCCTTCTCGCGAGCCTATTCTCCATTTCCCTCTAGGCTCAACACCTCAGCAACCCTCTTTTAGCTCTCCAAAGACGGTCCCCACTCCTCTTTTGGGATCACGTCTACCCCCACTTCCTTCTCCTATGATGGACCCAGCGCTCATTGCTAAAGCACCTTACCCGAATCGGTTAAGGGCTAACAAATCGAGTCCACATATGGAGAAAATTATGGAAATGTTCAAACAGGTTAACATCAACATCCCTCTCCTAGATGTGATTCAACAAGTCCCCGCTTATGCGAAAATTCTTAAGGACTTGTGCATTAGGAAGAGGAAGACTCAAGTGCCAAAAAAGATCTTCATGTCTAATAACATTAGCACTGCTTTTATTCCTCAGCTACCAAAGAAACGTAAGGACCCTGGATGTCCTACGATATCGATTTCTATTGGGGGTAAAAACATCAACCGTGCTCTTTTAGACCTTGGCGCAAGTATTAACCTACTTCCATACTCTGTCTATGAGCAGCTAGGGATTGGAGAGTTGAAACCTGCTCACTGCACTCTCCAAATGGCAGACCGTTCAATCACCAAACCTCGAGGTGAACTAGAGGATGTGTTGATAAAAGTCGGAGAATTTTTATTCCCTGTAGACTTCATTGTTCTCGATACACAACCTGTAGCGAACCTCCGGAGCCAAATTCCGGTGATTTTGGGTCGACCATTCCTTGCCACTTCCAATGTTGTCATTACCTGTAGAAATGGTTCAATGAACTTATCATTTGGAAATATGACCATTGAACTGAACATCTACAAAATTGGAAGTCAGCCATCAAAATTCTCTGCTCATATCCTTGATGTGTGCTCTGTCCACGAGATGGCTCCCGAAAGTTACGGAGTTGAGGAACTTTGCTTTACAGATCTCGACGACACTACCACATCACTGTTTGACCTGGCACATGATCTTAGTGAGGACACCATTTCCACGCTCGAGTCTACCACTCCTGACTCATCACCATCCGAGTCTGTATCTTTTACAGGCTATGAGCTTCTTTGTGACTCCAAAAATCATTCGATGATCCCACCTTCTATTATTTCTCCACCAGCATTAGATCTCAAAATTTTACCTTCTCATCTTAAATATGCATATTTAGGTGAGAATGAATCTCTACCGGTTATCATTTCCGCTTCTCTAGTATCAGAGCAAGAGAATGCACTTTTATCGGTATTGAGATCTAATAGGGAGGCGTTTGGTTAGACCATGGCGGACATCAAAGGGATTAGTCCCTTGATTGTCGAACATTATATACATTTGATGGATGATGCCAGACCAACCCGAGAAGCACAGAGACGGTTGAACCCCGTCATGAAGGAAGCGGTGATGAAAGAGATCGTCAAATGCCTTGATAGTGGTATCATATACCCAATCTCCGATAGCCAATGGGTGAGTCCTATACATGTCGTCCCTAAGAAATCTGGCATCACTGTTATTATCAATGAGGCAAATGAGTTGATTCAGACACGCACCCAAACTGGGTAGCGTGTATGTATTGATTACAAAAAACTCAATGCCGCCACGAGGAAAGACCACTTTCCTCTACCTTTCATTGATCAGATACTGGAACGCTTAGCTGGACGTGCGTATTATTGCTTTATGGAAGGATACTCTGGCTATAATCAGGTCCCCATAGCCAAAAAGGATCAAGATAAAACCACTTTTACTTGTCCTTTTGGTACCTTTGCTTATAGACGCATACCCTTTGGGTTATGCAACGCTCCCGCTACCTTTCAGCGGTGTATGATGGGGATATTCTCTGACATGGTAGAGAATTTTCTGGAGATCTTTATGGACGATTTCTCGATTTTCGGAGACTCTTTTTCTGACTGCCTAACGAATCTTGACGCGGTTCTTACTCGTTGCAGAGAGAAGAACTTAACCTTGAATTGGGAAAAATGCCATTTCATGGTCCAAGAGGGAATTGTGCTTGGACATGTTATTTCACAGAAAGGTATTGAGGTTGACAGAGCTAAGATAGATGTCATTCAAAACCTTCCTCATCCCAAAAGCGTCAAGGATATCCGACCATTTCTTGGCCATGCGGGCTTTTATAGGAGATTCATTAAGGATTTTAGCAAAATTGCTAAACCCTTAACTCTTCTCTTGGCCAAGGATACGACCTTCCACTTTGACTCAGATTGTGAGGCAGCATTCGACTCACTCAAACACTCCCTCACTACAGCCCCCGTTCTATCATCTCCAAATTGGGACTATCCCTTTGAGCTTATGTGTGATGCATCAGACTTTGCAATAGGTGCAGTCTTAGGACAGCACATTGATAAGATGCCACACGTGATCTATTATGCGAGTAAGACCCTGAATGATGCGCAAATCAATTATACAACTACCGAAAAAGAGCTTTTGGCGGTTGTATTTACAATAGAAAAATTCAGGCCTTACTTGATTGGCTCACCTATAGTTGTGTACACTGACCATTCCGCTTTGAAACATCTTCTGGCGAAGAAAGATGCAAAAGGTCGGCTAATACATTGGATCCTTCTATTATAAGAATTTGATCTTGTTATCAAAGATAAGAAAGGATGTGAAAACGTGGTAGCCGACCATCTTTCACGCATCTCTTCTTCTCCTGTGACCCTGCCGATCAATGATTCGTTTTCAGACGAACAACTCTTGAGCGTATCCAATGAACCTTGGTTCAGGGATATTGTGAACTATCTTGTCACGGGACTTATACCCAGCGATTGGTCAAAACAGGACAAATACCGTTTTCTGTCCCAAGTAAAACACTTTTACTGGGATGATCCATACTTGTTTAAGTATTGTCCTGATCAGATCATTCGCCGGTGTGTCCCGAAAGAAGAGTTCAAGAGTTTTCTTTCTTTTTGTCATGATCAGGCCTATGGGGGTCACTTCGGTCCTAAAAAGACGGCGGAGAAGGTTTTGCAATGCGGATTTTATTGGCCGACCTTGTTCAAGGACGCATTTGACTATTGCAAAACCTGTACACAATGTCAGTACACGGGTAGAATTTCCCGGAGAAATGAAATGCCTCAGCAACCCATCTTAGTGGTTGAAATTTTCGATGTTTGGGGCATTGACTTTATGGGTCCCTTTCCCAACTCCTTTGGGAATTTGTACATACTGCTGGCGGTTGATTACGTCTCAAAGTGGGTTGAATCCATTCCATGTCGCACTAATGACAAGAAAGTTGTCATTAAGTTCTTAAAAGAGAATATCTTTTAGCGATTTGGACACCCACGCGCTATTATTAGCGATAACGGGACACATTTCTGCAACAGGTCTTTCGAGACTCTGATGCGGAAATACGCAATCAACCACAGACTTTCTATACCCTATCATCCCCAAACGAGCGGGCATGCTGAGATTTCGAATAGACAGATCAAACAAATCCTGGAGAAGACTGTTGCTAAGAATAGAAAAGATTGGTCGACCAAACTGACGGATGCTCTTTGGGCATTCCGAACTGCATTTAAAACCGACCTAGGGATGTCTCCATATAGGATAGTTTTTGGGAAGGCATGTCACTTACCAGTCGAGATAGAGCATAAAGCATTGTGGGCTATTTAGGAAATCAACTTTGACTTAAACCAAGCCTGCAACTTTCGGAAGCTGCAATTGAATGAGCTAAGCGAACTCCGCGATGAAGCTTATGATAACGCTGTAATCGTAAAGAATAAGACCAAGGTTTTTCATGATAAAAACATTTTGAGGAAAATATTTTCACCTGGTCAGTAAGTCCTTCTTTATGATTCACGACTACACCTTCACGCGGGTAAACTTCGATCTCGATGGAAGGGACTTTTTGTTGTGCGGTCTGTATATCCGCACGGGGCAGTAGAGGTAGAAAATGTTAAAAACGGCACATTTTTCAAAGTGAATGGACATAGACTAAAACCGTATTTTTCCACTGACCCCACGGAGGAGCTCCTATTCTTACAGGAGCCATTTTATCTTGATTAAAATTCCTCCGTCTCACCTCCATATTACTGCATCATCTTTTTGAATGGAGGTGAGTGAAATGAATAAGTTTGGGGGAGGATCTTCACTTATATATTTTGCCCCCACTAATAAATTCCTCCCAGGCTTACAGGTTTTGTAAATATAGCGGTTGGCAACGGTGAGGACACTGTTGAAAACAAGTTTGGGAGAGGTTTGTGCTTAGTTTTGCATCATTTGCATATCATTTGCATAAGCACAAAACATTTCTTTAAAAACCCATAAAAATTTAAATTTTTTAAAAACCTATAAAAAATTAAAAATTTTCAAAACCCATAAAAATTGTGTAAAGATTTTTGGCTCATCATTTTGTGTAAAAAAAAAAATTTCAAAATACATAAAAATTTAAAAATTTTCAAAACCTATAAAAATTTAAAAAAATTTCAAAACCCATAAAAATTTTAAAAAATTTCAAAATTTCAAAATATTTAATATTTAAGATAATAAAAGATTAGATAGTGAAAAATTGCATCCATGAGATTAGAAAAATTTAAGAAAACCAAGAAAATTAGAAGTTTTCTTATACGAACTAGTAATGAGTAGTTATGAGCCGTTGTCCCAAGGATTAGTAAGATGGAGGAAGTCACTAATCTGAGGATAAAAATAAGTCTGAAAAATTGTTTCTATTCTGGAAAGCCAAACATTTTGAACGTTGATACCCTACTGTTCGCACTTACACACGTCTTGAAACTCGGGATAGTAGAGGATACCTTGAAATGCTCTTGTCTTAAGCCGATGTATGAAGGAAATAAAAAAAATGAAGAAAATATTAAGTGGTGAGAAAAATGGACACTGGTTTTGTTATCATCGAGGGCAATAAAAAATATTTAGCGAGGGCGCCTCTTCACCTAGTGCCCTAAGGCCAACTGGTCTGGGAGTCACTGCTATGCCTTAGGTGGTGCAAGACGAGAAAAATACACCAAATAAGTAAGCACATGAGTAATCGGTCGGTTAGTACCTCAAGAAGTATTAACGGTCGCATGAAAGTGTGTGAGCAAATTCATCTATATATTCATTAATTAAAAAGTACTGAGGCTGATGGGCAAGAGTATGATAGCTTGAATTGAATTCTCCGGGTGTAGGGATGTCCTTTACACACACGCAGGGTTATATGATCGATATTTGGAAGAAAGATAGAAATGAAGAATAAGACGATGTTTTATTGAGGGAGGACGTGATTTCTGACATCTTTTCATGACCATTAAGATAGGGCTCATGACAACCGAAAAGCTGGCATAGTTGGAAACCCTAATTTTCAAGGCTTTTCTTTTACAATTCTTTAAATGTAATATTCATGATCTTCCTTTTATTATTGGATTTTGTGGGTGCAATCCGCTGAAAACCGTCAGGAGACAACACTCCTCCTACTAAGGACACCTAGAGGTTTAAAGGCTTGTTGCACATGCTCAGTGCAATCGTGTTGCCTACGAAAGTGTGCTTTTCTTTTTCTTTATTTTCTCCTTCTCTTTTTAATAAAACAATTCGATCGAGACGATCGAAAATAAGTTTGGGGGAATTTGATCAGTCGAAAATTCTGCATTTTTAACACGGCAATTTTCCTATCATTTGCACTCATATTGAAGTGTTCGGTATTTATATTGCACATATTAGCAAAATATCTCTGAAATACCAGATTGCATGTGTTAGACTTTTAAACCGGCACTTTAAGGGAAATTGACTGTGTTTCATGGCATCACATCATCCCTGTATTGCGCAACTCTTGTCTTGGGGTTTAATGCAGGAAATTCCAGAAGAAAAGCCCAAAATTGGGAAAAGAGCTGATAAAAGATACGCCAACTCCAAGATGTAAGATCTGGTAGTAATACAGAAGGACAAATAAAATTTAAAATATCAGACAAGAGCCCAAATATCAGCCCAAGTCCATAGAAGAAGAATCAAGCAATGGGGCCCTCAAAGGACCGCGAATCCGCGGCCCAAACCCCCATGGCGCCGTGGATCCGCGGCCTTATTAAGTGATCAAAGCTCCCAATTTTTCCACGTGCTTACCTCTAACGGCCAAAACTTCCAGAAGACCCCAGAAGCTCCACGTGGCGCATCTAGAAGGCTCGACTTAACAAACTATTTCTAGAAGGCTCTCTTAACAAACTTTTGGAGGGAAAATTCAAATTTGAAAATCCTAGATCTAGGGTTTGGAGGTCTATAAAAAGGAGTCTAGATCTAGGGTTGAGGTTGTTCAAGAAGAATCCACCATCTTCTACCCACAAGTTGAGTGACACAACTTGTGCCTCAAACCCTAACCCTAATTCCAATTCAAAATCAAGATCAAGATCCCGAGTGCAATTCAAGCAAGAAAGCCTTCAACCTTTAGAAGCGACGCTGGATTTCAACGGAGCAAGAGATCCAAGCCGATCCGCGACTCAAGGAGCCGAGCAAAGCCGAAATTGACGATCTAGTTCCATCCTTTTGTAAATTCAAGAGAGTTATAACGAAATTTGTCGATAAATAAAGGTGAAATTTCTATATCTTGCTTATCTTTTAATTCAAGTATTATGATTAGATCTCAATTTGTGATTGTGTTTGTGATCATGATGTTTGAGTAATCTCCGCTCGTATAGGAGTTGTGACGATCGATAGATGATGATGATTTAGACACTTTTACAATTCTTAAATCCTATAATGTTTGGAAATTCTAGTGAATCAAATAATTAATGACCTAGTTTTGAGATGATGCTTTCTTGATCGTGTTCACTCGAAACTAGGAAACAACTATTGATCATTTGATTAACTAGAAGCTAGAATTTGAATGAGATTCATCGAAAGGACAAAGGATGAGTTGCGGAATCCCTAATTTCCTCGCAAGATCCTTAACCCTCGGTAAATTCTCATCGATCTAGTATCAATTCGTTAATGGATAAGAATGAGTAATCATTAGATATCATCACATCTATAGATCTGATCTACTCCTACGAGCCATACTTCTAATCTTGATTGTTGGTTGGAAATTATCACACATCTCAATTCTTGATTTTAATGTTTTTTTTCTAGATCTAGATTTTTCTAATTCTTGATATTCAATTACAAATCATGAATCGTTTTCTTTTCTTTTCCTTAAATTTTCAACTCATCTAATTCGGAAATTGAATGGATCTCACTTTCCCTGAGGACGATCCGCACTTACTAACGCGCTACATCCGACACCGTTATTGATTGCGGTCAAAATATTTTTGGTTGTGATTTTTCTACACAATTTTCTAAAAACATACACAACGGAAAATCAATTCCAATCACCTCCATTGCAAAGTGAGGGATAGCTCGCATTTGGACCTCCGTTGTGATGATTGCTGGTCATTATATCGAAGGCTGAAGATCAACTTTTATGGTGGAAAGTCTTTCGTTTCCACAGACGGCGCCAACCGATAAAGGTCAAAATCTCCCTCGGTAGTTGTCCTCCGTCGATCTTGCTGCAAACGGTTCTGAATGGTTGAGATTTGGTGTGAGGGTACTATGGTGGTTTTCCACCTCAGGACTTCCCTTGCAGGTAGCTCGGCCTCAACACCATCCTACAACCCATTAAGATCCACACAGTCAATTCTCATTCTCAATCACAACCGTTCAGCATAACTTGTAGCGGAATCGACGGAGGACAGCATCTGAGGGAGATTCCGACCTTAATTGGCGCCGTCTGTGAAAAAGTGATGTTCTCCACCCAAAATGTTGATCTTCTGCCTTCGATTCAATGACAAGCGACAACCGCAACGATCCCAGCATGAGCCATACTGTCCTCCATAACGGGGGCGGAAACGGCCTTACCCCCTCCTAACATTATCAACGCCTTATCCGCTCGAATCGATAGGCTCACGGCAATGGTGGATGCGCTCACCTGCGTTCAAGCACCGTCCATGCCCGCCAAACCGCAGCATCCCCTCCCCGGGATAACAACGTGCGCAAGGAAATGGAAGGGGACGCTTAGGCTCTTGACCTCACTCGCACTCATCTTAATGTTACCGAACACCGGCGTGCCGGTTCCGGCAGTCATGGCCCACATGCGGGAAATGATTCCATGACCCGTTGGGTGCCGGATAGCTCGGCACCCCGATCTCAGGGGAGACCAGGCTATCACTTCAACGCACGCCACGCTTTCTCACCCTTTGAAGAAGTTTCGGTCAAATTGCCTGATTCCAGGCTAGACCCGCGCCGTTACTTCCACCAAGATCACGCATACGTCGAGTGCTGGGGCTACCCATGAAGGGTCCGTCCCGAATATTTAAGAAACATGATAGGGCGGAGCTGAAGCCACTCCATCGCTCAAGCCAGGAGCAGAGGTAGTTGGCACTCCGATTGCGAAGATTCCTCGGGATACTAACAACGAATCGAGGCCCTCGAAAGGAAAATCGAAGACATACGACAGGATGACCGCATGGTCGGCGAAGGCGCGAAGTACTCTACTGATTCACTCACAAGGCCATTTACCGAGCAGCTACTAGCTGAGCGTGTCTCGTCCAAGAACAAACCATCTAAAGTGTCCCTTTTCGACAAGAAGTCCGACCCGAAGGACCACTTAGACACGTTTACGGCAGGCATGAGTTTCTAGGACAACTCAAACGCGGCTCAATACTGAGCATTCCCTACCACCCTCATCCGGGCTGGCCAAGATTGATTCTGAGAGCTCGCGTCGCGCTCGATCTCGACCTTTGATGAGCTATCGACCTAAATCCTTTAAGGGGTACGTCACCCGCTTCTACAATGCCCTTTTAGAGGTTTCCGAGAATCACGACGAAACAGTTATCACCGCCCTGAGGTCAGATCTTAGGCACAAAGAGTGGCTCCGCTCTTTTGCATTAGCGCAACCTAGGACCATGGCCGAAATAAAAGCATGGACCGAGTGAGAAATCCAACTCGAGTCAGAGGTGAACGCCAACTTGGCCTGGGGCGATCAAGCGAACCGGAAAAAAAGGAAAGAGAGGACAAAAAGAAAAATGACCATCCAAAACCCTATTCCCCGAGATTCCACAAGTACATTCCTTTGAACATCTCCCAGATAGAACTGCTACAGGAGGCTAAAGGCGAGGGGGGTTTCAAGCTCTCCCCGGCAACCCAAAGGGCGGGCAAGCGGCTCCAGGGCCCGTATTGCACTTACCATAGGTCGCAGGGACACCCGACCGAGAGTTGTAAATAACTCCGTGACTATATTGAGGAACTGATCCGCTCTAGCCACGTGGCGAAATACATATGAGACAAGCGACAGGAGGAACAAGAGCAAAAGGACCAACCCCCTCCCGGAGAGTTAACAATCGGACATATTATGGTCATTTCGACGCATCCGACTCTGGACAGAGAGAGGGACCGCCGTCCCATACCAGTCATGGCCATAAGTGATCCGCCCCATAAGAAGCACATGAAGGATGACCTGATCACCTTCACCGATGAAGACCTTCACGGTATATCACTCCCACACAATGACCCCTTTGTGATAGCTGCCTGAGTTCACCGTTACGAGGTCCGAAGAATATTGGTCAATTCAGGTAGTGGATATCTTATTCTACGATCATTTCCAATGTATGGGATTAAGTTCCTCCGACCTCCAATCGACCTCTCATGTCCTCTTCGGGTTCACCAACCCTTCCTTCTTTTCCTCAGCCCCGAGTTAGGGGGTGGGGAGGGGGCACAGGTCGGCCGATGCGCAAAAAAAGAGGGCGAGAGAGATAATACATTGTAACCTTGACCAAAAGAAAATTTATTTATACTTTATTCGGAGGTAATCTTGGCTCCGCGGCCTTACAACCATTACAGTAAAGGAGGAAAGGGATTAAGAAAATATTGACGATGGTACTCGGAAAGAGAAGCTACGTAACCTCTTCCCACTCCTTCTGATGGTGCCTGTGGAATATAGAAGCTACGGATTCGCCGGTGTCCCCAACCGCCGAACACGATGCCAAAATCAACCTCTGCTGGAAACATTCGAGAAGAATGTCCACCGAGCGGTCCCGCCGGCTCTCCAAGATAAGCCCAAGCTCATGGGCCGTATGAATCTTATCAAACATCTCATCCATCGCTTACGGGAACAAAGCATTATAAAGACCCAGGGATGACCTCCATATCGTGTAGATTAGCACTTGCAGGAGAGGACATCGTCGGGGAAGTAGACGCTCGTAGTGCCCCTCCAAACGAACTATCACAACCTCATACGTCACCTCGGAACGATCGAGATCATAGAAATATACGTCGTCTCGAGACACGATATCCCTGATGGTGTCTACGCAGCCCGTCATCTTCAAGAAACGTAGCATCTAGGAGGAATTCAACGTGGGAATTTGAAGGTGAGACCATACCTTCGATATTTATAGCCTCAATAAAAATCTTCCAACGGCCGAGATCTTCTTGCGCTATAATGAAAATCACGGAATACAGCACTTTCCCGATGAGGCACGACCACGTAGCACCCGATTGCTAGTCGCCGCCCCCT
This sequence comes from Agapanthus africanus, assembly GCA_030015575.1. Classification (NCBI taxonomy): domain Eukaryota; kingdom Viridiplantae; phylum Streptophyta; class Magnoliopsida; order Asparagales; family Amaryllidaceae; genus Agapanthus; species Agapanthus africanus. The sequence continues at coordinate 44,059,887 of CM057338.1, forward strand.
ATATGGGTCAAAAAGGGTTGAACAACATTTCCTAAGAAAACTATAGAATCTAGGAAGCTCTCGTCAAGAGGAGGCCGAGTAGTTGCCTGCTCGGCTCATCCGCTGAAGGTAGCTTCTTTCCTAACCACTCTGCGGATCCTAAGCCTTCGTCCAGAGGCGACCGAGCAGTTTCCTGTTCGGCTCATCCGCTGAAGGCAGTTTCATGCTCGACCTCTTTGCGGATCCTAAGCCCTCGTCAAGAGGCGGCTAAGAAGTTTCCTGCTCGGCTCATCCGCTGAAGGCAGCTTCCTTCCTGGCCAATCTGCGGATCCAAGCCCTCGTCTAGAGGCAACCGGGCAGTTTCCTGCTCGGCTCATCCGTTGAAGGCAGTTTCCTGGCCGGCTTCTCTGCGGATCCAAAGCCATCGCCAAGAGGCCGCCGAGTAGTTTCCTTCTCGGCTCATACGCTGAAGGCAGCTTCCTGTCTAGCCACTTTGCGATTCCTAAGCCCTCGTCTAGAGGCGACCGAGCAGTTTCCTGCTCGGCTCTTTCAAGGTCTAATTCAGACGCGGCGATCTATCGTCACCTCGACTCCGGGTGATGGTAGACGCCGGTCTACCTATGCTTGGTTTTCTCTAGCTCTTACGTCGCGCTCGCCCAGCACTCGACACTCGACTTTGCACGTGCTGGACGTCCGCTGGATACCGACCTATCTGCACTTGTGAAAATAGAAGCACTCCAAAGGCGAGCTAAAAATACTTGCAAGCTAAAAGTACTTTATTTATATTCAAAATTGTGTACAAGGTACTTTGGGCTTTCCAGCCTTACAAAATGCCCGGAGGCTTACAAAATTTGGTAACCAAGGCAGGGGTAGCTCAAACTGCCTTCTCGGCTGCCGCTACCCCTTGATTGGCGCTTCCGTCTGGGGCTACGATCGTAACCTCCAGTTCGGTGCTTCTGCTGACCGTCTCGCCTTCCCCGGTCGACTCAGCACCGTCCCACTGTGACATTTCCTCGGCTAAGGGATACCTAGTATGAAGCTCCTGATAATTGAACCTGGGCATGGCTTCCTTAACGGCATCGAGGGCGTTGTGCCACCCGACGGCCGCGGAGCGGGCAAGGTCGAGTTAGAACTAGTTGGTAGTCTTATACTCCTCCACGGCTTTTTTCGCTCTGCCATCCGCAAGCTTCGCCGCCTCGCAAGACGCCTGAGCATCCCGCTTCAACGAGTTCCTCTACCTCTTCATGGCATCGAAGAGCCCGTTGACCTCCCCTATCTGGGTATGTATAACCCGGTTAGATTCGGTCAAGAGCCGATGGGACTCTTTCAATTTAGCGACCGTCAGGCCCTCCATGACCAACCTTGAGTTGAGGAGGGCCGTCGCTTTCTCCTGTTGCAGCCGGGTGAGGAGCTCTTCTTCTCGCGAGGAAGATTCGCCTGCCTTCTTCATCGCCAGGGCCACCTCTTCGGACTCCATTGCAGCAAGGAGGGCGCAATGCTGGAAGACCAGGGAAAAACGGGAGCCTTGTTAGAAGCTAAAATAGAGTAAAAAACACTCGGAGAAATTCTTAGAGAGTTACCAACTTGAACAGCCTCCTGAGCTATCGCCGCCACTTGGGCCTTCATGGTGCCTCAGGGGATCTTGGTCCCCGCTGCCTTCTCCATGTCCACCAGCAAAGTGTCGGCCACAGAGAGCTCCGAGGGCACCTTGATGCAGAAGTTTCCCTCCTGCACTTGAATCTCGGTCTGGAAGGGCCGAGAAACCACCCTTTTCTGCCTCTTGAGTGGAAATTCAGCAGGGGGCGGCGTTTCCGTCCTAGCCCCGGGGGCCGGATCTCGCGCGTGCTTCTGCCTTCCCCCTCGGCGTTCCTCCAGAACGGGGGGCGCTACGGGAGCCGAAGGTGCTTGCCGGGGAACCGCGCCCGAAGCAAACTGAAACGAGTTTGCGCCACCACCTTTCCTCCCCTGGGCCTTGGCGGCCATGTCAACCATAATCTTCAAGCGATCCATCGGCTCTGCGAGGTACACATAAGAAAAAGAACGGCGACCAAAAACAACAACTAAATTTAGATAAGTCTAAATAGATCGGCACAAGCCCTAACTTATCCACAAAGTGCGCGGGACTGAGTCCCGCCCAGCTCAAAGCCCGCTCGGAAAGCAAGACATCAGCTCGCTGGATCGGTTCACATTGAGACACCACTCTTGCCTCGGGGGCATTCGACCGCTTAACCCTAGGCCAGTAGGCTCTATGCCACTTGATGTGCATAGGCCAATCCTCACCCTCCGATGGCCCGACGAAGACAAACTTCTCCTTCCATTCGTGGATGGAAAAAGGGACAACCACTATCCCTAACCCAGCCGTCCTACCCTTATATTTTTTGAATGAAAGGTACACCCAGCTCGGTTCGTCCTTGCTGGTACCGAGGTGATTTTTATAGAAAAAAAGATAGGAGTAGGCTCAAATCAAAGGGGATCCGATCAATTTTCAATCGGACCAGAAACCCAAGGAAGATTCTCCACGAATTCGGCACTAGCTGGCCCGGGGCGAGACGAAAATAATGAAGCACGGCACAAATCTCAGGCGAGAAGGGAAGACACATCCCTGCCCGGCACGCTTTCAAGTACAAAGCAATCTCTTTTCTATGCACCTAGTCTGCTCGCTCGCCCTCCCTGGCCAAACGGAGTGAATAGCCAGAGGGTATATGAAAAGGGCCCAGATGTCGGAAAGCTCATCCAAATGGTTCAAAACTGAGGGCGCATCATGGGTATTCCTGATGCGCACCTTGGGGGCCCTTTTCGCCCCCTGACGACGAAGGACGAGGGCATTGTTTTCCCTGGGGGCGATCCCGACACAGAAGACAAAGACGAAGATGAAGAAGAAGAAGAACTCTCTCGGCTATCGGAAGCCGAAGAGGAAGAAGACCCGCTGGGCTCGGCTCAAGAAGCTTAAGCCTTATCGGCCGACTCAACCCTTACTACGTCAATAGATACTTCAGAGGAAGATATCTAACCTGATTCAAGAAAGGTTTTGCCGAAGAAAGTTTTAAAGTTCAGACCTAAGTGGATGTGCGCCGGGCAATTTTCAGACGACAAGAGACGGCTAGGGTAAAGTATCGGCCGTGGGATGACCCCCCTATTTATACACTCAGCAAGAAGGCACCTAACGGCCGAGATCCATTCCCGCCAAAACGAAGTGTCACACCTAGCAGCCACTGGGACCCCACGTGGCTACCGACCATTGGACATGTCCCCTCTCGCCAGGATTCGGGTGACAGCCCCTGCCACGCCCCGCTTCCCAGTGTACGGAAAGGGGACGCGGCGAGGCCGCTACGTATTTACTCAGAAGTAAACACGCTAAGCGTATCTAAGCAATATAAAGTGAAGTACACAAGAGACAGAAATGTAAATGAACAACAACTTAATTTATTAAATATTCTTTTACAGGTACAACTGATATGAAAATACATGAATAGAAAGCGACGCCTAAATAATGGCATAACTGAAATGGGATAAATATGTACAAGTGCCTACAGCTCTGGATCAAATGCTAACTGCTCCAAATCTTCTGTGCTGGGCTCGATCTCCAATGAGTCTAAATCACCTGACAACATTCCAAAGAAAGAAAAAATGAATGTTCTTGGTTCGAGCTTCCAGAGTGATAAGGTCGACCGAAAGTCAGTCACAGGCATTGTCTTTACCCTCATTGGAGAGACGGTATGTTGGAAGAGTTCCAAGCTAGATGATGTGGCATACTAGACGATAAAGGCTGAATATATCGCTACTAACGATGCTGCCAAAGTGGCTGTCTGGGCATTTCTTATTCATGAGATGAACATGGTTCCTACCATTGAGCGTCCAATAACTGTTATTGTGACAACAAATGGAGTTGTGGCTTTGACCTAGGAACGCCGGTCCCATCAGAGATCCAGACATATTCTGAGGCAAGTATCACCTGACCAGGGAGATGGTTTATCTCCAAGGGATCGAGGTCAGGAGAGTTGACGCGAAGGATAACACATCAGATCCACTCATAAAGGCCTTACCCTAAAGAGACTTCTATAGGACGTTGAGTATAAGATACTGCAACAAATGGCCTTAGTGCAAGTGGAAGATTATTAGTTATATGTATGCCCTAGAGGCCATTACTGTACTTATGATGTATATTGTAGTGGATGCTTGGACATATATAGGGAGGACTTTCTTGCTCGACATGATAGTATGCTATCTGGTTGCTCTTTATCTTAATATATACACTTATAGTTTCTCTATTACATGTTGATAAAACCCTTAGGATGAGTACTTGAGTACCAGGATTATGATGCAGATCATACTACTGGGGCAATGGTAGTCGGTAAGTACATCCTTCAATTGTTCCTAGTCATGGGAGTATCAAGACGGGGCATCGATATTCCAGAGTAGACTAGCGTATACGCTTCTCAACCCATATGATGGGCGATGGATGATCCTATATCCATTGGTGTTTGACATCACAGAAGGTATACGGGTGCTCAGTGGAGACTGGGTATACTGGATGGACTAGCCGAGAACTCCTAGATGGTATTATACCTATCATCAGATAGCAGTTCTCTGGTGACACTGGTACAGGTTAGTCTGTCGACCCGAGATCGTCATAGAGTCTTGTGTGATTCCCACTGTGCTTTGATTTCCACCATACCACGTTCAAGATATCATGCAAAAAGGTGGTTTTTGGGTACAGTCCCGAGTCACATTGAGGCAATGAGCGATAGGAGGGGATTCGTCTCTCCCGGTATTGGGAGTTGATGTTGCGCCGTGCTCGATTGGCCATAACAGAAAATCCCTGGCCAAGATTGCTGAGATTTACTGGTAAGTGTTATCAGTAGTTTCTCGAACTGTTATGGACCTTGCATCGGCATGACTTATCAGGCTATTGGGGTCTGACGATTACCACCCCCAGGCTGTGATATGCGACATATCAGACGAAGAGACCGGACTATACGGTAGTGTTACTGATTGGATTCGCAGGAGTATGAGCAGGTTTGTTTGTTGATCTTCTAATCGCTCAATACCCGGGTGGCCGTTACGTTTAGCAGACCGCTTGCGGCTTGTGGGTGTTTGATATGATCATCACCTACTGCCGGCGTATTGACGAGTCTTTAGAGTCTTACACAGAGCTTTCCTGGTTCATGCGAAATGAAGTAAGAGCACATATGTGATATGTGCAGGACCGAGATTAATGCGCATATGTGATACCGCATTCTGTTCTCACGATATGTGATATCGGTTGGTTATATGTGATATAGCCGGGTTATTGGATCAAGTGTTGATTCGATAAATTGTTACATTTAATATTAGCCGGTTCTATGTGATATATCCGGATTATTAAATCAAGTGTTGATTTAATAATTTAATGTATAATTATATATTTGATATATTGAATTACATTAACTAATATTATCTCACTTAAACATTTCTTTTTCTCACTTGTGTGCATAAAGTATATATGTGATATATATTAATGTACATTTTATTTGTGTCATGCTTGATGCCACATGTTTCATGGGTATATGAGACTCACACCATACTTATAATAATGTGAGGTTTTATTTATTTAAAGTAATTCAGTATTAGTTGGAAATTGTCATGCTTGAAAGCTTGGAGAAGCTTAAAGCATCTTTGACTTAGTTCACTAGTTTTGTTTTACTTGTAGATATTTATTAACCTAACCATTATTGTTAGCCATGGTTTATTCTCTACATGAGTTAGTGTATGACACTAACTCACCCATGGTTGTTATTCTCACCTCATGAGTTTTATTCTCATCTCCACTTCATCTTCTTCTTCCTCGTGGAAAAACTTTCTAGCTTTTGAAAAGGTGATGAAATATTGTGAGAAAAATAAATCTATAGTGAGCCTAATTCCTACTTCATCATCCTCTACTATATTAGCCATTTAGTTTAGCCATTTAGTTTAGAGTGTTTGCTTCACTAATCTACTATTAGTGAAGAGGTAGCATGAGCTTGAGTCTTCTCGACGTAGATCATCTTCAGCCTCGAAAATTTCGAGGAAGCTTGTTCATTTCTTCATGTGAACCCTTACTAGAGTTCGGGTGTTCACTACTTGGACCGAAGGGACTACTACACAGAGCTTTAGAAGTGAAGGACCGGTCTACAAAGGTTGTATTCCTCATTCACTTAGTATGTAATGTTGTTTGCATGTTGTTCGTCTAAATCTCTAGTTAAGAATCTAGGGTTAGGGTTCTTTAGTACGACAAATTTTTGAAATTAACATGGACGATGCATCCCGAAATCTTGCTGCCGCCCTAGGGAACCCTACACTATATTTCATTTATCTTATCGTTTCATATCCCTTTTATAATATTACTCTAAGTTACATATTGTTCTTATATATTTTTCCTCTTACATTTATAATGTTATTAATCTAATATAAGGTTCATTCTTTTTCCGTTTTAAACTACTAATATATCCACACTTTAAATATATCTTATTAAGTCAAAAAGGGGGAGAAGGAAATTTCAGTTGTTTCTTATCAATGCTTTTAGTTTACATATCACTTTTGTTGTTTTCATTACTAGCTCACTTATTCTACGTTTTATTTTTCGACACTTTTAACTTATAAGTGTTCTAAAGTTATTTTGTACTTGCTTGGGTTGTAGTTTCACCAAAGTAGTTCTGGTTCTTAAGGTTTATCAGCCAATCCTTCACTATTGTTTATTATTGTTATTTTATATTTCCTTGTATGGTATATATGATTTATTATTATAAATGGTTATACCTTGTGCTTACTTGTGAATATTCTTTTAGCTGCGCTATTTCTTTTATATATATATATATATATCTTTAATTTTCATCTAGTTGCTTTTGCGTAAATCGCTATATAGCAGTATTTGATTTATTTTTGCTGCTTTTCGCATGGCATTTTATAGCTTATCATTTATTTTAATTTCGAGGACGAAATTTTATGTAAGTGGGGTATGATGTAATACCCAGTTCCCCTATAAATATCTTTCGTATTTTAAATAAATGTTTTCCCAAAATTTTTCTATTTAACATTTTACAATTAATATTTCCTATATTTTTCTAAATATATAACTTTAAATTTTATATTTCCTAATCCAAACCTAAACTACCTAGACCAGACCCGACCCGACCCGACTCCTACTCCTACTCCCTTCTTCTTCTCCTTCCCTTTTTCCTTCCCGCCTCTCTTTCCCCCACGATTCGCTCGTCCTCGCCCCACGTCTTCCCCTCCTTCGCGCTACCCACGGAGCCCGCTCCCTAATAGCCATGACAACGAATCCCACGTCTCTGCTTCCTACTCCACGTGACCCACTCCTGCAACGGCCTCGACAACGAACACCATGATCACCACCACTTCATCACCATCTTCCCCACCCATCAATATCACCGAGCCCCTTCAAGAGCCACACTGCACCACCGACCTTCCCTCCTCCTCCAACTGTGAGGACCCCCCACCGCGACACTACGCCCCTCCTCGAGCTCCCCCACAACCCGTGCCCCCACCTCCATCGCCCCCACACCTCTCTGCTGACACCACTACCCAACAGTCACCACCGAGCCCTCAACCTCACCGCCGACGAGCCCCCCACAACATCACCTCCCATCTCCTCGCCTCCGAGCTATACCTCCTTACACGGAGCCCCTCCTCCTCCAAGAAAAGAACCTACTGTTAGGAATATGTATGCCCTAGAGGCCATTATTGTTGATATAGTGGATGCTTGGACATATATATAGAGGACTTTCTTGCTCGACATGATAGTATGCTATAATGTTACCTTTATCTTAACATGTAGACTGGTATTTATACTGTCTGTCTCTTACATGTTGATAAAGCCCTTAGGATATGTACTTGACTACCAGGATTATGATGAGATCATACTAGTGGGGCTAGGGTGGTCCAAAAGTACATCCTTTAACTGTTCCTAGTCAAGGGGATATCGAGACTAGGGCATCGTTATTCCAGAGTAGACTAGTGTGTACGTTTCTTTTCCCTTAGAGAGCAATGGTTGATCCCACAACCATTGGTATGTGACATCAAAGATTGTACATAGGTGCTCATTGAAGAATAGGTACACCGAACATGACTCACCGAGGACTTCTATGTGGTAGTATACCCATCGTCAGATAGCAGTCCTTTGGTGACACTGGTACAGGTTAGTCTGTAGACCCGAGATCGTCATAGAGTCTTATGCGGCTCCCACTGTACTTTGATTTCCTCCCTACCACCCTCAAAGGAGACATGCAAACAGGTGGATTTTGGGTACAGTACCGAGTCGCATGGAGGCAATGAGCGATAGGAGGGGTTTCGTCTCTCCCGGTATTGAAGATCGATGTTGCGCTATACTCGATTGGCTATAATTGGAAGTCCCTGGCCAGGGCTGCTTATGAGATTTACTGATAAGTGTTATCAGTAGTTTCTTAAACCGTTATAGGCCAGACATCGGCATGACTTATCACGTTACTGGGGTCTGACGTTTACCACCCCTAGACATGATATGCGACATATCAGACGAAGAGACCGGACTGTATGGAAGTGTTATTGATAAGCTTCATGGAGAGTATGGACATGCTTTCTTGTTGATCTTCATATCACTCAATACCCGGGTAGCCGTTACGTCCATCCAATACCGCTGACGGCTTGTAAGTGACTGATGTGATTATCACCTACTGCTGGCGTATTGACGAGTTTTTAGAGTCCCATACAGAAGTTCCCTGATTCAAGCGAAATGAAGTAGGGCACATATGTGATATGTGTGTGGGCCTGATTAAATACATGTATGTGATACCATATTGTAATATGGCAGTTATCTGTTATCAAGTTAAGTTATATGTGATATAACCAGATTATCGAATCAAGTGTTGATTTGATAATGTGATACTCAGATAAATGATATTAGTCGGTCATATATGATATAACCGGATTATTAAATCAAATGTTGATTTAATAATGTGATATATATTATATGTGATATAATTATATCTTAACTAATATCATTAGCTTACTAATTATTCTTCCACTATATATATATTAATATAATATATATATATATATATATAATGAATCATGGCTTGAATTTTTATTTTTGAGAAAAATAGAAATGAGGTGGAAAATGAGAGCATGGTTTCAAGCACGAGCTTTATGTTATTTTATTCATCTTGACTCACTATTCAAGCATGGTTACAATTTTATATTGCAAAATTCCATGCTTGAATGAGTGAGGGGTTAAGAGTGTCCATTCATTCTTTGCTCATTCTCAACACTTAGCTATTTTCTTTACTTGCTTGCATGGTTGCTCTCTAGATTCATCATCTTCCTCATTTGCCACGGTTCAAGGTTCAACCTATACATGTGATGTGAACTATGAAGCTTGAACACAATCTTGTGAGCAAAATCATATCCTCTACATCACCATCCTACACTTGACTAGCGATCGAGTGTAGCATGTTTGCTATGCTAAAAAGTTTAGTATAGAGGTAGCTTGAGTTGGAGGGATTTCGCGTGGATCATATTCGACACGAAGGTCATCGGAGGAAGCTCGTACAAAATCTCAAGTTGAGCCTAGTAGAGTCGCGGGACTACTACACGGAGCATGTGAAGTGAAAGACTCGATCTACGAGGGTATAGCCATCTTTCGCTTCTTTAGTTTACTTGATATCAAACTTTAAACCCTAATCACCTAGCTGAAGATCTTGTTTAGTCTAGCTTAGCGCCATAAAAATTTGAATTTGGCATGCTTGATGCCACTTGGACCCCACGGTGGTGCTTGGGTTGGCTTTCATGGTATCAGAGCCTAAACTAGAAGATTAGACGACGTTAGATAAGTTACGAAACCGAAACAACTCCAAAACAGTCGCCATGAAACCCTGTTCTCTGTCGAATTTTTCAGAGCCTCTAAATTTTTTTTAAACAATTGCAGAGTGCTATTTATAATGAATCTAGAATACCACAAAAATTTCAAGCATTTTGGCCAAAATTGGGCCGGCGACTTTGGTGAAATCCCCGATCTCACCCGTTTTACTGTAGCAATACCCCTTGAAATTTTTGTGGGGTTCTGATCTGTGGGAGTTTTGTTTAATGGTTATGTTTGATTAGCCCAGTTTGCATGTGATGCTAACAGTTCTATTGGGGCTAATACGGAGTGTTTCGTATTCGTAATTTAATGTCGTTTCGGGTTTAGTTTGATATGGATGCAGTAGTTGGAATCCACATTTAATTAGTTTTGTGAAATCTAATTAGTGTTTATAAATCTAGCGCTTTAGTCTCAGTAGATCGATTGCCACGAAGTTTCGATTCGGATCGAAACTCCGTCGCAATCGCCTATCGTACACGAATACTCGCCGGATAATTTTACTAGATAGCCTCACCCCATTGCCCCAACCAAGTGACTGTAGGAGAACCCCGTTGCCAATAGCACCCACTCGGGTGCTCGCGGTCACGGTGTTCCGCCTAAGTGCACTTGGTTGACAGCATCGGGGGTGCGGCCATCTACTATAGTTTCCGATGCATATTCGATCAGGTAGTCGGGAATCTTGTTGAATTAGCCGACTAAAATATTGAAAAAGGCTTTTAATATGAGACTAAAATGCAAAGTTTATAGTGTTAGGCATGAAATTCGGAATATGAGATATTCCGGGTTTATGATGTCTAAGGATATGCGGATCCTTATTATTGCAGTTTTTCATTTCTTTTCTGCGATCGTAAGTGTAATATGTGGGGTATCCCAAATCTCGTTGCTATATGTCAACAGAATATAGGATACGCATATTTACTTTCGTTGATGATATGTGATATCATGTGTTGCTGGTGATATGTTTTATTGGATTGTCGTGATTGAATAGCCGGAGGTTTTATGTGAGATGGGAGTTTTTTAATTTTCATTCATGTAAAATTTGTATGTAATATTCTTTTATTGGGGTACTTCCGGGTTGAGGATGATGTCACCACAGATGTATATTATTTACTTTTCCGCATTAGGATAGACCCGAGGTGGGGAGCACAAGTAACCGGGTTCTAGAGTCCAGAGGGAGACCATCTCAAGGAGTTGAGACCGGGTCTCCTAACTCTAGAATTGGTAGGGTTATTTGCCGCTCTCGTAGGGGTCTGTGAGATGTGGGTTTGGCTATTCATCATGACCGTAGAATCCGTGTTTTACATTACTGGCTAAATTTAAAATACGGAAATCCTAGTATATTCAATATTTCATATGTTGCTTCTGCTGCTTGGTTCTGTGATATGATCATATAACTGCGTGAGACGAATGTTGTATTATATATATGATATATAATAAATGTTGCTTATGTTTTGCACCCGCGCTAGTCCAGCCCCCGCTCTGCCGGTAGTTAAGTAACCTAACGGTACATGACGGGGTCCAGTGGCGAATACGGATGGTACAAGCATACGTTCTATTTTCGTTTCACTTTTCTGTAATGTTTAGGAAACATTAAATGACGGGACTTCATTAATGAGATTAATGAAAAGAAAGAAACCTAAAGATGTCGTAGAATCAAATTTTCAAAAAGGGTAGCTCTAGTTTTTTGCTTTGCATAGTGGTATTCCTTGATGAATATCCAGCACCTCATTTGATGAGGAAAGAGCCGAGATCTCTTCACCGGGAGCGTCCTATTTAGCGAAACTAGCAAATGCTACAACCCACTTGGTTTTGTCTTTGATTGCTTCTCTAGTTCTTGCTTTGCATAGTGGTATTCCTGAATATCCAGCACCTCATTCGATGAGAAAAGAGCCGAGATCCCTTCACCGGGAGTGACCTCTTTAGCGAAGCGAAGCTAGAAAAGACTCAAAAACACTCCTTTTCAAAATCACTAAATTCTACAATGATATCAAATTCATTACGCTCATGGTTTTCTTAAAAACCTACGTAGCCCTCCGTCATTTCAGATAAGTGTTATTTTAGTATTCATGTTACGTTTGTTGACCTTGTCAAGACGTAGTGTGCGGTAGCTAATTAGTGCTTATCTGCTAGCATGTGATGCAATTGGGTTAGGGTAGTCGTACGGCCTTATTGACCTTGACTAACGCTTATGGTTTGTTGACCTTGTCAAGATCATAAGTGGCTAAGGGTAAAAACCATTATCGGGAATTTCAAGTGTTGAAATTTGCAATGAGATTGCATACCTTCTATATGATAGTTGGATCCTGATACCCACTGCAAGTAAGAGTTACTCCTGAGAGAGTTTTGCATATTACAATAAGCTAATCCAGTAGGTGTATAGAAAGGTGTCAACGGAGTTATGCCTCTAGGGAAATGAGGTTTATTTTAATTAAGTCCGTGCGAAAGCACGGGGAACCTCCCTCGGAGTACCGATACCTGCCTGGCCGAACGATTGGCGAACTTATAGGGTGTAATTAATCCCGGCTAATCTTACCTTTTAGGGTTTTGAAGAAAGATTTGATAAAAACAGGAGGAACCATCCCGATTATATAAAATAACCAATCTAATCTTGCAAAGAGCGCACACAAAGTGATTATCCTTCCCTCTCTCCTAGTAGCGATCAATGAAATGCCTTAATCAAGATAATAATATGAATGTTTTAACCGAACTTACTTATTACACTGGGCTTGGTTCCACTCTACCTTATGATTGTCATAAGTCTGAGTAAGAAATAGGAGAATATTCGGATTCCTACGCCACCCAAACGAAGAAAAATCATGTTGATGCATTGTTTTCGGGTGTGTTCGTTACCAAGAACTGTTTCTCAGTTATCTCTATGTCCTGGGTATTGGATACCGGATCAGGATCCCACATATGTAATTTGTTACATGGGCTATAGAAAGGTGGAGAACTTGGAAAGGGTGATATGTCTCTAGTAGTAGAGATGGTGCAATTGTTGCAACCAAAGCAGTTGGCAAATATCACCTGGTGTTACCAACTAGTAATACATTGATTCTTAGTGACCGTTATTCCGTACCAAAAATATTGTGAATATTTTCCTAAATCAAGTGTTGATTGGATAAGGTATGTTGTATAACAGTGTACACATTCTGAATCAAACTACAGTTCTAAACGTACAGAACACACACAAGAGGAACAGTTCAGAAATGAACGAAGTCTTCTTATGGCATTGTAGACGGGGTCATATCAATGAAATAAGACTAGCTAAAGTTCCATAAGAATGCATATTTGAATCCGTTCGAATTTACATCTTATGAAACTTGCCAGTCATGTCTCAAAGGCTAGGTGACCAAATCTCCGTTTACTGGAAATGAAGAAAGAGCTTCTGAACTCTTGGACAGATACATGGTGATGTATGCGGTCCTATGTCTATACATGCTAGGGTTGGTTCTGTGTACTTTATTATATTCACTGATGTTCTCTTAAGATACGGACATGTGTTCTTGTTGAAACACAAATCTGAATCTTTTAAGAATTTCAAGAAATATAAGTACGAAGATGAGAACCAGATGGGTAAAGGTATTCAAGTCCTTCGATATGATCGAGGAAGAGAATACTTGAGCACGGAATTCCGGGATTATTTAAAAGAGAATGAAATTCTCTCTCATCTTACTCCTCCGTATACACCATAGCACAACAGTATATCGGGGTGGAGGAATCGCACCCTATGAGATATGGTGCGCTCTATGATGAGTACTGCTGAGTTACCTATTTCCTTTTGGGGTATGCACTTGAGATAGCCGTATACCTATTGATTAGAGTTCTGACCAAATCTGTTGCCTACCACTCCATATGTGATATGGAATGGAAAGAGACCATCTCTTAAACGAGTTAAGATATAGGGTTGTCCGGCCTATATTGAACAGCAAAATCCGGACAAGCTTAAGGCAAGATCAGTTCTGTGCAAGTTTGTAGGATATCCCAAACATTCGCAAGGGTATATCTTTTACCACATCGAAGAGCAAAAGGTGTTTTGCTTCTCAACATGCTACCGTTTTAGAAAAGGAATTTCTTGTGGAAGAAATTAGTGGCAATAAGGTAGAACTGGAAGAAGTTCGAGCAAAGCAAACTATAACTGACGATTTGGTGGAACCAGAGAATTCGATAGTCCCTGAAGACCGCAGCCACTCCGCAGATCTAGTAGGGTTCCTCATTCACATGAGAGATACTACGGTTTTCTCATAGATGGTAGGAGCGAGAATTGCATCATGGAGATGATGGCCCAACTAGTTTCAAGCAGGCCATCACAAGTGGAGACTATGTGAAATAGCTGGATGCTATGCAATCTGAGATGGAATCCATGTACACCAGCAAAGTGTCGACTTTGCATATTGCTCCTGAAGGGGTAAAACCCATCGGGAGCAAAAGGATCTTTGAGAAAGATAATTTGGTATAGATGGAAAAGTTGAGACTTTCAAAACTATGCTTAAGTCCATCAGGATCCTACTTTCCATTGCTGCATACCATGACTACGAAATCTGGCAGACTGCACGTCAAAACCGCTTTTCTAAAAGGTGATTTAGAAGAGAGCATGTATATGACACTGCCAGAGAGCTTCGTAGACAGTGGGAGCAGTGGAAGCATGTACAAGCTGCTTAAATCCATCTACGAGTTAAACCAGGCATCGCGTAGATGGAACATCTGTTTTGATGAAGCTGTCAAAGAGTTTGACTTCATCATAAAGGTAGATGAACCATATATAAATAAGAAGGTTGTAGAGAGTATGGTAGTCTTGCTCGTAATATACGCGGATGACATACTCTTGATAGGAAACGATATTCTTATGCTACACTCGGTCAAGCTCCTCTTATCACACAAGTTCTCCATGAAAAATCTAACTGATGCCTCCGACATCCTGGGGATATAGATCTATAGAGATAGATCTAAACGGATTTGGGATTGTCCCAATCTAGGTACATAGACACCATGCTAAAGGGGTTTAGTATGGATGATTCTAAGCGTGGTAATGTACCCGCTTGTTCAGGAATCACTCTCTCCAAAGAGATGTCTCTCGAGACTGATTTGGAGAGGGCTCGCATACAAGGGATACCCTATGTTTTGGTAGACGATCAATCATGTATGCGGTGTTATGTACCAGACCAGATGTAGCTTACTCACTAGGTGTAGTGAATAAGTATGGAAAAGATCTTTGGGAAAACCACTGGACAGCTGAAGAACATTCTTAAGTGCTTAAGAAAGACTAAAGAGATGCTCTTAGTGTATGGTAACGGTTAACTCCAGATGGAGTCTTTTACAGATTCGAGCTTCCAGAGTGATAAGGATGACTGAAAGTCAGTCTCGGGTTTTGTCTTCACCCTCAGTGGAGGGACGGTATGTTGGAAAGGTTTCAAGCTATATACCACTCGTTGATAAAGGCTAATTGCATCGCTACCAACGATGCTGCCAAAGAGGTTGCCTAGATGAATAAGTTCATATGATGAACTTGGTTCCTACCATTGGGCATCCAATACCTATGTATTCTGATGACAATAAAGCTGTGGCTTTGGCCTAGGAACCTCGGTCCTGTCAGCGATCCAGACATATTCTTAGACAATATCACCTGATCAGGGAGATAGTTGATCTCCGGGAGATATAGGTCAGGAGAGTTGACACAGAGGATAACACAGCGGATCCACTCACCAAAGCCATCCCACAGATGCTATTCGAGAGACTTTTGGGATGTTGGGTATGAGATACTACAACAACTGGGTTTAGTGCAAGTGGGAGATTGTTAGGAATATGTATGCCATAGAGGCCATTATTGTTGATATAGTGGATGCTTGGACATATATATAGAGGACTTTCTTGCTCGACATGATAGTATGCTATCAGGTTACCTTTATCTTAACATGTAGACTGGTATTTATACTGTCTATCTCTTACATGTTGATAAAGCCCTTAGGATATGTACTTGACTACCACGATTATGCTGAGATCATACTAGAAGGGCCAGGGTGGTCCAAAAGTACATCCTTTAACTGTTCCTAGTCGAGGGGATATCAAGACTAGGGCATCGATATTCCAGAGTAGACTAGTGTGTACATTTCTTGTCTCTTAAAGGGCGATGATTGATCCCACAATCATTGGTGTGTAGCATCAAAGATTATACACAGGTGCACATTGGAGAATGGGTACACCGAACAGGACTTGCCGAGGGCTCCTATGTGGTAGTATACCTATCGTTAGATAGCAGTCCTCTGGTGACACTAGTACATGTTATTCTGTAGACCCGAGATCGCCATAGAGTCTTGTGCGGCTCCCACTGTGCTTTGATTTCCTTCCTACCGCACTCGAAGGAGATGTGCAAACAGGTGGATTTTGGGTACAGTCCTGAGTCGCATGGAGGCAATAAGTGATAGGAGGGGTTTCGTCTCTCCAGGTATTGAGGGTTGATGTTGCCCTATGCTTGATTAGCTATAACTGGAAGTCCCTGGCTAGGGCTGCTTATGAGATTTACCATAAGTGTTATCGGTAGTTTCTCAAACCGTTATAGGCCAGACATCGGCATGACTTATCACGTTACTGGGGTCTGACGTTTACCACCCCTAGACATATGATATGCGACACATCAGACGAAGAGACCGGACGGTACGGAAGTGTTACTGATAGGCTTCATGGAGAGTATGGACATGCTTACTTGTTGATATTCATATCGCTCAATACCCGGGTAGCCGTTACGTCCAACTAGTATCGATGACGGCTTGTAGGTGACTGATGTGATCATCACCTACTACTGGCGTATTGACGAGTCTTTAGAGTCCCACACAGAAGTTCCCTGGTTCAAGCGAAATGAATTAGGACATATATGTGATATGTGTGTGGGCCTGATTAAATACGTGTATGTGATACCGTATTGTAATCTGGCAGTTATCTATTATCAACTTAGGTTATATGTGATATAACCATATTATCGAATCAAGTGTTGATTTGATAATGTGATACTCGGATAAATGATATTAGTCGGTCATATGTGATATAACCGGATTATTAAATCAAGTGTTGATTTAATAATGTGATATATATTATATGTGATATAATTATATCCTAACTAATATCATTAGCTCACTCATTATTCTTCTATTATATATATATATATATATATATATATAATAATGAAGTATGGCTTGAATTTCTATTTTTGAGAAAAATACAAAAGACGTGGAAAATGAGAGTATGGTTTCAAGCATGGGCTTTATGTTATTTTATTCATCTTGACTTACTATTCAAGTATGGTTGCAATTTTATATTGCAAAATTCTATGCTTGAATGAGTGAGGGGTCAGAGTGACCATTCATTCTTTGCTCATTCTCAACACTTAGCTATTTTCTTTAGTTGCTCCCATGGTTTCTCTCTAGCTTCATCATCTTCCTCATTTGCCATGGTTCAAGCTTCAACCATCACATGTAATGTGAACCATGAAGCTTGAACACAATCTTGTAAGCAAAATCATATCCCCTACTTCATTATTGTACACTTGACTAGCGATCGAGTGTAGCGTGTTTCCTACGCTAAAAAGTTTAGTGTAGAGGTAGTTTAAGTTGGAGGGACTTCACGTGGATTATCTTCAGAACGAAGGTCATCGAAGGAAGCTCGTCCAAAGCCTCAAGTGGAGCCTAGTGGAGTCGCAGGACTACTACACGGAGCATGTGAAGTGAAGGAGTCGAACTACGAGGGTATAGCCATCTTTCGCTTCTTTAGTTTATTTGATATCAAACTTTAAACCCTAATCACCTAGCTGAAGATCTTGTTTAGTCTAGCTTGGCACCATAAAAATTTGAATTTGGCATGCTTGATACCACTTGGACCCCACGGTAGTGCTAGGGTTGACTTTCACCCACGATCCCAAGCCGACCTCCTCTTCCGGCAACCCTCTACATCCATACAGCTCTATATCTCTTACCATTGCCAATAGCCGCAGCTCGTCACCACCTCCTCTCCCTTAACCCAACAGCCGTCGGCCTCCTCTTCAAGTCCATCGCTTACTCCCGAGCCCCCTCGCCACCTCGCACCACCGAGCACCACCATAAACTTCCGTTGCTCTCCTCTCTTTCAACCGGTGACCCCTTTCTCTCTCCTCCAGCTGCCCTCAGCATCGACCCTCTAACTCCAGCAAACCTAACCTTCAAGCCCCGTATCTGAGCTCCCTTTGCTCCCTCCACCTTCTCCAGCCATGACCCAGCACTGTGCGATGACCACTCCACCATTGACGGCCTCATCTCTGCGAACTTGGAGCCTTCAAGTACCGCCACCAATGTCGATCTTTGCAAACTGTATCCAATCGAAAGCAAAGATTTGAAGCCACGCCATTGCGATTCCAAGGCTCGCGAACTCCGGTTTTTTTTGCAACGACCGTTTTCGTATCCGTGACGTGCATTGTAGCGTCCGATCGATCCATCATCTCCGTGATATCGTCAAAAAGGTAAGTGAACTCATTCACTTGTTTTCATGCTATAGTTAAGATATTTTGTGTATAAATACAACGCTTTTAATATTAACTGAACCGAAATTGAAACTCTAGTGTAAATCACCCATTAGCGTTTGCGAAACATGCGACCAATGAATTTTATACATGACGATGAACAACATATTGAAAATTGGCACCAATCGGATAATGTTTGACCACGGATTCGATACCCCCAAATCGAGTATCGAAACAGACTAATGCGACTCACTTTAGGTCAATCCTCGTCTTTACGCCTTGATGGCGGTACCAATGATACTTATATTTTTTTAGTGATAGATAGCAACACATTAAAAGTTTCATAGTAAAGAACTCAATTTCACACCTAAAGTGATGCCCTTAATGTCTATACCGAAACTCGCGTTTTACCAAACACTTAACACTGTAAAATTCATAATTAATTCCAGAAAAATCAATCGTAGCGTACCTAGGTTCGTTGCGAAGGATACTGCATAATCTTTAACACGAAGTATAGGTTTTTTGTTAGATATATTTTCTGAACATCGAAAACAAAGAACTCACCTGATCTTGGACTACAGTCCAGAGCAGGAACTTACCCTTGACATGCATTTATACACCTGAAACCTTAATGTTTTAATTGTGATAGTGTGCGTAGACAATTAACGATGAGTATAAATTTTTTTTAGCTTTCTAATGGTACCGGTTTTACTAAATTCCAGTATCATTTGGTACTTAAATCATATTTTAAACAGATGACATGTATGGAAGATTTCTGTCATTTCAGCTTGCACCCTTCATCAGTAATCTGATCGTAACTCCTAAACCAAGATGACTTTTGTTAATACGTCTGATGATTTGGAAATGTAACAGATAAATCTAAATATTATCTAACTTTCGTGTTGCCTAATTATGCTCCCAACAGTGAGTAAAACGTGTTACGAAACGAACTTCCAGTTCAGGAATTGGATTTCCAGCCGTAAACAATTAAAAAGAAATGACCATAACTCGCAAACCTGAAACCCGATTGACTCGAAACTAATTTTGCTGTAAAGATAATTTAATACACTATTTATGCATTTTATATTGGTTCTCCAAATTATGCACATGTGATTTTATATGATTTTTCTAATTCAACCGACACCGGTTGCTCACATGTACTCAATAGTGTATTTACTGTATCCCCATCATGTTGCATGACTGTTATACCTCTATAAATAGTGTTCATTTGCATCAATATCCTAGTGAGAGTGTTATATTACCAAGTGATAAGTGTTGGTGATTGGGTTGTGGTAAGTACGTTAGTATAAAAGCGTGATTGAATATGTGAAGTGACACGTACTTGTACACAATCAGCGGAACTAATTAGTTATTGTATTGTCGACATCTATGGGACATATATAAGTGTAACTATAACTGGTATGGGACGGTTATGGAAGCACTTATATTAGTGTCATAGGTAAGATATCGAGCACTGTCTATTTATCTTGGATACCAGTCGAGACATGTTTGATGGAGACCCTGTCTCCAGTTCTCGTGTAGACTTGTCATGAAGCAACTAGTATTTGGATTCATAGTCGGTGTTGATGTAGACCATGGGGTGTGGGGTAGTTTGAGTGTGAGTTCGATCAACGGAATCTCAGGAGTTCTATTGCCGACATATGTAGTGATTTCGGGAGTTGTATAGATGGTATTTCTGATTCTTAGTGAGCGTGATTCGGGCCCGTGTTCCCTTGCCCCTGGGGCCTACCCTTGGGTTGGGGATATTCCTGCGGTGGTTGACTGATTGTATGGGATCTTGCGTGTGCGTTTTTAAAAATCAAAGAATAGAATATAATACCGCAATCAATAACAGTGTCGCTTGGTAGCTAGCCGGTTGAGTACGGGTCGGTCCACAGAGAGATGGATTCCTTTTCTTTATGTTCTAATGAGTTAATCCGATCAAGTCGGGTTTTGTTTTACGATCTAAGAATGAGATTAAATTTGATTAAAAGTCTTGCTAGGATTAGGACCGGGTTAGATTGGAATAAGGATTCTACCCACTGCTTTCAGTACCCTAATGAAGAATATAGGTGTTAGGGTAATAGTCAACAAAGGGGATTAGCACGACTAGGAAGAAACTAAGTTTATTTCCTTTGGTCCTTGTCCGTTCTTTCTTGGCTCTTATCCCTAACCTCTATGTAAATTAATCACAACCGGTCTAACTAGAGAATCACCGCTACCTCATGGGATAGCGTGCCGTAGCGAGCGGTGTGTGGTTAATTTAAATAGAGTCCTATTGTAAAAATTATATGGGCAAAAAAAGGAGATAGAAAGATTTTCTTTTCTCAAACCTTCCCAATCCTAACCCTAACAAGTGAGGAATTACTCACTCATTAAGGTATTAACAATAGAATTCATTTTTTATAAATTTTTATATTAGAAAACTAAATTGCAAATATTAAAGGAACAGATAAAAAATGCAGGAATTAAATTCAGAAAAGGAATGCGAGATAAAAATAAAAATACCTTTCTTTATTGATGCACTCTTGACGATTACAAAGGAATTGAAATTTTATCTAGAAAAATAAAAAGAGGCATCTCAAAAGAGGCACCCAAAAGAGGCACACAGAAGAGGCTGTAGGCTTTCCTATTTATAGATAGGAGAAACCCTAGGGTTTACATCTGATCCAAATCTGAATTTACAATCTAAGAAAACCGGGTCAATACACCGACTCCCACCGACACGAACCGACACGTGCGATGCACGGCCGTGGATCCGCGGCCACAAGCTTGGTTTGGCCACGGTTCCGCGGCCGTTTGATGGGGTCTCTGTCTCAAATCTTCAGGGCTGCTTCATGTTGCATTTTACTTCCGGTTTCTTCACTTGGTTTCTCAGAATATCTTCTATTTTCTTCCAGATTTCCACAGTGCAGAATGTTGTGCACTTTTACCGTTCGCTTCGTGTTGAAGTCTTGAATTTTGTGCTGCCGTTGTACGTTGTGCAATCGAACTGTTCATTGATCTTCATTTGTTCCTTAAACTGTAGGCGGCATCATAAAGATTCTTCTATTTGTTGATCGTAATCTCACTTTTGTAGCGTTTTTTCATCATTTTCACTGTATTGTTCTGAGAACCTGTAACCTGCAATTATTTAGCAGACATGGATCAAATGCACCTATTTATTTGCAATATGATTAAGAATAGGGAATATAATAATGCAAAATTCTGATATGAACAAATATCCCCAAACTTATCTTTTGCTCGTCCCGAGCAAAACTAATTTTATTCTCGAAAAAACCTAACCTCACTTTCGCAGGGAATCGCGATTGCACTGAGTTCGTGCAACAAGCCGTTAAACCTCTAGGTGTCCCTAGTAGGAGGAGTGTTGTCTCCTGAGGGTTTTCAGCGGATACTACCCACAAAATCCGATCAATTTGGCCTACTGACTTTCATTCTTCAATTCGATGTTCTAGCAAGAAATCTATTATCTTCAATTTAGAAATTATCAACCCGTATGTTTCACACTCACTTATTATTTAACTTAAGATTGTATATGTTCTATAAATTTATTTAGTTTTCAGTATCTTTTGAATTTTCATTCTAAGGTTTTATCTCAACTTAGGAATTTTTATCATCTCTACTGAAGATATAAATCATATTTTTCATTCCTATCTCTCATCCAAACCCTAATCATATACCTCTACGTGTGTGTATGTATCACCCCTATACTTGGAAATTCAATTCAAGCTATCATACTCTTGTCCATTGTCTAAAGTACTTTTAGTTGGTGAATTTTAGATGAAACTGCTCACACATCCTTCATGCGACCGTTAATACTTCTTGAGGTACTAACGATCGATTACAAAATGTGTTTGCGCATTATGGCGTAATTCCTCGTCTTGTAATACCTAAGGCTTTAGCAGTAACTCCCAAACCAGTTGGTCTAAGGCACTAAGAGATAAAGCACCCTCGCTATATATTTTTATTTTATACAGCCTTAAGTAATTACAAAAATCGGTGTTCATTTTTTTATATCTCTTTATTCACACTTATACTTTTATTTAATTTTTCTTCATATTAAGGATTTTAGACAAGAGCATTTCAAGGTATCCTCTACTATTCCAAGTTTCAAAATGCGTGTTTGTGCAAGTTGTAGGGTATATATTTTCAGAATTTGGACTTGAGGTTCGGAATTATTTTTCAGACTTATATTTCAATAAAAATTTCAATACTTTTCCCTTATTTTGACTTAGCCCAAGAACTGAACTCAAAATTTGTCTATTTCTAAGTAAACTATAAGGACATATATTTTCTACCGTTAAATTTTAAGAAAGGTTATTTTTAGGGTTTTTAATTTACTAAGTTTAGGATCTAGTTTTTCCTAGCTAGTCAACCGTCTTGTCAAACTTAAGTCAATTATGGCCAAAATTGAACTTTTCAATTTTTATAAGATTTTAAAATTTTTCAATTTTTTATGGGTTTTAAAATAAGTATGCAAATGCAAAAATATACATATGAACGCGAAGGAAGAAAACTTACCGAGCACACCCCCAAACTTAAACTTGACAGTGTCCTCACTGTCAGGCTACACCAAGAGGGTCAAAATTGTCGGCACTTCCATGTTTGTTTATTTTTTTTATTTTTTTAATTTATTATTAACAGAAAAAGAAAACAAAATATATATACACAAAAGGTCCCCACAAACTTAAGTGAAACAGTGTTTCCACTGTTGAAGTATTAAAGTTCAGAGTTGGGGAGGAGAAAAAACACAGTATCAAGCCCAGGCCAAAGGTTAGTACCAACCATTCAAAAATTTTATCGTTATAATGGTGTGGTTGGTGAAAGAATGGAGTGTAGAGAAAAGAAATGAGAAACACACGAGACTATGTGGAGATAGAAACAGTACACAGTCTCGGTGGAGGAGAAGAATGGCGGAAGGGTAAAAGAAATGGTGGTGGTTCGACTTCTTCAGGTGGGGGTTGATTAATCACAAAATCCGTGTCGCTTAGGAATGCAAGTTCGTCAGCAAAAAGTTCTTCAAGACTCTCATCGATGTAATTGAACATTTTGCTGTTAGTAAGTTTTGTGCCAGAATTTATCATATTTGATTTGTCAAAAATTATGGAAGTAGGAGACTCGAAAAACTCATCTACCTCATTTTCAAAAGTATCCAAATCAAGTTGGCTTTTTGGAATGATCAAACTTGAATTATCGGATTGTGATTAATCAACACTCACTGAAATTATAGGAAGAATAGAAGAGGAACCTGAGAAAGTGGGAGAAAGAAGTTGAATATGAACTTGAGGGTGGAGATGGAGTGTATAAATTAGCACAATTTGTAATGACCGATGTGTAAAAAGCGATTGTGCTAATTTATCAACCCACTGAGAAATGAGGTCAAATCCCTTAAGATTCGTGAGAAAACATGGGTACGTCGAACTTAGTAAAGAAGACATTGAAAATGAAAGGGATACGGTTTCTTGTGCGGTAGGAACGACAGAAAGGATGAAGGGGATTGATTTAGGAAGTATAACAGTTAAAGGTTTAAGAGGATGAATTGGAAAATCCGACTCATCAAACAAAACTGGTTCATCCTCAATACTATCTTCAATACTCTCCTCAAAATTTAGCTTATCCACGCAATTCTCATCAAATTCAAGACGCATATGAAGTTCAGGAGAAACATTTAATGTCTCGGGATGATGAATTGGAAAGAAAAACTCATCCAAATTTGTGGGTTCATCATCCAAAATATTCCCAGCGTCAATATCCTCGATCAAGTGAAAATTAAATTTCTCAGACACCTCATCAAAAGCATAGATATTAATCAATTCAGGTTCTAGAGTGGAGGTGTAGAGTCAAAAGAATTGGTTGTGATTTCACTTGAAAGGGACCCTTCACAATCAGGTAAATCAAACACTACAAAATCGCACAACTCATTAGACGTTTTATCTTCAACTGGTGAATCATTTGGAACACTTGATAGACATTCAAAACCGGAGTTATGGGATTCAATTGGGGATGGGTAGATTTGATTTGGATGTGTGTACAGCTCAATCTCACAACTCAAATTCTCAATCTATCCAACCGCCTGATCATACATTGGAAAATTTGGAGCTAGTTGGAAACTTGCTATCGGGTTATGAGGTTGTATAAGGACGGCTATGGACGCATTCAAATCCTTAATCTGTTGTCTTGACGCTACCATAAAATCTTCCAACGACTGTTCCAGACTATACATGGGTTGTGAAGGGGTTTCAGTAAAATATTCAAAGTTGTTTAGATACTGGAAACTCCCAAATGGTTGTGTAGAAGCAATATCTAGGGAAGGTGCGAATGTCGGGTAGGACTGGTAGGAATTGAATGGTTGGACATGAGTAGGATCAACATTTGGATAGAAAGGTGAATGGACTTGTTGATCCCAAAAACTGGAAGTGTTGAAAGGAGTGAAAGATCGATTACGAGATTGTTCAATATGTTCAGCAATAGACATGGGTTTCGGAATTATAACATTACTCGAAGAAGGAGTATCAACGTAAAAAGGTGGTGAAGGTTGAAATGGTTGATATAAAGTGAATTGCGGAGTCCAACTGTTTCTCCTAGACGCGTCTATTCGATCTTTCAAAGAAATTTTGGGCATGGAGGGATCGTCCGAAATTCGACCAAAACAATGCGCGTAGGAAGTAATGTCTGGTTGAGGATACCAAAGTTCGGCAAGAGTTTTGCGAGGTAGGGAACTCATGATGTGAGAAAGGAGAAGAAAAAGAATGTGATGATTTTTTTATTATTTTTTAATTTTTTAATTTTTTTATTTTTTAAAAGAAATTGTTTGTTTTTGGAGTTTTGAAATTTTTGAAAGTGTTTTTTTATTAGAAAGAGTTTTTCCAAAATTTGTACGGAACTACGGCACAATTTCAAACAACCACAGTTTAAACATGTACAATCAAACTTAGAGCTAGCGTCTCCTAAGTCAACTGGACTGCTTCTAACTGTTCCAAAGCGACAAGTTGTGAGATATCCCTCAAATCGCCTCTTCACCGCCAATTGTGGCCAGGTAAGCACAAGTGAAGAAAGAATGGATCCGCTCACGAATCACCGTGAGACGGGACTTTTAAAATTACCTTTCTCACTTGTCTAGTCTAGGCACCACAAAATCAGGTTTAGATAAACGACCGATTGTCCACAACCTTCCTCTGTCCTAATGAGCACGACAGTCCTTAGTTGGCTGAATCTAGATATTTTTTAATTAAACTCGAAGGTGATGCATATGCTTTTTGTGATTTCTGGGGTCTTAGGAAGGGTAATGAAATCCCCACCCAATCTTGATTGGTGTTATAGCCCCTTAGAAGTCCGTAATAATTATGCAAAGCAGTTAACACACCAAAAATCTAAAACACTTGCCAAAAAATTTTATTTTTATTTGCGGCGCAAAGAATCCTGCACAAAAATAATTTATTGAAGAGGGAGAAGGATTTTGCGCAAAGAACCCTGCAGAATTTTTTTTTCCAGTGGAGTTCAGAGAGTAGAAGAGAGGACAAAAATACTTACAGAGAATTTTGGGGTGCTGACGTAAGCAGTTGACCGCGGTTCCGCGGTCAAACGCTTGAATCCACCGTGGTTCCGCGGTGGTTAAGTTGGTTTGGATCTCCAAAATTTTTCTGTTGTCTGTTGTGATTCTCCTCTATCTGTTCAGATCTTCTGTTTGTTGATTTGTTCACTGGCATTTTCCAGATCTGAATCAATCCATCTTCTTTTCCTGCACAATTCACATAATACCTCTCAAAAGGAACAAGATGAATTTTTTTTTAGTTTTTATATTTTCAATTTTTATAATTTTATAATTTTTTATTTTTATTTTTTTTAACCCGAAATTACACAAAGAAAGAGACTACCGTCTCCCCGGCAACAGCGCCATTTGATTGTATGGGATTTTGCGTGTGCGCTTTTAAAAATCAAAGAATAGAATATAATACCGCAATCAATAACGATGTCGCTTGGTAGTTAGCCGGTTGAGTACGGGTCGGTCCACAGGGAGATGGATTCCTTTTCTTTATGTTCTAACGAGTTAATCCGATCAAGTCGGGTTTTGTTTTACGATCTAAGAATGAGATTAAGTTTGATTAAAGGTCTTGCTAGGGTTAGGACCAGGTTATATTGGAATAGGGATTCTACCCACTACTTTCAGTGCCCTAATGAAGAATATAGGTGTTAAGATAATCGTCAACAAAAGGAATTAGCACGACTAGGATGAAACTAAGTTTCTTCCCTTTGGTCCGTATCCGTCCTTTCTTGGCTCTTATCCCTAACCTCTATATAAATTAATCACAACCGGTCTGACTAGGGAATCACCGCTATCTCGTGGGATATGGTGTCGTAGCGAGCGGTGTGTGGTTAATTTAAATAGAGTCCTATTATAAAAATTATATGGGCAAAGAAAGAAGAGAGAGAGAGATTTCCTTCTCTCAAACCTTCCCAATCCTAACCCTAACAAGTGAGGAATTACTCACTCATTAGGGTATTAACAATAGGATTCATTTTTTATAAATTTTTATATTAGAAAACTAAATTGCAAATATTAAAGGAACGGATAAAAAATACAGGAATTAAATTCAGAAAAGGAATGCGAGATAAAAATAAAAATACCTTTCTTTATTGATGCACTCTTGATGATTACAAAGGAATTGAAATTTTATCTAGAAAAATAGAAAGAGGCATCGCAAAAGAGGCACCCAAAAGAGGCACACAGAAGAGGCTGTAGGCTTTCCTATTTATAGATAGGAGAAACCCTAGGGTTTACGTCTGATCCAAATCTGAATTTACAAGACTACCCTAAGAAGACCGGGTCAATGCACCGACTCCAACCGACACGCACTGACACGTGCGATGCACGGCCGCGGATCCGCGGCCATAAGCCTGGTTTGGCCGCGGTTCCGCGGCCGTTTGATGGGGTCTCTGTCTCAAATCTTCAGGGCTGCTTCATGTTGCATTTTACTTCTAATTTCTTCACTTGTTTTCTCAGAATATCTTCTATTTTCTTCCAGATTTCACAGTGCAGAATGTTGTGGACTTTTACCGTTCGCTTCGTGTTGAAGTCTTGAATCTTGTGCTGCCGTTGTACGTTGTGCAATCGAACTGTTCATTGATCTTCATTTGTTCCTTAAACTGTAGGCGGTATCATAAAAATTCTTCTATTTGTTGGTCGTAGTCTCACTTTTATAGCGTTTTTTCATCATTTTCACTGTATTGTTCTGAGAACCTGTAACCTACAACTATTTAGTAGACATGGATCAAAAGCACCTATTTATTTGCAATATGATTAAGAATGGGAAATATAATAATGCAAAATTCTGATATGAACATTGACGCTCACACTTGGACCGACGATGGATTTAGTGACCTGGACATTGAGACTTAGAGACTGATTGCTTTGTGACATGGACATTGCATTGATTACTGATCTGATACACTTACTTTATCGTTACATGTATCAGTTATTTCATGCTTGCGTCATTATTATATACTTACTGCTTTATGTTTATCATCGTTGCATATTATATATGTATATATTGCTATTGTGTCGCTCTGACGACCTGAGTATGCATGCTCAGAGTGAGGAGTGGACTTAGCTCGGATCAGGATCTGTCTTACCTCGAGAGTACTGCGGACATCTAGATTAGCAATGTCATCGCTATCCTTTCCTTTGACTCTATCTGGTCAGTTTTACATTTGTTTTGATAGAATTAGTGACTGCATTTCTCATTACTTATGCTATGATTACTGATTACCACGTAATGCTAGAACCCGAATTGTGACTACGGCAGGATATTTCCTTGACCATAGGAACATGGCTAGCCTTGTCACCCCTCGTATTCTGTATTTTGGGAAGCGGGGCGTGACAGGGGGGCTAATGATGAAGCTCATAAATGGAAATTTCTCAGATCACGACACGTAGTGAATGACGTGTCATCCATGTATGCCCGCTAGATTTCTGGAGGCTACGGAGCTAGAATAAGTATGATGCATTGGGGATGTTTCTCGACACCTCGTCTCCGACCTTTTGGAGACCTCCCCAGAGTACCTTCCATATTCGCCTAACAACCAGCCAACAGCTCACCTCCGAGCAATCCTACAACCGAGCTTCCACAGCCTCCTTGCTCGTCTCCGGGCTGTTACAGAGCCGCGCTTTCTCGGCCTCCTCGCTCGCCTCTG
The DNA here is from genome assembly GCA_030015575.1 of Agapanthus africanus. Taxonomy (NCBI): domain Eukaryota; kingdom Viridiplantae; phylum Streptophyta; class Magnoliopsida; order Asparagales; family Amaryllidaceae; genus Agapanthus; species Agapanthus africanus. Next base: position 44,088,407 of record CM057338.1, read on the forward strand.
AGCTATCCACCGATCTGAGCTTCCTCGGCTTCCCTGTTCAACCGAGAGCACGAAGCCCAAGGGTCGCGTAATGACTCCGTGTATCTCGCCAAAACGAGATCTCTGTTGCTCCATATCCCGCATCCCACACTGGCGCGTCTCTTCATTAATAGGTGTATCCTACCATTAATAGACATATCCTACCATTAATGCGAACGTTTAGCGGGGGCGTAACGGACGACAAGAATCTCGCACCGGTTCACTCCATGCGACCGCTATATAAAGCCTAGCTTCCAGACGACTCAGATAACTGGAACTCATTCCAATATGCCGAGCTACCTGCAAGGGAAGTTCCCTCCGACGATCGAGTAAGTACCGAGGAATAATGGTAGGGTAGCGGCGTATTGGAATGAATTCGAGTTACCTGAGTCATCTGGTGGAGGGGGTTTATATAGTGGTCGCATGAGGTGAACCGGCGCGATATTTTCACCGTCCGTTACGACCCCGCGGCACGTTCGCGTAGAAGGCGAGATACGATCATTAATAGCGGGATGCGCTCGTTAATAGTGGGCGTGCCATCGTGGGACATCGAGCGGCGGAGCTCTCGCTGTGGTGAGATATACGGAGCCGTTACGGGGACGCTTAGGCTCCGTGCTCTCGGCTGAACAGGGAAGCCGAGGAAGCTCAGCTCGGTGGGTAGCTCGGAGACAAGCGAGGAGTTCTTAAAAGCTCGGATGGCAGATTGCTCGGGAGGCGAGTTGTTGGCTGGTTGCTAATCGCACGGGGAAGATACTCCGGAGAGGTTTCCGAAAGGTCGGGTGCAATCTCGTAGACGAGGTACCGAGAAAGGTCCCCCATGCACTATACTAGTTCCCTCTCCGTAGCCCTCAGGAGTCTAGTGGGCTTACGTAGACAACATGTCATCTGTCATGTGTCGTAATCTGGGGAATACTCGTTTATGAGGCTCATCAGGCGGGCTAATCATATAAAGAGCATACTTATCGATAATCATGAATTTCATATGCAGAGATGATATAGTCACATGTCCTAAAGATGGTATAGGAAGATATTTACAGGGAAAACAAATGAAAGATTCACATGTGTGGAAGGAATGTAGGAAGATAGTCAGAAACTTACACTACAAGAATTGAATAGTTTGGAGAGAAAATTCGACGAAGAAGAGCTGAAAAGTGCAGTGTTTGCACTGGGGGTAGAGAAGACGGCATGACCTGATGGGTTCCCTATGTTATTCTACCACCGTTTTTGGAATAAGGTTAAAAATGACATTATACAAATGGTCGATGCTGGGCACGAAGTTAAAGGGAAGCTTTATAGATTAAATTATTCACAGGTGATTCTAATCCCAAAAAAAGATCAAGCCTGAGTAATTGGCGACTTTCGTCCTATCAATCTAGTTAACTGCACATTAAAGATCATTTCTAAACTTATGGCCAATAGACCGGATCGGATAGTTACGAGATTAGTTGGCAATTATCAAACATGTTTCATACCCATAAGGTTGATATTGAAGGGTGTTACACTTACACTGGAGGTTATTCAAGCATGCATAAGGAAGAACCAGAAGGGTTATTTTCTGAAGTTTGCAAAAGGCTTACGATAACGGGGGAAGTGTCTTGGAGAGACTCGAACACAGAGGATTTGATGAGAGATGGGTGCAGGGAGTGGCTTATTTCGGCTAAAGTCGTCAAAATATATATTGTTTCCTCCATGTCCATGTAGAGAATCGTAGTGTTGCAAATTTGCATTGGAATATGAATGATCGCTTTCGGTGATTTTATGCTATCGGACCGCTCATAGGCTGCCACATATCTCTTTTGATGATAATATATCTCCATAAATTATCTCGCGTTCTTTAATGAAATACGGAGCCAACAAAATAACCTTAGTCTCTTAATTCATGTACGCTTGGGATTTACCGTGACTTTGGCAAGAATTTCTGTCAGGCAAGAATTTTCATGCTATTAGCTTTTTTCGCAGAAGTAATTCTTCTTTGCGCATATTCTTTGATGGTTGATCTTTTAAGTTAGATGAGCAGTCCATTTATATAATAAGATAGCAACGGGGCCATAGATTCTACAAATGTCCCAATTTATTATAAATTGAAATTGATGGAGGTCCTTTTCGGGTGTCCGTCAGATGTTGTCTTCCGTTGATCTCCCGGTGGACTTTGATGGTTATCTTCTGTTGCGTGTGGATCTCAATGGGTTTTGGTGGAAGAGGTGGTATGAGGAGTTTGGTGCCGAGTACCTGTAAAGAAGTCCCAGGGTGGTTTGGTACCACCAAGGACCCTCCGACGATCAAGTTAGTGATGAGATCCGAGCAGAATAACGGCTTAGAAGAGTAAAGAATGGCTTACTTGACCCCTCTGTGATGGGGGTTTATATAACGGTGGTGGCACGCAGCAGCAGGCGCGAGAATCTCGCCGGCAGTTACGCTCCCGACGTCACGCCAGCGTAGAGAGTGGATCGCCCATTAATGGGGATCGTGATGGCGTGGAACGTGGGATGTTGCTGGCGTAAAATCCGCGCATGGCGAGATTCGCGGAGTGGCGGTTACGCCTATGAGTGGTGGAGTTGGTCGGAGGGCCGAGGAAGACGGCCTCGGCGGGAGCTCGGGGACGAGCGAGGAGGCCGAGAAGTCTTGGTCTTATGGCAGCTCGAGGCGAGCTGAGGGGCCGAGGAGGCTAATTCGCAAGGGACCCCGAGGAGGGCCGGCTCGTGCTTACAGTTCGGGCACAGGGTGGCCTGGCCGACCCCTGTGGACCCTTTCTTCTGAGTCTTGGGACATGTCATCTGCCACGTGTTCTGATCTTGGAGATCGCCAATATTGAGTATCATCAGAAATAAATAGAAATTAGGAGCACACATAACAAGTCTAATTTAATCTAAATATTAATTAATAGAAAGATGAGATTTGTTTTTGGTATAGAAGTACACTAGGCAATTCATATATTTGATAAAATATATTTTTTATTTAAAAAAAAATCTTAATTTCATCAAATCTTAAAAAATCCTTACCATCTTAAATAAAAACATTCTTAAAAAATCTCGTCAAGTCTTTTGTCAATGATGTTAAAATACACATGCATTCGCAAATAAAATTTGTTGAACTTCTTTTACAATCTATCAACAAAGAAATAAAAATATACAAGGCATGAATAATTTAATTTCAAAAAAAAAAAAAAAATTCAAACAAAGCATTAGAGATGCTTGATTCTTCCCCCCACCAACCCCCCACCACCACCCAAAAAAAAAATTTTAAAAAAAATCCTGCACCAACTTTGCTTTTGAATCTGTAATTGGTGCTTGCATAGCAATAATAGAGCAAAGATCAACGACAAATAATTGAAGTTTTAGCTTCACAATATTCTTTGCCTTTGCTTCTTCATGCAATTATAAGGATGACTTTAATTCAAAGTGATCAGTATCTTGAGCTAAGCTGACTATGATCTGGGCTCTGTAACAGAATTCATCAACAATAATGTCTGATTAATCCCATTTTATTCATAAGAATTTAACAAGTAAATTGTACAAGAAGCCTGAAGGTATTAGATAAAATATGGAAAGCAGAGACTTTTAATAAAATGAAGTGTCAGAGGACCATTTCTTGATTTGTGTGTGTGTCATCCTTGCACGGTGGTCATGCTAATCTTTTCTATATCGTTCTAATTTTATTGGAAGGCATGCCAACTCTGAAGCTTTTGGAGATTTAGTACTCAAAATTTGAAGAATATTTTGCTCCATTGCACATGAGAACAAAGAATATTAAGATTTGACAAGTCAACAAACTCATGCCTTCAACCAAAAGGGAAAAAAAAAATTGTCAAGCCTTTGAGAGCAACAAGTTGCTGTAATGAATACTAAATTTTCATTCATTCCCAAAAAGCAAAAGGCCTTCTCTCTAATCTTTAAACCGTGGCCCAGTTGATACAAAATGAGAACAGCAATCACAAAAGAGCTGAAATATATTATATCTTGAACCAAGTTGTGAAAGATATATATATATATATATATATATTCAAACATTTTTTAAGAAGATTTTTTGTCTGCTGTCTCCTCCAAAAGATAATGAGATACATCATCCATGACCTATCATTTTGCCAATTTTTCGTTAAATTCAATCATAACTCTCAGAATCTCTGCACTTGAAAATTATGGAGAATGGAAGCAAACTTCATATAGTGATGCTCCCATGGCTAGCCTTAGGCCATCTCCTGCCATTCCTTGAGCTCTCCAAACGCCTAGCGAAAAAAGGCCACAAAATCTCCTTCATTTCCACTCCTAAAAACATCCAAAAACTCCCAAAAATCCCACCAAATTTATCCCCACTCATAAACCTGATACAATTCCCTTTGCCTCGCATCGAAGACCTGCCCGATCATGCCGAGGTCACGATCGACCTCCCATCCGACGATCTCCGGCCGTATCTCCAAAAGGCATACGACAATCTCCAACAAAATGTGTCGAGTTTTCTAAAAGAAACTTGCGACCCACCGGTAGATTGGATTATATACGACTATGCGGCCTACTGGGTTCCTCAGGTTTCGGCCGAGTCCGGCGTGCCGTGCGCCTACCTAAGCCTGTTCAATGCGGCGGTCTTGGGCTACCAGGGCTCGCCGCAGGCTTTGTTAGGGAATGAATATCCCAGAACGACGGTGGAGGATTACACCGTGGCGCCCGAGTGGGTCCCGTTCCCGTCGACCATCGCCTTCAAGCCTCATGAGGTCCGGAAAGTTCTGGAGCCCGCGAAGCCTATAGATGCTTCTGGCGTGAACGAGCTATACCGGTTTGCCAAGACTATTGAAGGGTGTGATTTCTTGGCAATTAGGAGCTTTATGGAGTTCGAACCGGACTGGTTGCAACTCATCGGCGAGCTGTTCGCTAAGCCGGTCGTTCCTATTGGAATGCTTCCTCCTATAATCGAAGAAGAAGAAGAAGAAGAAGAAGAAGAAGGCGATAAGGATGAAGATGGTATATTTAAGTGGTTGGATGAACAAGAGCCAGGATCGGTTGTGTATGTTGCATTTGGAACTGAGGTTAAGCTTACAAGTGTTCAAGTAGAAGAGATAGCCTTGGGACTCGAAATGAGCGAATTGCCATTTCTATGGGCGTTGAGGGGGTTTGAATATGGGACTAAAGCCGAAAGTCGAGGCTTGGTTTGCAAGAATTGGGTACCGCAGGTTCGGATATTGGCTCATCGATCCATCAGAGGATTTTTTACACATGCAGGTTGGAATTCTATAGTCGAAGGTCTTTCGTTTGGGTTGGCCATGGTGGTTATGCCATTGATTTTCGATCAGGGGCTTAATGCGAGGAATTTAGTGGAGAGGAAAATTGCGGTGGAGGTGCCGAGGAACGACGACGACGGGGCTTTCACAGGAGAGGGGATTGCCGAGAGTTTGAGGCTAGTTATGGTAGAGGAGAAGGGCGAGGCTTTTAGGGCCAGGGCAAGAGAGATGAAACAGAGCTTTGGCAATTTGGAGATGCAAAATAAGTATCTTGATGATTTTGTGAACTACTTATGGGATCACAGAGGAAAGAAAACTTAATTTGTGTACATCAGGGTAATTTTTCTATGTTTTGAGAGGTGTGTATGTGATATTGTTAATGTTAAAATATCAGATATAGTTTCATTCTAGAACAGGCATTAAGTAATGATACAATGTTTTGACTACCAGAAGATACAGGCCAAATCCCTGCCGCCGCCGCCTCAAATCCTCCACCTCCACCTTCTCATTCACCGCATTCCTCATAACATCCAAAATGCATCGAGATGCACAATAGGTCCCCGCGACTGCCACCAACACTCCGCCCCCCCCCCCCCTTCCCATTCACTGCATTCCTCATAACATCCAAAATGCATCGAGATGCACAATAGGTCCCCGCGACTGCCACCAACACTCGCCCCCCCCCCCTCCCCTCCCTCCTCATTCACCGCATTCTTCATAACATCCAAAATGCATCGAGATGCACAATAGGTCCCCGCGACTGCCACCAACACCCCCCCCCCCTCTTCTCATTCACCGCATTCCTCATAACATCCGAAATGCATCGAGATGCACAATAGGTCCCCGCGACTGCCACCAACACTCCCCCCCCCCCACCCACCCAGAACAAAACCCAGCAACCAAGCGAATACCGCCACGGGCACACTGACGAACTTAATAGTCTGCCCGCCTTGATGAAGAAAGACCCATCTTGCAATACAAAGCGAAATCTTCGCAGTTGTTCATGAACGGGTTGTAGCATTTGAAGCCGTTGGTGAGCAAATGGTTGGCACGTTGGACCACGACGTTCTCTGGGTTGGTAACCGTTTGTGTGCATGTGCCATTTCGAGCATTTGCTAGAAAGCGAACGTGGCTCACTACTTGAAGCGGTAGAGGACCCCATGGCCGAGGAAACAGTCATGGCATGAGGAGATGACCCCTTTGGACTGGAAGAGTACAGTGTCGCAGTTTGGGCATGGGGTTTTCCTTCGTTTCGGGAAGCAGCTTAGAGGAACAAGGCCTATTCAGGCACGGCACTGGTGAAATGTACGACCATGCCGTCGCCTGCGTATATTCCTGTTGCAAAAAAAAAAGGATAGGCGTGATGAGAAACATGTGTGCACGCTTGTTAGCAGTGAAGCATTGGCAGGACCTCCAAGAATAGATGTGATCACCGGCTTTCAAACTTGATAGTTGATCACTTGATTCTATTAACAAAATTACCGTTTGAAAAGGAATAAAAGAATAAAAATATATATAAAAAAATTAAAATCAAAAGTTCGAATTAAAGAGTTATTGAAATAAAACCAAAGAAGAGAAATGAAATAAACCTGTTAGAAAAGACTTCCGTTTCTCTCTTTCAAAAGAGCCAAAGAGTGGAAGGAATTATTCGATTTAGGGGCGTTATTCAGCCTATTTATAGAATTATTTTGATTTTCTGAAATGAAATTATAGAATTATAGGCAAAGAGAAGAGTCTAGCTTCCGAAAACTCTCATTTTTCATTACTGGATGAAATTCCCTTATATTCAAAGCTAAGAAAAGTCATACTTTCTAATTTTCTAAACCTCTTGATGATAGTCATAAGTGGGAATTTCCTGGATCATGACACGTGGCAGATAACGTGTCACGGGGCATACTATGATACTCATAGTATGCAAAGGCTTCTAGGTCGTCGTCCAGAAACGGCGCGCTATATCGGACCCCGGGTGTAGTGACAAATAAACAAGGGTCGTCGTCCAGAAACGGCGCGCTATATCGGACCCCGGGTGTAGTGACAAATAAGCAAGGGTTTCATAGGATCCGTCTAGCTTCCTGGAACATAGGTTCCCTTACGGGTAGACTAATAGAATTAGTGGAGGTGATAATTAGGAGGAGAATTGGTATTATGTGTTTGCAAGAAACTAAGTGGGTAGGTGAAAAGAGTAGAGTCATAGAGCCTTGGGGTTATAAGCTTTGGTATACGGGTAGAGATAAAAATCGTAAAGGGGTAGGCATAATCATAAATAAACGGTTGCTTGAGAATGTAGTTGAGATTAGGAGAAAATGTGATAGAATTTTACTGGTTAAGCTTATTCTAGGTGGAGAGATCCTTAATATTATTAGTGCTTATGCACCACAGATAGGTCTTGATGACGCTAGTAAGCGTTTATTCTGAGAGGATTTAGACGAGATAGTGCAAAGTATACCTAGTGGAGAGAAGTTATTTATTGGTGGTGATCTTAATGGACATGTAGGTACTAGTCGCAGTGGGTTTGATACTATCCATGGAGGTTTTGGTTTTGGACAAAGGAATGAAGTAGGTGACTCGATTCTAGATTTTGCCTTATCTTATGACTTGATCTTAACAAACACCTGGTTTAGGAAAAGAGAGTCCCACCTTATCACTTTTAGGAGCGGATCAAGTGCTAGTTAAATAGACTTTTTTCTGACGAGAAGAATAGATAGAGGTTGTTGTATCGACTGTAAGGTAGTGCCAGGTGAGAGTGTAACCACTCAACATAGACTTTTAGTTCTAGACTTTCGATTTAGAAGAGGACTTAGGAAGATTAGACGTAAGCTAGAGCCTAAAATTAAATGGTGGCGATTGAAAGAAGGTAACCAAAAGGTTTTTATAGATTGTGTAGTCCAAGAAGCGAATTGGCAGTCGGAAGATGATTCAGACAGAACATGGAACAAAATGGCTAGTTGTATCAAGAAGGTAGCTAAAGATCTACTTGGTGAGTCGAGAGGTGGTGCTCCACCATCTAAGGACACATCATGGTGGAATGAAGAAGTAAAGGCTGCTATTAAAATTAAAAGGGATTCTTATAAAAATTCGAAGAAAAGTAGAGATGTTGAGAGATTTGAGAAGTATAAAATGGCTAAAAAGGAAGTTAAGAAAGCTGTTCGGGAAGCTAAATCTAAGGTCTACAAGGAGGTGTACGAGAAATTAGACACTAAAGAGGCTGAAAATGATATATACCGGATTGCTCGGATGCGGGAAAGGAAGACTAAAGACTTATGTGCGGTAAAGTGTGTCAAAAATGAAAATCAGAAGGTTTTAGTTCGAGATGAGGATATCAAGGAAAGATGGAGAGATTATTTTGACAAATTAATGAGAGCTTTACTAAGAATTTGGATGGACTTATCATTCAATCTCAAGATATAAACCGTGATTTCATGTGTAAAATAAGACTACCTGAGGTTAAAGAAGCTTTGAACAGAATGGGTTTAAGAAAAGCGGTTGGTCCTGACGGGATTCCTATCGAGATTTGGAGATGCTTAGGAGAAATAGGTGTTAAATAGCTGACAGATCTGTTTAATAAGATTTGGCAGACAAAAAAGATGCCAAATGAAATGAGGAAAAGTATCCTTGTACCTATCTACAAGAATAAGGGTGACATTCAAAGTTGCTCAAACTACCGTGAAATAAAACTTAATTGTCACACCATGAAACTTTGGGAGAGAGTGATTGAACACATGCTAAGAAAGGATATTAAGATAACAGAGAACCGGTTTGGGTTCATGTCTGGACGATCGACGACAGAGACTATTCATTTGCTTCGTCAACTTATCGAGCGTTTTCGAGAGAGGAGAAAAGATTTGCATATGATATTTATTGATTTAGAAAAAGCGTACGACAAGGTACCTAGAGAGGTATTATGGGGGACAATGATGAAGAAGGGGGTCCCCGTCAAGCATATTGACATAATCAAGGATATGTACGATGGAATAGTGGCAAATGTCAGAACCTGCGGCGGCTTAACGAGTGATTTTCCGATTACAATTGGTTTACATCAAGGATCTGCATTAAGTCCATTCCTATTTACCATCGTGATAGATGAACTTACTAGAACTATCCAAGATGAGGTACCTTGGTGTATGCTATTCGCTGATGATATTGTTCTAGTAAATGAGACGAAAGCAGGGGTTAATGCCAAATTGGAATTATGGAGGCAAACATTGGAATCTCGGGGATTCAGATTGAGCAGGTCCAAGACAGCATATATGCATTGCAAATTTAGTAGCCAGAGAAGTCAAAACCATATTGGTATAACATTGGAAGGGCAAGAGATATCACCGAGCGACCAGTTTAGATATCTAGGTTCCATCATCCAAAAGAATGAGGAGATCGATAGTGATGTTAATCAAAGGATCCAAGCTGGTTGGTTGAAATGGAGGAGTGCAACAGGAATTTTGTGTGATCGTAACTTTCCGTTAAAATTGAAAGGGAAGTTTTATCGGAGCGCTATTCGGTCTGCCTTATTATATGGTACAGAATGCTGGGCTCCTAAGAAGCATCATACACAGAAGATGCACGTAGCGGAGATGCGCATGCTTCGTTGGATGTGCGGTAACACTAGAAAAGATAAAGTGCGAAATGAGGATATTCGTGCAAAAGTTGGTGTAGCACCTGTAGAGGATGACGTGTCACGGGGCTCACGGAAATAGGGCAAGCACCATACATTGGAGGCGTCCCCGGGCTATCGTCCCGAGGCATGACCCTACCTTCGAAGGATCCCTGAACACTCATATGCTCGCCTTGCAAATGACCATCGGCTCGCCTCCGAGCCCTCCTACACGTTGAGTTTCCTCAGCATCCCTGCTCGCCTCCGAGCTATCACCGAACCGCTCAGTTCCTCGGCCTCCCTCTCTCCTCCGAGCCTCCCGCCGAGCTAAGCCTCTCCGGTCCTACCGAGCAGCCAAGCATGCAGAGCCCAAGCGCCTCCGCTACAGCTCCACGTATCTCGCCAGAAGCGAGATATCCGCCGCCCAACATCCCGCGTTCCATGCCATCGTATCCCCAATTAACGAGCGTATTTCGTCATTAATGGGGGGATCCCGTCATTCACGCAGGTGTAACGTCAGGGGCGTAACCGACGGCGAAGATCTCGCGCTAACTCGCTCCAAGCGACCACTATAAAAACCCCTCACTAAGATGACTCAGTTAACGCAATTTCATTCCAATAAGCCACTACTCTTCCCAAATTCTTCGGCTAACTTGATCGTTGGAGGGTCCACGATGGTACAACCATCCCGGGACTTCTTTTGCAGATTGCTCGGCTTCGCCTCAAAACAAGCCCACTGAAATCCACACGCTCAAGGAGGCAACTCTCAACACCAATCTCAGCCGTTCACCAACGCTCACGACAGATCGACGGAGGACAACATCTGAAGGAGATCTAAACCTCCATCAGTTGGCGCCATCTGTGGGAAGTTGTAAATTTTTTTCACCCATCAAAAGTTGATCTTCCGCTCTCGACTACATGGCGAGCGAAGACCATGACGATCCCAGCACAAGCCGCCATCCTCCCCACAACGGAGGCACGGACGGATCTACTCCCCTTCCAAATGCTATCCACGCCCTCTCGGCATGGATTGATAGGCTCGCTTCCATAGTGGATGCCCTTGTCCTCATCCAAACGGCGGGCCCAGCCCCCCAGGTCGCTGTTCCCCCGCCCGAGGATCACGACTTCCGCAGAGGGGGAGATGACGCCGCCCACGCTGGCACCACTGAACAACGTCTTGCTCACTCCGGCGACTACAGATCCCCCGCGGCGACCGATTCTATAACCTGCTGGGCGCCACATGGCCCCACGCCGCAGTCTCGCGAAAGAGCCCATCGCCCTGAGGCCCATCGCATTCCCGTCCCTCCCGAGAAGGTATCGGTCAGTTCATCTGCACCCAGGCATTACCGACACCCCTTCCCTTGACAGGACCGCACAAACGGCACCCGCCGTGAGGACTCAAGAGGGACCTCCCCGGGGGACCTGAGGAATTTGATAGAACGGAACTGGAGTCGCAGCCAGGCGCAAGCTACAAGCGGGAATGGCCACTACTCCGACCATGACGAATCCTCGCGGTACCACAATCGTCTTGACGCCCTCGAAAAGAAAATCGAAGGTATACATCGGGAGGTTCAACCATCGAGCGAGGAGGCCAGGTATGCCGCCGACTCTCTTACAAAGACCTTCACCGAAGAGCTACTCGCCGTACACGTCTCGTCCAAAAACAAACCTTCCAAGGTGGCCCTCTTCGACGAGAAGTCTAAACCAAATAAGCATCTGGACGCTTTCACAGCGGGCATGAGCTTCCAGGATAACTCATACGCTGCCCAATGCCGAGCATTTCCCGCCACTCTTATCCGGGCTAGACAAGACTGGTTCCAAGGACTCACGCCACGCTTGTAACATTTCAGAAAAATAAAATATTATTTTTGGGAATTTATATAATTAAATAATAAATATTATGAATATTTTGATAATGCGGTATAATTAAATACCGATAAATTGGGAAATATTTGGAAAATTATAAGAATTACTGAAATGAGTGTGTTTTATATGATTTAAGCAAATTATAAATTATTTATGATTAATTATATTCCATTTTAATGCTAATCGCGATTAAAAATCACTAATCGTGCATTAAGCTTGATTTGTGCACATGACATGCACCATGTCAAATTACACATTGTTACACTTTTCTACCATGTCTTTTTCTTTATTTTTTCATGTATGGCTTTTAAAGGAAAAGAAAAGATAAGATAAGAAAAAGAAAAGGATAAAAAAATGAGTATGGGCAAGAGAGAGAAGTGAGAGAGAGGTGAAGGGTCTCATTGACCAAGTCCCTATTCGTTTTCCCCCTCATTTCCTTCATCTTTTCCCCACTTCCTCTCACCATGGCTGCCTCCTCCCTCCACCTCCTCTTCATCCTCACAAACACCCTCAATCCCACCTCAAATCTCCAACTCCCTTTCACAAAAAACATGCACAAGCTCACTACAAGCACTTTGGACCAAGAAAGTTTGAATTTTGAAGACTTGGGGCAACTCAAGAAAATTCTTGAGTTGCCAAATGGGATAATTCCTTTACCATTAGTATTGTATTTCATTCACCTTAGCATCTTTACATGTTTAGAACCGATTTAGTGTTGTTTAGTGAATTTTGAAAATTTCAAGTTAGGGTTTGAGGGATTCTTGAGTTGTGATTGTGCAATTGAGATTAGTAGAGGCTATACAACCCCTGTAGTGATTGTAGTTTGGGTTAAAACATAGACTAAAACCCCATTTAGAAAACTTAGATTCCCCGATATCATATTTTTCTGGAAATTGTGATGGGAAATTGGAATCTGCTATGACCCGGGTGACCTGAAAATTATTTAGCAAACACAGTGAGTCGTGCAGGCAACCTAGATGATAACCCCAAGACCCGAGACCCTACCCCTCCTACATGGCCGCAGATTTAATCTTCCTGGCCGCAAATTGTGGCCAGGGTGGGGTTGATTTGGTCCATGCTTGGTCCATGACTTTATTTTAAGCAAATTAGACCTACCCCATGTGCAGAATTGGCTAATTTCACTTGAAACAAAATCTAGGACCATTTTCTTGAGTTGCTGTTTAGAAATGTGACTTTTAAATGATTTGAACTTTTGATATTTCATTTCGTCTCGATCGATTGGCGTTTGTACGTCAATGTCGAGGGTTATTGGTTCTTCGTGCATGTTTCAGCTATAGGTTCTGACCTTTAAGCACCTCGCGTGTCATTTTGGATTTGAATCGGATTTTAATGTTATACGATGTGTTATGATATGTAGGTACCCTCACGTGGAATTCGGACGATAAAGAAGAGAATGGCGACATCGACTTCGGCAAGCGAGGATCTAGGTGAGTAGATATATATCTACGGGGGAAGTCGGGTGGATGGCGTATAGCACCCCCGCAGTTCGTAGTGTAGTATATATGATTATAAATATGTGTATTATGATACGTGGATGATTATCAAGATAGGTTTTAGGTGTTCATGTGTTAGTTTTAGTGTAATTAGAAGTAACTTAGTTTAACTTCTTAGTCGCGAAACCCTAGAGTAAAGATTACACCCACACGCGCGCACACACACACACATACATTTTATTACTTGTGCGTGTGCGTGTGTGTATATGTGTGTGTGTGTGTGTGTGAGTATGTATATATATATATAGGTATACATATATTTGGATATGAGGATAGTATGTGGTACTTGGAGATGCGTCGATGAGATTGGGCATGATGCCATGAGATCGGTGATGTAATTTGGTTTGTATTATAAGATACGACATGATATTATAGCGGGTCCTTAGGCGTTGTGTTTTCATACACACGCATATATATATATATATATATATATATATATATATATATATATATATATATATCTGTTGACGGTATCAGAATATACTAGACTTTCGATCAGTGCCCCAGTTCATGATATGAAGATAAGGATACCAGATAAATGTGATATTCAACCCGTACCCAGATTTGGGATGTTGTACGATGGATTTACTGTACGAGATATAATTATGATGATAGATCCCCACTCTTGACTCGAGAATGTCATATTATATATTGTATCGTACGCGACACTATTGAGGCGGGATCACCGATTATTATTATTATTATTATTATTATTATTATTATTATATATATATATATATATATATATATATATATCGACTCAGACTTAGGTGGTTTTCCTTACCCTTTTCGACTAGTCTGTTAGTTTAGACCTGTAGTGTACTTAGTAGATATTAGAATGGGCTCGAGTCATACTTATTTCCAAAACTAACGAATTGTGAGTATTTTAAAGACAGACCAAGGGATACTACGGATATTTCAAAGGACGTACTTTTTCTTAAAAACACTGTAGCTCTATTTTCTAAACACCACGATTCGTGTTATTTCAAATGCCAAAATAGTATGACTCGATTATATAAATGTATATTCTTTATTGCTGCGTTTACCATTCATTTTCCGTATATTCTTATTATTCGCATCGCATTACATGCTTATTTGTGTTTTCGTAATTATTATGAAACTCATGCTGTCAGGACACCAGCACCATTACCGATGATGCGTATGCTCCACGTACACCTACTTGCCGGCTCACACACGTCATCATCGGTAATTGACATATCACGTACACATTAGAAAATACTATTCATTAGTATAAATTGTTAGCTGATAGTTTCGACATGGTACTAGTGCGCTTGCTTTTATATGATAGCTTAGACATTGCATTTATTACTGTGATTTTCATGTATATTTATATATTCATTTGCAATGACATTGTGGGCCAGTCCGGATTGCCGGAGCCCAATATTATGGAATTCATTATTTATTTACCCTTGAGATTGGGATTTCGGATTTCCATGAGATTTCTGGATTTGGAGAAACCACAAGGAATTTATAAACTGATTATCATTTTAAAATGAAATTTGCGGTTTTCTCATAATATGATTTGAGAGGAGTCCGCCATGAGTTTTCTCGGCTCTTGAGCGATATAATACACCCGATTCGAGGAGGGGAGGAACCGTCTGTGGGTGCATGGTGGACCCGGTGCGGTATCTCGGGACGAGAAGGTTGCAGATGATGGCGTTGAGCCCGGTAGGGGAGCACTACCGACCGGTGATTTTATTGTGACTCGACAGATATCCGGAGGATACCGATCGGAGTACAGGCCAGTACGGATAGCCGGAGCCTGAGATATTGAGATACTGGGATATATATTTTGTGTCGATACTTAACACTGATTCTCTGTTGATTTTATTGATGATACTTCGATTTTTATACAGAAATCTCACTGAGATAAGAAAACGGTTTTCTCATTTAAATGTATTCTGTTTTCATGCTTTCATACATCATATATATGATATGTTGTTACCTGAGGCACTGACACGAGCACTTGGTATTACACTTATGTATAGATATTTACCCATGCCATTATTAGATGTTTCAGGCTAAAATATTTTGAGGATATATTTTATGATCGTATGACCTAGGATTGAGTCATACATACGATTTCTGCTCAGTGATGTTTTCTACTCACGAGTTGGCAACTCATCCCCGTTGTGCCTCAGTTTCTTCCAGGTTTTGGCCGTACAGGTTTTTCCTTGGCGTCATCGCTGGCACACTGCTTCTTTCCGGGTGATTGCTTTGGTAGGTGAGTTCACTCGCATCGTGACCACCATTGTACTTTATTTTATTCAGTTGTATCTAGTAAACTCCATCAACCAGACTTGTATTATTTATAAACTTAGAAGACCAATGTATATTATTTCGACCATAAAGTCACGCTTGTATTATTATGGTTTTCTTGATGATTTTGGGTTTCCTTTTGAGTTTTGATCTTCGCCCTTCGGCGTTGCATATTATATTGCTTGCGTGGTTGTGACCGCTAATTGGCGAAGAGCTAGCTCCTGCTTGGAGATGCGTTTATTCATATTATGCATGTTTGTACCCGTTTGGGGCCAGTATTTACAAAGGAAACTCTGCTGAAATTTTCGGAAAAGATATGATGTTTTAAAAATGTTTACAATGACTTTCCAAAGTGATTATATGCAAACATTAAAACAAGTTTTACTTCATTTTTTTCTTTTAAATGGTTTAGATTTCTGGGTTTTTGGCTTACTTGAACTAGATGGGGTCCTATAGACTTCATATGATTCAAATGCCAGTCACGTGCCATTTCGGGTCGTGACAACGCTCCATCTCTATCTTTGATGAGATGGCCGTCCAGTTCCTCAGACATTTCGTCGGGAATAGACGACAGAAGCAGACTGTCGATTACCTATTCACCATAAAGAGCAGGGACAAGGAATCC